>CP128334.1:6679886-7279886 GCA_030345155.1 Vitis x doaniana | reverse complement strand
AGATGCTTTGATACGCTCAGAGTTATGGATGATAATAACGATTGAGGATCCTATAAGGTCAGGTCTTTAGATGCTATGAATACCTTAAGGTTGTGGATAATATGAATGACCCCGGGTCATGAGCTTTGGACTTTAGATGCCATGAATAGTTCCAAGTTATGGTTGGCATGAATGACTTCGAGTCATGAGCCTAAAGCTCTAAATGCTATGAACAATTTAAGGTTGTGGCTGACATCAATGACTCTAGGTCATAAGCTCAGGCCTATGGACATGAAAGACTTTGGGTCGTGAGCTCAAGCCTCTAGATGCTATGCACAAATTAAGGTTGTCGAATACATAAAAGACTTTGGGTCGTGAGCTTAAGGTTTTAGATGTTATGACCAGCTCTAAGCTATGGTTGACATGAATGACTACTCGTCGTGAGCTCAAGGGTCTAGATGCTACGAACAACTCAGAGCTACAGTTAACATGAACAACTAGATCGTGAGCTAAGGGCTCTAGATGTTATGAACAACTCAAGGCTATGGATGATATTAACGACTCCAATTCATGAGCTCGGGCTTCTACATAGTATGAATAAATCAAGGCTGATGATGACTAGAAAGACTCCAAGTCGTGAGCTTAGGGCTCTAAATGTTATGAGTAGCTCAGGACTATGGTTGACATGAATGAATCTAGGTTGTGGGCTAAAGGCTCTGAATCCTATGAATAATTAAGGGTTGTAGATGACATGAATGACTCTAGGTCATGACCTTAGGCCTTGATTCGTTCCCAATTGTTGTCTCAGCTGATTCATGTCCTCTCAATGGTCCCTGACAGTGGTGCCATTTGATTCGTGTCCAGCTGGTGTCCCTTGATTTTGGTCATCGGGGAGTAATCAACAAAATTTATAACCTATTACACCGTGTACTAGGATAGCCTTAGCTAGCATAGCATAGTGGCTCCAGGGTCGTTCACTGGGATGGGTTTTCACTTCACAATTGATATTAATTCAAAGATGAATTGGTGCCTTTTCATTTCAAGGTTAGCTTTAAAAGAAAACATAATCTTTGGTTGAAAAAGGCTTGGTTTTAAGCTAACCAAAAATAGTAACTAATTTTAATTACAAAGAAAAGTGTTTCTTGGAGTTTAGATCACTAGGCTCAGGTTCCTCATACAAAAAGGGAGTTCCGGTCACTTGTTCCTTTTCCTCGCAATAGAGAATTAACATATAGTTAATTCTCTAACCGGTGTGGTACAGATGCTTTCCAAAGGCTCATTGGCCTTTTACAAGGTGTCCCAACACTATTAAATGAGGTCAAAGGTACCAAGTCTAAAATTTTCCTAAGTCAAGAGGGAAATAGTTTTTCATCTTATAATCGGAACCTAGTGTGCACAGTGGATAGCTTAAAGTGGAAGAACTGAGGTTGAATTCAATAGATGTTTCAACAATTCATCAACTTTAGTAAGCATAATACAAACTCTAAGTCAAGTAAAAAAACAAAAATTCAATTTCTCCCTTTTCATTTTGAAAATTTTTCCTTAATAACCATGGAGAGTAGAATAAAAACTTAAAAATTTTAAAAATTAAACAAAAAGCAACTAAATTACCAAAATAACTTAGCATTAATAGCAATACTTACTTCCTCAACTCTCCCCCCAACCAAGCTGAACATTGTCCTCAATGTGACAAAAACGATTAAAAAATAGGGAGGAAGTGGTACCTCCTTAGTGACATGGAGTCTGAGTCGTATAGGAGAAACCACATGTTTCAAAGAAAACATAAGAGTTAGTGAGTAGAGGAAATAGAAAAATGCCAAGTTTAAACAAAAATGATGTCTATATATGATTCTGAGAAAGTAGAATATAAGATATGATCAATGGATACCTCCAATCCCAGAATATAAAACATCATAACATGGAGCTATGTATAATATATAAAGACAAAAAGTAAAGAGATGATCAAGTAATGATAAGGTCCTATGGAGCTGATGCATCTGTGGTGGCCTCTTGAGTGGGTTGGATCAGAACTTCAACCTCTGCTTAGGTAGTCTCCTTAGGTGGCATAGTCTCCTCAACTGGAGCTCTCAGTTGGTAGCTATGGGATTTGATGGTTTAAGGAGGTAAGAAATGGAGTGAAAGGCTTCATGTGTGTGATCTCAGGGTGCGTGGGGCTCTCCTCTAGTCTTGGCCATGGCTGAAATGGAGAGGTGGTTGTTCATGAGTTCCAGAGGGTACTCAGCTGGTGCGTGGGGCTCTGTTGGCATTTTAGCAACTTCCCTTGGCTTTGCAAGGTCTTTTTGCAAACTTCCCTCCATTTTGCAAGTCAATTTCGCAATTTGAAGGCCATTTCTAAGCTTGGAGGTGATTTTGCAGCCATTTTGAAGCTTGAAGATCGTTTCATAGCCATTTCGAAGCTTGGAGGTGATTTTGCAGCCCAAAAGTGCCCTGCAAAATGGAGCTTTGGTTGCGAAATTGGAAGTTTTTACGTTCGCAGCCATTTCGCAGCTGTAAAACACCCTGCGAAATGGGACTTTGGCTGCCAAATTGGGAGTTTTTATGCTTCGCAGCCGTTTCGTAGCTGCGAAATAAGGGTCATTGTGCTGCAAAAATGGCACTCGTGTGCCAAAAGTTGGCTTGGCAGCTTCGAAATCCTCTGCGAAATGGAGCTTTCCCTACGGAAATGGGATCTTTCATGCTTTAGTGGTTCGCAGCTGTTTCGGAGCTGCGAAATTGGGGTCACTGTACCGCGGAATGGCACTCGTGTGCCAAAAGTTGGCTTCGCAGCTGCGAAACACCCTTCCAAATGGAGCTTTCCCTGCGAAATGGAGGATTTCATGCTTTGGAGCTTCGCAGCCCACTTCGCAGCTGCGAAATGGGGGCTCATGTGCTGCGAAGTGGCACTCGTGTGCCATTCTTGGTTTCGCAGCTGCGAAAACTTTCGCAGAGGACTCAAAAGTGTTGCGAACTGATTTCGCAACAAAATGTCGTTTTCACAGAGAAATCCTCTTTGGCTGCGAAATCTCCCAGAGCTCTTTTTCTCCCCTGTTTTTGCTTTGTTTTTGCTCTGTTTTCGCTCCGATTTCTTCCCGATTTCTTCTTTTGCATTTCCTCCTGATTTTGATCATCCAAAAACCTATATTACATCAAAACAAAGTAGAATTAAAGCATTAAAATCAAAATTAAAGCATTGAAATCAAAATTAAAACATTAAAATCAAAATTAAAACAAGTAAAAATAAATAAAACAAAAAGCTATGGACTAGTTAGTCTTAAGAAAGACTAAGTCCATCAAAAAATTTGATCTTGATTCAGCTTGCCCGGATCCCATATGAAGTTTGCATCTCTCACTTGAGACTTGGTTTGTATGATTTTTCCATACAAAGTTTGGAGAAAAGGTGGATGCATGTGTTTCTTCGTCATTTCTTCCTTGATGACTATCCTCTGCAGTTCTTCATCTAATTTAAGATCATAGCCATCTTTCTCTATACTTTTCCCCTTTCTCTTTCCTTTGATTTCCTCCCTCTTTTCTTTCTTTGTTTCACTTTCTACCTTATGCTCTAGCTTGCATGTGGGCAGATCAACCTCTTTACCACTCCTCAGAGTGATCACTTCTTTGACTTCCCTCTTTTATGAAGATTTTCCCTCCTTAGCCTCCATTTCATGGATACTCATGGAATTTTGATAAGGTTGAGAAGGAGAGTTTTCTTTCTCTTGCAATGTGTTGAGGTTGGCAAACCTTGAGACTGAATCTTGGAGATTATCTATCTTCTTAGATAGATCATTTTGCACTTCATCCATCTTTTTGTTCAATGAACTCTCTACACTGTCAATTCTTTGACTGAGCTGAGCATTGATGGATTTTTTAGCTCCAACAAAGTCTTCCATGACCTTGTTAAGATTCATCATAGCTTGTTCAAGGTTTAAGGCTTGCTGTGGTGCTTGAGTAGGTTGCTGATACTGAGGTGGCTGTGGTTTCCAAGAGAAATTTGGATGGTCCCTCCAATTGGAATTGTAGGTGTTGCAATCACCAAACATTTCCCTCTCCGTTGGAATGATAGGACACTCTTCCACCAAGTGCTCATAAGATAGACAAATGGCACAAGGCATAGCTTGCAATGGTGTTTGAGAGATGGCTTGCACTTCTTGCATGTTCTTCATTTCTAGCTCATCCAATCTCCTTTCCATAGCTGCAATCTTTGTCCTCATGTCTATGCCGTCATTCAAAATATACATCTCACCCTTAGCTTTAGGTTGAGACGACATTCTTCCCATATCTCTAGCATTTGGTTCACCCCATTCTTTTGAAAATTCAGCCACATAACTCATAAAGTTCATGGCTTCCTCTGCTATCTCGTATTCAATATGGCATACACAACTAGCAATTTGTGAATTGAAAAACAGAGAAAACAAAAGAAAATAAAAGAAAAACAATTCAAAGAAAAAAATTAAGGTAAACTAAAAACTAAATAAAAGGTATACTAAAATATGAACAATAAAGAAATAAAAAGAGTTAGTAAAAGGAAAAGAAAAGTCACCAAACTTGTGATGAAGATCACAAGTGTTCTCAAAAGATCATATCACTGCAAAGTGGCACCATCCCCGGCAACGGCGCCATTTGATTCATGCCTAATTGGTGTCTCAGCTGATTCGTGTCCAACTGGTGCTTCTTGATTGAGGGATTAATCAACAAAATTTATAACCTATTACACCATATACTAGGGTAGCAAAGACAAAGCTACTATAGCATAGTGGCTCTAGGATCGTTCACTGGGATGGGTTTTCACTTCACAAATGATATTATTTCAAAGATGAATTGGTGCCTTTTCATTTCAAAGTTAGCTTTAAAAGAAAACAAAAAGATGTTTGAATGAAAAAGGTTTGGTTTTAAACTAACCAAAAATAGTAACTGATTTTACTTAGAAAAGAAAAGTGTTTCTTGGAGTTTTAGATCACTAGGCTCAGATTCCTCATACAAAAAGGGAGTTCCGGTCACTTGTTTCTTTTCCTCACATTAGAGAATTAACATATAGATCCTTCTCCAACCGGTGTTGTACAGATGTTTCCCATTAATGGGTTCAAACACTAAATCCCTCTCATTGATGCACCTTGCAATGGCTCATACCTCTCACCTAGCACTTGCCATTCAAGGTGATCTTTAACCTTGGATTTCCCTTCACAAGCTCGCAAGAGATAACTAATGGATGTCTCCTTGGAGTCCAAAAGCTTACCAAGTGTTGGCAATTCTAGAAAATCCTACCTTCAAGTCACCTACCAGAGGCTCGCAAGGGGTAAACTAGTGAATCTCCACGGATGGAGATCACTTGCCTTACCAAGTGTTGGCCCAGGTGATTTAAAGGTGTTTTAAGTTAACTAAAAAGATAAAAACCATTAACAGGTTACACTTTCTCTTCATTAAAAACTAAAACAACAAAACTTCCAATTTATGCATGTGGAAACTTACCTAGCTTTCTTCACTCCAAGAGACAAAGAGCCTAGCCTCTCATCCTCCAAGGAAAAATCCTCAAAGTTTGATTGGCTAGAAAGAAAACTAACGAGAAAACACGAATATATAGGAAAAACAGAGCAAGCGCTCTGTTTGTTGATTCTATATATGATATATTATATATGATGGATCATCCTTCTTTTACAATGGATGCAAGGGAATATATATAGAGGAGTTTTTCCAACCTTCCTAACTAAGAAATCTTATGGTTGGTGGATTACAAGGAGAAGAATAGAAATTTATACAAAAATATCTGAAGAAAATATCTAAAAGAGTCGGTGCACAACTATCGGGAAGCTTCAGGACCGTTTCGCAGGTGAAAATGAGGTCTGCGAGATTTCGCAGATGTACAAAAAGGGTTGCGAAATTACTTCGCAACAAAAGGTTGATTCCGCAGTGCTGCAAAGTTGGCTTTCATCTTGCGGTGTTTGGCTTCCATCGCATCATGAAACTTTAGGAGAAATTCCTCAGCACTGTGCAAAAAGGTTGCGAAACCATTCCGCAACAAAAGGTTGATTTCGCAACACTTTGCTGAATCCTTCCTTCAGCTTGGAGCAGTTGTCTTACAAAGGCTGTAACTTCCTCATTTCAGCTCCAAATCGTACACGGTTTGAAGAAATGGATTCTTGACTTCCTGAGCTTTGAAATGGTATATAGAATGTAGAAAATGGACTTCGGGAAGTGCTCCAAAAGTGTGAAAGAAGACTGCAGCTGCTGTCCTCTATTTTCTTCACTCTGTTTTCTCCTCTTTGCTTCTCTCCTTGCATTCCGGATTTGCTTATGGCAAAGGACTTCAAAGCTTTGGTTCTTCATGTTTCTGAGCTCTTCATTGCTTTGCCATGGATTCCAAATAACTCTCCTCAATCTCATATTGCTTTGGTGATCAAAAAGCTATCAAAACACCAAAACTTAACACAATTTGATTAGAATCGATTGCAAGAGTCCTTAACATGTTAATTGGGTTAAAAGGCAATAAATACTACTCAAAAGTGTTTAAAAGAGTTAATTACAAGCTAAAAAATAGCACTTTTTGAGTAGTAATCATTCCCCTTAATGGGTTCAAACGCTAAATCCCTCTCACTGATGCATCTTGCAATGGCTCGTGCCTCTCACCTAGCATTTGCCATCCAGGATGATCTTTAACCTTGGATTACCCGTCAAAAGCTCGCAAGAGATAACTAATGGATGTCTCCTAAGAGTTCAAAAGCTTACCAAGTGTTGGCTATTCTAGAAAATCCTACCTTCAAACCACCTCCCAAAGGCTCGCAAGAGATAAACAAGTGCATCTCAATGGATGGAGATCACTTGCCTTACCAAGTGTTGGCCCAGGTGATTTAAAGGCGTTTTAAGTTAACTAAAAAGATAAAAACCATTAACGGGTCACACTTTCTCTTCATTAAAAACTAAAACAACAAAACTTCCAATTTATGCATGAGGAAACTTACCCGGATTTCTTCACTCCAAGAGACAAAGAGCCTAGCTTCTCATCCTCTGAGGAAAAATTCTCAAAGTTTGATTGGCTGGAAATAAAAAGTAAATAATATACAATACAATCAAAATGAGAAGGTAAGGCAGAGCAAAGGCTCTGTATTTTACTTCATTGCAAAACTGTACAAAAGATGCGTCTCTGAGAACAAGCTCCCGACTCCCCTCTTTAAAGAAAATCACAAACTATATATAAGAGGTTATTCACCCTTTGTTCTTACTTAAAGACTAAGGAATCCTATGATAGGTGGGTTACAAGGAGAGTTTGGGGATTTAAACATCAAATATCTAAAGCAAAAAATCTCAAAATGTCGATCGCAAATATCGGGAAGCTTCAGGAGAACACCACGACACTGTGCAAAATGGCTGCGAAATTTTCGCAGCAAAAGCACAACATTTTCGCAGCCAAAGGCTGATTTCGCAGCCGTGCAACATTCTGCCTTCAACTTGGAGTGATCTGCTTGAAATGGTTGTAACTCCTTCATTTCAACTCCAAATCGTGCACCGTTTAAAGCATTGGATTGTTGACTTCCTGAGCTTCAAAACGACAAATAACATGTATAAATTGAACTCCAGGAAGTGCTCTAAAAGTGGCTGACATGACTGTCATCAAGAATGCTTCATATTAGATTTCTCTTTGCTTCCCCTCCTTGCATTCCGGATTTGCTTATGGCAAAGGACTTCAAAGCTTCGGCTCTTCATGTTTCTGAGGTTTCCATTTGTTTTTCTATGGATTCCAAAGAACTCTCCTCAATCTTGGATTGCTTTGGTGATCAAATTACTAACAAAAAACACCAAAACTTACACAAAGTGATTAGAAATAATTGCAAAGGTCCTTAATATGTTAATTGGGTTAAAAGGTAATAACTACTACTCAAAAGTGTTTAAAAGAGTTAATTACAAGCTATAAAATAGCACTTTTTGAGTAGTAATCACTCCCCCCAACCAACATATTGCTAGTCCATTAGCAATGAAGGAGAGAAAAATAAAAATAAAAAGTACTATAATTTACAACATCATGCTTATCAAAAAACAATTTTCAAGTGGCATGATGATCTAACTCTCACATGGAACATTCAAGAAATAAAACTCAAACTTCAACAAGAGTTATCAAATAACTTGTCTAATCACAATTCTTAAAGAGAAGGCATTATGTAAATTTAAGCTTTAAAAGAGTTTCCACTCCCAAAGGGTCAAACCTTACTCTTCCCCAAAAATCTAAGTGTTATTTATTAGCTTCCGAATATAGTATGTTGAACTAATCTCTCCCCCCAACCTAGTTCTTTTTCAAAGCTTAGCAAACTAATCAACCTCTAATAGGCTAAGAACGCACCTCTTTTCTCACATTTTTTTTTTCTTGTAAGAGTACAAAGCTTAAAGGTATTCTTTTCTAAATTGTCCATGTAACGGGGGTCCATCGATGACTCCCAACCAATCAAGGCTTAGGGCATCAAGCTTTAAGGATCTTTTGACCACTAACTCCTCGGATTTTACCCCGGACTTTTGAGAATGAATTTTTAATACCCAAGGACCTACAGTATGTTAAACTCCACCTATTCACCCTTGTAACGAGCATTGAGGTCGGTGACTCCCAACCAATGAAGGCTTAGGGCACCAAGTTTTAAAGATTTTCACCATATACCCCTCGGACCTTGCTCGGGTTTCAAGGCAAGTAAACATTTTTCTTTTTTTTCTTTTTCTCAAATACTCATTGGCCTTTTATAAGGTGTCCCAACACTATTAAATGAGGTCAAAGGTACCAAGTCTAAATTTTCCTAAGTCAAGAGGGAAATAGTTTTTCATCTTATACTCAGAACCTATTGTGCACAGTGTGTGAATAGCTTAAAGTGGAAGAACTGAGGTTGAATTCAATAGAAGTTTCAACAATTCATCAACTTTAGTAAGCATAATACAAACTCTAAGTCAAGTAAAAAGACAAAAATTCAATTTCTCCCTATTTCATTTTGAGATTTTTTCCTTAATAACCATGGATAGTAGAATAAAAACTTTAAAAAATTTTAAAATTAAGCAAAAAGCAACTAAATTACCAAAATAACTTAGCATTATTAATAATACTTACTTCCTCAACTCTCCCCCCAACCAAGCTGAACATTGTCCTCAATGTGACAAAAGCGATTAAAAAATAGGGAGGAAGTGGTACCTCCTAAGTGACATGGAGTCTGAGTCGTATAGGAGAAACCACATGTTTCAAAAAAAATAAAAGAGTTAGTGAGTAGAGGAAATAGAAAAATGCCAAGTTTAAACAAAAATGATGTCTATATATGATGCATCATCAGTAATACATGCAATCCCATAATATAAGACATCAAAATATGGAATTATCTATACTAATATAATAAGTAAATACAAAAAAATAAAGAGATGATCAAGTAATGGTAGGGTCATGTGGATCTAATGCATCTGTGGTGGCCTCTTGAGTGGGTTGGATCAGGACTTTGAGCTTTGTTCTAGTAGTCTCCTTAGATGGCATAGTCTCCTTAGTTGGAGCTCTCTGCTAGAGCTATGGACTCTGATGGTTTAAGGAGGTCAGAAATGGAGTGAGAGGCTTTGTGTGTGTGATCTCAATGAGAGGGCTCTCCTCTTTATAAGCATGGTTACGAGGCTCTATTGGCATTTTCGCAACTTCCCTTGGCTTTGCAAAGTGTTTTCGGAAATCATTTCGTAGCTTGGAGGTCATTTTGCAGCCAAAGGGAAAAAAAGAAAAACATTTTGCAGCCCATGGAAAAAATAGAAACATTTTAGCAGCCCATGGAAAAAATAGAAACATTTTAGCAGCCCATTTTGAAGCTTGGAAATCATTTTGTAGCCATTTCGAAAGCTTGGAGATCATTTCACAGCCATTTGGAAGTTTGGAAATCATTTGGCAACAAAATGGGAATTTTGCAGAGGAGGGGGATTTTCGCAGCAAATGGAGGATTTCCTAGGGGATAGCTATGGGGCTGTGTAGACCCTCAATTTTGTCCCTCGACACTGGCATTTATCCTTTGGGTGTCACATCCACCCATCGTTCGCATATGGCACCACTAGGGCCCCTTTTGGGCTTAGTCGATGTCCGAGCCTCGTGTGGGTTTGTCTGTGGTCCATTGTGGTGCATATGTGGTTCATTTCAGAGGGTCACCATGTCCATTTTCCTAGTCGTTCACATCACGCTATAGGAAGGAAGTGGGGTCATCCCGATGCTTTAGCTTAGTTGGAGTTTATAGGGACATGTTGAGGTTCGGAGCACTCGGGCTTGTTTTGATCGTATCTCCCACATCCAAACTCGGAATCAAGAACTATTTCTTTTTATGGATTCCTTATTCTTCCAAGAACATTCTATAAAATTTTCAAAATTTTTTGCAACCAGTCGGCTGGTTGGCAGCCGGTTCAGCCGGTTCATCGAGTCAGCCGGTTTAGAACACTAATTTTTGGTAATTGTTTTGATCATATCTCCCTCTTCTGAACTCGGAATCATGCACCATTTTCTTTCATGGATTCCTTACTCTTATACGAACATTATGTCAAATTTTCAAAATTTTTTGCCATCGGTTCGACCGGTGGGCATCCAGTTCGGCCAGTTCAGCCGGTTCATTGAGTCAGCTGAGGTAAAACACTAATTCTAGTAATTTTGGGCCCCAAATCCTACATGGCTCAGGTCCGTAAGCTCCAGATTGGTTTTGGGCAATGTTGTGGGTCCATTTTGGGCCTTGGTTTGGGTTCCTTGCAGCCCACCACGAATCCATATGGATTCTTGGTGGTGAAGCAAGCTGAAAACTGAAGGGAGTGAGCTGGCCTCGTAAGTTTAAGAGAAGTAATGAGGGGTGTGGTTCCCATGCTAATGAAGGGGATTTTGGTGCTGAAGGGAAAGGAACCCAGGAGGCTCAAATGCTGAGAGGGGTATGAGTATAAAAGGTGGGAAGAGAGGAGAGTAAAAAACCTTTTGGCATTTTTGAGAGAGGGGAAATTTTGCTGGGGAGAGAAACAAAAAGGTCAGGAGCATATTCTGAGTTGAAAGCGTGGGGGAAGGCTTCAGCACTGTGGTTTCTTTGAAGAGGAGAATGACAGCATCTTAGTTTTGGGAGTCATCATTGGCATACACGGATCATATTTGGTGGAGATTCTGAGGTAAGCATGCTGAATTTTCTTTACTTACAGTTTATCTTCCTCGTCTTCATATGTTTTCTCCTTCCTCATCATCTTTTCTTCCCTTTGATATGAAGATTGTATTGCTTGGGTGTGGATAATAAAGGCCACACATGATTGTTTTTTATTGGTTATGAATGGTTTAAGAACTTTCTGACCGAATTTGGGATTTTTTATCAACCAGCTGAACCGGTTGGGAACCGGTTCAACCGGTTCAGCATAATAGCTGGCTGCCTCTGTCAGCCATGAGGAACACCTGCCTTTCTTTGTTTGGTTCTCACTCATCTGGGCTCGGAATTGAGAACCGTTTATTTTGTTTGCTTCCTTAATCACTTAGGAACTTTTTGACTGAATTTGAGATTTTTTATCAACCAGCTGAACTGGTTGGAAACCGGTTCAACGTGTTCAGCACCATGGCTGGCTGACTCTATCAGTCATGAGGAGCACCTGATCGGGCTTTGTTTGGTTCTCACTCATCCAGGCTCGGAATGGAGAACCGTTTCTTTTGTTTGAATCCTCACTCATTTAGGATTTTTCTAGAAAAATTTGGGAATTCTTCTCAATAGGTTGTACCAGTTGAGAACTAGTTCAACCTGTTCTGCTGGAGGATTTTAGGTAGCCCTCGATTTTGGCATTTTTCGAGCCCTTATCCATTGGGGCTCAAACCCATTTGCTATAGGGCACTTGTGAGCCATCTTGAAGGTTTAAGTCAGTGTTTGATTTTAGTTAGTATGGGCAATTTTGAAGTTATGGGTGGTGTGGTCTAGATGAGTCTAGTTCGATTTGTATGACATTTGGGGAGTCACTTACCTCATTTTAACCAGCTAGCTTCCTTTTTGGCACAAGCTTGGATGCTTGATTTTGAATACATGTTGCGTGACTGACTCACCCTCTGCTGTAGCACATGGCTAGGGACTACAGGTACGCATCGTTGGTTTTGATTGTTGAATCATATGCATGCATGATGCTTAATCTTGAATGTTTGTTATGTGTTTATCGACCTTTTATGCAGGGCTTGGCTAGGGACCACAGGTACGCACCCATTATTTTGGTTGATTGAATTCATATGCATGCCAAATACCAACTAGGATTGTGTGATTCATGACATCTATTTAGCCTAGGGTTTCATCTTTGACCCATATGCTCCCACATACCCAATTCATTAGTAGAGACCGAGATCCAAGCCTAGAGGGGTGCTACCTCGCATGAGGTACCTTCCCAATGGGTAACCTGATCCCCGGACCCAGAATCTAGTTTTCGCAGACCGTTTTTTTTTTCCATACTGGGGTCATTAGGGGTTTTTGTTCTTACTTAATTTTCCCCATTTAAAAAATAAAAATAAAAAGTAAGTGGCGACTCCATACAACACCGTTCCTCACCAGGGGCGGGTTTTTCAAAACTGGAAAACTCAACTTTTTTATTCCTTCTTTTCTTTTAATAGCGAGTCGCGCCGGTCCGGTGGATCGGGTGAGGGTCCACAAATTGGCGACTCCACTGGGGATCGAACCCAGAATCTCTGGTTTCATAAGAAGATCAAGCTTGAACTTGAGTTGGGTATATTGGAGCACATGGTTCATTGATCAGTAGACTCTTAGGCTACATAGATGACTGATGATCACGTACTTGGTTGGTATTTGGCTTGCACCTGTGATGTATTGTTGTTTGTGTGTTCACCTATTGGATTCTAGCATGCTTGCTCATTGTTGATTGGTATCTAGCTATGACATTTGGGATTAGACTTAGATGATTAGATTGTGTGTAGATGTGTGGTAGGCTATCTCTTTGTGCATGACTATTTGATGTATGACTGCTCCTTCCCTTGCATGGCTGCTTGCTGCTTGTGTTTGTGGGGCACGTGTGTATCCCCTTACTTCTGAGTCACTAGTCTTGGTCAACTATTCCTCATGGATTGCTTGTGTTTCTTGGGAGTCATTCCCAATTTGTTCGCCTTCGACCAAGCTAGGGGTTTGGAATATGGTCTAGCATAAGGGCTATATCGATGTTTGGGAGCACTATGGAAAAGATGGATATCTGAGCAATGAAGTCCTATATAGCCCTGAGCTAGATTTCATGGATACATGTGTGGCCAGCATGTCACTTTGATTGTTGATTGATCGTTAGTTAGGACCTTAGGTTGCATATCCTTGTGGGTACAGTCATCTAGTCTTTTAGGACTTGTCTTTTCTCTTTTTTTGACTTTTGAGTCACATTACCCCTGAGGTATCACCATGTCAGAATCCCGTTCCTGCCTGTGGAACCGTATATCAGTTTAGCTATTGACATCACATGTCAGTTCATTATCTCGGAAGATTTTAGTTATACGTTCCTAGTTTGATTTCAGGATTGATAGTCACGGGGACTGACGTACCCCTTTCCTTTTGTAAGATTATTGATTGAGATCGACCTGGGTTCCCGAGCTTGGATCCGGATTGGAGATAGACTGGTTAGAGGATCAGATTCACCCAGCCAATTAGAGCAGATACCAGATCATAGAGATATGGACCCTTAGTACGCTACCGTTAACCAGTTGGCTGAGATTACCGATACCATGGCATCACTTAGGGACGCTATCTTAGGACTGGGTCAGAGGATTGATGGGCACCAGGCCCAGCCATTGCCGATTCCAGGGAGCACCCTACATGACTTTACCACACCACCACCACCACCACCACCATTTGGGCCATCTAGACCTACTATACAGTAGGACTACATAGTTCCACCACCACCACCACCACCGGTTTAGTCAGCTCCCCAAGCTGGAGCATTTGTGTTGCATGGTCAGACTGAGACTACGCCGCATTCTGTTGTGGCACCGGCATAGATTGTTGATGATACCCAGGCTCGGATTGACAAGATTGAGTAGAGGATGAAATCACTACATGTTTCTGATGGGATGATGAGTTGGGATGGATATGATGATCTGCCAGTAGTAGCTTTGCCTGTTGAGTTCCGCATGCCGGACATTGAGAGATACACGGGGATAGGGTGCCCTCGTATTCACTTGCAGTTATACAGCACTGTTATGCGCGGGCATAGACTGGATGAGGCACAAATGGTTATGTTATTCCCTCTATCATTAAGTGGTGCTGCTCAGCGTTGGTTTGCCTCATTGGACCCTTCGAGACGTAGGACATGGGCTGATTTGGGACAGGAGTTTATTAGATAGTATTATTTCAATACTATAGTGGATGTATCCCGGAGCGAGTTAGAGGCCCTCAGACAGGGGCCGGATGAGTCAGTCACTTCATTCATTTCCCGTTGGAGGGAAAAGATAGCACAGATTATTGATAGACCTTCAAAGCGCGATCAGATCAGTATGATTATGCATAGCCTTCAGCCCCGCTTTGCTAGGCATCTCATGGGCTTCCCTCAGACAGACTTTGGCTCGTTAATGCAGGCCCTCTATGGTATTGAGGAGGGTATATCTAGAGGTTTATGGGCAGATTCTTGATTCATGCCTAATTGGTGTCTCAGTTGATTCGTGTCCAGCTGATGCTCCTTGATAAAGGGAGTAATCAACAAAATTTATAACCTATTACACCATGAACTAGGGTAGCAAAGAAAAAGCTACTATAGCATAGCGGCTCTAGGATCGTTCACTAGGAAGGGTTTTCAAACTAAAAATGATACCAATTCAAAGTGAATTGGTGCTGTTTCATTGCAAGGTTAGTTTAAGAAGTAAAACATAAACTTTGGTTGAAAAAGATTTAGATTTAGACTAACGGCACAACAAGTACTGGAAATTACTTATGAAGAAAAACATTCCTTGGAGATTTAGGTTCACAGGGGAGGTTCCTCATGCAAAAGCATAGCTCCAGTCAGTTGGTTCATTTTCTCTCATTAGAGAATTAACATAAAGTCAATTCTCTAACAGGCTCTGTACAAATGCATCCCTTAATTGGATTAATCTCTCTCACTGATGCAACTTGCAATGGTTCTAGCCTCTCACTTAGCCTTTACCATTCAAGGTGATCTTTAACCTTGGACTTCCTTTCGCAAGCTCGCAAGAGATAACTAATTGATGTCTCCTTAGAGTCCAAAAGCTTACCAAGTGTTGGCAATTCTAGAAAATCCTACCTTCAAGTCACCTCCCAGAGGCTCGCAAGGGGTAAACTAGTGCATCTCCATGGATAGAGATCACTTGCCTTACCAAGTGTTGGCCCAGGTGACTCCAAGGCGTTTTAAGTTAACAAAAAACATAGAAACCATTCACGGGACACACTTTATCTTCATTCATAACTGAAACCACAAAGCTTCTGATTCTTGCACTTGGAACCTTTCCCGGCAACCTTAACTCCAAGAAACTAAAAGGTTTAGTTACTCATTCTTTAGGGAAAATTCCCCAAAGAGTGCATAACTAAGTAAATGAAAAAAACAATCAAAGTGAGAAGGTAAGGTAGAGCTCAAGCTCTGTATTTTACTTTCTTTCAAACTTTTACAAAAGGTTCGTCACCCTTCGAATAGGCTCTTCGGGCTCTATTTATATGAATATTACATTAATAACTATTACGTGGATATTTAACCTTTTTCCTAACTTAAAAGCTAAGGAATCCTATAATTGGTGGCTTACAAGGAGAGTTTGGGGATTTAAACAACAAAAATCTAAAGAAAAATATCTCCAAGTGTCGGTTACAAATATCGGGAAGCACTAAGGACCATTTCGCAGGTGAAAACGAGGTATGCGGAATTTCGCAGATGCACAAAAAGGGCTGCGAAATCACTTTGCAGCAAAAGACTGATTCCGCAGCGCTGCGAAGTTGGCTTTCATCTTGTGGTGTTTGGCTTCCATCACGTCGTGAAACTTCAGAGGAATTCCACAACACTGTGCAAAAAGGCTGCGAAATCATTTCGCAACAAAAGGGTGATTTCGTAACACTGTGCAAAATTCTTCCTTTAGCTTGGAGTGATTGGCTTCCAATGGCTGTAACTCCTTCGTTTCAACTTCGAATTAGACACCGTTTGAAGCATTGGATTTTTGACTTCCTAAGCTTTAAAATGACATATAGAAAGCATAAATTAGACTTCAGGAAGTGCTCCAAAAGTGGCTGACACGACTGTCATTAAGAATGTTTCATGGCAGATTTCTCTTTGCTTCCCCTCCTTGCATTCTAGATTTGCTTATGGCAAAGGACTTCAAATCTTTGGTTCTTCATGCCTCTGAGCTTCCCATTGCTTTGCCATGGATTCCAAATAACTCTCCTCAATCTCATACTGCTTTGGTGATCAAAAAGCTATCAAAACACCAAAACTTAAGACAATTTGATTAGAAATGATTGCAAAGGGGCCTTAACATGTTAATTGGGTTAAAAGGCAATAACTACTACTCAAAAGTGTTTAGAATGATTAATTACAAGCTATCAAATAGCACTTTTTGAGTAGTAATCACTCCCCCCAACTGACATATTGCTAGTCCCTCAGCAATGAAGGAGAGAAAAATAAAAACAAGCAATACTATAATTTACAACATCATGGTAATCACTTCAAAATATGTTTAAGTGGCATGACTAACAAACTCTCACATGGAACATCTAAGAAATAAAACTCAAACTTTAATAGAAGCTATCAAAAACTTTGCTAAATACCATTGATCAAGGGAATGCATTATGCAAATTGAAGTTTTAAAATCATTTTCACTTCCAAAGAACCAAACTTTATTCTTCCACACAAAACTAAGTGTAAGATGATAGCTTCCGAATATAGTATGCTAAACTAATCTCTCCCCCCAACTTATCTCTTTTCAACACTTAGCAAACTGACCAAATCCAATAAGCAGAGAACACATTTTTTTTTTTAGAAGGTACAAGGCTTAAGGGGCATTCTTTTCTGTTTTGTCCATATAACGGGGGTCCATCGATGACTCCCAACCAATTAAGGTTTAGGGCATCAAGCTTTAAGGATCTTTCAACCACTAACTCCTCGGATTTTACCCCGGACTTTTTCATATACCCATGCGCCTACCATATGCTAACTCCACCTATCCACCCTTGTAACGAGCATTGAGGTCAGTGACTCCCAACCAATTAAGGCTTAGGGCACCAGGTTTTAAAGATTTTCACCATATATCCCTCAGACCTTGCTCGAGTTTCAAGGCAAGCAAACATTTTGACTCCCAACCAATTAAGGCTTAGGGCACCAGGTTTTAAAGATTTTCACCATATACCTCTTAGACCTTGCTCGGGTTTCAAGGCAAGCAAACATTTTGCTTTCTTTATTTTTTTTTTTATTTTTTTTTCAAAGGCTCATTGGCCTTTCATAGGGTGTCTCAATATTATTAAAATGAGGTCAAAGGTACCAAGTCCCAAAATTTTCCTAAGTCAAGAGGGAAATAGTTTTTCATCTTATAATCGGAATCTATTGTGCACAGTGTGTGAATAGTTTAAAGTGGAAGGACTAAACTTGATTTCAATAGAAGTTCCAACAATTGAACCACTTTAGTAAGCATAATCCAAACTCTAAATTAAATGCAAAGCAAAAGTTCAGTTTCTCCTATTTTAATTTGAAAATTTTTCCTCATAATCCATGGAGATTAAAGTAAATGAAAACTAAAAACTACAACTAATTTACTAGGCAAGGCTGAATTATCAAAATAACTTAGCATACTTCCTTTAACTTAGCAAACTTCCTTCCTCATTTCTCTCTCTCTCTCTCTCTCCCCCCCCCCCCCCCCCCCCAACCGAGCTGAGCATTGTCCTCAATGTGATATGGGTGATTGAAATTATAGGGAGGAAGTCGTGCCTCCTGAGTGATATCAATTTCGAATACTGATTGGAGAAACCACATGTTTAAAAAAGAATAAAAGGTGTGAGCAAAGGAAATAAGAATAAATTAATGCTAAGAGTTAACAAAAAATGCTAGATTTGTATTACTTTAATCATTTGAGTACAATTGGAAAGAAAGTAATACAAGTAATCCCCATATATGATATCAAAATGAGGGGATTTCATACCAAACTAACGAAAACAAAATACATAAAAGAAATATATAATAGATATATATATGATCAGCTAGGTGGATGATGTTGGAGCTGATGGCCTAGGTAGATGGCTCTGCCTCTTCAGTAGCTGATTCAGGAGGGGCCTGAGGCTCTGTGGCCTGCGAGTGTGGCACTGCAGTGGTGGGAGTGAGATGCTCAGCAACTAATGGGAGACCAAGATGATGCTGGAGCTGCCTTAAGATGGCAATGTGCTGAGCCTGGGTGGTCATCATCTGCTCCTGGCGAGCTCGCAAAGCTGCCATCTCCTGAGCAAGGCTGCTCTGAGAGGCGGTCAAGGTCTGCAGTGCATGGCATAAATCTCTATACTCAGAAATGGGAATGGCCATCCTTGGCTCAGTTGAAGTAGAGGGTTGTGATGAGGCTGGAGTAACTGGAGGGGCTCTGGCTATGGTAGGAGAAGCAATAGGTATACCCTCAGGTATAAGACGTGGAGATGCTCTCATGGCAGCTAGTATCTGAGCTGGCTGTGGAAGCTCTGGCTGCTCCATTCTATACGCTGTCATATTGGTCCATTTGTCGAAAGTAAACACCTCTCGACATATACGCTTGCGCTCCAGCTGAGGATCTGATGGATACCCCAAATGCTCGAGAATCTGACATAGCAGCCGCTGAAAGAGAAGTGGAATGGCATCAGCTCGCGGCAACTTCTTCTTATGCACCTTATCTTCAAAGTAGAGAAGGGCAGCCATAATCAGGTGGTGAGGGCCAAAAAAGTATCCCTCAGAAATCCTGAACAAAGCCTCCAAAAGAACTCCTCTCCTCTGAGTCCAGTGCTGTAGTGGATAAATATTATGACGCAAGAGTGCATCAATGAGAAACATCCTTGGAAGAAGTTCCCCTCTCAATAGATGTGGATTTGTGGAAACTCCTCTGGACAAGATATGCACCATTTCCAGCTGAGAAGGACTAGCCCATGCTCGGTAATCCTCAAAATGGCTTGGCTCGTATGGTATATGCAGGGCCTCTGCTATATGGCGAGCTCCTAGAATGCCATGTCGACCATCAATAGTAAAATGGATTAAGGTAGGATCTCTGACCTGCTGAGTAGTCATGGACTGATAAAAATCCATGGCTACTCTGGGATAGAAGAAATCTCGTGGGGTCAGCAGCTGCTCCATGAGATATCTGCGCATCAATTGGAATGAATCAGCAAGCTCCGGCCGCAATTGGAAGGTGGTTGTGTCAAAGCACAGCTCAGAGTGAAATGGCCGAGCTCGGCAATCCAAATTGCCTTCAATTGGTGGTTGAGTGAGCATCGGACGCCTGATTATCACTTCAGGAAGTGGCGGCTGGCTTGCTTGAGGATTCGCCGGTGGTGCCGGAGACGGCATCAGAGAAGGCTCTGGAGAGGGAACAGCGGACTGCCCTGTCAAGTCGAAGGGTTCTGAGCTTTCAACCCTGGCTCTTTTTTGCAGGGGACGACCCCCTGACCTGGTGAGATAATGCCTCGCCGAAGGCGTCTGAACTACGGGCTTGGCTGGGCGCTTCTATGGTGCGAGCTTGGCCGGAGGTGCAGTAGCTTCTGGCCGCGACGGCTCAGAGGTAGATGCTTGCACGGCGCCTCGCACGGCGCTCGCTTTCGGCTGGAAGGAGAGGAAGATTTAGCTCTTCTGGTTCGTGCCATTTCAGATTGACGAGGTTTAGCCGGCGGTGATGATCGGAAAGGATGACCTGGGGTGCGCGCGTCGTCGGGCTATGGAGAGGAGGTGAACACACGGTTACTATGACTCTTCCCATTTCTGAAACTCTTTCGCAGCTCAAATGACCGGTATTTATAAAAAATAACGGAATATTAAAGGTCATCTTGGGTTTCGCAGAAGAAAGCCGATTCCGCAGCAAAAATAGGGGTTTCGCAAGAGAAAACCACTTTCGCAGCTCACTTCGCAGCTGCGAAATTGGAGTCACTGTACCGCGGAATGGCACTCATGTGCCAAAAATCAATTTCGCAACTGCGAAACACCCTTCGGAATGGGGTTATTGTTGCGGAATTGGGGTTTTTCACGCCTTAGAGCTTCACAGCCGCTTTCGTAGCTGCGAAATGGGGGCTCCTGTGTTGCGAAGTGGCACTCGTGTGCCATTCTTGGATTCGCAGCTGCGAAAATTTTCACAGAGGAGTCAAATGTGTTGCGAAATGATTTCGCAACAAATGGTCGTTTTCGCAGAGAATTCCTATTTGGCTGCGAGATCTCGCAGAGCCTTGTTTTTGCTCTGTTTTCACTCAGTTTTTGCTCTGTTTTCACTCCGATTTCTTCCCGATTTCTTCCTTTGCACTTTCTCCCACCTGAGATCATTCAAAAAGATGAAATTACATATAAATACACAATTTAAAATAAAAAATTAAGATCAAAAGTATGGATAAAACTTTAAAATTTACAAAATTTACAAAAATTTTTGGACTTTGGTGAAACCAAGTCCATCAAACCCTTCTTTGCTTAGGCTTTTTGTGGCTCAAGGAGGTTGATTTCCTCCTTTTCTAGTTTGAACGGCTCCATGAATGGCTTGAGACGATATCCATTGACTTTAAAGGTGTCCTTGCCATTGGAATTCAATAATTCCACTACCCCATTGATATGTACTTGATGAATAATGAAAGGACCTATCCACCTTGACTTGATCTTTCCAGGAAAGATATGGAGTCTTGTGTCATAGAGTAGAACTCTTTGTCCTTTCTGGAATTCCTTGTTAGAAATTAGTTGATCATGCCACTTCTTCATCCTCTGTTTTGCAACTTTGGAATTGATGTAAGCATCATTTCTTAATTCCTCCATCTCATTAAGGTCTAAGCACCTCTTTGCTCCCGCTCTGATCAAGTCCATATTCAACTTTTTGATTGCCCATCAAGCTTTGTATTCGACTTCCACAGGGAGATGACACGCTTTGCCATAGACAAGACGATAGGGAGACATGCCAAGAATAGTCTTATAAGTTGTTCTATATGCCCATAATGAATCATGAAGCTTAATAGACCAATCCTTCCTGCTTGAAATCACCACTTTCATCAATATGTTTTTTATTTCCCTATTTGCTAGCTCAACTTGCCCGGAAGTCTGTGGATGATAAGGTGTAGCTACCTTATGCTTCACTCCATACTTGGCTAATAAACTTTCAAAAGGCTTGTTGCAAAAATGAGAACCTCCATCACTGATTATAGCTTTGGGTACCCCGAATCTTGCAAAAATGTTCTCTTTCAAAAATTTGAGAACCACTCTATGATCATTTTTTTTACAGGGCACTGCCTCAACCCATTTAGAAACATAATCCACCCCCACCAAGATATAGGAATTACCAAAAGACATTGGAAAGGGTCCCATGAAGTCAATGCCCCATACATTGAATAGCTCAACTATTAGAATGGGATTCATAGGCATTTGATTTCTTTTTGTCAGCCTTCCAAGCCTCTGGCATCTATCACAACTTCTACACATGATGTGGGCATCTTTGAAAAGAGATGGCCAAGTAAACCCTGATTGCAACACCTTCATAGCTGTTTTCTGAGAGGCAAAGTGGCCTCCACATGCATTCTCATGACAATGGTTTAAAATGCCTAGTTGCTCTTCTTCAGGCACACACTTCCTTATGATCTGATCTGCACAATACTTAAAAAGGAAAGGTTCTTCCCAATAATAAGCATTGATTTTTGCAAAGAAGTGCTTCCTGTACTGTGCATTCCACTCACTTGGAATTTCACCAGTAACTAGATAATTAGCAATGTGAGCATACCAAAGAGTTTTGACTAGGAACATAAGTGATTCCTCGGGAAAGTCATCATTAATAGGCAAGGCATGAGAATTATGTGCTATAGCTAACCTTGAGAGGTGGTCAGCTACCACATTCTCCACTCATTTCTTATCTCTGATTTGGAGATCGAATTCTTGTAACAAAAGAATCCATTTTATCAACCTTGCTTTTGCATCTTGCTTTGTCAATAAATACTTCAAGGCTGAATGGTCAGTGAAAACAATGATGAAAGACCCTACCAAATAAGCACGAAATTTGTCCAAGGCAAATACCACAACTAACAATTCTTTCTCTGTAGTTGTGTAGTTCCTTTGAGCTTCGTTCAACGTTTTGCATGCATAGTAGATCACATAGGGCTTCCCATCTTCTCTTTGACCAAGCACAGCTCCTATAGCAAAGTCACTGGCATCACACATTAGTTCAAAAGGTAGTTGCCAGTTAGGGGCCCTCACTATTGGAGTTGTTGTTAAAAATTTCTTCAGTTAGTCAAAGCTATTTTGACATCTTTCATCCCATATAAACTTAGCATCCTTAGCTAACAGCTCACAAAGAGGTTTTGAAAGATTTGAAAAATCTTTGATGAACCTCCTATAAAAGCCTGCATGGCCAAGGAACTACCTTACTCCTTTTACAGTTGTTGGGGATGGCAATTTGACAATAAGCTCCACCTTTGCTTTATCAACTTCAATGCCCTTTTCGGAGATGATATGGCCAAGGACAATTCCTTGACATCCCATAAAATGGCATTTCTCCCAATTGAGCACCAAGTCTTTTTCAATGCATCTGTGAAGAACCGCTTCCAAATTGACTAAGCATTCCTCAAATGTACCTCCATATACGGTGATGTCATCCATGAAAACCTCCATAATTCGCTCCACCATATCACTGAAGATACTCAACATACATCTTTGGAATGTTGCAGGTGCATTGCATAAGCCAAAAGACATTCTTCTATAAGCATATGTTCCAAATGGACATGTAAAAGTGGTCTTTTCCTGATCTTCCACAACAATTTCAATTTGAAAATACCCTGAATACCCGTCCAAAAAATAGTAAAACAGATGGCTAGAGACTCTCTCCAACACTTGATCGATAAATAGCAATGGAAAAATATCTTTCCTGGTTACTGCATTCAACTTTCTATAATCAATACACACCTTCCACCCTTAAGTGAGGCGTGTAGTGATTTCTTCTCCTTCTTCATTCTGAACCACAGTAATCCCTGACTTCTTTGGTACCACTTGAATAGGACTTACCCAAGAACTATCAGATATAGGGTAAATGATACCTGCTTGAAGTAACTTCAGCACCTCAGCTCGCACCACCTCTTGTAAATGAGGATTCAATCTTCTTTGAAGTTGACGAATTGGCTTAGCTTCCTCCTCCATATATATATGATGCGTGGAGACTAAAGGACTAATGCCTTTCAAATCAGATATTTGCCATCCTATTGCTTTCTTACACCTCTTGAGAACTTCCAGTAAACACTTCTCTTGATGACTGGTCAGAGATGAAGATATTATGAAAGGACATTGATTATTTTCTTCAAGGTATGTATATTTCAGCTCCACGGGTAGAGGCTTCAAATTGAGTTTTGGGATCTCTTTTTCAGCTGCTGCTCCTTCTTCTTTATTGAACAAAGGTAGAATCTCTTCTATCCTCCTCCAACTTTGTAGAGTAGCAAGCTCATTACGGGGTTCCGACAAACATTCCTCACAATCCGCAAAACTTTCATTCAGCTTGTCTTGCATATTTTGATTACAGTGCTCCTCTACTAGAGTGTCAATTATGCACACCTCCTCTGGACCCTCTGCTTCTTCCGGAGTGATTTGCTTTTTAGACATATAAAAAATGTTGAGATCAAGTGTTATGTTGCCAAAAGTAAGTTGCATGAGCCCATTCCTACAGTTGATGATTGCATTTGAGGTAGCAAGGAATGGCCTTCCAAGGATGATAGGAACTAAATTAGCTTCATTTACAGTAGGATCCGTATCAAGAACAATAAAATCCACCGGATAGTAGAAATTATCAACTTGAACCAAGACATCCTCAATTACTCCTCTGGGAATTTTTACTGATCTATCTGCTAGAGATAGAGTGATTGCTGTTAGCTTCAACTCACCAAGTCCCAATTGCTTGTAGACAGTATACGGAAGCAAATTCACACTTGCTCCCAAGTCTAATAAAGCTTTCTCTACTACCTTTCCTCCAATCATGACGGAAATGGTAGGACTTCCCGGATCTTTGTACTTTAAAGGAGACTTACACTGTAAGATTGCACTTACTTGCTCAGTCAAGAAGGCTTTCTTATTTACAGTCAACCCTCTTTTGATAGTACACAAGTCCTTTAGGAATTTTGCATATGTTGGAACTTGTTTAATCATATCCAACAGAGGGATATTGACTTTAACTTGTCTCAATACTTCTAGAATTTCATATGCATTTCTAATCCCCTTTTTCCCATGCAATGCTTGAGGAAAAGGTGGAGAAGTTGATTTCTTCAGCATTTCTTCCTTCAGAAGTTCTTTCTCTGGATTTACATTCATTGTTGAATCATAGTCCTCTTTCTTTTCAATGATCTCTCTCTTTTTATCTTCCATTTCCTCCCCTTTCATTGTCTCTTCTTCTTCTTCAACAGGTGGCTTAGGTGGTGGCTGCTCAATTTTTTTACCACTCCTTAGAGTGATTAAGGCTTTGACATCTTTCATCTGTGATGATTCTCCCTCATGGCTTTCCACTTCATGGACACCCTTGGGGTTTTGATGGGGTTGAGAAGGAAATCTTCCCTTTTCTTGCACTGTGTTCAAATTTGTGAGCCTTGATATTGAGTATTGGAGATTATTTATCTTTTGGGTTATATCATTTTGCATTCCATCCATCCTTTTGTTCAGAGTACTCTCTACTCTGTCAATTCTTTGATTAAGTTGAGAATTGATGGCTTTTTGGTCTCCAACAAAATCTCCCACTACCTTGCTGAGATTCAATATTGCTTGTTCAAGACTTGAAGATTGTTGAGATGGTTGATCTGGCTGTTGGTACTGAGGTGCTCTAGGCTTCCATGAAAAATTTGGATGATTCCTCCAGCTTGAGTTGTAAGTATTTCCATAGGGCACATTGTTATTGGGCTTGAATTGTCCAACAACATTTGCTTGATCTCCAAACATTTCCCTTTCAGCTGAAATTGTAGGGCATTCCTTCACCAAGTGTTCATATGATTGACAATTAGGACAAAGCTTCACTTGCACTGGTGCTTCAGCAACAGCTTGCACTTCGTGCATCTTTTTCAGTTCCAGCTCCTCCAATCTTCTTGTCATAGCTGCAAACTTTGCTTTCACATCATCATCTTCTTTCAAGGTATACATCCCAGCCTTAGCATTGAAAGCACTCAGTTGAGATATCATCTTTCCCACTTCTCCTTTGATCAGTTCATCCCATCCCCTTGAAACCTCAGCCACATAATTCAAGAAATCCATAGCTTCCTCAGGATTTTTGCTCATGAAATCTCCTCCACACATTGTTTCCAGGAGTTGCTTCATTGAGGATGACATCCCATCATAAAAATAGCTCACCAAAAGCCAAGTATCAAAACCATGGTGAGGACAAGCATTTATAGCTTCCATATATCTTTCCCAACACTCATAGAATTTCTCATTCTCTTTAGCTGAGAAATTAGAAATTTGCCTTTTCAAGCCATTTGTTCTATGAGTGGGAAAAAAATTCTTAAGGAATTCAGCTTGTAAGTCAGTCCAAGTACAGATACTCCTCGGCCTTAAAGAATTAAGCCAAATTTTGGCTTTATCCTTTAAAGTAAAAGGAAATAACTTAAGCCTCATCAAATCGATTGAAGCTCCTCCCTCTTGGAATGTATTACAAACATCTTCAAATTCCTTGATATGTGCGTAGGGATTCTCACTTTCCATCCCATGGAAAGTTGGTAGAAGTGGAACAATATACGGTCTGATCACTAGCTGCTCTGTAGGAGGCACTATATATGACGGTGCACTCATACGAGGTGGATGTATGCGGTCCCTCATTGATCTAAATTCATTGAGATTGTCTTGACGACCTTGGTGACTATGCTGATCTTCAGGTGTAGTTTCCATGATATTCAAGCTCAATTCCAATTCCTTATTATGAGGTGTATCACTTTTAACAAGCCTTCCTCCACTGCCACGTATCCACTTTGGCATACACAACTAGTATTTATCTGAAACTAAAATGAAAACAAAGGACAACAAAAGAAAACAGGGCTACAAAAACAAAATAAAACTAAGCTAAATTTAAAAGCTAAATTTAGATTATGAAAAAGTAAAACGAAAAAAAGAGAATTAATAAAGCAGAAGAAACGTTACCAAACTTCTGATGAAAATCACAAGTACACTAAAATAGTATCACTATAAACTTGACACCTTCCCTGACAACGGCGCCATTTGATTCATGCCTAATTGGTGTCTCATCTGATTCGTGTACAGCTGGTGCTCCTTGATAGAGGGAGTAATCAACAAAATTTATAACCTATTACACCATGAACTAGGGTAGCAAAGAAAAAGCTACTATAGCATAGCGGCTCTAGGATCGTTCACTGGGAAGGGTTTTCAAACTGAAAATGATACCGATTCAAAGTGAATTGGTGCTGTTTCATTGCAAGGTTAGTTTAAGAAGTAAAACATAAACTTTGGTTGAAAAAGATTTAGATTTAGACTAACGGCACAACAAGTACTGGAAATTACTTATGAAGAAAAACATTCCTTGGAGATTTAGGTTCACAGGGGAGGTTCCTCATGCAAAAGCATAGCTCCGGTCAGTTGGTTCATTTCCTCTCATTAGAGAATTAACATAAAGTCAATTCTCTAACAGGCTCTGTACAAATGCATCCCTTAATTAGATTTCACCTCTAAATCTCTCTCACTGATGCAACTTGCAATGGTTCGAGCCTCTCACTTAGCCTTCACCATTCAAGGTGATCTTTAACCTTGGACTTCCTTTCCCAAGCTCGCAAGAGATAACTAATGGATGTCTCCTTAGAGTCCAAAAGCTTACCAAGTGTTGGCAATTCTAGAAAATCCTACCTTCAAGTCACCTCCTAGAGGCTCGCAAGGGGTAAACTAGTGCATCTCCATGGATAGAGATCACTTGCCTTACCAAGTGTTGGCCCAGGTGACTCCAAGGCGTTTTAAGTTAACTAAAAACATAGAAACCATTCACGGGACACACTTTATCTTCATTCATAGCTGAAACCACAAAGCTTCTGATTCTTGCACTTGGAACCTTTCCCGGCAACCTTAACTCCAAGGAACTAAAAGGTTTAGTTACTCATTCTCTGGGGAAAATTCCTTAGAGAGTGCATAACTAAGTAAATGAAAAATACAATCAAAGTGATAAGGTAAGGTAGAGCTCAAGCTCTGTATTTTACTTTCTTTCAAACTTTTACAAAAGGTTTGTCACCCTTCGAACAGGCTCTCTGGGCTCTATTTATATGAATATTACATTAATAGCTATTACATGGATATTTAACCTTTTTCCTAACTTAAAAGCTAAGGAATCCTATAATTGGTGGCTTACAAGGAGAGTTTGGGGATTTACACAACAAAAATCTAAAGAAAAATATCTCCAAGTGTCGGTTACAAATATCGGGAAGCACTAAGGACCATTTCGTAGGTGAAAACGAGGTCTGCGGAATTTCGCAAATGCACAAAAAGGGCTGCGAAATCACTTCGCAGCAAAAGACTGATTCCACAGCACTGCGAAGTTGGCTTTCATCTTATGGTGTTTGGCTTCCATCACGTCGTGAAACTTCAGAGGAATTCCACAGCACTGTGCAAAAAGGCTGCGAAATCATTTCGCAACAAAAGGGTGATTTCGCAACACTGTGCAAAATTCTTCCTTTAGCTTGGAGTGATCAGCTTCCAATGGCTGTAACTCCTTCGTTTCAACTCTGAATTACACACTGTTTGAAGCATTGGATTGTCAACTTCCTAAACTTTAAAATGACATATAGCAAGCATAAATTGGACTTAAGAAAGTGCTCCAAAAGTGGCTGACACGAATGTTATCAAGAATGTTTCATGGCAGATTTTTCTTTGCTTCCCCTCCTTGCATTCCGGATTTGCTTATGGCAAAGGAATTCAAAGCTTTGGTTCTTCATGCCTCTGAGCTTCCCATTGCTTTTCCATGGATTCCAAATAACTCTCTTCAATCTCATATTGCTTTGGTGATCAAAAAGCTATCAAAACACCAAAACTTAAGACAATTTGATTAGAAATGATTGCAAAGGGGCCTTAACATGTTAACTGGGTTATAAGGCAATAACTACTACTCAAAAGTGTTTAAAATGATTAATTACAAGCTATCAAATAGCACTTTTTGAGTAGTAATCAATTCTTCCCCTTCAGACTCAAAGGGGAAGAAGTCGGGATCAGGCCCTAGGCCCTCAGATGTTGGTACTATTGGCATGACAGGACACTGGTCTTCACGTCGTCTTCCGTTTCAGAGTCAGTTTTTAGGCACTCCTTATCAGATGATACAGCATGGTCAGTACAGACCAGTTGCTCCCATTAGGCCAGTAGGGCCTACTTATCTACATCCGCCACCACAACCGGTATATGCTACACAGGCACCCAGAGGCCGCCTATGCAGTTCCATCATCAGTATAGAGCACTGCCTCCACCGAGGCCAGTTAGACAGTTCACACAGCTTGGGATGCCACTGAGCCGAGATTTTCAGAGATTGGTTGAGGGAGGACTGATTGCCCCACTACCGCCTAGACCACCACTACAGCCTACCCCCCCAGGATTCAGGACAGATCTTCACTGTCCCTACCATCAGAGAGCAGGCCATGATACAGACAGTTGTTCAGCACTGAGACATGCCATTCAGGATTTGATAGATCAGGGCTTGGTTGATTTGGGGCGCCTGGGTGTGGCCACAGACCCGCTACCTACTCATGACACTAGAGCAGTACCTCCACCCCCGGGAGGGGTACATTTGATTGAGTTTTCAAGGGATGAGATATTTATGATGGGTTGAGATGGAGAGGCTCCTCAATCGATTAGTCTATATGAGGAGTCAGATTTTGTTGGATATATACCTAGACAGCAGATCCCCAGGCCATTCAGTTTGACCCCGGACAAGATTTATGGGCCGCCTCCAGTATCACCAGTATACTTACAGCATGTGCCACCTATGACACCCTTCATTCTGTTCCTAGAGGAATATAGGCCCCCTCATAGAGATGTTCAGATAGTTACACGGAGTGGAAGGGTAGCACAACCTCCACCCGTTGACAGGCCATTTGCTAGTATAACTGCCAGAGAGGAGGTTCAGAGGGAAGATGATGAGATATTACGCCAGCTGCGCACTACTCAAGCTCGCATATCTATTTGGAGCCTTTTGGCCTCATCTAGTACACACAGAGATGCATTGGTCAGAGCCCTTGGCCAGATTAGGGTTGACACTGCTACTACCCCAGAGGGGCTTATTCACATGTTGACAGCTGATAAAGCTACATGCATAGTGTTTTCTGATGATGACTTGCCACCAGAGGGATCAAATCATGTTCGACCCTTATTCTTTGATGTTGTTTGTTCAGGCCGTCGGGTGTCGTCTATTCTGCTGGACAATGGTTCTGCCCTGAACGTCTGTCCATTGGTTACTGCTATTGCACTTAGGTTTTTGCCAGCCAATTTTAGGGCTTCTACACAGACTGTTCGAGCTTATCATGGGACTCAAAGGACAGTTATAGGTACACTCAGTATACATGTCATGATTGGGCCAGTTAGTTACTCCATAGTATTTCAGGCTTTAAGGATTTAGTCATCCTTTAACCTGCTTCTTGGTCGCCCATGGATTCATGAGGCTGGTGCTATACCATCTTTCCTTCATCAGAAGGTGAAGTTCATACACGAGGGGCGCAATCACGATACAGTCTGATAGAGATATTATCACTTCGTTTGAGCCAGTGTTACATGTCAATCACAGTGAGAATGACTTACATTTGACCGGGTTTACGTTCGATGAGGTTCAGGTTGTCAGCTTAGAGGATGGCAGCAGAGATATGGTACCTATGTTGTTCGACCAGCACAACAACACTTTGGTGCTCAGCATGATGAGAGGCATGTTTTATTTGCCTGGCATGGGATTGGGTTGCCGCCAGTAGGGGCCCCACGAGTTTACCTTCACAGTTGATCACGACATGCCCTACGGATTAGGTTACATCCTGATTCATGCCTAATTGGTGTCTCAGCTGATTCGTGTCCAACTGGTGCTCCTTGATTGAGGGATTAATCAACAAAATTTATAACCTATTACACCATATACTAGGGTAGCAAAGACAAAGCTACTATAGCATAGTGGATCTAAGATCGTTCACTGGGATGGGTTTTCACTTCACAAATGATATTAATTCAAAGCTGAATTGGTGCCTTTTCATTTCAAGGTTAGCTTTAAAAGAAAACATAAAGATGTTTGAAAAAGGATTGGTTTTAAGCTAACCAAAAATAGTAACTGATTTTACTTACAAAGAAAAATGTTTCTTGGAGTTTCAGATCACTAGGCTCAGATTCCTCATACAAAAAGGGAGTTCCGGTCACTTGTTTCTTTTCCTCGCATTAGAGAATTAACATATAGTTCCTTCTCCAACCGGTGTTGTACAGATGCTTCCCATTAATGAGTTCAAACACTAAATCCCTCTCATTGATGCAACTTGCAATGGCTCGTGCCTCTCACCTAGCACTTGCCATTCAAGGTGATCTTTAACCTTGGATTTCCCTTCACAAGCTCGCAAGAGATAACTAATGGATGTCTCCTTGGAGTCCAAAAGCTTACCAAGTGTTGGCAATTATAGAAAATCCTACCTTCAAGTCACCTCCCAGAGGCTCGCAAGGGGTAAACTAGTGAATCTCCATGGACGGAGATCACTTGCCTTACCAAGTGTTGGCCCAAGTGATTTAAAGGCGTTTTAAGTTAACTAAAAAGATAAAAACCATTAACGGGTCACACTTTCTGTTCATTAAAAACTAAAACATCAAAACTTCCAATTTATGCATGTGGAAACTTACCCGGTTACCTTAGCTCCAAGAGATGAAGAGCCTAGGCACTCATCCTCTAAGGAAAAATCCTCAGAGTTTGATTGGCTAGAAAGAAAAAGAATGAGAAAACAAAAATATATATGAAAAGCAGAGCAAGTGCTCTGTTCGCTGATTCTATATATGATAAATTATATGATGGATTATATCATTTACAATTGATGCAAGGGAGTTTATATAGGAAGGTAATTTACCCTTCCTTGGATACTTCCTAGCTAAGGAATTACATGAGTGGCTGAATACAAGGAGAAAATGGAAATTTAGACACAAAAATATCAGAAGAAAAGATCTAAAAGAGTCGGTGCACAACTATCGGGAAGCTTCAGAACCGTTTCGCAGGTGAAAACGAGGTCTGCGAGGTTTCGCAGACAAACAAAAAGGGCTGCGAAATTACTTTGCAGCAACCGGTTAATTTCGCACCGCTGAGAAGTGGTCTTTCATCTTGCGGAGTTTGGCTTCCATCGCGTCGTGAAACTTCAGGAGGAATTCCTCAGCACTGTGCAAAAAGGCTGCGAAATCATTTCGCAACAAAAGGGTGATTTCGCAGCGCTGTTCTGAATCCTTCCTTCAGCTTGGAGCAATTGTCTTCCAAAGACTGTAACTTCCTCATTTCAAATGACATATAGCATGAATAAATTGGACATCAGGAAGTGCTCCAAAAGTGGCTGAAATGACTGTCATCAAGAATGCCTCATGACTGGATTCTCTTTGCTTCCCCTCCTTGCATTCCGGATTTGCTTATGGCAAAGGACTTCAAAGCTTTGGTTCTTCATGCTTCCGAGCTTTCCATTGCTTTGCCAAGGATTCCCAATAACTCTCCTCAATCTCATATTGCTTTGGTGATCAAAAAGCCATCAAAACACCAAAACTTAAGGCAATTTGATTAGAATTGATTGAAAGGGGCCTTAACATGTTAATTGGGTTAAAAGGCAAAAACTACTACTCAAAAGTGTTTAAAAGGATTAATTACAAGCTATGAAATAGCACTTTTTGAGTAGTAATCACTCCCCCCAACTGACATATTGCTAGTCTCTTAGCAATGAAGGAGAGAAAAATAAAATAAAAGTGCCATAATTTACAACATCATGTTGATCACTTCAAAACATTTTAAGTGGCATGATGATCTAACTCTCACATGGAACATTAAAGAAATAAAACTCAAACTTCAACAAGAGTTATCAAATAACTTGTCTAATCACAATTCTTAAAGAGTAGGCATTATGCAAATTTAAGCTTCAAAATAATTTCCACTCCCAAAGGTCCAACCCTTACTCTTCCACAAAAATCTATGTGTTATTTATTAGTTTCCGGATATAGTATATCAAACTAATCTCTCCCCTCAACCTAGTTCTTTTCAAAGCTTAGCAAACTAATCAACCTCCAATAGGCTAAGAACGCACCTCTTTTCTTTCACAATTTTTTTCATGTAGGAGTACAAGGCTTAAAGGTATTCTTTTCTAAATTGTCCATGTAACGGGGGTCCATCGATGACTCCCAACCAATCAAGGTTTAGGGCATCAAGCTTTAAGGATTTTTCAACCACTAACTCCTCGGATTTCACCCCGGACTTTTGAGAATGAATTTTTAAATACCCAAGCACCTACAGTATGCTAAACTCCACCTATTTACCCATGTAACGAGCATTGAGGTCGGTGACTCCCAACCAATGAAGGCTTAGGGCACCAGGTTTTAAAGATTTTCACCATATACCCCTCAGACCTTGCTCGGGTTTCAAGGCAAGCAAACATTTTTCTTTCTTTCTTTCTTTTTTCAAAGAATCATTGGCCTTTCATAAGGTGTCCCAACACTATTAAATGAGGTCAAAGGTACCAAGTCTAAATTTTCCTAAGTCAAGAGGGAAATAGTTTTTCATCTTACAAACGGAACCTAGTGTGCACAATGTGTGGACAGCTTAAAGTGGAAGAACTGAGGTTGAATTCAATAGATGTTTCAACAATTCATCAACTTTAGTAAGCATAATACAAACTCTAAGTCAAGTAAAAAGACAAAAATTCAATTTCTCCCTTTTCATTTTTGAAAATTTTTCCTTAATAGCCATGGAGAGTAGAATAAAAAACTTAAAAATTTTAAAAATTAAGCAAAAAACAACTAAATTACCAAAATAACTTAGCATTAATAGCAATACTTACTTCCTCAACTCTCCCCCCAACCAAGCTGAACATTGTCCTCAATGTGACAAAAGCGATTAAAAAATAGGGAGGAAGTGGTACCTCTTTAGTGACATGAAGTCTGAGTCGTATAGGAGAAACCACATGTTTCAAAGAAAACATAAGAGTTAGTGAGTAGAGAAAATAGAAAAATGCTAAGCTTAAACAAAAATGATGTCTATATATGATGTATCATCAGTAATACATCCAATCCCAGAATATAAGACATCAAAATATGGAATTATCTATACTAATATAATAAGTAAATACAAAAAATAAAAAGATGATCAAGTAATGGTAGAGTCATGTGGAGCTGATGCATCTCTGGTGGCCTTTTGAGTGGGTTGGATCAAGACTTTGACCTTTGTTCTGGTAGTCTCATTAGGTAGAATAGTCTCCTCAGCTGGAGCTCTCAACTGGAGCTCTGGGCTCTGATGGTTTTAAGGAGGTAAGAAATGGAATGAGAGGCTTTATGTGTGTGATCTTAGGCTGTCGCGGGGCTTTCCTCTAGTCTTGGCCATGGCTAAAATGGAGAAGGGTGGCTATTCATGAGTTCTAGAGGGTACTCAGCTGGTGCGTGGGGCTCTGTTGGCATTTTAGCAACTTCCCTTAGCTTTGCAAGGTGTTTTTGCAAACTTCCCTCCATTTTGCAAGTCAATTTCATAATTTGAAGGCCATTTCTAAGCTTGGAGGTGATTTGGTAGCCATTTCGAAGCTTGGAGATCATTTCATAGTCATTTCGAAGCTCAACAGTGATTTCGCAGCCATTTTGAAGCTTGGAGATGATTTCATAACCATTTCGAAGCTTGGAGGTGATTTTACAGCCCAAAAGTGCCCTGCAAAATGGAGCTTTGGCTGCGAAATTGGAAGTTTTTACGTTCGCAGCCATTTTGCAGCTGCAGAACACCCTGCGAAATGGGACTTTGGCTACGAAATTGGGAGTTTTTATGCTTCGCAGCCATTTCGCAGCTGCGAAATAATGGTCAATTTGCTGCAAAAATGGCACTCGTGTGCCAAAAGTTGGCTTCGCAGCTTTGAAATCCTCTGCGAAATGGAGCTTTCCCTGCGGAAATGGGATCTTTCATGCTTTGGTGGTTCACAGCCATTTCGCAGCTGCGAAATTGGGGTCACTGTACCGCGGAATGGCACTCGTGTGCCAAAAATTGGCTTTGCAGCTGCGGAACACCCTTCCAAATGGAGCTTTCCCTGCGAAATGGAGGATTTCATGCTTTGGAGCTTCGCAGCCCACTTCGTAGCTGCGAAATGGGGGCTCCTGTGCTGCGAAGTGGCACTCGTGTGCCATTCTTGGATTTGCAACTGCGAAAATTTTCGCAGATGACTCAAAAGTGTTGCGAACTGATTTCGCAACAAATGGCCGTTTTCGCAAAGAATTCCTCTTTGGCTGCGAAATCTCGCAAAGCTCTTTTTCTCCCCTGTTTTTGCTCTGTTTTCGCTCTGATTTCTTCCCGATTTCTTCCTTTGGAATTCCTCATGATTTTGATCATCCAAAAACCTATATTACATCAAAACAAAGTAGAATTAAAGCATTGAAATTAAAATTAAAACATTGAAATCAAAATTAAAACAAGTAATAAGTAAAACAAAAGATATGGACTAGCTAGTCTTAAGAAAGACTAAGTCCATCAAAAAATTTGATCCTGATTCAGCTTGCCCGGATCCCATATGAAGTTAGCATCTCTCACTTGGGGCTTGCTATGTATGATGGCAACAAAACCAATTCCCTTTTTGTCATACAAAGCTTGGAGAAAAAGCGGATGCGTGTATTTCATCATTTTTTCCTTGATGACTATCCTCTGTGGTTCTTCATCTAATTTAAGATCATAGCCATCTTTCTCTGTACTTTTCCCCTTTCTCTTTCCTTTGATTTCCTCCCTCTTTTCTTTCTAAGTTTCATGCTCTTGTTTGGATGTGGGTAGATCAACCTCTTTACCATTCCTCAGAGTGATCACTTCTTTGACTTCCCTCTTTTGTGAAGATTCTCCCTCCTTAGCCTCCATTTCATGGATACTCATGGAATTTTGATAAGGTTGAGAAGGAGAGTTTTCTTTCTCTTGCACTGTGTTGAGGTTAGCAAACCTTGAGATTGAATCTTGGAGATTATCTATCTTTTGAGATAGATCATTTTGCACTTCATCCATCTTTTTGTTCAATGAACTCTCTACACTGTCAATTCTTTGACTGAGCTGAGCATTGATAGATTTTTGAGCTCCAACAAAGTCTCCAATGACCTTGCTAAGATTTACCATAGCTTGTTCAAGGTTTGAGGCTTGCTGTGGTGCTTGAGCAGGTTGCTGATACTGAGGTGGCTGTGGTTTCCAAGAGAAATTTGGATGGTCCCTCCAATTGGAATTATAGGTGTTGCAATCACCAAACATTTCCCTCTCCGTTGGAATGATAGGACACTCTTCCACCAAGTGCTCATAAGATAGACAAATGGCACAAGGCATAGCTTGCAATGGTGTCTGAGAGATGGCTTGCACTTCTTGCATGTTCTTCATTTCTAGCTCATCCAATCTCCTTTCCATAGCTGCAATCTTTGTCTTCATGTCCATGTCGTCATTCAAAATATACATCCAACCCTTAGCTTTAAGTTGAGACGTCATTCTTCCCAAATCTCTAGCATTTGGTTCATCACATCCTCTTGAGACTTCAGCCACATAACTCATGAAGTTCATGGCTTCCTCTGCTATCTCGTATTCAATATGGCATGCACAACTAGCAATTTGTGAATTAAAAACAGAGAAAACAAAAGAAAATAAAATAAAATAAAACTCTAAAGATTAAGACTAACTAAAACTAGCTGAAAGGTTAACTAAAACATAAATAAAGAAAAAGAACAATTAAAAAGAGTTAGTAAAAAGAAAAGAAAAGTCACCAAACTTGTGATGAAGATCACAAGTGTTCTCAAAAGATCATATCACGGCAAAGTGGCACCATCCCCGGCAACGGCGCCATTTGATTCATGCCTAATTGGTGTCTCAGCTGATTCGTGTCCAACTGGTGCTCCTTGATTGAGGGATTAATCAACAAAATTTATAACCTATTACACCATATACTAGGGTAGCAAAGACAAAGCTACTATAGCATAGTGGCTCTAGGATCGTTCACTGGGATGGGTTTTCACTTCACAAATGATATTAATTCAAAGCTGAATTGGTGCCTTTTCATTTCAAGGTTAGCTTTAAAAGAAAACATAAAGATGTTTGAAAAAGGATTGGTTTTAAGCTAACCAAAAATAGTAACTGATTTTACTTACAAAGAAAAGTGTTTCTTGGAGTTTCAAATCACTAGGCTCAGATTCCTCATACAAAAAAGGAGTTCCGGTCACTTGTTTCTTTTCCTCGCATTAGAGAATTAACATATAGTTCCTTCTCCAACCGGTGTTGTACAGATGCTTCCCATTAATGAGTTCAAACACTAAATCCCTCTCACTGATACAACTTGCAATGGCTCATGCCTCTCACCTAGCACTTGCCATTCAAGGTGATCTTTAACCTTGGATTTCCCTTCACAAGCTCGCAAGAGATAACTAATGGATGTCTCCTTGGAGTCCAAAAGCTTACCAAGTGTTCGCAATTCTAGAAAATCCTACCTTCAAGTCACCTCCCAGAGGCTCGCAAGGGGTAAACTAGTGAATCTCCATGGACGGAGATCACTTGCCTTACCAAGTGTTGGCCCAGGTGATTTAAAGGTGTTTTAAGTTAACTAAAAAGATAAAAACCATTAACGGGTCACACTTTCTGTTCATTAAAAACTAAAACATCAAAACTTCCAATTTATGCATGTGGAAACTTACCCGGTTACCTTAGCTCTAAGAGACGAAGAGCCTAGCCACTCATCCTCTAAGGAAAAATCCTCAGAGTTTGATTAGCTAGAAAGAAAAAGAATGAGAAAACAAAAATATATATGAAAAGCAGAGCAAGTGCTCTGTTCGCTGATTCTATATATGATAAATTATATGATGGATTATATCTTTTACAATGGATGCAAGGGAGTTTATATAGGAAGGTAATTTACCCTTCCTTGGATACTTCCTAGCTAAGGAATTACATGAGTGGCTGAATACAAGGAGAAAATGGAAATTTAGACACAAAAATATCAGAAGAAAAGATCTAAAAGAGTTGGTGCACAACTATCGGGAAGCTTCAGGACCATTTCGCAGGTGAAAACGAGGTTTGCGAGATTTTGCAGACAAACAAAAAGGGCTGCGAAATTACTTTGCAACAACCGGTTAAATTCGCACCGCTGCGAAGTGGTCTTTCATCTTGCGGAGTTTGGCTTCCATCGCATCGTGAAACTTCAGGAGGAATTCCTCGGCACTGTGCAAAAAGGCTGTGAAATCATTTCGCAACAAAATGGTGATTTCGCAGCGCTGTTCTGAATCCTTCCTTCAGCTTGGAGCAGTTGTCTTCCAAAGGCTGTAACTTCCTCATTTCAGCTCCAAATCGTACACGATTTAAAGCATTGGATTGTTGACTTCCTAAGCTTTCAAATGACATATAGCATGAATAAATTAGACATCAGGAAGTGCTCCAAAAGTGGCTGAAATGACTGTCATCAAGAATACCTCATGACTGGATTCTCTTTGCTTCCCCTCCTTGCATTCCGGATTTGCTTATGGCAAAGGAGTTCAAAGCTTTAGTTCTTCATGCTTCTGAGCTTTCCATTGCTTTGCCAAGGATTCCCAATAACTCTCCTCAATCTCATATTGTTTTGGTGATCAAAAAGCTATCAAAACACCAAAACTTAAGGCAATTTGATTAAAATTGATTGAAAGGGGCCTTAACATGTTAATTGGGTTAAAAGGCAAAAACTACTACTCAAAAGTGTTTAAAAGGATTAATTACAAGCTATCAAATAGCACTTTTCGAGTAGTAATCACATCCCCACAGAGGCTGATGCACGTTATATGTCACAGCTGCGCAGGGATAGGGTGAGGGCTCACATGTCTAGCATTCCATTTGATTATCCCCTCCGCCCATACACCTTCCAATTGGCTGACTACTTCATTAGGGGTTCAGAGCATACACCTCACACAGAGGGGACTGTTCACATTTCAGAGACAGTTGAGATTCAGGACATCCAGCAGGCCCTGGGTCAGATTCATTTGGACACCGGGACTACTAAGGCACCTGGTGCCATGATAGTCGCGCCCCCATCACCGGACCGAGCTAGTGTGTTCTCTATGTGTTTCCCCGAGGAGGTCCCCGACTATGACCTACTTATGGATTTGGGAGATGGCACTGACGAGATGGACATGATCGGCATAGGTCGTATCTTCGATGCAACCCCATGCGGGCCCCATACTGCTTTCGATATGTTCGGAGTTTCTGTACTTGAGACTGATGGGGATGACTCTATTCCTGATGCCTACACTGATGATATGGATTTTATAGGCATTGGTCGTATCCTTGATGCAGCCCCACGTGGGCCCCATTATGCTTTTGACATATCTGGAGTTTTCGTACTTGATGATGAGTGAGTCCTTGATGTCGTTACTTCTGATTTTACTTCTGTTGAGGGAGCGTCCGACTCTGTGGACCCACCTCTTTCTTCTGACACTATGTCCGGGTTTGTCACCCGTTTTGATGATATTTTTGAGTACTTGACTGTGTCACAACATTTTCCTTTGATTTCACCACCAGCACCCACGACACATATATATGATGTTGATGATGTGGGAGATACGGATGACCCACTGGGTGGTCAGTCAGAGTGTGGTTTTGACACAAAGGATGAGAAAGTCACACCCATTTCCGGTAGCACAGAGTTGATAGATTTTGGGGCACCAAATCAGCCCAGGAAGATTAGGATTGGCTCTTCCCTATCTCTTGATGAGAGGAGTAGGTTGATTGACCTGCTCAGATCATACTTGGATGTATTTGCATGGTCATATGAGGACATGCCGGGCCTTGACCCCTCCATAGTGCAGCATCACCTGCCCATTTTACCACATGCTAGGCCCGTTAAGCAGAAATTGAGGAGACTACACCCTCGATGGAGTTTGCAGGTTAAGGAAGAAATTCAGAAGCAACTCAGTGTTGGCTTCTTGTCAGTGGTTGAGTATCCTAACTGGCTGGCTAATGTTGTCCCTGTTCCCAAAAAGGACGGCAAGGTTAGAGTTTGTGTTGACTTTCGAGATCTGAATAAGGCCAGCCCTAAGGATGATTTTCTCCTTCCACACATTGATATGTTGATTGATAGCACTGCAGGGCATCCGATGTTATCCTTCATGGATGGTTTTTCTGGGTATAATCAGGTTTTGATGGCTCCAGAGGATATGGTGAAGACTTCTTTCATTACTGAGTAGGGTACTTACTGCTACCGAGTTATGCCATTTGGGTTGAAGAATGCAGGAGCCACTTATCATAGAGCTGCTACTACTCTGTTCCATGATATGATGCATAGAGATGTCGAGGTCTATGTGGATGACATGATAGTAAAGTCCCGAGACAGGGCAGATCACTTAGCAGCCTTACAAAGGTTTTTTGAGAGGATCAAACTGTTCAGGCTGAGATTGAATCCCAAGAAGTGCACCTTTGGGGTGACTTCTGGAAAATTACTGGGACACATTGTTAGTGAGTGAGGTATAGAGGTTGATCTAGAGAAAATCAGAGCCATACTTGACATGCCTGCCCCGAGGACTGAGAAAGAGATCAGGGGATTCCTAGGCAGATTGCAGTACATCAGTCGTTTCATTGCTAGACTGACAGACATTTGTGAGCCTATCTTCCGCCTTCTGAGGAAGAATCAGCCTACAGTTTGGAATGATGATTGTCAGCGCGCTTTTGAGAGGATTAAGGAGTGTCTCCTTTCTCCTCCAGTTTTAGTGCCTCCCACACCGGGGCGTCCTTTGCTTCTATACTTATCAGTTTCAGACATGGCCTTAGGATGCATGTTAGCTCAGCTTGATGATTTGGGGAAGGAGCGTGCCATCTATTATTTGAGTAAGAGGATGCTTGAGTATGAGTGCAAGTACATTATGATTGAGCGTCTTTGCTTGGCAGTGGTTTGGGCCACTAGGAGACTTAGACATTACATGATAGAGTATTTCGTGCTCTTGGTCTCACGATTGGACCTGTTGAGGTATCTATTTGACAGGCCTGTTATCACCGGTAGGCTCATGAGATGGCTGGTATTGTTGACAGAGTTTGATATTCATTATGTCACACAGAAGTCAGTAAAAAGAAGCATTGTTGCAGATCATCTAGCTTCTTTGCCGATATCCGATGACAGATCGGTTGATGATGATTTCCCTGATGAGAAGATCATTTCAATGACTAGTATTACGGGATGGCAGTTGTACTTTGATGGTGCCGCCAATCAGTCGGGGTTTGGCATTGGTATCTTGTTGATATCACCACAGGGTGATCATATCCCCAGATCAGTCCGATTAGCATTTTCTGATCATCACCGATTGACGAATAATATTGTAGAGTATGAGGCTTGCATTACAAGTTTGGAGACTGCACTTGATCTTGGCATTAGACAGTTAGAGATCCACGGGGATTCCAACTTGGTTATAAAGCAGACTTAGGGTATCTGGAGGACACGGGATGAGAAGCTGAAACCCTACCATGCTTACTTGGAATTATTGATTGATAGATTCGATGTGTTAAGGTATATACATCTGCCCAGGGCGGAGAATCAGTTTGTCGATGCATTAGCCACCTTGGTTTCTCTGATTATGATCCATGCGGGGGTGAATGTTAGGCCATTGCTGATTGAGACTAGGTCTGCACCAGCTTACTATTGTCTAATTGGAGAGATAGAGGATCAGATTGAGCTGCCATGGTATCACGATATTTATTTGTTTCTGTCATGCGGCGCTTACCCAGAGTCAGCCTCGGCCAAGGATAGGAGAGCATTGAGACAGTTGGCCACCAGATTTGTTGTTTGCGGGGATGCACTGTATAGGAGATCACCTGATGGCTTGTTATTATTATGTCTAGACCGTGCATCTGCAGATCGAGTGATGAGAGAGGTTCATGCAGGGGTCTGTGGCCCACACATGAGAGGTCATATGCTAGCACGTAAGATCATGAGGACTAGCTACTTTTGGTCGACCATGGAGACAGATTGTTGCTAGTTTGTACAGAGATGTCAGGAGTGTCAGATGCATGGAGACTTAATACACGTGCCACCTTCTAAGTCGCATGCACTTGCATCCCCTTGGCCATTTTTAGTATGAGGTATTGATATTATTGGGAAGATCTCGCCCAAGTCTTCTAGTGGGCATGAGTACATTTTGTTGCCATTGACTATTTCACCAAGTGGGTGGAAGCTGCTTCTTATGCTAGGTTGACAGTGGCCAGAGTGGCCAAGTTCATCAGATCGCATATTATCTGCCGATACGGGGTCCCTCATGAGCTGATCTCAGACAGAGGGGTGCATTTCAAGGGCGAGGTGGACACGTTGATTCAAGAGTATGGCATTCAGCATCACAAATCGTCTGCGTACAGGCCGCAGACTAATAGGGCAGTTGAGGCCGCAAATAAGAATATCAAGAGGATTTTGAGAAAGATGGTCGAGACTTCTCGGGATTGGTCAGAAAAGCTCCCTTTCGCATTGTGGGCTTATCGTACATCTTTTCGTACCTCTACTGGAGCTACCCCATATTCTTTGGTGTATGGTATGGAGGCAGTGTTACCTGTTGAGATTGAGATAGGATATTTGAGAGTAGCACTAGAGCAGCATATATCCGAGGCCGAGTGGGCCCAGTCTCGTTATGATCAGCTTAGCCTATTGGATGAGAAGAGATTGACGGCGGCATATCATGTTCAGGCCTATCAGAGGAAGATGACCCGTGCATTCAGAAAGAGGGTAAGGCCTAGGAAATTCCAGAGAGGTGACCTAGACTTGAAAGTCCTTAGGGGATTGATCAGTGCCCCTAGAGGCAAGTTTAGACTGAGTTGGAGCGGGCCTTATGTCATCCGAGATCTGACTCGAGAGGAAGCTGCCTGGTTGACAGACCTAGAAGAAAATCTGTTCACAGAGCCAGTTAATGTGGATCAGCTGAAGAAGTTTTATGCGTGAGATCATGGTCAGAGAATGGGTGGCCGTCACTTTGAGTAGCCATATTCCCTATTGCACACCCATACATTGATATATACTATTGCTAGCCCTTTGAGTCTCACGTGGTTTATTATGGCCTTTTCTTTCATTCAGCCTTGCATACCTTTTCTAACCTAGGTTGGGGGCCTACCCTTGTGCGCTTTGTATTTATTGATTGGATCTATGAGCATTGTGGGCATGGTGTCATTCTTCGTTTGTTCTTTCTTTCATCATTGCCTGTTTCTTTTCGTCTCCATTTTGCATCTTCACACCGTCTACCTGTTAGTCCAGTTTCTATCATCTCTATTCACTTAGCTTTTGTTTTCCCTTGTGTGATGATGATGCACTCTCGTCCCAGAGCTACCAGTCAGGTTTGTCACACCCTTCGTTCCGCCTGTAGGCTTTGATCCAGGATTCTTAGGTTGAAGGGGCCGGTCAAGATTGGAGGTTTGGGGTTCTTTTTGTTGGATTGTGATAGTATGGAATTCAGCCAAAAAAAAAAGAGGATAAAATAAAATAAAAATGAAAAAAAATAAAAAAATTGTGCTTGTTTGGTATTCGTTGATATACTTGGGATCATCAGAGGTGGTTTTGGGTTTGAGAGATTTCTTTTTCCTTTAAGAGTCGGATGAGAGCATTGTACGATCCTTCTCACCATGGATCTGGGTGACACATTGGGGTGAGGTTTGGGTTTCCTTGGCACTAGGCCCTTGGATCATTGTCTACATCACCATTCCCATCATATAGTGACTTGCTTTGATTTGGCGTTCTTAGGATGAGTTGTTCGTCGTTGTCACATATTGCTATATTCGTCTCCCAGTTGGTTTCTCCATTTTCTTCTACACCCATTCATCATTCATCTTATCCATTTTCGTCTGCTTCTATCCTCATCGATCATCGTTTCACTTCATGAACGATGAGTTCTTTGGTGCATGTCACCTATTGTTTATTCTTTATTTGGATGCAGGGTTGAGTCACTGATTACTACCCAAAAAGTGCTATTTTGCGCCTTTAATTCATTATGTTTTAAGCACTTTTGTGTAGTAGTTCTCCATTCTTATTCCAATTGGCATGTTAAGGACCTAGCAATGACTTCTAATCATATTTGTGGCTAGTTTTAGTGTTTTGACAGCTTTTTGGATCATTAAGACAAGCCAAGCAAAGGAGAGAAGCAAAGAGAAGCAAAGAGAAGCAAAGAGGAAAACAGAGTGAAGAGAACAGAGGACAGCAGCGGCAGTCTTCCTTCGCACTTTTGGAGCACTTTCTGAAGTCCATTTTTTACATACTATATACCATTTCAAAGCTTAGGAAGTCAAGAATCCAACGCTTCAAACTTTGTACAATTTGGAGCTGAAATGAGGAAGATATGGCCTTCGGAAGACAACTGCATCAAGGCATGGGAACACCATTTCGCAAGGAGATTTTCTTCATGGTGCGAAATTTGGCCATTTCGCATCATGAAGAACCACCTTGCGAAATTTCACAAGGTGGATTTAGGCACCTTGCGAAATGCCAAAATTTGGCAAGGTGAATTTTCACCTTGCGAAATTTGGACCCTTCATCTTCCCCCTTGCGAAATGCCTTTGAAATCCCCTGTTTTGAGACGTTGTTGATGATATTCCACTGCCGGTTCTCCAAGATATTTTGCTTGATTTTTAGCTTTGTAAATACCTATTTTACCCTTGTAATCAACCAATGAAAAGGTTGCTTTTGTAATAGCTCTTGTAATTTTGCTTGTTATTGTCTTTAAATAGAGGTGAAGAGCCTAAGACAAAATAATCTTGTAACCTGTAACTTTATAAGTTATAAGAGCACTTTTGTTCATATGCTTCTTTTCTCTTTTCTTTCTCATTTTCTTAGTAGCCAAACATCCTTGGAGGATGAAATCCCCAAGGATGAGAGGCTAAAACCTTTTAGTTTCTTGAAGTAATGGATGCCATGTGAAGCTCCCGTGTTAGGATGGAGATTTCCAAGCCATAAATGTAAGTAGCTGAGCATCATAAATGTTTTCATTCAAAGTAAAGCTTTTAATCCCTTTGACTTGCTTTGAATGGCCAATACTTGATAACCTTTTGGTCTCAGTGGATTCTTATTGTTAGATCCACTGACGTTCATTAATCATCTCCTACGAGCCATTGTATTGCAAGTCAAGGAGATGACCTATATCAATAAAAGAATAGTTATGAGGTTCAGCTACCCTTTTTGTAAGTTTTCAAGGACTAAAACTCAGTTGTTAAACTCATACCGGTTCGGGAAGTAAGCATCACCTTAGTTGCTTCCCCAATGATTACTACTCAAAAAGTGCTATTTGATAGCTTATAATTAACTCTTTTAAACACTCTTAAGTAGTAATTATTACCTTTTAACCCAATTAACATGTTAAGGCCCCTTTCAATCAATTCTAATCAATTTGCCTTAAGTTTTGGTGTTTTGATAGCTTTTTGATCACCAAAGCAATATGAGATTGAGGAGAGTTATTTGGAATCCTTGTCAAAGCAATGGGAAGCTTAGAAGCATGAAGAACCAAAGCTTTGAAGCCCTTTGACATAAGCAAAGTTGAAATGCAAGGAGGGGAAGCAAAGAGAAATCTGTCATGAAGCATTCTTGATGACAGTTATTTCAGCCACTTTTGGAGCACTTCCTGAAGTCCAAATTATGCATGCTATATGTCATTTGAAAGCTTAGGAAGTCAACAATCCAATACTTCAAACTGTGTTCCATTTTGAAGCTAAAATGAGGAAGTTACAGCCTTTTGAAGACAACTGCTCCAAGCTGAAGGAAGGCTTCAGAAAAGTGCTACGAAATCACCCTTTTGTTGCGAAATGATTTCGCAGCCTTTTTGCACAGTGTTATGGATTTCCCCTGAAGTTTCACGACGCGATGGAAGCTAAACACCACAAGATGAAAGCCAATTTCGCAGCGCTGCGGAACCAGCCTTTTGCTGCGAAGTAATTTCGCAGCCCTTCTTGTTTGTCTGCGAAATTTCGCAGACCTCTTTTTCACCTGCGAAATGGTCCTTAGTGCTTCCCGATATTTGTGACCGAGACTTTGAGATATTTTTCTTCAGATTTTTATGTCTAAATCCCCATTTTCTCCTTGTAACCCACCTATCATAGGATTCCTTAGTTATTAAGTTTGGAAAAGGGGTGAATAACCTCATATATTTTGTTTTGTAATTTTCTTTATATATATCTCTCGAGAGCTTGTTCTTGAAGAGGGTGGTTACGAAGGATCATTTGTACAAATTTGCAAGGAAGTAAAATACAGAGCACTTGCTCTGCTTTTCTTTATATTTGTGTTTTCTCATTATTTTTCTTTCTAGCTAATCAAACTCTGAGGATTTTTCCTCAGAGGATGAGTGGCTAGGCTTTTCGTCTCTTGGAGCTAAGGTAACCGGGTAAGTTTCCACATGCATAAATTGGAAGTTTTGTTGTTTTAGTTTTTAATGAAGAGAAAGTGTAACCCGTTAATGGTTTTTATCTTTTTAGTTAACTTAAAACGCCTTTAAATCACCTGGGCCAACACTTGGTAAGGCAAGTGATCTCCGTCCATGGAGATTCACTAGTTTACCCCTTGCGAGCCTCTGGGAGGTGACTTGAAGGTAGGATTTTCTAGAATAGCCAACACTTGGTAAGCTTTTGGACTCCAATGAGACATCCATTAGTTATCTCTTGCGAGCTTTTGACGGGTAATACAAGGTTAAAGATCACCTTAAATGGCAAGTGCTAGGTGAGAGGTATGAGCCATTGCAAGTTGCATCAGTGAGAGGGATTTAGTGTTTGAACCCATTAATGGGAAGCATCTGTACAACACCGGTTGGAGAAGAAACTATATGTTAATTCTCTAATGCGAGGAAAAGAAACAAGTGACTGGAACTCTCCTTTTTGTATGAGGAATCTGAGCCCAGTGATATAAACTCCAAGAAACACTTTTCTAAGTAAAATCCAGTTACTACTATTTTTGGTTAGCTTAAAACCAATCTTTGTTCAAACATCTTTATGTTTTCTTTTAAAGCTAACCTTGAAATGAAAAGACATCAATTCATCTTTGAAATAATATCATTTGTGAAGTGAAAACCCATCCCAGTGAACGATCCTAGAGCCACTATGCTATAGTAGCTTTGTCTTTGCTACCCTAGTATATGGTGTAATAGGTTATAAATTTTGTTGATTACTCCCTCAATCAAGGAGCACCAGCTGGACACGAATTAGTTGAGACACCAATTAGGCATGAATCACCCAACTCGAGGTGAAAAGTCCTAAAATCTCCATTTTTACACAGTGAGTTAAGCATGGCTATCCAAAGCTTTGAGAAACTTCTTTTTCCATCTTTTAACCTATTTTCATGTTAGTTTAGTTTACAACACCTTTATCTTTTTATGTTTTCATCTTAACCTAATTTTTATTAAGAAAAGTTCACTCCATCCTCCGAACTTCACCAGTTAAAGTAAAAACCCTTCCCAGTGTTCGATCCTAGAGCCACTATGCTATAGTAGCTTTGCTACTTTACTCTAATGACCTTAGGTATAAATTTTGTTGATACCCTTACATGCCAAGCTACCAAGAGTCGGGTTATCAAATGGCGCCATTGCCGGGGAAGGTGCTACTTCACTGTGAATACATCAGCCAGAGGTAACTTGTGAGACTTCTCACGAGTGACGTGAATTCTATCTCATTTTTCATTTACTAACTTTTTATTTTAGTTTTAGAACATTTTTAATTTAGTTTAGATAAGTTTCTTTTTGCTTTTAACTTTCATTTTTAACTTAGAACATTTTCCTTTGTTCATGTTTTAGTATATCTTTTATTTAGTTTTTAGTTAATCTTAGTAATTTTTTTTTAGAATTTTTTTTCTTTTATTTTCTTTTGTTTTCTCTGTTTTTTAATTCACAAATTGCTAGTTGTGCATGTCATATTGAATACGAGATAGCAGAGGAAACCATGAACTTCTTGAGTTATGTGGCTGAACTTTCAAGAGGATGGGATGAACCAAATGCTAGAGATATGGGAAGAATGAAGTCTCAACCTGATGCTAAGGGTGAGATGTATATTTTGAATGACAACATAGACATGAAGGCAAAGCTTGCAGCTATGGAAAGGAGATTGGAAGAGCTAGAAATGAACCGGATGCAAGAAGTGCAAGCCATCTTTCAGACACCATTGCAAGCTATGCCTTGTGCCATTTGTCTATCTTATGAGCACTTGGTGGAAGAGTGTCCTACCATTCCAGCCACGAGGGAAATGTTTGGTGATTGCAACACCTACAATTCCAATTGGAGGGACCGTCCAAAATTCTCTTGGAAACCATAGCCACCTCAGTACCAGCAACCTGCTCAAGCGCCACAGCAAGCCTCAAACCTTGAACGAGCGATGATGAATCTTAACAAGGTCATGGAAGACTTTGTTGAAGCTAAAAAATCCATCATTGATCAAGTCATGCAAGAAATTGACAGCCAAGACAGAAAGATGGATGGGAGGTTGAATGATCTGTCTCAGAAGACAGACAATCTCGAATACACAAGCTCAAGGTCTGCCAACCTCAACGCAATGCAAGAGAAAGAAAACTTTCCTTTTCAACCTCATCAAAATCAAAAGGGTATCCATGAAATGGAGGCTAAGGAGAGTGATAAAGAGGTTGATCTGCCCACATGCAAGCTAGAGCACAAGGAAGAAAGTGAAACAGAGAAAGAAAAAAGGGAGGAATTGGAGGGATCGATCCTCTGTACATTAACTTAAAAATATATAAAGCTCTGTTTTTCTCTCTTCTCCGATTCTTCCCCATTTCTATTTTCTTAGTAGCCAAACAGCCTCCGAGGACTTTTCCTCAAAGGATGATTGGCTAAAACTTTTAAGTTTCTCAAAGTATGGATGTTATATGATGGCTTGGATGCAATCCCATGGAAATTTCTTGCACCTAGAAGGTAAGGTAGTCGTTTTTCATTAATGGTTCATTAATGCAAAGTTTGGTTTTTATTTCCTTTGGACAACTTCCAACGGCTAATACTTGATAAGCTTTTAGATTTCTATCCATTAGTTATCTCCTACGAGCTATTGGAATGTGAGGTTTTCAATTCCAAGTTTTGCATTAATCCGTTAGAACCAATTTCAATGGCCATTGAAAGGTGAGTTTATCACCTGGAATGACTTTGAGTTGCCAATATTTGGTAAGCTTTTAGCTTTAGACTATTAGTTATCTCTTACGAGCCATTCAAAGGAAGTCTAAGGTGAATAACCATTGATGAAATTCACTACCATCTGTTTTGCCATTTTAAAGGATTAAAACTTGATTTGCTAAATCCATACCGGTTCGGGAAACAAGCATCACCATAGTTGCAACCCCAACGCGAGGAGCCTATCATGAGATTTCCAATTTGCATAAGAGCCAAAGCATAGCTATCCTATCTTTGAGAAACTTGTTTTTACACCCTTTCATTTTAGTCTTTAATGTTAGCTTAAATTAATTTAAATCTTTCTAAAACATTTAGATCTTCTTTTAAAGCTAACATCCATAAGAAAATCACCTATTTTCCTAATTTGAATATCACTAGTGTTTGCGAAAACCCTTCCCAGTGAACGATCCTAGAACCACTATGCTATAGTAGCTTGGCTACTTTAGTAATAGTATTTAAGGTATAAATTTTGTTGATACGCCTTTAAAGCTAAGCTACCAAGAGTCGCATCAGTCACCTTGCTCACATGGTTCTGCGATATTTGACATTGCGTACACAGGGGTTTGGCATTATCTATTGGGAGATTTGGGCATTTGTTTCCCATCATTTCATTCACCTTTTACCCCTAGCCTACATTACGGTCCGAGTCGTAAGACCACCCTGAGGCCATGAGATCTCATGTCTACTTCAACGCGGTTCATTCGGACAAGCTCCGTCTACTGATTGAGTATGGGATGTTGACAGGTCTCCATTGCTTCGGGGGATATCAAGGGTCACATATTGCCTTTCCATTCAGTTTGCTTGCCTCAAGTCCATGATCAGAGATAGATGATACAGAGAGTTGGGACCGTTGAGGGCACCTTTGCTTGATGTTTTGACACGTTTATACTAGGGCATGCCCCTATCCTTGCATGCTGGCTTTGGCTCTTTATACATGTACGCAGGCATTCCGTTTCACCTAGCGATGTTATGGACATCAAAGTTTGAGTAAGCCCCGCATTCAGCTCAGTTTCTTCATATAGTAGAGTGCTTCTGGGGGTCTGACCCGAGATCAGATTCGCGGTATTCATCGACCCAGCAGGGGTGCATACCCCATTCATTGTCTTGTTCGTTAGTTCAAATGAGTGGGTCTTCAATGATGTATTCCAGAGTTTTCATTAAGATATATGAGTTTCAGATGTACACACTGGGGCATATCCCCTATCAGTTTTTGTGGATATTGGATGTTGTGGATTAGAGTGGAGGGTTTTTTTCCTTAGAAATGGATGATTGTGATATTTTCAACTCTCTAACTTTAACCATATGTGCGGTTATGGGATTCTGATATGATATTGATATCTTAGACTAGGGCATAACTCCTTCCTTTCACCCTTGGTCACATTTATGAGTTTGTCCTATAGGGGCATACCCCCTTCTTTCCATTTGTTAGGGGTGATTGTGATTTCTCGCTTGTCATTTATCAACATTTTTTGGTGTTACACTGGAGCATACCCCTTTCTTTTGTCATGATGAAGGTGTTTGATTTTTGGCTTATTCGAGTCATTTGTTGGCAGTCCCTGAACGTCATACTAGGGCATACGCCTTTGTTATCAAGGTTAGTATATCAGCGGTTGCATCTTGAGTCCCCCTATTTCGCTCTGAGTTTTGTTTTAAGGCATCCCCTGTCTGTTTAGGTGTTTTGAGCCTTAGTAATGGAATCCCTACCTCCTTTTAGTTCGGTGGTTCCTCGGCATCGTGCCCGAGTTCGATCCCCGATTCCACCATTTTTCAGTACTTGCCCGAACCCTTCTCCGATACTCGCCCGGACCCTTCTTCAGTACTTGCCCGAATTCAACCCTTTTCTGGTACTCGCTCGGAGCTTTTTCGGTACTCGCCCGGACCCTTCTCCGGTACTCGCCCAAATTTCACCATTTTTCGGTACTCTCCCAGACCCTTTTCTGGTACTCGCCCGGATTCCACCATTTTCCGGTACTCGCCCGGACCCTTTTCCGGTACTCGCCCGGATTTCACACTTTTTCGGTACTCGCCCGGATTCCACCATTTTTCGGTACTCTCCTGGACCCTTCTCCGGTACTCGCCCGGATATCACACTTTTTTGGTACTCGCCCGGATTCCACCATTTTCCAGTACTCGCCCGGACCCTTTTTCGGTACTCGCCCGGATTTCACACTTTTTCGGTACTCGCCCGGATTCCACCATTTTCTGGTACTCTCCCGGACCCTTCTCCGGTACTCGCCCGGATTTCACACTTTTCCAGTACTCGCCCAGATTCCACCATTTTCCTGTACTCGCCTGGATTTCACACTTTTCCAGTACTCGCCCAAATTTTACTCGTTTTCTGTACTTGCCCGGATTCCACCATTTTTTAGTACTTGCCCGAACCCTTCTCCGGTACTTGCCCGAATCAAATCCCTAATCTTTCCCAGCATCGTGATCGGGCCTCCTTTTATCTTTCTCCGGCATCATGCCTACATCCCATAGTCCATTCGGTCAGCATGACTTATTTCCCTTAGCCTTCTTTATTGTTGGGTCGGGACAAAATTGTTGGTCATTTGGGTTCTTCACTAGAGTTCATTTCACTCTTGCATTACATGCACTTCGCACTCACAATTCACTCGTTCATTCACTCTACTGAAGAGGGGCATATTTGTAGACCCTCAATTTTGTCCCTCAACACTAGCATTTATCCTTCGGGTGTCACATCCACCCATCGTTCGCATATGGCACCACTAGGGCCCCTTTTGGGCTTAGTCGGTGTCCGAGCCTCGTGTGGGTTTGTTTGTGGTCCATTGTGGTGCATATGTGGTTCATTTCGGAGGGTCACCATGGCCATTTTCCTAGTCGTTCACATCATGCTATAGGAAGGAAGTGGGGTCATCCCGATGTTTTAGCTTAGTTGGAGTTTATAGGGGCATGTTGAGGTTCGAAGCACTTGGGCTTGTTTTGATCGTATCTCCCTCATCCAAACTCGGAATCAAGAACCATTTCTTTTTGTGGATTCCTTACTCTTCCAGGAACATTCTGTAAAATTTTCAAACTTTTTTGCAACTGTTGGCTGGTTGACAACCGGTTCAGCCGGTTCATTGAGTCAGCCGGTGTAGAACACTGATTTTTGGTAATTGTTTTGATCATATCTCCCTCTTCTGAACTCGGAATCATGCACCGTTTTTTTTTCATGGATTCCTTACTCTTCTAGGAACATTCTGTCAAATTTTCAAAAAATTTTGCCCTCGGTTCGACCGGTGGGCATCCAGTTCGGCCGGTTCAACCGGTTCATTGAGTCAACTGAGGTAAAACACTAATTCTAGTAATTTTGGGGCCCAAATCCTACATGGCTCAGGCCCATAAGCTCCAGATTGGTTTTGGGCAATGTTGTGGGTCCATTTTGGGCCTTGGTTTGGGTTCCTTGCAGCCCACCACGAATCTATATGGATTCTTGGTGGTGAAGCAAGCTGAAAACTGAAGGGAGTGAGTTGGCCTCGTAAGTTTAAGAGAAGTAATGAGGGGTGTGGTTCCCATGCTGATGAAGGGGAAGAAACCCAGGAGGCTCAAATGCTGAGAGGGGTATGAGTATAAAAGGTGGGAAGAGAGGAGAGCAAAAGACCTTTTGACATTTTTGAGAGAGGGGAAATTTTGCTGGGGAGAGAAACAAAAAGGTTAGGAGCATCTTTTGAGTTGAGAGCGTGGGGGAAAGCTTCAGCACTGTGGTTTCTTTGAAGGGGAGAATGACAGCATCTTAGCTTTGGGAGTCATCATTAGCATACACGGATCATGTTTGGTGGAGATTCTGAGGTAAGCATGCTGAATTTTATTTACTTACAGTTTATCTTCCTCGTCTTCATATGTTTTCTCCTTCCTCGTCATCTTTTCTTCCCTTTGATATGAAGATTGTATTGCTTGGGTGTGGATAATAAAGGCCACACATGATTGCTGTTGATTGGTTATGAATGGTTTAGGAACTTTCTGATCAAATTTGGGATTTTTTATCAACCGGCTGAACCGGTTGGGAACCGGTTCAACTGGTTCAGCATAATAGCTGGCTGCCTCTGTCAGCCATGAGGAACACCTGCCTTTCTTTGTCTGGTTCTCACTCATCTGGGCTCGAAATTGAGAACCGTTTCTTTTGTTTGCTTCCTTAATCACTTAGGAACTTTCTAACCGAATTTGAGATTTTTTATCAACCAGCTGAACTGGTTGGAAACCGGTTCAACCGGTTTAGCACCATGGCTGGCTGACTCTATCAGTCATGAGGAGCACCTGATCGGGCTTTGTTTGGTTCTCACTCATCCAGGCTCGGAATGGAGAACCGTTTCTTTTGTTTAAATCCTCACTCATTTAGGAGTTTTCTAGAAAAAAATTGGGAATTCTTCTCAATAGGTTGTACCAGTTGAGAACTAGTTCAACCTGTTCTGTTGGAGGACTTTAGGTAGCCCTCGATTTTGGCATTTTTCGAGCCCTTATCCATTGGGGCTCAAACCCATTTGCTATAGGGCACTTGTGAGCCATCTTGAAGGTTTAAGTCAGTGTTTGATTTCAGTTAGTATGGGTAATTTTGAAGTTATGGGTGGTGTGGTCTAGATGAGTCTAGTTTGATTTGTATGACATTTGGGGAGTCACTTACCTCATTTCAACCAGCTAGCTTCCTTTTTGGCACAAGCTTGGATGCTTGATTTTGAATACATGTTGCGTGACTGACTCACCCTCTACTGTAGCACATGGCTAGGGACTACAGGTACGCATCGTTGGTTTTGATTGTTGAATCATATGCATGCATGATGCTTAATCTTGAATGTTTGTTATGTGTTTATCGACCTTTTATGCAGCGCTTGGCTAGGGACCATAGGTACGCACCCATTATTTTGGTTGGTTGAATTCATATGCATGCCAAATACCAACTAGGATTGTGTGATTCATGACATCTATTTAGCCTAAGGTTTCATCTTTGACCCATATGCTCCCACATACCCAATTCATTAGTAGAGACCGAGTTCCGGGCCTAGAGGGGTGCTACCTCGCATGAGGTACCTTCCCAATGGGTAACCTGATCCCCGGACCCAGAATCTAGTTTTCGCAGACCGTTTTTTTTTCCATACTGGGGTCATTAGGGGTTTTTGTTCTTACTTAATTTTCCCCATTTTAAAAATAAAAATAAAAAGTAAGTGGCGACTCCATACAACACCGTTCCTCACCGGGGGTGGGTTTTTCAAAACTGGAAAACTCAACTTTTTCATTCCTTCTTTTCTTTTAATAGCGAGTCGCGCCGGTCCGGTGGATCGGGTGAGGGTCCATAGGCTGCGAAATCATTTCGCAGCCAAGGGAATTTCGCAGCCCATTTTGATGCTTGGAGCTTTTTCGTAGCCTTTTTGAAGCTTGGAGGCCATTTTTGCAGCAAGGGAAAGATTTCGCAGAAGAGGGGGATTTTCGCGGCTGTGCAAGAGGTGGGAGATTTCGCAGCCTATTTCACAGCTGTGAAATGGGCGTACGGCACTGTGAAGTGGCACTCGTGTGCCAAAGGGTGGTTTCGCAGCTGCGAAACACCCTTCGAATTGGGGGCGTGGCTGTGAAATAAAAAAAAATCCCGCTTTGGCTTTGCGTGGTTTGTCTTCAAACGGTCATAACTTCTTCGTTTCAAATCCAAACCGCCCACCGTTTGAAGCAATGGACTCCTGACTTCCAAAGATTCAAAAATACATATAGTATGCATAATTTGAGCTCCAGAAAGTGCTCCAAAAACGTGTCCAACAGTAGCAAAATGGGGTGCAGCTGCAACATTTCCGTTCAGCTTTACACAGTCATCTTCAAATGGCCATAACTTCTTTGTTTCACCTCCAAATCATGTACTGTTTGAAGCTCTAGACTCCTGACTCCCTAAGCTTCGAAACAAGATATAGTATGCATAATTTGAGCTCCAGGAAGTGCTTCAAAAATGTGTCCAACAGTAGCAAAATGGAGGTGCGACATTTCCGCTCATGGTTTGTGCAGTCATCTTCAAACAGCCATAACTTCTTCGTTTCACCTCCAAATCGTGTACCGTTTGAAGCGTTGGACTCCTGACTTCCCAATATTTGAATTGACATATGGTATTCATGAAATGAACTTCGGTAAATGATTGAAATGTGCCCAACAGTTGCTGAAATGGGGGTTCAGCTTCATGGTGTGCGCGCTGAAGGATTTTAAGGCGTGGAGGATTTCGCAACCATTTTGCAGCTGCAAAATGAGTGTACGGGGCTGCGAAATGGCACTCGTGTGCCAAAGGGTGGTTTCGCAGCTACGAAACACCCTTCCAAATGGCTCCTCGGCTGCGAAATGGAGGATTTCAAGGCGTGGAGGTTTCGCAGCCATTTCACAGCTGCGAAACGGGTGTACGGGCTTGCGAAATGGCACTCGTGTGCCAAGGGACCTCTTCGCAGAGGAGGATGGGCGGCTGCAAAACCATTTCACAGTAGGAGGCGATTTTCGTAGTGGGAGCACTTTTGCTGCGAAATTTCGCAGCCTCTGCTCTCTCCTTGCTTTTTGTACTCCTCTTGATTCCCAACTTCCTTCTTTCACCTCTTTTGACATTCCTCTTGATTTTGATCATCCAAAAACCTATGTTACATCAAAACAAATTAAAATTAAAGCATTGAAATCAAAATTAAAACAAGTAATAAATACAACAAAAAGATATGGACTAGCTAGTCTTTAAAAAGACTAAGTCCATCAAAAAATTTGATCCTGATTTAGCTTGCCCGGATCGCATATGAAGTTTGCATCCCTCACTTGAGACTTGGTTTGTATGATTTTTCCATACAAAGCTTGGGTGAAAGGTGGAGGCATGTGTTTCATCATTTCTTCCTTGATGACTATCCTCTGTGGTTCTTCATCTATATAGTCATCTTTCTCTATGCTTTTCCCCTTTTCCTTTCCTTTGATTTCCTCCCTCTTTTCTTTCTCTGTTTCACTCTCTTCCTTATGCTCTAGCTTGCATGTGGGCAGATCAACCTCTTTACCACTCCTCAAAGTGATAATCGTTTTAACTTCCTTCACCATTGAAGATTCTCCCTCTTGAGCCTCCACTTCATGGATACCCTTGGAATTTTGATGAGGTTGAGAAGGAAAGTTTCCTTTTTCTTGCACTTTGTTGAGGTTGGCAAACCTTGAGATTGAATATTAAAGATTATCTATCTTTTGAGATAGATCACTTTGCACTTCATCCATCCTTTTATTCAATGAACTCTCTACACTGTCAATTCTTTGACTAAGCTAAGCATTGATGGATTTTTGAGCTCCAAAAAAGTCTCCCACGACCTTGCTAAGATTCACCATAGCTTGTTCAAGGTTCGAGGCTTGCGGAAGTGCTTGAAGATGTTGCTTGTACTGAGGTGGCTGTGGTTTCCAAGAGAAATTTGGATGGTCCCTCCAATTGGAATTGTAGGTGTTGCAATCACCAAACATTTCTCTCACCGCTGGAATGGTAGGATACTCTTCCACCAAGTGCTCAAAAGATCGACAAATGGAACAGGGCATAGGTTGCAATGGTGTTTGAGAGATGGCCTGCACTTCTTGCATCTTTTTCATTTCTAGCTCTTCCAATCTCCTTCCCATAGCTGCAATCTTTGCCTTCATGTCTATGTCGTCATTCAAAATATACATCTCACCCTTAGCATTAGGTTGAGACGTCATTCTCCCCATATTTCGAGAATTTGGTTCATCCCATCATCTTGAAACTTCAGCCACATAACTCATAAAGTTCATGGCTTCCTCTGCTATCTTGTATTCAACATGACATGTACAACTGGCAATTTGTGAATTAAAAACAAAAAAAAAATGAAAGAAAAACAATTCTAAGAAAAAAAAAATAAGGTAAACTAAAAACTAAATAAAAGGTATACTAAAATATGAACAAAGAAAAATAAATAAATAAAAAGAGTTAGTAAAAGGAAAAGAAAAGTCACCAAACTTGTGATGAAGATCACAAGTACTCTAGAAAGGTCATATCACTGTAAAGTGGCACCATCCCCGGCAACGGCACCATTTGATTCGTTCCCAATTGGTGTCTCAGCTGATTCATGTCCTCTCTATGGTCCCTGACAGTGGTGCCATTTGATTCGTGTCCAGCTGGTGTCCCTTGATTTTGGTCCTCAGGGAGTAATCAACAAAATTTATAACCTATTACACCATGTACTAGGATAGCCTTAGCTAGCATAGCATAGTGGCTCTAGGGTCGTTCACTGGGATGGGTTTTCACTTCACAATTGATATTAATTCAAAGATGAATTGGTGTCTTTTCATTTCAAGGTTAGCTTTAAAAGAAAACATAATCTTTGGTTGAAAAAGGCTTGGTTTTAAGCTAACCAAAAATAGTAATTGATTTTAATTACAAAGAAAAATGTTTCTTGGAGTTTAGATCACTAGGCTCAAGTTCCTCATACAAAAAGGGAGTTCCGGTCACTTGTTCCTTTTCCTCGCATTAGAGAATTAACATATAGTTAATTCTCTAACCGGTGTGGTACAGATGCTTCCCCTTAATGGTTTCAAACGCTAAATCCCTCTCACTAATGCATCTTGCAATGGCTCATGCCTCTCACCTAGCATTTGCCATCCAAGATGATCTTTAACCTTGGATTACCCGTCAAAAGCTTGCAAGAGATAACTAATGGATGTATCCTAAGAGTCCAAAAGCTTACCAAGTGTTGGTTATTCTAGAAAACCCTACCTTCAAACCACCTCCCAAAGGCTCGCAAAAGATAAACAAGTGCATCTCAATGGATGGAGATCACTTGCCTTACCAAGTGTTGGCCCAAGTGATTTAAAGGTGTTTTAAGTTAACTAAAAAGATAAAAACCATTAACGGGTCACACTTTCTCTTCATTAAAAACTAAAACAACAAAACTTCCAATTTATGCATGAGGAAACTTACCCGGATTTCTTCACTCCAAGAGATGAAGAGCCTAGCCTCTCATCCTCTGAGGAAAAATCCTCAGAGTTTGATTGGCTAGAAAGAAAAAGTAAATAATATATAATACAATCAAAACGAGAAGGTAAGGCAGAGCAAAGACTCTGTATTTTACTTCCTTGCAAAACTGTACAAAAGTTGCATCTCTGAGAACAAGCTCCCGACTCTCCTTTTTAAAGAAAATCACAAACTATATATAAGAGGTTATTCACCCTTTGTTCTTACTTAAAGACTAAGGAATCCTATGATAGGTGGGTTACAAGGAGAGTTTGGGGATTTAGACATCAAATATCTAAAGCAAAAAATCTCAAAATGTCGGTCACAAATATCGGGAAGCTTCAGGAGAACACCACGGCACTGTGCAAAATGGCTGTGAAATTTTCGCAGCAAAAGGCCAACATTTTCGCAGCCAAAGGCTGATTTCACAGTCGTGCAACATTCTGCCTTCAGCTTGGAGTGATCTGTATGAAATGGCTGTAACTCCTTCATTTCAATTCCGAATCATGCACCGTTTAAAGCATTGGATTGTTGACTTCCTGAGCTTCGAAACAATATATAGTATGTATAAATTGAACTCCAGGAAGTGCTCCAAAAGTGGCTGACATGACTATCATCAAGAATGCTTCATATTAGATTTCTCTTTGCTTCCCCTCCTTGCATTCCGGATTTGCTTATGGCAAAGGACTTCAAAGCTTCGGCTCTTCATGTTCTGAGCTTTCCATTTGTTTTGCCATGGATTCCAAAGAACTCTCCTCAATCTTGGATTGCTTTGGTGATCAAATTACTAACAAAAAACACCAAAACTTACACAAAGTGATTAGAAATAATTGCAAAGGTCCTTAATATGTTAATTGGGTTAAAAGGTAATAATTACTACTCAAAAGTGTTTAAAAGAGTTAATTAAAAGCTATAAAATAGCACTTTTTGAGTAGTAATTAGGCCTCAAAATAATATGAACAACTTTGGGTTGTGGTTTACCTGAAAAAATCCAGCCCATGATCTTAAGACTCTATATGTTATGAACAACTGTGGATGACTTCAACGAGTTTGTCTCTTGAGCTCAAGCCTCTAGATACTATGACTAGCTCAAGGTTGTTGTTGATTTGAAAGACTTAGGCCATCAACTAAAGGCTCTAGATGCTATGAACAACTTAGGGTTGGGAGTTGAAATGAAAGATTCTGAGTCGTGAGTTAAGGACTCTAGAATCCTATGAAAAAGTTAGGGTTGTGGATGACATGAATGGCCCTGAGTCATGAGCTTAGGCTTTAAAGACTATGAATAGCTCAAGCCTATGGTGGACATGAAACACTTTAGTCATGAGCTTAAGGCTTCAGATGCTATGCACAACTCAGGGCTATGGTTGATATGACTGACTCTAGGTCATGAACTAAAGCTTCTAGATGCTATAAGTAACTTTGGACTATAGCTGACATGAATGACTACAAGTCGTGAGCTCAAAGCTCTAGATGTTATGAACAACTCAGGGCTATGGTTGACATAAAAGACTATAGGTCATGAGCTCAAGGCTCTAGAAGCTATGAACAACTAAGATTTGTACATGATAAGAATGAATTAGGATTCCATGAGCTAAGGGCTCTAGATGCTATAAACCACTCTAAGATATAGATTATATGAACTATTCTATGTGATCAGCTCAAGCCAGCCTATGAATAGCTTAGGGTCGTGGATTACATGAACGACTATAAGTCATGAACTCAAGGCATTAGATAACCATATGAACAACTTTAGGTCATAAGCTCAGGGCTCTAAATTCTATTAATTGGTTAAGGGTGTGGATGTGATGAGGTACTCTAGGTTGTGAGCTTAGGGCTTTGGAGGCTATGAACTGCTCAAAGTTGTGCATGCTATGAAAAGCTTAAGGCTATAGATGACATGAATGACTCCAAGAAGTGAGCTCAGGGCTCTAAATGCTATGAATAACTCTAGGTTGTGGTTGGCATGAATGAATCTAGGTTGTGATCTTAGGGCTCTAGATGCTATGAAAAACTCAAGCCTTTGGATGACATCAACAACAACGGGTCATGAGCTCAAGCCTTTAGATACTATGAACATCTCAAGGTTGTGGTTGACATGAAAGACTCCTCATCATGAGCTTAGTGCTCTATAAGCTATGAACAACTTATATTTTTTAGATGATATGAATGACTTAGGATCCTGTGAGCTTAATGTACTGAACATTTTGGGATATGGATGATATGGATGATTTTGTTTCATGAGCTTAAGCCTCTAGATGTTATGAATAGGTCAGAATTGTGGATAGCATGAATGACTCTGGGTGGTGAGCTTAAGGCTTTAAAAATATCACATGAACAACTCCAGGTCGTAGGCTCAGGGCTCTAGATGCTATGAGCAGCTTAACAGTGTTGATGAGATGAGCTACTCTAGGTCATGAGCTCAAGGCTCTCGATGATGTGAACAGTACAAGGCTCTCGATGGTATGAACAACTTAGGCTCTAGATGAAATAAGCTACTCCGAGTCTAGAGATTAAGGACCAAGATGCTATGAACAACCTAGAGTTGTGAACAATATGAAAGACTTGAGAACCCATGAGCTTAGGCCTCTAGATGTTATGAATGGCTCAAGGATTTGGTTGACATGAACAACTATGGGTCATGAGCACAAGGCTCCAGATGCTTTGAAATGCTTAGAGTTGAGGATGATAAGAATGATTGAGAATCCCATGAGCTCAAGCCTCTAGATGCTATGAATAGTTTAAAGTGATTGAGAATCCCATGAGCTCAAGCCTCTAGATGCTATGAATAGTTTAGAGTGGTATATGATATTAATGATTCTGCATCATGAGCTCAAGTCTTTAGATCCTATGAATAGCTCAGGGTTGTGATGACATGAAAAACCCCTGGTCATGACCTAAGGGCTCTAGATGCCATGAATAGCTCCAGGTTATGGTTGGCATGAATGACTTTAGGTTGTGAGCCCAGAACTCTAAATGCTATGAGCAATTTAGGGTTATGGCTAACATCAACGACTCTAGGTCATGAGCTTAGTCCACTGGACATGAAAGACTTTGGGTTGTGAGCTCAGGCCTTTAAATGCTTTCCATAGGTTGGGACTGTCGAATACATGAAAGACTCTGAGTCATGAGCTCAAGGTTTTAGATGCTATGAGCAGCTCTAGGCTATGGTTGAAATGAATGACTACTGGTCGTGACCTCAAGAGTATAGATGCTATGAACAGCTCAGAGCTATAGTTGACATGAACAACTCTAGGTCGTAAGTTGAGGGCTCTAGATGTTGTGAACAACTCAAGGCTATAGATGATATGAATGAGTCCAACTCATGAGCTCAGGCTTGTACATAGTATGAATAGATCAAGGCTAATGATGACTTGAATGACTCCAGGTCGTGAGCATAAGGCTCTAGATGTTATGAGCAGCTCAGGGTTGTGGTTGACATGAATGACTCTAGGTTCTAAGCTAAAGGCTTTAGATCCTATGAATAATTAAGGGTTGTCGATGACATGAACAACTTCAGGTAATCACCTTAGGCCTCTAGATAATATGAACAACTCAGGTTATGGCTTACATGAAAAACTCCAGCCCATGATCTTAAGGCTCTAGATACTATGAACAACTATGGATGACATGAACGAGTCCGGCTCTTGAGCTCAGGCCTTTAAATACTATGACTAGTTCAAGGCTATTATTGATTTGAAAGACTCTTAGTCATCAACTCAAGGCTCTAGATGCCATGAACAGCTCAGGGTTAGGGGTTGAAATTAAATATTCCAGATCGTGAGTTAAGGGCTCTAGATTCTATGAAAAAGTTAGGGCTATGGATGACATGAATGACTATGGGTCATGAGCTCAGGCCTTTAAAGACTATAAATAGCTCAAGCTTATGGTTGATATGAAACACTCTGGTCACGAGCTTAGGGCTTTAGATGCTATGCACAACTCAGGGCTATGGTTGAGATGACCGACTTTGGGTCATGATTACTACCAAAAAGTGCTATTTTGTAGACCTAATTATAATGGTTTTAAGCACCTTTGAGTAGTAATCATATTCATTTAACCCAATTAATTTATTAAGGTCCTTAGTAATTGGTTTTAACCATTTTGTGACAAGTTTACATGTTTATATCAGCTTATGAATCAATTCAAGCATGCCAAATGATGGAGGAGCTACTTGGAAAAGTTAAGGCAAACTTTTAGCTACACCAAAGCAAGCCAACAAAAGGAGAGAAGCAAAGAGAAGCAAAGAAAAGCAAAAGAGAAGCAAAGAGAAACAAGGAGGAAAATAGAGGACAGCAGCTGCAGTTTTCTTTGGCACTTTTGGAGTACTTTCCGAAGTCCATTTTCTACATGCTATATACCATTTTAAAGCTCAGGAAGTCAATAATCCAACTCTTCAAACCGTGTACGATTTGGAGCTGAAACGAAGAAGTTATGGCCTTCAGAAGACAACTGCTCCAGGTGTGCGAAAATTTCGCACACCCCTTCCCTTGTTTTGCCGACTCCACATGAGATCTTTTCTTTTAGATATTTTTGTATAAATTTACATTCTTCTCCTTGTAATCCACCAATCATAAGATTTCTTAGCTAGGAAGGTTGGAAAAACATCTCTATTTATATTCCTTTGCATCCGTTGAAACATATGAAGAAATATATGGAATATATGTAATATAGATATAGAAATATATAAAGCTCTTTTTTCTCTCTTCTCCGGTTCTTCTCCATTTCTATTTTCTTAGTAGCCAAACATCCTTGGAGGATGAAATCCCCAAGGATGAGAGGCTAACCTTTTAAGTTTCTCAAAGTATGGATGTTATGTGATGGCTTGGATGCATTCCCATGGAAATTTCTCGCACCCGGAAGGTAAGGTAGTCATTTTTCATTAATGGTTCATTAATGCAAAGTTTAGTTTTTATTTCCATTGGACAACTTCCAACGGCCAATACTTGATAAGCTTTTGGATTTCTATCCATTAGTTATCTCCTACGAGCTATTGGAAGGAGAGGTTTTCAATTCCAAGTTTTGCATTAATCCATTAGAACCAATTTCAATGGCCATTGAAAGGTGAGTTTATCACTTGGAATGACTTTGAGTTGCCAATATTTGGTAAGCTTTTAGCTTTAGACTATTAGTTATCTCTTACGAGCCATTCAAAGGAAGTCTAAGGTGAATAACCATTGACGAAATTCACTACCATCTGTTTTGCCATTTTAAAGGATTAAAACTTGATTTGCTAAATCCATACCGGTTCGGGAAGCAAGCATCACCATAGTTGCAACCCCAACGCGAGGAGCCTATCCTGAGATTTCCAATTTGCGTAAGAGCAAGAGCATAGCTATCCTATCTTTGAGAAACTTGTTTTTACACCCTTTCATTTTAGTCTTTAATGTTAGCTTAAATTAGTTTAAATCTTTCTAAAAACATTTACATCTTCTTTTAAAGCTAACATCCATAAGAAAATCACCTATTTTCCTAATTTGAATATCACTTGTGTTTGCGAAAACCCTTCCCAGTGAACGATCCTAGAACCACTATGCTATAGTAGCTTGGCTACTTTAGTAATAGTATCTAAGGTATAAATTTTGTTGATACGCCTTTAAAGCTAAGCTACCATGAGTCGAATCAAATGGCGCCGCTGCCGGGGAAGGTGCCACAAGCACAGTGAAGTAACCATTAAGGGTAACTTGTGATCTTCATCACAAGTTTGGTGAGTTTTCTTATAATTTTTTTTTAGTTTAGTTTTTATTTAGTTAAATTTTTTATTCTCTTTTCTTTTATTTTTGTTTTAATTTCAATTTGTGCATTCCTTGTTGGATTCGAGACCAAGAGGGAACCCTGGTACAAGTTGAAGAAAATAGCCTTAGTTGAATATCATTTTTGTTGAAATGGAAATTCCACATGAAGATCAAAGCTCTCATTATGATCATGAGAAGGACAAATTTGCATACTTATCCATGAGGGATCGAATTGAATTAGGGAAAAGGCAAGTTCAACAAAGCCAATGGGGTAGTGATCAAAGCTCTCAACATCAACCGAAGGACAAATTCGCATACCTATCCATGAGGGATCAGATTGAATTAGAGAAAAGGCAAAGTCAACAAAGCCAATGGGGTAGTAAGTATGCTTTGTATAGAGATGATTCATATGAGCATACGGTAGGGGAGTGCCCTATCATTCCAACTATGAGAGACATGTACGGTTACCAAAGCTCCTACACCTCAAGTTGGAATAACCATCCCAACCTTACAACCCAACCTCAACCTCAACCATCAATGAGTACATCTTCATTGGAGCAAGCCATTTTGAAGATAAGCAAAGTCATGGAGGACTTTGTAGGTGAGCAACAAAAGATCAACTCTCATCTTTATGAAAAGATTGATAATTTGGAGAGTTCAATAAATGTAAGAATGGAGGAGGTTTATAATGATCTATCACTAAGGATAGAAAAAGTTCAAGACTCCATTGAGAAGCTCACCAATCTCGACATAGCAAGGGGGAAAAGGACGCTTCCTCCTCAACCCCACCATAACCTTCAAGGAACCAATGCAAAAAGATCAAGGAAAGTGTTGAAGATTGACACTTTGGTGGGGGATTGCTATGACAACTCTATGGACCAACCTTCCATTGAAAATCATAAGGTTCAAGATGATAAAGGGTTACCTGAATCCTTTAAAGCATCCACTTCTGTAGGGAAGAGAAGAGAAACGAATTCCCTTAGACCAAATGGGAAGGATGCCAATTTTGTTTGGGATCCAGGGGGAATTCAGCATGACGTGGGTGTGTGAGTAAGGATGAGCTAAATAGTTCATCCTCTTTTTGGGGTACATGCTATCAGCTTCATTTAAATTCTCAGCTCCATTTAAATTCTATGCTTTCTTTAAATTTATGCATGTTTTAGTTTGAATTCTTAGGTTTAATTTAGTTTTAATATGTTTTTGAGATGAGTTTTGAAGTGTTCATGCAGGTACGATGCTTGCAAAAATCGAAATGGAGGTGAAACTGAGGAAACAAGGGAAGCAAAAAGAAATTTGCCATGAAGCATTCTTGATGACAGTCATAACAGCCACTTTTGGAGCACTTCCCGAAGTCCATTTCATGTATACCATATTTCGTTTCAAAGCTTGGGAAGTCAGGAGTCCATAGCTTCAAACGGTGCTCGATTTGGAGTTGAAACGAAGACGTTATGGCCATTTGAAAAAATCCAATTTCACATTTGCGCGGGTGAATAGTGCCCTGTGCGAAAATTTCGCACACCCCCTTCAGGTGTGCGAATGGTGTGCGAGTTTCGCACACCCCCTTCAGGTGTGCGAAACCCCCTTCAGGTGTGCGAAAATTTCGCACACCACCCCCCCTTGTGCGAAAATTTCAACTTCTTCATCCCTACCCTCCCAATCCTAAGCCTCTAAGCCTCATTTCTTTACTCCATTATGCCTAAGACCCGGGGAGGCTATACCACAGCTCCCCAGAGCAGTCAAAGAGCCCCGTGCACCCTGGGATCACACACATGAAGCCTCTCACTCCATTTCTGACCTCCTTAAACCATCAAAGTCCATAGCTCCAACTGAGAGCTCCAGTTGAGGAGACTATGCCATCCAAGGAGAATACCAGAATAGAGGCCAAAGTCCTGATCCAACCTACTCAGAAGGCTACCACAGATGCATCAGCTCCACAGGACCCTTCCATTACTTGATCATCTCTTTAATTTTTGTATTTACATATTAGTATAGATAATTCCATGTTTTGATGCTTTATATTGGATGTATTACTGATGATACATCATATATAGACATCATTTTTTGTTTAAGCTTGGCATTTTTCTATTTCCTCTACTCACTAACTCTTATGTTTTCTTTGAAACATGTGGCTTCTCCTACATGACTCAGACTCCATGTCACTCAGGAGGTACCACTTCCTCCCTATTTTTTAATCACTTTGTCACATTGAGGACAATGTTCAGCTTGGTTGGGGGGAGAGTTGAGGAAGGAAGTATTGTTATTAATGCTAAGTTATTTTGGTAATTTAGTTGCTTTTTGCTTAATTTTAAAATTTTTTAAGTTTTTATTCTACTCTCCATGGTTATTGAGGAAAAATTCTCAAAAGTAAATGGGATAAATTAAATTCTTATCTTATTGCCATAGTCTTAGAGTTTCTATTATGCTTACTAAAGTTGATGAATTATTGAACTCCTATTGAATTCAAGCTTAGTTCTTCCACTTTAAGCTATCCACACACTAAACACAATAGGTTCCGATTATAAGATGAAGAACTATTTCCCTCTTGACTTAGGAAAATTTTAGACTTGGTACCTTTGACCTCATTTAATAGTGTTGGGACACATTGTAAAAGGCCAATGAGCCTTTGAAAGAAGAAAGAAAAAGAAAAAAATGTATGCTTGCCTTGAAACCCGAGCAAGGTCCGAGGGGTATATGGTGAAAATCTTTAAAACCTGTGCCCTAAGCCTTAATTGGTTGGGAGACATCGACCTCAATGCTCGTTACAAGGGTGAATAGGTGGAGTTTAGCATACTGTAGGTGCTTGGGTATTTAAAAATTTATTCTCAAAAGTCCGGGGTAAAATCCGAGGAGTTAGTGGTTGAAAGATCCTTAAAGCTTGATGCCCTAAACCTTGATTGGTTGGGAGTCATCGATGGACCCCCGTTATATGGACAATTTAGAAAAGAATGCCTTTAAGCTTTGTACTCCTACAAGAAAAAATTGTGAAAAGAAAAGAGGTGCGTTCTTAGCCTATTGGAGGTTGATTAGTTTGCTAAGCTTTGAAAAAAAAACTAGGTTGAGGGGAGAGATTAGTTTGGCATACTATATTCGGAAACTAATAAATAACACATAGATTTTTGTGGAAGATTAAGAGTTGGTCCTTTGGGAGTGGAAATTATTTTGATACTCAAATTTGCATAATGCCCGCTCTTTGCATGTTGTGATAGGTAAGTTATTTGATGACTCTTGTTGATGATTGAGTTTTATATCCTTGACTTGCCATGTGAGAGTTTGATCCAATCATGCCACTCATATCATTTTTTGGAGTGATTTGCATGATCCCTTTTATGTATATTATTATAGTTTACTTAGTTTTTATCTCCTCCATTGCTAAGGGACTAGCAATGAGTCGGTTGGGGGGTGTGATTACTACCAAAAAGTGCTATTTTTTAGACCTAATTATAATGGTTTTAAGCACCTTTGAGTAGTAATCATATTCATTTAACCCAATTAATTTATTAAGGTCCTTAGTAATTGGTTTTAACCATTTTGTGGCAAGTTTACATGTTTATATCAGCTTATGAATCAATTCAAGCATGCCAAATGATGGAGGAGCTACTTGGAAAAGTTAAAGCAAGCTTTTAGCTACACCAAAGCAAGCCAACAAAAGGAGAGAAGCAAAGAGAAGCAAAGAAAAGCAAAAGAGAAGCAAAGAGAAGCAAGGAGGAAAACAGAGGACAGCAGCTGCAGTCTTCTTTTGCACTTTTAGAGCACTTCCCGAAGTCCATTTTCTACATACTATATACCATTTTAAAGCTCAGGAATTAAAGAATCCAACGCTTCAAATCGTGTACGATTTGAAGCTGAAACGAGGAAGTTATGGCCTTCGGAAGACAACTGCTCCAGGTGTGCGAAAATTTCGCACACCCCCTTCAGGTGTGCGAATGGTGTGCGAGTTTCGCACACCCCCTTCAGGTGTGCGAAAATTTCGCACACCCCTTCCCCTGTTTTTCCGACTCCACACGAGATCTTTTCTTTTAGATATTTTTGTATAAATTTCCATTCTTCTCCTTGTAATCCACCAATCATAAGATTTCTTAGCTAGGAAGGTTGGAAAAACTTCTCTATTTATACTCCTTTGCATCCGTTGAAACATATGAAGAAATATATGGAATATATGTAATATAGATATAGAAATATATAAAGCTCTTTTTTCTCTCTTCTCCGGTTCTTCTCCATTTCTATTTTCTTAGTAGCCAAACATCCTTGGAGGATGAAATCCCCAAGGATGAGAGGCTAACCTTTTAAGTTTCTCAAAGTATGGATGTTATGTGATGGCTTGGATCCATTCCCATGGAAATTTCTCGCACCCGGAAGGTAAGGTAGTTGTTTTTCATTAATGGTTCATTAATGCAAAGTTTAGTTTTTATTTCCATTGGACAACTTCCAACGGCCAATACTTGATAAGCTTTTGGATTTCTATCCATTAGTTATCTCCTACGAGCTATTGGAAGGAGAGGTTTTCAATTCCAAGTTTTGAATTAATCCATTAGAACCAATTTCAATGGCCATTGAAAGGTGAGTTTATCACTTGGAATGACTTTGAGTTGCCAATATTTGGTAAGCTTTTAGCTTTAGACTATTAGTTATCTCTTACGAGCCATTCAAAGGAAGTCTAAGGTGAATAACCATTGACGAAATTCACTACCATCTGTTTTGCCATTTTAAAGGATTAAAACTTGATTTGCTAAATCCATACCGGTTCGGGAAGCAAGCATCACCATAGTTGCAACCCCAACACAAGGAGCCTATCCTGAGATTTCCAATTTGCATAAGAGCAAGAGCATAGCTATCCTATCTTTGAGAAACTTGTTTTTACACCCTTTCATTTTAGTCTTTAATGTTAGCTTAAATTAGTTTAAATCTTTCTAAAAACATTTGCATCTTCTTTTAAAGCTAACATCCATAAGAAAATCACCTATTTTCCTAATTTGAATATCACTTGTGTTTGCGAAAACCCTTCCCAGTGAACGATCCTAGAACCACTATGCTATAGTAGCTTGGCTACTTTAGTAATAGTATCAAGGTATAAATTTTGTTGATACGCCTTTAAAGCTAAGCTACCATGAGTCGAATCAGGTCATGAACTCAAGGTTCTAGATGCTATTAGTAACTTTAGGTCATGGCTGACATGAACAACTACAGGTCATGGGCTCAAGGCTCTAGATGTTATGAACAACTTAGGGCCATGGTTGACATGAAAAAATCCTAGTCGTGAGCTTAGGGCTCTAAATGCTATGAATAACTCAGTATAATGGATGGCATGAACTACTCTGGCTCATGAGTTATGCCCTCTAGATGCTATGAACAACTTAAGGCTATTATTGACTTGAAAGACTCTGAGTCATAAGTTAATGGCTCTAGACGATATGAATAGCTTAGGGTTATTGTTGAAATGAATGACTCGAGGTTGTGAGCTCAAGGCTTTAGATCCTATGAGTAATTTAGGGATGTGGATATCATGAACTACTACAGGTCATGAGCTCAGGCCTGTAGATACTATGAACAGATTAAGGCTGTGATTCACATGAATGATACCTGGCCATGAGCTCAGGGCTCTAGATTCTATGAACAACTTTAGTTTGTGGATTACATGAACGACTCTAGATCATGAGCTTAGGCCTTTAGATACAATGAAAAGCTCAAGGTTGTTATTTACTTGAAAGAATCTGGGTCATGAGATCAAGGCTCTAAATGCTTTGAATAGCTTAAGGCTATCATTAACATGAACAATTTCGAGTTATAAGCTTAAGAATCTTAATGGTATGAATAATTTAGGGTTGTGGATGACATGAATTACTCTGGGACATGAGCTCAGGCCTATAAATACTATAGGGAGCTTAGGGTTATGGTTAATAGGAACAAATCCAAGTCACAAGCTCAAAGCCTTAAATCCTATGAACTACTATGGGTTGTGGTTGACATGAACGACTATTGGTCGTGAGCTCAAGGCTCTAAATGCTAGGAACAACTCAAAGTTGTGGTTGACATAAGTGACTCCAAGTCATGAGCTCAAGTTTCTAGATGGTATGAATGGCTCTGGGGTGTGGTTGACATGAACCACTATGGGTTGTGAACTCAAGGCACTAGATGGTATGACCAATTGAGGGCTATAATTGATATGAAAAACTTCAATCCATGATTATAAGGGTTTAGATACTGTGAACAACTCAGGATTATGGATCACATAAATGACTCTGGGTCAGGAGCTCCGGCCTCTAGATACTATGACCAGCTCAAGGCTATTATTAACTTAAATGAATTTGGGTTATGAGCTCAAGGCTCTAGATGTTATGAAAAAGTTAAGGTTGTAGTTGACATGAACGACTCCAGGTCATGAGCTCAAGGTTCTAGATACTATGAGCAACTCTGGGCTGTGGTTGACATGAATGACCACGGGTCATAAGCTCATGGCTCTAGATGATATGAATAACATAAGGTTGTGGATGACATGAATGACTTCAGGTTATGAGCTCATGGCTCTAGATGTTATGAACAACTCAGGGTTGTGGATGACATGCATGGCGTAGGCTCAAGAGCTCAGGCCTCTAGATACTATCAAATGCTCAAGGCCTTTATTGATTTGAAAACCTTGAAGTCAACTCTGGATGAAATGAACAACTCAGTGCTACCATTGAAATGAATGACTCAAGGTCATGAGCTTAGGGCTCTAGATCCTACGATTATTCAGGGATGTGGATAACATGAACTACTCCAAGTCCTGAGCTCAAGCCTATAGATACCTCAAGGTTGTGGTTGATATGAACAAAACCAAGTTGTGAGCTCAGTGCTCTAGATTCTATGAACAACTCTAGTTTGTGGATGACATGAATAAATCTAGCTCATGAGCTAATGCCTTTAGATACAATGAACAACTTAGTCTTACTGTTGACTTGAAAGACTCTAGGTCCTGAGCTCAAGGCTCTAGATGCTTTGAATAGCTCAAGGTTGTGGTTGACATAACAAAATTAGGTCATGATCTCAAGGATCTTACTCCTATGAATAATTCAAGGTTGTGGATGACATGAACGACTCTGGGTCATGAGCTCAGGCCTCTAGATACTATGAAGAGCTTAGGTCTATGGTTGATATGAATGAATCTAGGTTGTTAGCTCAGAGTTCTAGATGTTATGAACAACTCTTGGTTGTGGTTTACATGAATGACTATAGGTTGTGTGTTGAAGACTCTAGATGTTATGAACAACTCAGAGTTATGGTTGATATGAATGGCTCCAGGTCGTGAGCTCAAGTCTTTAAATGGTATGAATAGCTCTAGATTGTGGTTGACTTGAACAACTATAGGTCATGATCTCAGGGCACTAGATCTTATAAGCAATTGAGGGTTTTGATTGAAATGAACAACTCTAGCTCTCAATCTTAAGGCTCTTGAAGTTGTGAACAAGTCAAGGTTATGGATTACATGAGTGACTCTAGCTCATAAGCTCGGGCCTGTTGTTGACTTGAATAACTTTGGGTCATGAGCTCAAGGCTCTAGATGCTATGAATAGGTCAATGTTATGGTTGACATGAATGACTCTAGGTTGTGAGTTGAGGGTTCTAGATGCAATGAGCAACTTTAGGCTGTGGTTGACATGAATGATTATATGTTATGAGCTTAGGGCTCTGGATGCTATGAACAACTCAGAGCTATGGTTGACATAAATAACTTTAGATCATGGGCTGAGGGCTCTAAATTAGTATGAACAACTTAGGGCTATGGGTTACATGAATGACTTTGACTCATGAGCTCATGCATTTACATACTATGAATAGCTCAAGTCTAATATTGACTTGAAAGACTCCGAGTCGCAAGCTCAAGGCCCTAGATGTTATGAGTAGCTCAAGGAAGTGGTTGACATAAATGACTATGGGTTATGAGGCAAATGATATAGATCCTACGAATAATTCAAGGTTGTGGATGACATGAACAACTTTAGGTCATGAGCTCAAGCCTTTAGATACTTTGAATGGCTTAGGGTTGTGGTTGACATGGATGAGTCTAGGTCGTGAGCTAAAGGCTCTAGATGCTATAAACAACTTTGGGTTGTGGATGACATGAATGACTACGACTCATGAGCTCAGGCCTCTGGATACTATGAACAACTCAAGGCTATGATTCACTTGAGAGACTCTGGGTCATGAGCTCAAGGCTTTAGATGTTATGAATAGATCGAGGTTGTAGTTGAAATGAAAGAGTTCGAGTTATGATCTTAAGGCTCTAGATCCTAGGAATAATTCAATCTTATAGATGACTTGAATGACTCTAGGTCATAAGATCAGGTCACTAGATAATATGAAGAGCTTAGGGTTGTGGTTGACATGACGACTCCAGGTCATAAGCTAAAGGCTTTAGAAGCTATCAACAACTTTAGGTTGTACTTGACATAAATGACTACAGGTCATGAGCTCAGGGCTTTGGATGTTATAAACTACTAAGGGTTGTGGTTGACATGAATGACTCTAGGTCATGAGCTTAGGGCTCTAGATGCTATAAATAGCTTTAGGCTATGATTGACATGAATGACTATAAGTCATGAGCTCAGGGTTTTAGATTCTATGAATAACTAAGGGTTGTGGTTCATATGAATGTCTCTAGGTCATGAGCTTAGGGCTCTAAATGTTACGAATAGTTTTGGGTTGTACTTGACATGAACCGTTATGGGTCTTGAGCTCTAGGCTTGAGATACTATGCATAGCTCAAGGTTATAGTTGACATGAATGACTCTAAGTTGTGTTGACAAGTCAGTAGATGCTATGAATAACTCTAAGTTATGGTTGACATGAAAGACTATGGTCACGAGCTCAGAGCTTTAGATGCTATGAAAAGTTCAGCGCTACGGTTGACATGAACAAGTCCAGCTTGTGATCTAAAGGTTTAGATGTTGTGAACAACTCAGGGTTATGGATGACATGAATGACTCCAGCTCATGAGCTCAATCCTCTAGATATTATGACCAGCTTTGAGTTGTTGTTGACTTGAAAGACTCTGGTCTTGAGTTCAAGACTCTAGATGATATGAACAGCTTAAGGTTGGGGTTGAAATGAACGACTCGAGGTTGTGAGCTACGGCCTCTAGATCCTATGAACAATTCAGGGTTGTGGATCACATGAACGACTCCAAATCATGAGATGAGGCCACTAGATACTCTGAATAGCTCAAGGCTATTATTCACTTGAAACACTATAGGTTAGGAGCTATAGGCTCTACATGCTATGAACAGCTCAGGATTATGGTCAATATGAACAACTCCGAGTCATGAGCTTAGGGCTCTAGATGCTATGAACAACTCAAGGCTATGAATTACATAAATAACTTCAGGTCATGAGCTTAGGGTTCTAGATGCTATGAATAGGGTTGTTGTCAACATGAAAGACTTTAGGTCTTAAGCTCACTACTTTAAAAATGATGAACAACTCAGAGTTGTGGATGATATAAATGACTCAGGATACTATGAGCTGACGCCTTAAGATGCTATGAACTGCTAAAATTTGTGGATGATATGAATGATTCTTCATCATGAGCTCAAGCCTTTAGATGTTATGAATAACTTAGGGCTATGGATGACATGAACAATTCCTGGTCGTGAGCTCAAGGATCGAAATACTATGAATAGCTCAAGGTTGTGGTTGAGAGAAATGACTTCGATTCATCAGCTCAGGGCTTTTGAGGCTATGAATTGCTTAGGATTGTGGATGAGATGGGCTATTCTAGGTCTTGAGCTTAGGCGTTTGGATGCTACGAACCACTCACGTCAGTGGATGACAATCTAGAGTTATGAATGATATGAACGATTTGGGTTCCTATGAGCAAAGTCCACTAGAAGCTATGAATTGCTCAAGCCTTTGGTTCACACGAACGACTCCAGGTCGGGAGCTTAGGGCTCTAAATGCTATGAACAACTCAGAGTCATGGATGAAATGAATGAGTTGCAATCTTGTGTGCTCAAGCCTCTAGATTCTATGAACAACTTAGCATTGTGGATGACATGGACGAATCTGGGTCATGAACTCAAGGCTCAAGATGCTATGAAAAGCTCAAGGTTGTGGTTGACATGAATGACTCAGGGTCGTAAGCTCAAGGCTCTAAATTCTATGAACAACTCTAGGCTGTGAATTACATGAGCTACTAAAGGTCATGAGCTTAAGGCTCTAGATGGTATGAATAACTCAACGTTGTGGATGACATGAATGACTTGGGATCCCATGAGCTCAAAGCCTCTAGATGCTATGAACTTGTAAGGGTTGTGGATGATATAAATGATGTTATGTCATGAGCTTAAGCCTCTAGATGCTATGAACTTCTTAAGGCTATGGATGACATGAACAAATCTAGGTCATGATCTTAAGGCTTTAGATGTTATTAATAACTTAGGGTTGTGGATGACATGAATGACTCTGGGTCATGAACTCAGGCCTTTAGATTCTATAAACATTATAGGTTGTGGTTGATATGAAAGACTCTAATTTATGAGCTCAAGGCTCTAGATGTTATGTACAACTTAAGGTTGTCGATGAAATGAAAGACTCCGACTCGTGAGCTCAGGGCTCTAGAAGCAATGAACAACTCAGAGCTATCGTTGACATGAACGACTCTAGATCATGAGCTAAAGCCTCTCCGTGCTATTAACAACTCAAGGCCATGGATACATGAACAACTTTGGGTTATTGATTACTACCAAAAAGTGCTATTTTTTTAGACCTAATTATAATGGTTTTAAGCACCTTTGAGTAGTAATCATATTCATTTAACCCAATTAATTCATTAAGGTCCTTAGTAATTGGTTTTAACCATTTTGTGGCAAGTTTACATGTTTATATCAGCTTATGAATCAATTTCAAGCATGCCAAATGATGGAGGAGCTACTTGGACAAGTTAAAGCAAGCTTTTAGCTACACCAAATCAAGCCAAAAAAAGGAGAGAAGCAAAGAGAAGCAAAGAAAAGCAAAAGAGAAGCAAAGAGAAGCAAGGAGGAAAACAGAGGACAGCAGTTGCAGTCTTCTTTGGAACTTTTGGAGCACTTTAAGAAGTCCATTTTTTACATGCTATATATCATTTCAAAGCTCAAGAAGTAAAGCATCCAACGCTTCAAACCGTGTACAATTTGGAGCTGAAATGAGGAAGTTATGGCCTTCGGAAGATAACTGCTCCAGGTGTGCGAAAATTTCGCACACCCCTTCAGGTGTGCGAATGGTGTGCGAGTTTCGCACACCCCCTTCAGGTGTGCGAAAATTTCGCACACCCCTTGCCTGTTTATGTCGACTCCACACAAGATCTTTTCTTTTGGATATTTTTGTATAAATTTCCATTCTTCTCCTTGTAATCCACCAATCATAAGATTTCTTAGCTAGGAAGGTTGGAAAAACTTCTCTATATAAACTCCCTTGCATCCGTTGTACAATATATGGAATATATGTAAGATATATATAGAAATATATAAAGCTTGGTTTTTCTCTCTTCTCCGGTTCTTCCCCATTTCTATTTTCTTAGTAGCCAAACATCCTTGGTGGATGAAATCCCCAAGGATGAGAGGCTAAAACCTTTTAAGTTTCTCAAAGTATGGATGTTATGTGATGGCTTGGATGCATTCCCATGGAAATTTCTTGCACCCGGAAGGTAAGGTAGTCGTTTTTCATTAATGGTTCATTAATGCAAAGTTTAGTTTTTATTTCCATTGGACAACTTCCAACGGCCAATACTTGATAAGCTTTTGGATTTCTATCCATTAGTTATCTCCTACGAGCTATTAGAAGGTGACGTTTTCAATTCCAAGTTTTGCATTAATCCATTAGAACCAATTTCAATGGCCATTGAAAGGTGAGTTTATCACCTGGAATGACTTTGAGTTGCCAATATTTGGTAAGCTTTTGGCTTTAGACCATTAGTTATCTCTTACGAGCCATTCAAAGGAAGTCTAAGGTGACTAACCATTGATGAAATTCACTACCATCTGTTTTTGCCATTGTAAAAGATTAAAACTTGATTTGCTAAATCCATACCGGTTCGGGAAGCAAGCATCACCATAGTTGCAACCCCAACGCGAGGAGCCTATCCTGAGATTTCCAATTTGCATAAGAGCCGGAGCATAGCTATCCTATCTTTGAGAAACTTGTTTTTACACCCTTTCATTTTAGTCTTTAATGTTAGCTTAAATTAGTTTAAATCTCTCTAAAACATTTACATCTTCTTTTAAAGCTAACATCCATAAGAAAATCACCTATTTTCCTAATTTGAATATCACTTGTGTTTGCGAAAACCCTTTCCAGTGAACGATCCTAGAACCACTATGCTATAGTAGCTTGGCTACTTTAGTAATAGTATCTAAGGTATAAATTTTGTTGATACGCCTTTAAAGCTAAGCTACCATGAGTCGCATCAGTTATGATCTTAGGTCTCTACATTTTATGAACAAATCAAGGTTGTTGTTGACATGAAAGACTATCGGACGTGAGTGCAATGCTCTACATGCAATGAACAACTTAGGGTTGTGATTGATATGAACGACTATGGGTCTTAAGCTTAGGACTCAAGATACTATGAAAAAATCAAGGTTGTGGATGACATGAACAACTCCAGGTCATGAGATCAAGGCTTTAGATGCTATTAACAACTCAAGGTTGTGGATAGCATGAACGAATTTGGGTCATGAGCTTAGACCTCTAGATTCTATGAAAAACTAAGGGATGTGGTTGACATGAATGACTTCGTTTTGTGAGCTTAGGGCTCTAAATGAAATACATAACTTAAGGTTTTCGATGACATGAAAGACTCTAGGTCATGAGCTTAGGGTTCTAAATGCTATACACAAGTCTGGCCTGTTGATGACATGAAAGAGTTAGTTCGTGAGCTCAAGGCTCTTGATACTATGAATAGCTTAGGGCTATGGATGACATGAATGACTCTAGGTCATGAGCTTAAGGCTCTAGGCGCTATGAATAGCTCAGGGTTGTAGATGGCATGTACTACTCTAAGTCATGATCCTAGGGCTTTGGATGCTATGACTAGTATAGAGTTGTAGATTATATGAATGACTAAGGATCCTAAGAGCTTAGTCATCTAGATGATATAAATAGCACAAGCTATGGATGATATGAATGATTTTGTGTCATGAGCTCAAGCCTCTAGATGCTATGATTTGCTCAGTGTTATGGAAAACATAAACAACTTTCAATCATAAGCTCAAGGTTCTAGATGCTATGAATAGCTTAGGGGTTGTAGTTGACATGAACGACTTTAGGTCGTGAGCTTAGGAATGTAGATGCTATTAACAACCCAGAGTTGTGGATGACATGATCAACTCTAGGTCATGAGCTTAAGCCTCCAAATTCTATGAATAATTGAGGATTCTAGTTGACATGAAAGACACTCAGTCATGAGCTTAGGGCTTTAGATGCTATGCACAACTTAAGGTTGTCGATTACATGATAGACTCTTGATCATGAGCTATGGGCTTTAGATTCTATACATAGGTATGGGATTTTGATGAAATGAAAGACTCTAGGTCGAGAGCTTAGGGCTCTAGATGCTATGAACGGTTGAAAGTTGTGGTTGACATGAATGACTCCGGGTTATGAGCATAAGGCTTAAAATACTATGAACAACTGAGAGTTATGGATGATATGATTGAGTTGGTATCCTATGAGCTCAAGCCTCTAAATTTTATGAACCGTTAAGGGTTATGGATGATTTGAATGATTTTGTATCATGAGCTCAAGCCCTTAGATTCTATGAACTCCTTAGTATTATGGATCACATGAATGACTATGGGTCGTGTGCTTAGGGTTTTAGATGCTATTGTCAACTCACGGTTGTAGATAACATGAATGACTTTAAGTCATGAGCTTAAGCCTCTAGATTTTATGAACACCTCAGGGTTGTGGTTGACATGAGCGACTCCGAGTCATAAGTACAGGGATCTAGATATTATGCATAGCTTAAGCTTGTCAATGACATGAAAGACTATACTTTGTGAGGTTAGAGCTCTAGATGCTATGAATAACTTAGGGTTGTGCATGACATGAACAACTCTAGGTTGCAATCACAGGGCTCTAGATACTATGAACATCTTAGGATTGTGGTTGACGTGAACAATTCCAAGTCGTGAGGTCAAGACTCTAGATGCTTTGAACAACTCAGGGTTGTGGATGCTATGAATAGCTCAAAGTTATGGATAATATGAATGGCTTAGGATCCCATGAGCTCAACCCTCTAGATGGTATGAATCACTTAGGGTTATGGATGATATGACCGATTCTACTTCCTGAGCTCAAGTCTCTAGATATTATGAACTGCTCAAAGTTATGAAAGACATGAATGACTCAGAGTTGTGATCGTAGGGCATTAGATGCTATGAAAAGCTCAAGGCTACGGCTGACATGAATGTCTCCGGTTCGTGAGCTCAAGGCACTAGATGCTCTCAATAACTTAAGGATATGGATGACATGACCAACTCCATGTTATGAGTTCAAAGCTTTAGATATTATGAACATCTTAAGGTAGTGGTTGACCTGAAAGACTCTAGATCGTGAGCTCAAGGCTCTAGATGGTATGAACAACTTAGGGTTGTGAATGATATGAACGACTTGGGATTCCATGAGCTTAGGCCTACAGATGCTATGAACCGTTCTAGGCTATAGATGATTCGAATGATTTTGTGTCATGAACTCATGCCACTAGATGCTATGAGCTACTCAAGGTTATGGAAGATATGAATGACTCTAGGTCATGAGCTTGGGGATCTAGAAGCTATGAACAACTTAGGGCAATAATTAACATGAATGACTTTGGGTAGTGAGCTGAAGGCTTTAGATGGCACTAACAAGTTAGGGTTGTGAATGGCATGAATGACTCTAGGTCATGGGCTCAGGCCTTTAGATTCTATGAACAACTCAAACCTGTGGTTCACATCAAAGACTCCTAGTTAGGAGCTTAGGGCTTTAGAAGTTATGCACAACTTAAGGTTATCGATGATAAGAAAAACTCTGGGTCATGAGCTGAGGGCTCTAAATGCTATACACAGGTTAGGGTTTTCGATGACATGAAAGACTTTGGGTCGAGAGCTCAGGGCTCTAGATACTATGAATAGGTCAAGGTTGTGGTTGATATGAATGACTCCAGATCATGAGCTTAAGGCTCTATATGCTATGAAAAACTCTGGGCTATAGACACATGAGCTATTCTAGGTCATGAGACCAAACCTCTAAATGTTATAAAGAGATCAAAGTTGTGGATGATATGAACGACTTAGGATCTCATAAGCTTAAGCTACAAGACACTATGAACTGCTCAAGGCTCTGGATGATATAAATGATTCTACGTCATGAGCTGAAGCTTTTAGATGATATGAACTCCTAAGGGTTATGGATGACAGGAACAACTCTGGGTTATGTGTTTAGGGATCTAGATACTATGAACAACTCAAGGTGGTGATTAATAGAAAAGACTCTAAATGTTGAGCTTAGGGCTCTAGAAGCTATGAACAACTCATAGTTATGGATGATATGAATAACTTAGGATCCCATGAACTTAGGCCTGTAGATGTTATGAATCGCTCTAGGTTGTGGGTGATATGAATGATTTTGTGTCATGAGCTCAAGCCTTTAGATGTTATGAACGGCTCTAGGTTGTGGAAGACATGAACGACTCCAGGTTCTGAGCTCGAGGCTTTAAATGATACTAACAAACTAGGATTGTGAATGACATAAATGATTTCAAGTTAAGGGATCAGGTTAGTAGATTTTATGTAAAGCTCAAGGTTGTGGTTAACACCAAAGACTCCTACTTATGAGCTTAGAGCTCTAAATGTTATACACAACTTAAGGCTATCAATGAAATGAAAGACTCTTAGTCATCAGTTGAGGGCTCTAGAATCTATACATAGGTTAGGGTTGTCAATGACATGAAAGACTCCTGGTTGAGAGCTTAGGGCTATAAAAGTTATGAATAGCTTAAGGTTGTGGTTGACATGAACTACTCTAGGTTGTGAGCTTAAGGCTCTAAATGCTATGAACAACTCTCAGCTATGGATGACATGAGCTACTCCTGGTCGTAAGCTTAAGGTTCTAGATACTATGAAGAGCTCAGAGTTGTGGATGATATGAATGACTGATTACTACCAAAAAGTGCTATTTTGTAGACCTAATTATAATGGTTTTAAGCACCTTTGTGCAGTAATCATATTCATTTAACCCAATTAATTCATTAAGGTCCTTAGTAATTGGTTTTAACCATTTTGTGGCAAGTTTACATGTTTTTATCAGCTTATGAATCAATTCATGCATGCCAAATGATGGAGGAGCTAATTGGACAAGTTAAAGCAAGGATTTTGGAAGTTTACAGGCTTGAATTTCAAGTGGAAACACGAGCACAAGCAAAGAGAATGCAAAGAGGAAAAACAAGCAAAGTGAAGAAAACAGAGGACAATAGCTGCAGTCTTCTTTCGCACTTTTGGGGCACTTCCCGAAGTCAATTTTCTACATACTATATACCATTTCAAAGCTCAGGAAGTCAAGAATCCAACACTTCAAACCGTGCACAATTTGGAGCTGAAATGAGGAAGATATGGCCTTCGGAAGACAACTGCATCAAACCTTGCGGGAATTTCGCAAGGTGAATTTCTCCTTGCGAAATTTCGCAAGGGGATTTTCCTCACGATGCGAAATTTTGCCATTTCGCAACATTGCAAAATTTTCGCAAGGAGAAATTCATATTGCGAAAATGCCAAATCTCCTCTGTTTCTCCACGCACGCACCACCGACTTCCTAGATATTTTTAGCTTGATATTTTCTCATGTAAATTCCTTTTGTAACCTTGTATTCAGCCATCATAAGGCTTTATCTTGTAATTTTGCTATATATAGAGGTGCACAACACCTCCAAACGAAATTGGATTGGAAAATGGACGGATGGGGTGATCGATCCTCTGTAGATTAAATTAGAATTATATAAAGCTCTGTTTTTCTTCTTTTCTCTTTTCTTTCTCATTTTCTTAGTAGCCAAACAGCCTCTGAGGGCTTTTCCTCAGAGGATGATTGGCTAAAACCTTTGAGTTTCTCAAAGTATGGATGTTATGTGATGGCTTGAATGCAATCCCATGGAAATTTCTCGCACCCGGAAGGTAAGGTAGTCGTTTTTTTATTAATGGTTCATTAATGTAAATTTTGGTTTTTATTTCCTTTGGACAACTTCCAACGGCCAATACTTGATAAGCTTTTGGATTTCTATCCATTAGTTATCTCCTACGAGCTATTGGAAGGTGAGGTTTTCAATTCCAAGTTTTGCATTAATCCGTTAGAACCAATTTCAATGGCCATTGAAAGGTGAGTTTATCACCTGGAATGACTTTGAGTTGCCAATATTTGGTAAGCTTTTGGCTTTAGACCATTAGTTATCTCTTACGAGCCATTGAAAGGAAGTCTAAGGTGAATAACCATTGATAAAATCCACTACCATCTGTTTTGCCATTTTAAAGGATTAAAACTTGATTTGCTAAATCCATACCGGTTCGGGAAGCAAGCATCACCATAGTTGCAACCCCAACGCGAGGAGCCTATCCTGAGATTTCCAATTTGCATAAGAGCCAGAGCATAGCTATCCTATCTTTGAGAAACTTGTTTTTACACCCTTTCATTTTAGTCTTTAATGTTAGCTTAGATTAGTTTAAATCTCTTTAAAACATTTTCATCTTCTTTTAAAGCTAACATCCATAAGAAAATCACCTATTTTCCTAATTTGAATATCACTTGTGTTTGCGAAAACCCTTCCCAGTGAACGATCCTAGAACCACTATGCTATAGTAGCTTGGCTACTTTAGTAATAGTATTTAAGGTATAAATTTTGTTGATACGCCTTTAAAGCTAAGCTACCATGAGTCGCATCAATGACCCAAGATCCTGTGAGCTTAAGCCTCTAGATGTTATGAATTGCTTAGAACTGTGGATGATGTAAACGATTGTCATCATGAGCTTAAGCCTCTAGATGCTATGAACTTCCACGATATGGATGACATGAATGACTCCGGGTCATGAGCTCAGGGTTGTAGATGCTATCAACAACTCAGGGTTGTGAGTAACATGAATGAATCTAGTTCATGAGATCAGGCCTTTAGATTCTATGAACAACTCAGGGTTGTGGTTGATAGGGAAGACTACGAGTTGTTGGCTTAGGGCTTGATATGCTATAAACATCTCAAGGCTATGGTTGACATGAACGACTTCAGGTCATGAGCTCAAGGCTCTGGATGCTATGAACACCTAGGGGTTGAGTTTGACATGAAAAACTCTATGTCATAAGCTTAAGGCTCTAAATGCTATGAACTACTTAGGGTTGTGGTTAACATGAACGACTCCAGGTCATGAGCTCAAGGCTTTAGATGTTATGAACAACGTAGGTTTGTGGTTGACATGAAGACTCCAGGTTGTGAGCTTAGGGCTCTAGATGTTCTTAACAACTCAATGTTGTGGATGACATAAATGACAATGGTCATGGGCTGAGGCCTCTAGATTCTATGGACAACTCAAGGTTGTGATTATGAAAGAGTCTAGGTCATGAGCTAAGTGTTGTAGATGTCATACATAGGTCTAGGTTATGGATCACATAAAAGACTTTGGGTCATGAGTTGAGGGCTCTAGATGCTATGAAGAGCTCAAGGTTTTGGATGACATGAACGACTCTGGTTCATGAGCTCCAAGCTGTATATACTATAAATAACTCAGGCTTGTAGTTGACATCAGCAAATTTGAATCATGAAATCAGGACTCTAAATGCCTTGAATAGCTCAGAGCTCTGAACTACTTAGGGCTATTGATTACATGAATGACTCTGGGTTATGATTATAGGGCTCTAGATGTTATAAACTACTCATGGTGTTAGTTGATATGAGCAACTTTAGGTTGTGAGCTTAAGGCTCTAGATGCAATGCACACCTCTGGGTTGTAGTTGACATGAATAACTTTTGGTCATGAGCTTAATCCTTTAGATACTATGAACAGCTCGGGGTTGGGGTTGACATGAATGATTTCGAGTCATGAGCTCAGGGCTCTAGATGCTATGAAAAGGTCAGGGCTATTGATTCATGCCCAATTGGTGTATCGGCTGATTCATGTCCAGCTGGTGCTCCTTGATGGAGGGAGTAATCAACAAAATTTATAACCTATTACACCATGAACTAGGGTAGCAAAGAAAAAGCTACTATAGCATAGTGGCTCTAGGATCGTCCACTGGGAAGGGTTTTTAAACTAAAAATGATACCAATTTAAAGTGAACTGGTGCTGCTTCCTTTCAAGGTTAGCTTAAGAAACAAAACACAAACTTTGGTTGAAAAAGGTTTAGATTTAGACTAACGGCACAGCAAGTAATGGAAATTACTTATGAAGAAAAACATTCCTTGGAGATTTAGGTTCACAGGGGAGGTTCCTCATGCAAAAACATAGCTCCGGTCAGTTGGTTCATTTCCTCGCATTAGAGAATTAACATAAAGTCAATTCTCTAATCGGTGTTGTACAAATGCATCCCTTAATTGGATTTTAGCTCTAATTCTCTCTCACTGATGCAACTTGCAATGGTTCGAGCTTCTCACTTAGCCTTTACCATTCAAGGTGATCTTTAACCTTGGACTTCCTTTCACAAGCTCGCAAGATATGACTAATGGATGTCTCCTTAGAGTCCAAAAGCTTACCAAGTGTTGGCAATTCTAGAAAATCCTACCTTTAAGTCACCTCCTAAAGGCTTGCAAGGGGTAAACTAGTGCATCTCCATGGATAGAGATCACTTGCCTTACCAAGTGTTGGCCTAGGTGACTCCAAGGTGTTTTAAGTTAACTAAAAATATAGAAACCATTCACAAGACACACTTTCTCTTCATTCATAGCTGAAACCACAAAGCTACTAATTCTTGCACTTGGAACCTTTCCCGGCAACCTTAGCTCCAAGGAACTAAAGGTTTAGTTACTCATTCTCTGGGGAAACTTCCTCAAAGAGTGCATAACTTAGTAAATGAAAAATACAATCAAAGTGAGAAGGTAAGGCAGAGCTCAAGCTCTGTATTTTACTTTCTTTCCAACTTTTACAAAAGGTTCGTCACCCTAAGAACAGGTTCTCCGGGCTCTATTTATATGAATATTACATTAATAGTTATTACATGGATATTTATCATTTTTCCTAACTTAAAAGCTAAGGAATCCTATAATTGGTGGCTTACAAGGAGAGTTTGGGGATTTAAACAACAAAAATCTAAAGAAAAATATCTCAAAGTGTCAGTTACAAATATCGGGAAGCACTAAGGACCATTTCGCAGGTGAAAACGTGTTTTGCGGGATTTCGCAAACGCATAAAAAGGGCTGCGAAATTACTTCGCAGCAAATGGCTGATTTCGCACCGCTGTGAAGTGGTCTTTCAGCTTGCGGTGTTCGGCTTCCAACGTGTAGTGAAACTTCAGGGGGAATTCCATATCATTGTGCAAAAAGGCTGCGAAACCATTTCGCAACAAAAGGGTGATTTCACAACGCTGTGCAAAATTCTTCCTTCAGCTTGGAGTGATCGGCTTCCAATGGCTATAACTCCTTCATTTCAACTCTGAATTTCACACCGTTTGAAGCATTGGATTGTTGACTTCCTAAGCTTTAAAATGACATATAGCATGCATAAATTGGACTTCATAAAGTGCTCCAAAAGTGGCTGACATGACTGTTATCAAGAATGCTTCATGGCAGATTTCTTTTTGCTTCCCCTCCTTGCATTCCGGATTTCCTTATGGCAAAGGACTTCAAAGCTTTGGTTCTTCATGCTTCTGAGCTTTCCATTGCTTTTCCATGGATTCCAAATAACTCTCCTCAATCTCATATTGCTTTGGTGATCAAAAAGCTATCAAAACACCAAAACTTAACACAATTTGATTAAAATTGATTGCAAGGGTCCTTAACATGTTAATTGGGTTAAAAGACAATAACTACTACTCAAAAGTGTTTAAAAGGATTAATTACAAGCTATCAAATAGCACTTTTTGAGTAGTAATCACTCCCCCCAACTGACATATTGCTAGTCCCTTAGCAATGAAGGAGATAAAAAATTAAAAATAACCAATACTATAATTTACAACATCATGCTGATCACTTCAAAAAAAATGTTTAAGTGGCATGACTGACCAAACTCTCACATGGAACATTAAAGAAATAAAACTCAAACTTCAATAGAAGCTATCAAAAACTTTGCTAAATACTATTGATCAAGGGAATGCATTATGCAAATTGAAGTTTTAAAATCATTTTCACTTCCAAAGAACCAAACTTTATTCTTCCACAAAAATCTAAGTGTAAGATGATAGATTCCGAATATAGCATGCTCAACTAATCTCTCCCCCCAACCTATCTCTTTTCAACACTTAGCAAACTGACCAAATTCAATAGGTAGAGAACACACTTTTTTTTTTTTTTTTTCAGAAGGTACAAGGCTTAAGGGGCATTCTTTTCTGTTTTGTCCATGTAACGGGGGTCCATCGATGACTTCCAACCAATTAAGGTTTAGGGCATCAAGCTTTAATGATTTTTCAATCACTAACTCCTAGGATTTTACCCCGGACTTTTGAGAATGAATTTTTAATACCCAAGCACCTACAATATGTTAAACTCCACCTATTAACCCTTGTAACGAGCATTGAGGTCGGTGACTCCTAACTAATTAAGGCTTAGGGCACCAGGTTTTAAAGATTTTCACCATATACCCCTTAGACCTTGCTCGAGTTTCAAGGCAAGCAAACATTTTGCTTTCTTTCTTTTTTTCGAAAGGTTCATTGGCCTTTCATAAGGTGTCTCAACATTATTAAATGAGGTCAAAGGTACCAAGTCCCAAAATTTTCCTAAGTCAAGGGGGAAATAGTTTTTCATCTTATAATCGGAATCTATTGTGCACAGTGTGTGAATAGCTTAAAGTGGAAGGACTAAACTTGATTTCAATAGAAGTTTCAACAATTGAATCACTTTAGTAAGTATAATCCAAACTCTAAGTTAAATGAAAAGCAAAAGTTCAGTTTCTCCTATTTTAATTTGAAAATTTTTCCTCATAATCCATGGATATTAGAGTAAAAAGCAAAAAAAACTACAACTAATTTACTAGGCAAGGCTAAATTATCAAAATAACTTAGCATACTTTCTTCCTCATTTCTCTCCCCCCCCCCCCCCCCCCCCCTCCCCCCTCCCCCAACCTAGCTGAGCATTGTCCTCAATGTGATATGGGTGATTGAAATTATAGGGAGGAAGTGGTACCTCCTGAGTGATATCAATTTCGAATACTGATTGGAGAAACCACATGTTTCAAAAAGAATAAAAGGTGTGAGCAAAGGAAATAAGAATAGATTAATGCTAAGAGTTAACAAAAAATGCTAGATTTGTATTACTTTAATCATGTGAGTACAATCAGAAAGAAAGTAATACAAGTAATCCCCATATATGATATCAAAATGATGAGATTTCATAACAGACTAACGAAAACAAAACACATAAAAGAAATATATAATAGATATATATATATATATATATATATATATATATATATATATATATATATATATATATATATATATATATATATATATATATATGATCAGCTAGGTGGATGATGTTGGAGCTGATGGCCTAGGTAGATGGCTCTGCCTCTTCAGTAGCTGATTTTGGAGGGGCCTGAGGCTCTATGGCCTGCGAGTGTGGCACTGCAATGGTGGAAGTGAGATGCTCAGCAGCTGATGGGAGACCGAGATGATGCTGGAGCTGCCTTAAGATGGCAGTGTGCTGAGCCTGGGTGGTCATCATCTACTCCTGGCGAGCTCGCAAAGCTGCCATTTCCTGAGCAAGGCTGCTCTGAGAGACGGTCAAGGTCTGCAGTGCATGGCATAAATCTCTATACTCAGAAATGGGAATGGCCATCCTTGGCTCAGTTGAAGTAGAGGGCTGTGATGAGGCTGGAGTAACTGGAGGGGCTCTGGATATGGTAGGAGAGGCAATGGGTATACCCTCAGGTATATGATCTGGAGATGCTCTCCTAGCAGCTGGTATCTCAGCTGGCTGTGGAAGCTCTGGCTGCTCAATTCTATATGCTGTCATATTGGTCCACTTGTCGAAAGTAAATACCTCTCAACATATACGTTTGCGCTCAAGTTGAGGATCTGATGGATACCCCAGATGCTCGAGAATCTGACACAGTAGCCGTGGAAAAAGAAGTGGAATGGTAGCAGCTCACGGCAGCTTCTTCTTATGCACCTTCTCTTCAAAGTAGAGAAGGGCAGCCATAATAAGGTGGTGAGGGCCAAAAAAGTATCCCTCTGAAATCCTGAATAGGGCCTCTAAAAGAACTCCTCTCCTCTGAGTCCAGTGCTGTAGTGGATATATATTGTGATGCAAGAGTGCATCAATGAGAAACATCCTTGGAGGAAGTTCCCCCCTTAATAGATGTGGATTTGTGGAAGCTCCTCTGGACAAGATATGCACCATTTCCAGCTGAGAGGGACTAGCCCATGCTCGGTAATCCTCAAAATGGCTTGGCTCGTATGGTATATGCAGGGCCTCTGCTATATGGCAAGCTCCTAGAATGCCATCCCGACCGTCAATAGTAAAATGAATTAGAGTAGGATCTCTGACCTGCTTAGTAGTCATGGATTGATAAAAATCCATGGCTATTCTGGGATAGAAGAAATCTCGTGGGGTCAGCAGATGCTCCATGCGATATCTGCGCAGTAGGTGGAATGAACCTGCAAGCTCCGGCCGCAATTGGAAGGTGGCTGTGTCAAAGCACAGCTCAGAGTGAAATGGTTGAGCTCGGCAGTCCAAATTGCCTTCAATTGGTGGTTGAGTCAGCATCAGACACCTGATTAGTACTTCAGGAGCTGTCCCAGATGGAATTTGGGGTTCAGAAAGTGGCGGCTGGTGCTCTTGAGGTTTCGCCGGCAGTGCCGAAGATGGTGCCGAAGAGGGCTCTGGAGAGGGAACCGGGGATTGCTCTGTTAAGTCTATGGGCTCTGAGCTTTCGACCCTGGCTCTTTTTTGCAGGGGACGACCCCCTAACTTGGTGAGATAACACCTCGCTGGAGGTGTCTGTAATGCCGGCTTGGCCTGGCGTTTCTTTGGTGCGGGCTTCACCAGAGGTGAAGCAGCGTCTGGCTGTGGAGGCTCAGAGGTAGAGCCTTGAATAGGTGCCTCGTGCGGCGTTCGCTTGTGGCTGGAAGGAGAGGAAGACTTGGCTCCTCTGGTTCGTGCCATTTTGGATTGACGAAATTTGGCCGGAAGTGATGATCGGAATGGATGACCGGAGGTTCATGCGTCGTCGGGCTCGGGCAAGGAGATGAACAGACGGTTGCTATGGGTCTTCCCCTTTCTGAAACCCTTTCGTAGCTCAAATGACCGGTATTTATAAAAAATAACGGAATATTAAAGGTCATCTTGGGTTTCGCAGAAGAAGGTCGATTTCGCAGCAAAAATGGGGGTTTCGCAAGGAAAAACTACTTTCGCAACTGCGAAATGGGAATTACTATGCTACGGAGTGGCACTCATGTGCCAAAAATCGGTTTCGCAGCTGCGAAACACCCCGCGGAATGGAGTTATGGCTGCGGAATTAGGATTTTTCATGCCTTAGAGCTTCGCAGCCGCTTCGCAGCTGCGAAATGGGGGCTCCTGTGCTGCGAAGTGGCACTCATGTGCCATACTTGGATTCGCAGTTGCGAAAATTTTCGCAGAGGAGTCAATTGTGTTGCGAAATGGTTTCACAACAAATGGCCGTTTTCGCAGAGAATTCTCTTAGGCTGCGAGATCTCGCAGAGCCTTGTTTTTGCTCTGTTTTCACTCTGTTTTTGCTCTATTTTCACTCCGATTTCTCTCCGATTTCTTCCTTTCAATTTCTTTGCATTTTCTCCCACTTGAGATCATTCAAAAAAGATGAAATTACATATAAATACACAATTTAAGATCAAAAATTAAGATCAAAAGTATGGATAAAACTTTAAAATTTACAAAATTTACAAAAATTTTGGACTTTGGTGAAACCAAGTCCATCAAAACCTTATTTTCTTAGGCTTTTTATGGCTCAAGGAGGTTGATTTCCTCATTTTCTGGTTTGAACGGCTCCATGAATGGCTTGAGACGATATCCATTGACTCTAAAGGTGTCTTTGCCATTGGAATTCAATAATTCCACCACCCCATTGATATGTACTTGATGAATAAGGAAAGGACCTATCCACCTTGACTTGAGCTTTCCAGGAAAGATATGGAGTCTTGTGTTATAGAGTAGAACTCTTTGTCTTTTCCGAAATTCCTTGTTGGAAATTAGTTGATCATGCCACTTCTTCATCCTCTGTTTTGCAACTTTGGAATTGATGTAAGCATCATTTCTTAATTCCTCCATCTCATTAAGGTCTAAGCACCTCTTTGCTCCTGCTCTGATCAAGTCCATATTCAACTTTTTGATTGCCCACCAAGCTTTGTATTCAACTTCCACAGGGAGATGACACGCTTTGCCATAGACAAGACAATAGGGGGACATGCCAAGAATAGTCTTATAAGCTATTCTATATGCCCATAATGAATCATGAAGCTCAATAGACCAATCTTTTCTGCTTTAACTCACCACTTTCATCAATATGTTCTTTATTTCCCTGTTTGCTAGCTCAACTTGCCCGGAAGTCTGTGGATGATAAGGTGTAGCTACCTTATGCTTCACTCCATACTTGGCTAATAAATTTTCAAAAGGTTTGTTGCAAAAATGAGTATCTCCATCACTGATTATGGCTTTGGGCACCCCAAACCTTGAAAAAATGTTCTCTTTAAGAAACTTGAGAACCACTCTGTGATCATTTTGTTTACAGGGGACTGCCTCAACCCATTTAGAAACATAATCCACCCCCACCAAGATATAAAAATTACCAAAAGACATTGGAAAAGGTCCCATGAAGTCAATGCCCCATACATCGAATAGCTCAACTATTAGAATGGGGTTCATAGGCATTTGATTTCTTTTTGTTAGCCTTCCAAGCCTTTGGCATCTATCACAACTTCTACACATGATGTGGGCATCTTTGAAAAGAGATGGCCAAGTAAACCCTGATTGCAACACCTTCATAGCTGTTTTATGAGAGGCAAAGTGGCCTCCACATGCATTCTCATGACAATGGTTTAGAATCCCTTGTTGCTCTTCTTCAGGCACACACTTCCTCATGATCTGATTTGCACAATATTTAAAAAGGAAAGGCTCTTCCCAATAATAAGCATGGATTTTTGCAAAGAAGTGCTTCCTGTCCCATGCATTCCACTCACTTAGAATTTCACCAGTAACTAGATAATTAGCAATATGAGCATACCAAGGAGTTTTTACTAGAAACATAAGTGATTCCTCAGGAAAGTCATCATTAATAGGCAAGGCATGAGAATTATGTGCTATAGCTAACCTTGAAAGGTGGTCAGCTACCACATTCTCCACTCCTTTCTTATCTCTGATTTGGAGATCGAATTCTTGTAACAAAAGAATCCATCTAATCAACCTTGCTTTTGCATCTTGCTTTGTCAATAAATACTTCAAGGCTGAATGGTCGGTGAAAACAATGATGAAAGACCCTACCAAATAAGCACGAAATTTGTCCAAGGCAAATAGCACAACTAACAATTCTTTCTCTGTAGTTGTGTAGTTCCTTTGAGCTTCGTTCAATGTTTTGCTTGCATAGTAGATCACATAGGGCTTCCCATCTTCTCTTTGACCAAGCACAGCTCCTATAACAAAGTCACTGGCATCACACATTAGTTCAAAACGTAGTTTCCAGTTAGGGGCCCTCACTATTGGAGTTGTTGTTAAAAATTTCTTCAGTTGGTCAAAGCTATTTTGACATCTTTCATCCCATATAAACTTAGCATCCTTAGCTAACAGCTCACAAAGAGGTTTTGAAAGATTTGAAAAATCTTTGATGAACCTCCTATAAAAGCCTACATGGCCAAGGAACTGCCTTACTCTTTTTACAGTTGTTGGGGATGGCAATTTGACAATAAGCTCCACCTTTGCTTTATCAACTTCAATGCCCTTTTCGGAGATGATATGGCCAAGGACAATTCCTTGACATCCCATAAAATGGCATTTCTCCCAATTGAGCACCAAGTCTTTTTCAATGCATCTGTGAAGAACCACTTCCAAATTGACTAAGCATTCCTCGAATGTACCTCCATATACGGTGATGTCATCCATGAAAACCTCCATAATTCGCTCCACCATATCACTGAAGATACTCAACATACATCTTTGGAATGTTGCAGGTGCATTGCATAAACCAAAAGGCATTCTTCTGTAAGCATATGTTCCAAATGGACATGTAAAAGTGGTATTTTCCTGATCTTCCACAGCAATTTCAATTTGAAAATACCCTGAATACCCGTCCAAAAAACAGTAGAACGGATGGCCAGAGACTCTCTCCAACACTTGATCGATAAATGGCAATGGAAAATGATCTTTCCTGGTTACTGCATTCAACTTTCTATAATCAATACACACCCTCCACCCTGAAGTGAGGCGTGTAGTAATTTCTTCTCCTTCTTCATTCTGAACCACAGTAATCCCTGACTTCTTTGGTACCACTTGAGTAGGACTCACCCAAGAGCTATCAGATATAGGGTAAATAATACCTGCTTGAAGTAGCTTCAGCACCTCAACTCGCACAACCTCTTGTAAATGAGGATTCAATCTTCTTTGAAGTTGACGAATTGGCTTAGCTTCCTCCTCCATATATATATGATGCGTGCAAACTAAAGGACTAATGCCTTTCAAATCAGATATTTGCCATCCTATTGCTTTCTTACACCTCTTGAGAACTTCCAGTAAACACTTCTCTTGATGACTGGTCAGAGATGAAGATATTACGACAGGACATTGATTATTTTCTTCAAGGTATGTATATTTCAGCTCCACGGGTAGAGGCTTCAAATTGAGTTTTGGGGTCTCTTTTTCAGGAGTTGCTCCTTCTTCTTTATTGAACAAAGGTAGAATCTCTTCTATCCTCCTCCAACTTTGTAGAGTAGCAAGCACACTAGGGGGTTCAGACAAACCTTCCTCACAATCCGCAAGACTTTCATTCAGCTTGTCTTGCATATTCTGATTACAGTGCTCCTCTACTAGAGTGTCAATAATGCACACCTCTTCTGGACCCTCTTCTTCTTCTGGAGTGATTTGCTTTTTAGACATATAAAAAATGTTGAGATCAAGTGTCATGTTGCCAAAAGTGAGTTGCATAAGTCCATTCCTACAGTTGATGATTGCATTTGAGGTAGCAAGGAAGGGCCTTCCAAGGATGATAGGAACTAAATTAGCTTCCTTTATAGTAGGATCCGTATCATGAACAATAAAATCCACCGGATAGTAGAAATTATCAACTTGAACCAAGACATCCTCAATTACCCCTCTGGGAATTTTTACTGATCTATCTGCCAGAGATAGAGTGATTGTTGTTGGCTTCAACTCACCAAGTCCCAATTGCTTGTAGACAATATATGGAAGCAAATTCACACTTGCTCCCAAGTCTAATAAAGCTTTCTCCACTACCTTTCCTCCAATCATGACTGAAATGGTAGGACTTCCCGGATCTTTGTACTTCAAAGGAGACTTACATTGTAAGATTGCACTTACTTGCTCAGTCAAGAAGGCTTTCTTATTTACAGTCAACCCTCTTTTGATAGTACACAAGTCCTTTAGGAATTTTGCATATGTTGGAACTTGTTTAATCATATCCAACAGTGGGATATTGACTTTAACTTGTCTCAATACTTCAAGAATTTTAGATGCATTTCTAATCCCCTTTTTCACATGCAATGCTTGAGGAAAAGGCGGAGAAGTTGATTTCTTCAGCATTTCTTCCTTTAGAAGTTCCTTCTCTAGATTTGCATTTATTGTTGAATCATAGTCCTCTTTCTTTTCACTGATCTCTCTCTTTTCGTCTTTTGTTTCCTCCCCTTTCATCGTCTCTTCTTCTTCCTCAACATGTGGCTTAGGTGTTGGCTTCTCAATTTTTTTACCACTCCTTAGAGTGATCAAGGCTTTGACATCTTTCATCTATGATGATTCTCCCTCATGGCTTTCCATTTCATGGACACCCTTGGGGTTTTGGTGGGGTTGAGAAAGAAATCTTCCCTTTTCTTGCACTGTGTTCAAATTTGTGAGCCTTGATATTGAGTATTGGAGATTATCTATCTTTTGGGTTATATCATTTTGCATTCCATCCATCCTTTTGTTCAGAGTACTCTCTACTTTGTCAATTCTTTGATTAAGTTGAGCATTGATGGTTTTTTGGTCTCCAACAAAATCTCCCACTACCTTGCTGAGATTCACTATTGCTTGTTCAAGACTCGAAGATTGTTGAGATGGTTGATCTGGCTGTTGGTACTGAGGTGCTCTGGGCTTCCACGAAAAATTTGGATGATTCCTCCAACTTGAGTTGTAAGTATTTCCATAGGGTGCATTGTTATTGGGCTTGAATTGTCCAACAACATTTGCTTGATCTCCAAACATTTCCCTTTCAACTGAAATTGTAGGGCATTCCTCTACCAAGTGTTCATATGATTGACAATTAGGACAAAGCTTCACTTGCACTGGTGCTTCAGCAACAGCTTGCACTTCATGCATCTTTTTCAATTCCAGCTCCTCCAATCTTCTTGTCACAGCTGCAAACTTTGCTTTCATATCATCATCTTCTTTTAAAGTATACATCCCAGCCTTAGCATTGAAAGCACTCAGTTGAGACTTCATCTTTCCCACTTCTCCTTTGATCGGTTCATCCCATCCCCTTGAAACTTCAGCTACATAATTCAAGAAATCCATAGCTTCCTCACGATTTTTGCTCATGAAATCTCCTCCACACATTGTCTCCAGGAGTTGCTTCATTGAGGACGACATCCCATCATAAAAATAGCTCACCAATAGCCAAGTATCAAAACCATGGTGAGGACAAGCATTTATAGCTTCCATATATCTTTCCCAACACTCATAGAATTTCTCATTCTCTTTAGCTGAGAAGTTTGAAATTTGCCTTTTCAAGCCATTTGTTCTATGAGTGGGAAAAAATTTCTTAAGGAATTCAGCTTGTAAGTCAGTCTAGTACGGATACTCCTCAGCCTTAAAGAATTAAGCCAAATTTTGGCTTTATCCTTTAAAGTAAAAGGAAATAACTTAAGCCTCATCAAATCAATTGAAGCTCCTCCCTCTTGGAATGTATTACAAACATCTTCAAATTCCTTGATATGTGCGTAGGGATTCTCACTTTCCATCCCATGGAAAGTTGGTAGAAGTGGAACAATATACGGTCTGATCACTAGCTGCTCTGTAGGAGGCACTATACATGACGGTGCACTCATATGAGGTGGATTCATGCGGTCCCTCATTGATCTAAATTCATTGAGATTGTCTTGACGACCTTGGTGACTATGCTGATCTTCAGGTGTAGCTTCCATGGTATTCAAGCTCAATTCCAATTCCTTATTATAAGGTGTATCACGTTTAACAAGCCTTCCTCCACTGCCACGTATCCACTTTGGCATACACAACTAGTATCTATCTGTAACTAAAATGAAAATAAAGGACAACAAAAGAAAACAGGGCTACAAAAACAAAATAAAACTAAGCTAAATTTAAAAGCTAAATTTAAATTATGAATAAGTAGAAAGGAAAAAATGAGAATTTATAAAGCGAAAGAAACGTTACCAAACTTGTGATGAAAATCACAAGTACTCTGAAATAGTATCATTATAAACTTGACACCTTCCCTAGCAACGACGCCATTTGATTCATGCCCAATTGGTGTATCAGCTGATTCATGTCCAGCTGGTGCTCCTTGATGGAGGGAGTAATCAACAAAATTTATAACCTATTACACCATGAACTAGGGTAGCAAAGAAAAAGCTACTATAGCATAGTGGCTATAGGATCGTCCACTGGGAAGGGTTTTCAAACTAAAAATGATACCAATTTAAAGTGAACTGGTGCTGCTTCCTTTCAAGGTTAGCTTAAGAAATAAAACACAAACTTTGGTTGAAAAAGGTTTAGATTTAGACTAACGGCACAACAAGTAATGGAAATTACTTATGAAGAAAAACATTCCTTGGAGATTTAGGTTCACAGGGGAGGTTCCTCATGTAAAAACATAGCTCTGGTCAGTTGGTTCATTTCCTCGCATTAGAGAATTAACATAAAGCCAATTCTCTAATCGGTGTTATACAAATGCATCCCTTAATTGGATTTCAGCTCTAATTCTCTCTCACTGATGCAACTTGCAATGGTTCGAGCTTCTCACTTAGCCTTTACCATTCAAGGTGATCTTTAACCTTGGACTTCCTTTCACAAGCTCACAAGAGATAACTAATGGATGTCTCCTTAGAGTCTAAAAGCTTACCAAGTGTTGGCAATTCTAGAAAATCCTACCTTTAAGTCACCTCCCAAAGGCTCGCAAGGGGTAAACTAGTGCATCTCCATGGATAGAGATCACTTGCCTTACCAAGTGTTGGCCTAGGTGACTCCAAGGCGTTTTAAGTTAACTAAAAATATAGAAACCATTCACGGGACACACTTTCTCTTCATTCATAGCTGAAACCACAAAGCTACTAATTCTTGCACTTGGAACCTTTCCTGGCAACCTTAGCTCCAAGGAACTAAAGGTTTAGTTACTCATTCTTTGGGGAAACTTCCTCAGAGAGTGTATAACTTAGTAAATGAAAAATACAATCAAAGTGAGAAGGTAAGGCAGAGCTCAAGCTCTGTATTTTACTTTCTTTCCAACTTTTACAAAAGGTTCGTCACCCTGAGAACAGGCTCTCTGGGCTCTATTTATATGAATATTACATTAATAGTTATTGCATCACCTTTCTCTGATGCGAAAATGTAATATTTAGATATTTTACACCGACTCCGTTAGATTTTTACCTTAATATATTTGGTGTAATTATCTATTCTCTCCTTGTAATCAGTTAAAGATCTTTTGAGATATTTAGGATATCTAATGAAGAGGTTGAAAATATCTCTCTTTCTATATCTTAAGATATCTCCTTGTAATATTTATCTCTCGTATCTCTGAATCTCGGAAGACATTGGAGAGGGGATCACTTGTACATGTTTTAGTAAGAAATATATAGAGTGTTGCTCTGCCTTACCTACTCATTTTGATTGTATTTTTATTTCTAGCCAAACAACCTCTGAAGATGTTTTCTCAGAGGATGAGTGGCTAGACTTTTTGTCTCTTGCACAGAAGGGAGCTAGGTAAGGGACCCGATTACAAAAGTGGGAGTTTTCCTTGTTTCATTTTTTAATGAAAAGGAAGTTGTGACCCGTTAATGGTTTTTATATTTTTAGTTAACTTAAAATCCCTTATAATCACTTGGGCCAACACTTGGTAAGCTTTTCAGACTCAATCCATGGAGATCCATTAGTTATCTCTTGCGAGCCTCTTGTAGGTGGTTTAATGGTAGGATTACTTAGAATATCCAACACTTGGTAAGCTTTTGGACTCCCTGGAGACATCCATTAGTTATCTCCTACGAGCTTTTGAAGGGTAATCCAAGGTTAAGGATCACCTTGAATGGCAAATGCTAGGTGAGAGGTACAAGCCATAGCAAGATGTATCAGAGAGAGGGATTTAGCTTTGAAACCATTAATGGGAATCAACTGTAACACACCAGTTGGGAGGATAACTCTAGGTTAAATCCCCAATGCGAGAAAAGATCCAAAATCTCCACTTTTGTATAAGGGGCCTGAATCTAGTGACCTGAAAATCCAAGAGACCCTTTTCTTTGTAATTAAAAATCTATTACTATTTTTGGTTAGTTTAAAACCAACCTTTTTCAAACCAAAGATTATGTTTTCTTTTAAAGCTAACTTAGAAAAGAAAAAACACCAATCCAATTCTTTAAACTAATATCAAGTGTGAAATGAAAACCCATCCCAGTGAACGATCCTAGAACCACTATACTATGCTAGCTCTGCTACCCTAGTATATGGTGAAATAGGCTTGTAAATTTTGTTGATAACTCCCGTTTGAGGATTGAATCAGAAGACACCAATTGGGGACGAATCACTTGAACAAGTTTGGGTCATGAACCCAAGGGTCTAGATGTTAAGAACAACTCATAGTTGTATATGATATGAATAACTCAGTCTCCTGTGACCTAAGGCTTCTAGATGTTATGAACAGGTCAATGATGTGGATGTTAATAACGATTCTACATGATACGCTCAAGCCTCAATATGCTATGAACAACTCAAGGTCATGGATGCCATGAATAACCATGGTTCATGAGCTCAAGGCTTTAGATGCTATGAACTACTCATGGTTATGGTTGACAAGAAGAAAGTTGGGTCATGAGCTCAAGGCTCCAGATTCTATGAGCAGCTAAGGATTATGGATGACACAATCTAGTCTGGGTCATGAGCTTACAACTTTGGATGCTATGAAGAACTCAGGGTATATGATGATATGAATGACTTAAGATTTCATGAGCTTAATCCCTTGGATGCTATGAACAACTCAGAGTTGAGGATGATATGAACGATTCTTGGTCGTGAGCCCATGGCTCTAAATGATATGAATAGGTTAAGGCCATGGATGACTTGAACGACCTTAAGTAGTGAGCTCAGGGCTCTAAATTCTATGAACAACTTAAGGCTATGGTTGATAAGAACAACTCTAGGTCATGAGTTAAATGCTCTAAATGTTGTGAATAGCTCAAGGCTACGAATGGCATGAATGACTCCGGGTCATGAGCTCAGGGCTCTAGATATTATGAACAACCTAGGGTTGTGGTTGACATGAATGACTTTGGGTCAAGCTCACAACTTTAAATGCTATGAATATCTCAATGTTATGAAAGATATAAACTACTCCAGGTCATGAGCTGAGGGCTATGAATGGTATGAACAAGTAAGCATTATGGATTATATGAACAACTCAGGATCCCATGAGGTCATGCCTCTAAATGCTAAGTACAACTCAAAGCTGTGGATGAAAAGAATTTATCTGCTTCATGAGCTCATGGTTGTAGATGACATGAACGAATCCAAGTCATGAGTTCAGAGTTATAGATGATATGAACGACTTACGATCTCGTGAGCCCAAGCTTCTAGATGTTATGAACAACTCAGGGTTAAGGATAATATGAACAATTCTTGGTCATGAGCCAATGGCTTTAAATGTTATGAACAACTCAAGGTTGGGCATCACATGAAAGACTATGAGTCATTAGCTTATGACTCTATATGTTATGAAAAAGTTAGGGTTATGGTTGACAAGAATGAGTTTGGGTCATTAGCTCAATGCTCTAAATGTTATAAACAACTCACAGTTGTTAATGGCATAAGCTACTCTGAGTAATGGCCTCACGACTTTGAATGCTATGTGTTGGCAGATCAGAGGGTTGGTCGCGTCCATCAACTCCCCTTGTGTTTGCCATGGGCGCTTGGGTGAATGCACTATAAGGCTAGGGTATGCCCCTTTCTTAACAGCAATTGCTTTTAGGAGAGTTGGTAGCACCCGAGGTCCTACAAGTGGTATCAGAGCCGAGGTCACGGCTTCGAACCCTAGGGGTGTCGTTGGGGGGGAGATTGTTGGCAGATCGGAGGGTTGGCCACGTCCATCAACTCCCCTTGTGTTCGTAGTGGGCACTTGGGTGAATGCACTATAAGGCTAAGGTATGTGCCTTTCCTAACAACAATTGCTTTTAGGAGAGCTGGTAGCGCCTGAGGTCTTACACTATGAACTCAAGGTTGTGGATGATATCAATGGCTTGTGATCCTGTTGCCTCAGTTTTCTAGATGCTACGAGCAGCTCAAGGTTGTGGATCATATGAATAGTTCTTGGTTATGAGCTCATGGCTCTAAATGCTATGAGAAATTGAGGCCTGTGGATGACATGAATGACTTCGAGTAGTGAGCTCAAGGCTTTAGATGCTATGAACAACTCAAGGCTACGTTTGACATCAACAACTCTGGGTCATGAGCTCAGTGCTTTAGATGCAAAGAACAACTTAAGGCTACATTTGACATCAACAACTCTGGGTCATGAGCTCAGTGCTTTAGATGCAAAGAACAACTCAAGGTTATAGTTGACATGAATGACTCTAGGTTGTGAGTTAAGGGCTCTAGATGCTATGAGCAAGTCAGGGTTGTGGATGACATGAACGACTTTAGGTCATGAGCTCAGGGCTCTACATATTAGGAATAACATGGGCATGTAGTTAACATGAACAACTCCAAGTTGTGGGCTTAGGGCTTTAGATGCTATGAAGAACTTATGCCTGTTAATGACATGAAATACTCTAGGTCATGAGCTCAAGTCTCTAGATGCTATGAACAGCTCCATGTGATGGATGATACATATAATTCTGGGTCATGAGCTAAAGGATCTAGATGCTATGAACAACTTAGGGTTCTGGATGATATGAACAATTTTGGGTCATGAACTCACGACTCTAGACACAATGAACAATTTAGGGTTGTAAATGAATAAGCGACTGAAGGTCGAGAGCTTAGGATCCTGGATGTTATGAACACCTTATTATTGTGGATGATATGAATGACTCGGGATCCATAACCTTAGGCCTCTAAATGCTATGAACAACTTAGGGCTAAGGATGATATGAATGATTCTTGGTCATGACCCTATGACTTTAAATGTTATGAAAAGCTAAGGGTGGTGGATGATGTGGAAGACTTTTGGTCATAAGCTTAGGGCTCTATATGAACAACTCAGGGCTTTAGATGACATGAACGACTTGGGGTTATTGTTGACATGACAAACTCCAGGTCATGAGCTTAGAGCTCTATATGCTATGAAATGCTCAGGGCTAGGGATAACATGAATGACTCAAGGTGGTGAGCTTAGTCCTCTAGATCTTAAGTACAACTTTGGGTTGTCATTGACATAAACGATTCCCAGTCGTGACCTCATAGCTTTAGAAGCTAAGAATAGCTCAGGGCTATTGATGACATGAATTACTTCGGGTCATGACCTCAAGGCTTTAAATGTTATGAAAAACTTAGGATTATGGATGAATGAATGAATCTAGGTCGTCAACCGAGGGCTCTATATGCTATGAACAAATCAGGGCGATGGTTGACATGAACGACTCCATGTCGTGAGCTGAGTGCTCTAGATGCTATGAACAACTCAGGGTTATGGATGAGATAAATGACTTTGAGTCGTGAGCTTAGGGCTTTAGATGATATAAACATCTCTAGCTGTAGTTGACATGAATGACTATGGTTCGTGAGTTGAGGAATCTAGATGTTACAAACAACCTAAGGGGGTGGTTGAAAGGAATAATTCTAGGTCGTGAGTTTAGGGCTCTTGATGCTATGAGCAGCTCAAGGTTGCGAATGACGTGAGCTACTTTTGATCATTAGCTCAGTGCTCTGGATAATGTAAATAGGTCAAGGTTGTAGATGATCTGAATGACTTGGCATACCATGTGCTTAAGCCTCTAAATGCTATGAACAGGTCAGGGGTATAGTTAGTATGAACAATTCTTGGTCATTATCTCATGGCTCTAAATGCAATGAACAACTTAGGGGTATAGATGACATTGATGACTCTAGGTTGTGAACTTAGGGCTCTAGATGCTATGAAAACTCAAGGCTATGGTTGACATGAATGATTCCGAGTTGTGAGTTCATGACTATAGATGTTATGAATAACTTAGTGCTATGGTTGACATGAATGTCTCTAGATCATGAGCTTAGAGCTTTATGTGTTATGAAAATTCTAGGGTTATGGATAACATGAATGACTTTGAGTCGTGAACTCAGAGGTGTAGTTTACATGATCAACTTAAGGTTGTGACCTTAGGGATCTAGATGCTATTAAAAGCTTAGACTTGTGGATGACATGAACGAACTCTAGCTCGTAAGCTTAAGGTTCTAGAATTTATGAACAACTCAAGGCTATGGTTGACATGAACAATTCCAAGTCGTGGGCTTAAGGCCCTAGATGCTATGAATAACTTAGGGTTGTGAATGATATGAGCTACTAAGGGTCATAAGCTCAGGGTGATGGATGTTATCAACAACCCAATGTTGTGGATGAATGAACTACTCCAAATCAATTTAACTCATGGCTCTAGATGTCATCCACACATAAGGGTTGTGGATGACATAAATCACTTCATGTTGTGAGCTTAAGCCTTTAGATACATTGAACAAATCAAGGTTATGGATGACATGAACGACTCCGAGTCATGAGTTCAGGGCTTTAGAACCTGCACATAGCTTAGGGTTATGGTTGACATAAATGACTCTCGATCATGAGCTCAAGGCTCTATAACCTAAGAACAACTCAGGGTTGCATATGACATGAATGACTCTGGGTCATGACCATAGGGATCTAAATTCTATGAAAAGATTAGGGTTGTGGATGACATGAATGACTCTAGGTCATCAACTGAGGACTCCAAGTGCTATGAACAGCTTAGGGTTGTGGTTGACATGAACGACTTTAGGTCATGAGCTGAGGGATCTAGATGCTATAAACAGTTCATGGTTGTGGATGAGATGAATGACTCCAAGTTGTGAGCTTAGGACTCTAGATGCCATGAATATCTCTAGGTTGTGGTTAACTTGAATGACTACGGGTTGTGATCTTAAGGATCTAGATGCTACTAATAGCCTAAAGGTGTTGTTGAAAGGAATGATTCTTTGTCATAAGCTTAGGGTTCTTGACGGTATGAATAGCTCAGGACTGTAAATGATATGAGTTGTTCTTAATCATTAGCTTAACACTCCGGATGTTGTGAATAGGTTAGGGTTATGGATGATTTGAATGACTTAGGATCTGATGTGGTTAGGCCTGTAGATGTTATGAATAGGTCAGGGGTGTAGTTGGTATGAACGATTCTTGGTCATGATCCCATGGCTTTAAATATAATGAAAACCTCAGGGTTGTGGATGACATTGACAACTCTGGCTCATGAGCTCAAGGCTCTTGATGCTATAAACACCTCAAGGGTATGGTTGATATGAAGGACTCTAGGTTTCAAGCTCAGGGTCATAGATGTCATGAATAGCTCAATGCTATAGTTGACATGAATGTCTTCGAGTCATGATCTTAGGGCTTTATATGCTATGAAAATGATATGGTTGTAAATGACATGAATGACTCTAGGTCATGAGCTCAGGGCTCTAAATGCTATGAATAGCTCAATGGTGCGGTTGACATGATTGAGTCAAGGTCGTGAGCTTAGGAATCTAGATGCTATTAAAAGCTAAGGGTTGTGGATGACGTGAATGACTCTGGGTCATGAGCTAAAGGCTCTAGAATCTATGAACAACTCAGGTTTATGGTTGACATGAATAACTCTGGGTCATGGGCTTAAGGACCTAGATGCTATGAACAACATAGGGCTATGGGTGATATAAGCTACTTCGGGCTGTGAGCTCAAGGTGATGGATGCTATCAACAACTTAGCATTGTGGATGAAATGATCGACTCTAAATCCTTTGAGCTCATGCCTCTAGATATTATGCACACATAAAAGTTGTGGATGATGTGAATGATTTTACGTCATGGGCACAAGGATGTGGATGACATGAATGACTTCGGATAGTGAGCTTAGGGCTCTAAATATGTTAAACAACTCGGGACTATGGTTGACATGAATGACTCCTGTACATTAGCATAGGGCTCTAGATGTTATGAATAGCTTAGGGCTATAGTTGGCATGAGCTACTTTAGGTCATGAGCTCAGGGATCTAGATGCTATAAATAGCTTAGGGCCACGGTTGACATGAATGACTACAGGTCGTGAGCTCAGGGCTCTAGATGCTATGAAAAGCTATTGGTTCTGATGAACAACTCTGACTAATGAGTTAAGGGCTCTAGATGAGATGAACAGCTCACGATTATAGTTGGGATGAATGACTTCGGGTCATGAGCTTAGGGCTTTAGATGCTAAAAATAACTCCAAGATTATGGTTGACACAAACGACTCTAGGTCTTGAGCTCAGACCTCTAAATGCTATGAACTGGTGAGGGCTATGGATAACATGAACGACTTCAGGTTGTGAGCTCAGGTCTCTAAGCACTATGACCAGCTCAAGACTATGGTTCACTTGAACAACTCTAGGTTGTGATCTTAGGGACTTAGATGCTATCAACAACTCAAGGTTGTAGATGACATAAATGACTTCATGTCGTGAGATTAGGGCTTAGGATGCTATGAATAGCTTAGAGTTATGGATGACATGAATGGCTCCAGGTTGTGAGTTCAGGGCTATTGATGGTACCAAATCTTAGGGTTGTGGATGACATGAATGACTTTAGCTCATGAGCGACTTCGGGTTATCAGCTTAAGGATTTAGATGCTATGAAGCCGTGAGAGGAGGGCTCTAAATGCTATGAAAAGCTCAAGGGTGTGGATGACTGACTCAATGTTATGAGTTAAGACATCTAGATACGATGAATAACTCAGGACTATGGATGACATGAATGACTCTAGGTCTTGAGATTAGGGTTCTTCATGCTATGAATAGTTTGGGGACGTCGATGACATAGATGACTTCAAGTTATGGGATTAGGGTTGTAGCTATGAACAACTCAAGGCTCTGGATGAAATGAATGACTTCGGGTCGTGAGCCTAGGACTCTAGATGGTATGAAAAACTCAAGGTTGGGGATGACATAAATGACTCTGGGTTGTGAGCTTAAGACTTTAAATGCGATGAATAGCGCAAAGTAGTGGTTGACATGCACAACTTTGGCTCATGATCTAAGTGCTCTAGATGCTATAAACAACTCACGCTTGTGGTTGACATGAATGACTCCAGGTTATGAGATTAAGGCTTTAGATGCTATGAACATATCAGGGTTGTGGATGACATAAAAGACTTCATGTCATGAGCTTAAGGTTTTAAATATTTTGAGCAACTCAAGGTTGTGGATATCATGAAGGACTCTGAGTCATGAGCTAAAGTCTTTCAATGTTAGGAAAAGCTCAAGGTTGTGGATGACATAAATGGCTCTAGGTCCTGAGCTTAGAGCTTTTGACATAATGAACAACTTAAGGCAATAGTTGATATAAATGACTTCGGGTCATTAACTTACAACTCTAGATACTATAAAAAGCTTAGGGTTATGGATGACATGAATGACTTTGGGTCATAAGATAAGGGCTCTAGATTTCTAAACAGCATAGGGTTGTGGATGACATGAACGACTCAAGGTCTTAAACTCAAGGTTGTAGATTCTATCAATAGCTAACGGTTATGGATGTGATAAATGAATTTGGGTTGTGAGCTTAGGGATTTGGATGCAATGAAAATCTTAGGGCTATGGATGACATGAACGAGTTCGAGTCATGAGCTTAGGGCACTAGATGGCATGAAAAACTCAGGGTTGTGGATGATATGAATGACTCTTGATCATGGGCTTAAGGCCTTAGATGTTATGAACAATGCACGATAGTGGTTGACATGCATGACTCTAGGTTATGCACTAAGCGCTCTAGATGCCATGACCAACTCATGATTGTAGTTGACATGAATGACTTTGGGTCGTGAGACGAGGGTTCTAGATTCTATGAACAACTTAGGGGTGTGCATGGCATGATCAACTTGGGGTTGTGAGCTCAGGTCTCTAGGTGCTATGAATAACTCACGATTGTGGTTGACATGAATGACTTCTACATGTGAGCTCAAGGCTCTAGATGCTATGAGTAATTTAGGGTTGTGGATGACATGAGCTACTCCAAATAGTAAGCTCAAGTCTCAAGATGCTATGAACACCTGAGCATTATGGATGACACAAACGACTTTGGATCCTATGAGCTTAAGGCTCTAAATGCGATGAATAGTTCAGGGTTTTTCTTTACATCAATGACTCTAGGTCGTGAGCTCAAGGCTTTAGATGCTAGGAATAGCTCAGTGCTTCAGATGACAAGAATGACTCCAAGTCATGAGCTGAGGACTCTAGAAGCTATGAATAGCTTATGGTTATGGTTGACATGAACAATATTGAGTCTTCAGATTAATGTTCGAGATGCTATGAACAACTCAGGGTTGCGTATGATATGATCAACTTGGGGTTATGAGCTCAGGGCTCTAGATGTTGTGAACAAATTAAGGTTATTGTTGACATGAAAGACTTGGGGTCATGATCTCAGGCATCTAGATGCTATGTATAAGTCAAGGCTATGGTTGAGAGGAACGTCTCTAGGTCTTGAACTCAGGGCTATATGCTATTAATAGACCACGATTCTGGATGACATCAACTACTCTCATCGTTAGCATAAGGCTCTAGATGCTATGAAAATCTTAGGGTTGGATGATTAGAATGACTTGGGATCTTGTTGACTTAGGCCTTTAGATGCTATTAACAGATAGGAGGTGTGGATGATAACAACGATTTGTGCTCGTGAGCTTGTGGCTCTAAATGCTATGAACAACTGAGGGTTATAGATGACATGAATGACTCTAGGTGATGGATGACATGAACAACTCTAGGTCTTGAGCTTAGGGCTTTAGATGCTATCAACAATTCAGGGCAATGGTTGACTTGATGGACTCCAGGTCGTGAGCTTAAGGGTTTAGATGCCATGAACAACATAGGGTTATGGATGACATGAATAACTTCAGGTCATGAGCTTAGGGCTTTAAATGCTATGAACAGTTGAGGGTCATGGATGACATGAAAAAATCTGAGTCATGTGCTAAGGCCTCTAGATCCTATGAACAGCTTAAGGCTATGATGGATATAAATGACTCTATGTTGTGAGCTTAGGACACTAGATGCTATGAAAAGCTCATGGCAATGGATGACATGAAGGACTTCGGGTTGTGAGCTCAGGGTTATGCCTAACATGATGATTACTACCCAAAAAGTGCTATTTTGCGCCTTTAATTCATTATGTTTTAAGCACTTTTGTATAGTAGTTCTCCATTTTTATTCCAATTGGCATGTTAAGGACCTAGCAATGACTTCTAATCATATTTGTGGCTAGTTTTAGTGTTTTGATAGCTTTTTGGATCATTAAGACAAGCCAAGTAAAGGAGATAAGCAAAGAGGAAAAATAGAGGAAAGAAACAGTTTTTGTAGCCGTGCACTGTCACTTTGGGAGGCTCTATTTTGTTCATCGTGCAAAATCACCTTTCAAGAATCCCATATTCGGAACCGGCTCGGAATTGCTGACAAATCAAGTACCTATAGTGGTATATTGCCATTTGTATAAGGAGCTCAAAATGGCAAATTTCGCACCATCTCATGCAAGTGCGAATTTCTCACCATCCCATGCGAGTGCGAATTTCGCACCTTGTATTGTTCATGTGACTTTGGTGCGAAATCTCCTCTGTTCTGACGACTCCACATGAGATCTTTTCTTTTGTATTTTTTGATGTAAATTCCTTTCTTATCCCTGTAATTAGCCAATCACAGGCTTTGCTTTGTAAAGACTATAAGAGGGGTGGAAATCATTTCTCGGAGGGGACTTTTTTGTATATTTTACACTGAGTGAAATTTTCCTTTTGGAGAGAAATACAGAGCTCTCTTTGCTTTCCTTTTCTCTCTTCTATTTTCTTTTTCTTGGAAGCCAAACAACCTCTGAGGATGTTTTCCCAAAGGATGAGAGGCTAAACCTTTGGTTTCTTAGAGTGAAGGAAGCTAGGTGAAAAGTCCAGATGCAAAAGTGGAAAACTCTCGTGCCTTAAATACAGGTAGTTGGAGTTCATAAATGGCTTTTAAATCTAAAGTTTTGCTTTAAATCCCTTAGAATCACTTTGAATGGCCAATACATGATAAGCTTTTAGGTCTCTGTGGATACTTATTGCTAGATCCACATAAGACCATTAGTTATCATGTACGAGCCATTGGAAAGTGGCTCAAGGTGAAGACCCATAGTGTCTAAAGCCATTAATGGAACTTGACTACCATTTCTATTGACTTTTTATGGATTAAATCTTCATTGTTAAACCTATACCGGTTCGGGAAACAACCATCCTTTATGTTGTTGTCCCCAATACGAGGAGAAAAATCCGGAATTTCCCACTTTGCATTCTGAACTTGATCCTAGCAACCTTTAGCTCCGGGAGACTTTCTTTCTTCCATTTTTACCAAGTTCTATGTTAGTTTAGTTCCAAACACCACTTTCAAAACAAATTTTATTTTCTTTTAAACTTTAAGTTTTTGCAAAGGAAATCATCAGATTCAATTTCTAATCTTGAGTCTATCACTGGTAGAGTGAAAACCCATCTCAGAGTTCGACCCTAGAGCTGCTATACTATAGTAGCTTTGCTACGCTAGTATAAGGTCATAGGATTTATAAACATTTTTTATTAAAATACCCAACTGGGCACGAATCACATGAACAACTTCGTGTCATGAGCTTAAGGCTCTAGATGCTATGAACAACTCATAGTTGAGGATGGTATGAATGACTTAGTATGTCATGATCTTAGGCCTCCATATGCTATTAATAGTTCAAGGCTGAGGATCATATCAATGATTCTTGGTCGTGAGCCTATGCTATGAATTACTCAGAGTTGTATATGAAATTATAGACTCCAAGTCATGAGGTTAGGGCTCTAAATACTATGAAAAGCTTAAAGTTGTGGATGACATGAACAACCCTAGGTCGTGGGCTCAGGGCTTTAAATGTTTTGATTAGCTCAGAGCTGTGGTTGATAAGAATGACTCTGAGTCATGATCTCAAGGCTCTCGATGCTATGAATAGCATAGGGTTATGACAGATATGTGCTACTTCGGCTCATAAGTTTAGGGTTATAGATTTTATCAATAACTCAACATTATGGATGATATGAACAATTTGAGATTCCTTGAGCTCAAGCCTCTAGATGTTATACATAGCTTAAGGTTGTGGATTAGATGAATGATTCTGCATCATGAGCTAAGGGTTATGGATGACATGAACAACTCTGGATCATGGACTCAAGGCTCTAGATGCTATGAACAACACAGAGTTATGGTTGACATGAAAGACTTTGGGTTGTGAGCTCAAGGCTCTAGATAAGCTTCAGGCGATGAAGGACACAAATGACTCTAGGTTGTGAGCTCAAGACTCTAGATACTATGAATAGCTTAAGGCTATGGTTAACATGAATGACTCCAGGTCGTAAGGTTAGGGCTCTAGATATAATGCACAACTTAGGGTTGTGGTTGATAAGAACAAATATAGGTTGTGAGCTTAAGGCTTTAGATGCTATGAACAACTCAGAGTTATGGATCATATGTACGACTAAGGATCCTGTGAGCTCAGGCCTCTAGATGTTATGAATAGCTCATGACTAAGGGTGATACGAACGATTCATGGTCATGAGCCTATGAGTCTAAATGCTATGAATAGCTCAGGGCTATGGATGACATGAATAACTCCAACTCATTAGCTCAGGCCACTATATGCTATGCATAGCTTAGGGTTGTCATTGACATGAACAATTCCAAGTCATAAGCTTAGGACTTTAGATGCTATGAAAAGCTCTCGAGTGTGAAGGACATGAATGACTCTAGGTCATGAGCTCAAGGCTTTAGATGGTATGAACAACTCGGGGTTGTGGTTGACATGAAGAACTTTGGATTGTGAGCTTAGAACTTTAGATACTATGAAAAGCTCATGGTGATGGTTGATATGAATGACTCTAAGCCGTAAGCTTGAGGCTCTAGATGATATGAACAGCTGAAAGTTGTGGATTATATTAACGACTCGAGATCTTATGAGCTTTGGCCTCTAGATGCTATGAACAGCTAAGGGTTAAGATTGATATGAATGATTCTTGGTCGTGAATCTATGATTCTAAATGTTATGAACAACTCAGAGCTTTAGTTGGCATGAATTACTCCTGATCATTAGCTTATGGCTTTAGATGCTATGAAAAGCTCAGAGTTGTGGATGACATGAATCACTCTAGGTTGTGAGCTCAGAGCTCTAAGTGTTATGAAAAACTCATGGTTGTGCTTGACATCAATGACTTCGAGTCATGAGCACATGGTTATAGATACTATGAAAAGCTCTAAGTTGTAGTTGACATGAATGACTCTTAGTCGTGAGCTTAGGGATCCAGATGCTATGAACAGCTCAAGCCAGTGGTTTACACAAACGACTCTCGATCTTGAGTTTAGGGCTCCAGATACTATGAACAACTTAGGGTTAAAGTTTACTTGAACAAATTTGGGTCATGAGCTCATAGCTCTAAATGCTATGAACAACTCAGAGTTGTGAATGATATTATTAACTTGGGATCCTGCGAGTGAAGGCCTCTAGATAAAATGAATAACTTAGGGTTAAGGATGACATGAACAATTCTTGCTCATGAGCCTATGAGTCTAAATGTTATGAACAACTCAAGCTTGTGGATGACATGAACAACTCTGGGTCCTGATCATAAGGCTTTAGATGCTATGAATAGCTCAAGGTTATGGTTGACATGAACGACTTCGAGTTGTGAGCTCAGAACTATAGATATAATGAATAGCTCAAGGGTGTGGATGAATTGAATGATTGTAGGTTGTAAGCTTAGGGCTCTAGATGCTATGAGCAACTCATGATTTTGGTTTACATGAATGATTGTCAGTTGTGATCTTAAGGCTCTAAATACTATGAACAACCCAGGGCTATGGATGACATGAATAACTCCAGGTCATGAGCTTAAGGCTTTAGATACTATGAGTAGCTCATAGCTATGGTTGACATGAACAACTTTGATTTATGGGCTCAGGGCTCTAGATGAAATGAGTTGCTCAAGATTGTGGATGACATGAATGATTTCAGTCATGAGCCTAGGGCTCTAGATAATATGAACAACTCAGGGTTGTGGTTTACATGAACGATTCCCGATCGTGAGCTTAAGGTTTTAAATGTTATGAACAACTCAAGGCTATAGATGACATGAACAACTACGGGTCATGAGAGTAGGGCTTTGGATACTATGAGCAGCTTAGAGCTATTGTTGACCTGAACAACTACAGGTAGTGAACTTAGAGCTTCAAATGCTATGCACAACTTAATATTATGGATGATATGAATGACTCGGGATCCCTTGAGCTTAGGCTTCTAGATACTATGAATAACTTAAGGTTGTGGATGATATGAACGATTCTATGTCATAAGCTCAATGTTGTGGATGACATGAATGACTTCGTGTCATGAGCTTAAAGCTCTAGATATTATGAACAACTTAGAGTTGTGGTTGACATGAACAACTTTGAGTTGTGAACTAAGTTCTTTGGATTTTATAAAAAGCTCCAAGTCATGGTAGGCAAAAACCATATCAAGTTGTGAGCACAAGACTCTAGATGTTATGAACACCTAAGGGTAGTGGTTGGCATGAACAACTTTGGGTCATGACCTTAGGTCTCTATATACTATGAAAAACTCAAGTTGTGTTTGATATGAATGTCTCCGAGTGGTGAGCTCAGAGATCTAGATGTTATGAACAACTCAGAGTTGTGGATGATATGAACAACTCAAGATTGTGTTATCTAAGGCCTCTAGATGTTATAAACAACATAAGAATAAGAATTATATGAATGATTCTTGGTCATGAGCCTATGAATTTTAATGTTGTCAACAACTCAGGGTTATGAATGATATGAATGACTCTAGGTCATGAGCTTAAGGCTCTAGATGCTATGAACAGCTAAAGGTTGTAGTTGACATGAAAGACTTTGAGTTATGTGCTCTGAGATCTAGATACTATGAACAACTCAGAGTTGTGGATTATATGAACGACTCGGGATCCCGTGATCTTAGACCTTTAGATGCTATGAAAAACTCGAGGTTGAGGATGATAGGAACGGTTCTTAGTTGTAAGCCTATGGCTCTAAATGCTAAGAATAGCTTAGGGTTGTACATGACATTAACAAATTTCGATCATCAGCTTAGAACTCTAGATTCTATGAAATACCCAGGGTTTTGGATGATACAAACAACTACGGATCATATGAGCTCAAGCCTCTAGATGTTATGAAAAGCTCAGGGGTGTTGATTATATGAACGACATTGGGTTATGAGCTCGAGGCTCTATATGATATGAAAAACTTAAGCTGATGGTTGACATGAATGACTTCGGGTCATGAGCTCAAGGCTCTAGATGTTATGAACAATTCAAAGTTATGGATGATATGAACAACTCGGGATCCTATGAATTAAGTCCTCTAGGTGCTATGAACAACATAAGGCTAAGGATGATACAAATATATCTTAGTCATGAGTGTATGATCCTAAATGCAATGAACAACTCAGGGTTGTGGATGTCATGAACGACTCTAGGTCATGAGCTTAGGGCTTCGAATGCTATAAACAACTCAAGGTAGTGGTTCACATGAAGGACTCTGAGTCATGTGCTAAGGGCTCTAAATGTTATGAACAACTCAGAGTTCTAGATGATATGAATGAATTAAGATCCCGTGATCTAAGGCCTCTAAATGCTATGACCAACTCAAGCTTAAGGATGACATGAATGATTCTTGGTTGTGATCCAATGACTCTACAAGCTATGAATAGCTTAGGGTCATGCATGAAATGAATGACTTATGGTCATGAGCTTAGGACTCTAGATGCAATGAATAACTCAGGGTTGTGGATGATATGAGTTACTACGAAAGGTTAGAGGTGTGGATGATATGAAAGTTTTCTTTTCATTGCCCATGACTTTAAATGCTATGAACAACTTAGGGTTGTGGATGACATGAATGACTCTGGATCATGAGCTTAAGGCTCTGAATGTTGTGAACAACTCAGGGTTGTTGTCGATGTGAACAACTCCAGGTCATGAGCTTAGAGTTCTAGATGCTATGGAAAACTCAGGGTTATGGATGGAATGAATGACTCTAGGTCGTGGGCTTAGGTCTTTAGATACTATGAACAACTGAAGGTTGTGGTTGACATGAATGAATTTGGGTTGTGACCTTAAGGCTCTAAATGCTATGAACAACTCAGGATTGTGGATGACATGAGATACTCCATGTTCTGAGCTTAGGGCTATTAATGCTACAAATAGCTCAATGTTATTGATGATATGAATGACTTGGGATTCCATGAGCTCAAACCTCTAGATGCTAAGAACAATTCAGGACTATCAATGATATGACCGGTTGTATGTCATGAACTTAGGGTTATGGACAATACGAACAACTCTACGTTATGAGCTCAGGGCTTTGGATACTATGAAGAGCTCAAGGTTGTGATTGACATCAATGACTTTTAGTCATGAGCTTAGGGCTCTAGATGTTATGAAAAGATCAAGATTATGGATGATATTAATAGCTCAATGTTGTGGATGGTATCAATGATTAGGGATCCCATGAGCTCACACCTCTAGATGCTATGAACAACTCAAGGTTGAGGATGACATTAATGATTCTTCTTAAGCCAATGACTCTAAATGTTGTGAATAGCTCATAGCTATGGCTGACGTGACCGACTTTGGGTCATGAGCTCAAGCTTAGGGCTATGGTTAGCATGAAGAATTTAGGTTATGAGCCTAGGGCTCTAGATGCTATGAAGAGCTCCGGACTATAGATGACATGAGCTACTCCAAGTCGTTAACTTAAAGCCCTGGATGCTTGAAATAGCTCAAGGTTGTGAATTATATGAAAGATTCTGGATCATGTGAGCTTGCCCTATAGATGCTATGAACAGCTATGTGGTGTTGATGATATGAAAGAATCTTGGTCATGTATCCATGGCTCTAAATTCTATGAATAAGTCAAGGCTGTAGATGAAATGAACGACTCTAAGTCGTGAGCTCAAGGCTTTAGATGCTATGAGTAACTTAGGGCTTTGGTTGACATAAACGACTTTAGGTTGTGACCTCATGTTTCTAAATACTATGTACAACTCAAGGTTGTGGATAACATGAATGACTCTGGTTCATGAGCTCAAGGCTCTATAAACTATGAACAACTCAAGGTTATAGTTGAAATAAACAACTCTGGGTCATGATCTCAAGCCTCTACATGCTATGAAAAGCTCAAGGTTGTAAATGATATGAATGATTTTGCATCATGAGCTCAAAGCTATGGATGACATAAACGACTTCGGTTCGTGAGCTTAGTGTCCTAGATACTATGAACGACTCAGATATGTGGTTGACATGAACGACTTGGGGTTGTGATCTCAAGGTTGAACATGCTATGAATAAATGAAGGCATTATACTACATGAGCTACTTTGAGTCAAGAGCTTAAGGCACTGCATGCTATGAACAACACAACTTTGTACATGATATCAACGAGTCAGGATCCTGTGGGCTGAGGGCTCTAGATGCTATGACCAACTAAGGGTTGTGGGTTACATGAATGAATCTCGGTCTTAAGTTCTAGGCTCTTGGTTCTATGAAAAGCTTAGGGTTGTGGATGATATGAATGATTCTTGGTCGTTAGCTTAATGCTCTAGATGTTATGAATGGCTCAGGGTTGTGACTGACATGAACAACTTCGGGTCATGAGCTTAGGGCTCTAAGTGCTACGAATAGCTCAAGGTAGTGGTTGACATGAATGACTTTGGGTTATGAGCTCACTACTTTAGATGCTAGAACAAATCGGGATTGTGAATGACATGAACAACTCCGGGTTGTGAGCTCACAACTCTAGATGCTATGAATAGCTCAGGATTGTGGATACCATGAGTTACTTTGAGTCCTAAGCTAAGGGTTTTGGATGTTATGAACAAGTCAAGATTTTAGATGATATGAATGATTCTTGGTTATGAGCCCAAGGCTCTAAATCTTATGAACAGCTAAGGACTGTAGATGACATGAATAACTTAAGGTTGTGAGCTCAGAGCACTAAATGTTATGAACAACTCATGTTTATGGTCGATATAAATGATTCCAAATCTTGAGCTCGGGACTCTAGATGCTATCAACATATCAGGCTTGTGGATGATATGAGTTGCTCCACGTCTTGAGCTTATTGCTCTAAAATCTATGAATAGCTTAAGGTTATGGACAATATGAATGACTCAAAATCCTATAAGCCCAAGCCTCTAGGAGCTGTGAATATCTTAGGTTTGTAGATGATATGAACAATTCTTGGTCGTGAGCCCAAGGCTCTAAATGTTATGAATTGGTCAGGGTTATGAAAGACATGAATGACTCAAGGTCATCAACTCAAGGCTCTTCATCCTTTGAACAATTTAGGGTTGTGATTGACATGAATGACTCTATGTTGTTAGATCAGGACTCTAGATGCTATGATCAACTTAGAGTTGTGGATGATATGAACAACTTGGGATCCCGTGAGGTATGGTCTCTAGATGCTTTGAATAGCTCAAGACTGAAGATGATATGAACGATTTTTGGTCATGAGCCTATGATGCTAAATGTTATAAATGACTCAGGATTGTGGAGGACATGAACGACTCAAGGATGTGAGCCGAGGGCTCTAGATGTTATGATTACTACCAAAAAGTGCTATTTTGTAGACCTAATTATAATGGTTTTAAGCACCTTTGAGTAGTAATCATATTCATTTAACCCAATTAATTCATTAAGGTCCTTAGTAATTGGTTTTAACCATTTTGTGGCAAGTTTACATGTTTATATCAGCTTATGAATCAATTAAAGCATGCCAAATGATGGAGGAGTTACTTAGACAAGCCAACCAAAGAAGAAAAGCAAAGAGAAGCAAAGAGAAGCAAAGAGAAGCAAGGAGGAAAACAGAGGACAGCAGCTGCAGTCTTCTTTGGCACTTTTGGAGCACTTCCCGAAGTCCATTTTCTACATTCTATATACCATTTCAAAGCTCAGGAAGTCAAGAATCCAACGCTTCAAACTGTGTACGATTTGGAGCTGAAACGAGGAAGATATGGCCTTTGGAAGACAACTGCTCCAGGTGTGCGAAAATTTCGCACACCCCCTTCAGGTGTGCGAAAATTTCGCACACCCCTCCCCTGTTTTGCCGACTCCACACGAGATCTTTTCTTTTAGATATTTTTGTATAAATTTCCATTCTTCTCCTTGAAATCCACCAATCATAAGATTTCTTAGCTAGGAAGGTTGGAAAAACTTCTCTATTTATACTCCTTTGCATCCGTTGAAACATATATGTAATATTATTATTGAATTATATAGAATCGACGCACAGAGCCTTGCTCTGTTTTTGCTTCTCTTTTCTTTCTCATTTTCTTAGTAGCCAAACATCCTTGGTGGATGAAATCCCCAAGGATGAGAGGCTAAAACCTTTTAAGTTTCTCAAAGTATGGATGTTATGTGATGGCTTGGATGCATTTCCCATGGAAATTTCTCGCACTCGGAAGGTAAGGTAGTCGTTTTTCATTAATAGTTCATTAATGCAAAGTTTAGTTTTTATTTCCATTGGACAACTTCCAACGGCCAATACTTGATAAGCTTTTGGATTTCTATCCATTAGTTATCTCCTACGAGCTATTGGAAGGTGAGGTTTTCAATTCCAAGTTTTGCATTAATCCGTTAGAACCAATTTTAATGGCCATTGAAAGGTGAGTTTATCACCTGGAATGACTTTGAGTTGCCAATATTTGGTAAGCTTTTAGCTTTAGACCATTAGTTATCTCTTACGAGCCATTCAAAGGAAGTCTAAGGTGACTAACCATTGATGAAATTCACTACCATCTGTTTTGCCATTTTAAAGGATTAAAACTTGATTTGCTAAATCCATACCGGTTCGGGAAGCAAGCATCACCATAGTTGCAACCCCAACGCGAGGAGCCTATCCTGAGATTTCCAATTTGCATAAGAGCCAGAGCATAGCTATCCTATCTTTGAGAAACTTGTTTTTACACCCTTTCATTTTAGTCTTTAATGTTAGCTTAAATTAGTTTAAATCTTTCTAAAAACATTTACATCTTCTTTTAAAGCTAACATCCATAAGAAAATCACCTATTTTCCTAATTTGAATATCACTTGTGTTTGCGAAAACCCTTCCCAGTGAACGATCCTAAAACCACTATGCTATAGTAGCTTGGCTACTTTAGTAATAGTATCTAAGGTATAAATTTTGTTGATACGCCTTTAAAGCTAAGCTACCATGAGTCGAATCATGTTATGAACAACTCAGGCGTGTGGATGATAGGAATGGTTTTAGGTCATGAGCTTAGGGCTCTAGATGCTATGAACAGCTCAAGGTTATGGTTAATATACACATCGTGAGCTCGTGGATTTGCATGCTATGAATTGGTTGGGGTTGTGAATGATATGAACGACTTGAGATCCTATAAGCTCAAACCTCTAGGTGCTATGAATAGCTCATGGTTGTGGATAATATGAATGATTGTTGGTCATGAGCCCAAGGCTTTAAATGTTATGAACAACTAAGGGTTGTCAATGACATGAACGATTAAAGGTCGTGAGCATAGGGCTCTAGATGCTATTAACCACTCAGGGCTTTAGATGTTATGAATAGCTCTGAGTTGTGGATGATATGAATAACTCAAGATCCCGTGAGCTAAGGCCTTCAGATGCTATGAATAGCTCAAGATTGTGGAAACATGAACGACTCTATGTCGTGAGCTCTATGAACATCTTAAGGTTGTGGATGACATGAATGACTCAAGATCGTGAGCTTTGGGCTCTAGATGTTAAGAATAACTCAGGGCTCTAGATAACATGAACAACTTTGGGTCTTGAGCTCAACACTGTATGAATAGCTTAGGGCTATGGTTGACATGAACGACTCTAGGTTGTGAGTTAAGGGCTCCAAATGCTATGAATAGTTCAGGAATGTGGATGGAATGGTGAGCTTAGGGCTTTAGATGCTATGAAAATACTCAAAGTTGTGGATGATATGAATAACTTGGGATCCTATGAGCTTAGGCCTTTAGATGCTATGAACAACTTTCGCCTATGGATGAAATGAACATCTCAAGGTGATTCATGTCTAATTGGTGTCTCAGCTGATTCGTGTCCAGCTGGTGCTCCTTGATTGAGGGAGTAATCAACAAAATTTATAACCTATTACACCATGAACTAGGGTAGCAAAGACAAAGCTACTATAGCATAGTGGCTCTAGGATCGTTCACTGGGATGGGTTTTCACTTTGCAAATGATATTAATTCAAACTGAATTGGTGTCTTTTCATTTCAAGGTTAGCTTTAAAAGAAAACATAAAAATGTTTGAATGAAAAAGGTTTGGTTTTAAACTAACCAAAAATAGTAACTGATTTTACTTACAAAGAAAAGTGTTTCTTGGAGTTTCAGATCACTAGGCTCAGGTTCATCATACAAAAAGGAGAGTTCCAGTCACTTGTTTCTTTTCCTCGCATTAGAGAATTAACATATAGTTAATTCTCTAACCGGTGTGGTACAGATGCTTCCCATTAATGGGTTCAAACACTAAATCCCTCTCACTGATGCACCTTGCAATGGCTCATACCTCTCACCTAGCACTTGCCATTCAAGGTGATCTTTAACCTTGGATTACCCGTCAAAAGCTCGCAAAAGATATCTAATGGATGTCTCCTTAGAGTCCAAAAGCTTACCAAGTGTTGGCAATTCTAGAAAATCCTACCTTCAAGTCACCTCCCAGAGGCTCGCAAGGGGTAAACTAGTGAATCTCCATGGACAAAGATCACTTGCCTTACCAAGTGTTGGCCCAGGTGATTTAAAGGCATTTTAAGTTAACTAAAAAGATAAAAACCATTAACGGGTCACACTTTCTCTTCATTAAAAACTAAAACAACAAAACTTCCAATTTATACATGTGGAAACTTACCCGACTTTCTTCACTCCAAGAGACGAAGAGCTGATTACTACCCAAAAGTGCCATTTTACACCTTTAAGTCATTATGTTTTAAGCACTTTTGTGTAGTAATTCTTCACCTTTATTCCAATTGGCATGTTAAGGACCTAGCAATGACTTCTAATCATATTTGTGGCTAGTTTTAGTGTTTTGACATCTTTTTGGATCATTAAGACAAGCCAACCAAAGAAGAAAAGCAAAGAGAAGCAAAGAAAATCAAAAGAGAAGCAAGGAGGAAATCTGAAGTGAGCAGATGCAGTGTTCTTTGGCACTTTTGGAGAACTTCCCGAAGTCCATTTTTTACATGCTATATACCGTTTCGAAGCTCAAGAAGTCAAGAATCCAATGCTTCAAACCGTGCACGATTTGGAGCTGAAACGAGGAAGTTATGACTTTCGGAAGAGAACTGCTCCAGGTGTGCGAAAATTTCGCATACCTTCTGAAGGGTGTGCGAAATTCGCACACCTGTGCGAAATCCCTCTTGATGTGTGCGAAATTCGCACACCCCCTCCCCTGTTTTGCCGACTCCACTTTAGATATTTTCTTAAGTTCTTTTGATGTAATTTCCTTTCTTCTCCTTGTAGCAAGCCAATGAAAAGCTTTGCTTTTGTAAAAACTATATAAGGGGTGGAAATCACCTCTTGAAGACATGGAACACGAGTGTTGAGCTGAACACTTAGCAATATACAGAGCAATCTCATTTTCTATTTTCTCTTTCTTGGAAGCCAAACAACCTTTGAGGATGTTTTCTCAGAGGATGAGAGGCTAAACTCTTGGTTTCTTGGAGTGAAGGAAGCTAGGTGAAAAGTCCAGATGAAAAGTTGGAAAATGCTCGTGCATTAAATTCAGGTAGTTGAAGTTCATAAATGGCTTTTTAATCTAAAGTTTTGCTTTAAATCCCTTAGAATCACTTTGAATGGCCAATACATGGTAAGCTTCAGGTCTTTATGGATGCTTATTGCTAGATCCATATTAGTCCATTAGTTATCATGTACGAGCCATTGGAAAGTGGTTCAAGGTGAAGACCTATATAGTATCTAAAGCCATTAATGGACCTTGACTACCATTTCTATTGATTTTTATGGATTAAATCTTCATTGTCAAACCTACACCGGTTCGGGAAATAACTATAGGTTAAATCCCCAATGCGAGGAGAAAAATCCGGAATTTTCCACTTTGCATTTTAAACTTGATCCTAGCAATCCTTAGCTCCGAGAAACTTTCTTTCTTCCATTTTTAATTAGTTTATGTTAATTTAGTTTCAAATACTTTCAAAACAAATTTTATTTTCTTTTTAAGCTTTAAGTTTTTGATAAAGGAAATCATTAAATTTAATTTCTAATCATGAGTATATCACTGGTAGAATGAAAACCCATCCCAGAGTTCGACCCTAGAGCCACTATACTATAGTAGCTTTGCTACACTAGTATGAGGTCATAGGTTTTATAAATGTTTTTGATTAAATGACCCGACTGGGTAATCCATGCGAATCAAGAGCCTAGCCTCTCATCCTCTGAGGAAAAATCCTCAAATTTTGATTGGCTAGAAAGAAAACTAACGAGAAAACAAGAATATAAAGAAGAAACAGAGCAAGTGCTCTGTTCGTCGATTTCACATATATTATCTATCTATATGACGGATCCCTTGGAAAAAGCTCCCCGAGAGTCCTCCGAGAGTCCTTCTGGAACATGCTCCTCCGAGAGTCCCTTTTTTTAGTGTTTACAAGAGAGTTTATATAGGAAGGTAATTTACCCTTCCTTGGATACTTCTTAGCTAAGGAATTACAGGAGTGGCTGAATACAAGGAGAAAATGGAAATTTATACAAAAATATCTGAAGAAAATATCTAAAAGTGTCAGTCACAAATATAGGGAAGCACTAAGGACCATTTCGCAGGTGAAAACGAGGTCTGCGAGATTTCGCAGACGCACAAAAAAGGCTACGAAATCACTTCGCAGCAAAAGGCTGATTTCGCAGCGCTGCAAAGTTGGCTTTCAGCTTGTGGTGTTCGGCTTCCAACGGCTGTAACTCCTTCATTTCAACTCCGAATCATACACCGTTTGAAGCGTTGGATTCTTGACTTCATGAGATTTGTAATGGTATATAGTATGTAGAAAATGGACTTCGGGAAGTGCCCCAAAAGTGTGAAAGAAGACTGCAGCTGCTGTCATTTGTTTTCCTCTTTGCTTTTCTCCTCTTTGCTTCTCTCCTTTGCTTGGCTTGTCTTAATGATCCAAAAAGCTGTCAAAACACTAAAACTAGCCACAAATATGATTAGAAGTCATTGCTAGGTCCTTAACATGCCAATTGGAATAAAAATGGAGAACTACTACACAAAAGTGCTTAAAACATAATGAATTAAAGACTCAAAATAACACTTTTTGGGTAGTAATCACTCCCCACAACTGACACATTGATAGTCCCTGAGCAATGAAGGAGAGAAAAATAAAGAAAAATAGATAAAATAATAATTTACAAAATCATGCTGATCACTCCAAAAAATAATCAAGTGGCATGACTGATCAAACTCTCACATGGAACATGAAAGAAATAAAACTCAAACTTCAATAGGAGCTATCAAATAATTTGCCTAGTCACAATTCATAAAGAGTAGGCATTATGCAAATTTAAGCTTCAAAATAATTTCCACTCCCAAAGGTCCAACCCTTAATCTTCCACAAAAATCTATGTGTTATTTATTAGTTTCAGGATATAGTATGTTGAACTAATCTCTCCCCTCAACCTAGCAAACTAATCAACCTCCAATAGGCTAAGAACGCACCTCTTTTCTCACAAAATTTTTTTCAAGGCTTAAAGGTATTCTTTTCTAAATTGTCCATGTAACGGGGGTCCATCGATGACTCCCAACCAATCAAGGTTTAGGGCATCAATCTTTAAGGATTTTTCAACCACTAACTCCTCGGATTTCACCCCGGACTTTTGAGAATGAATTTTTAAATACCCAAGCACCTACAGTATGCTAAACTCCACCTATTCACCCATGTAACGAGCATTGAGGTCGGTGACTCCCAACCAATTAAGGCTTAGGGCACCAGGTTTTAAAGATTTTCACCATATACCCCTCAGACCTTGCTCGGGTTTCAAGGCAAGTAAAACATTTTTCTTTTTCTTTCTTTTTTCAAAGGCTCATTGGCCTTTTATAAGGTGTCTCAACACTATTAAAATGAGGTCAAAGGTACCAAGTCTAAATTTTCCTAAGTCAAGGGGGAAAATAGTTTTTCATCTTATAAAAGGAACCTAGTGTGCACGGTGTGTGATAAGCTTAAAGTGGAAGAAATAAGGTTGAAATCAATAGGAGTTCAATAATTCATCAACTTTAATAAACATAATACAAACTCTAAGTCAAGTAAAAAGAACAAAAAATTCAATTTCTCCCATTTCATTTTGAAAATTTTTCCTTAATAACCATGGAGAGTAGAATAAAAACTTAAAAATTTTAAAAATTAAACAAAAAGCAACTAAATTACCAAAATAACTTAGCATTAATAGCAATACTTACTTCCTCAACTCTCCCCCCAACCAAGCTGAACATTGTCCTCAATGTGACAAAAGCGATTAAAAAATAAGGAGGAAGTGGTACCTCCTTAGTGACATGGAGTCTGAGTCGTATAGGAGAAACCACATGTTTCAAAGAAAACATAAGAGTTAGTGAGTAGAGGAAATAGAAAAATGCCAAGTTTAAATAAAAATGATGTTTATATATGATGTATCATCAGTAATACATCCAATCCCAGAATATAAGACATCAAAACATGGAATTATCTATACTAATATAATAAGTAAATACAAAAAATAAAAAGATGATCAAGTAGTGGTAGGGTCCTGTGGAGTTGATGCATCTCTGGTGGCCTCTTGAGTGGGTTGGATCAGGACTTTGACCTTTGTTTTGGTAGTCTCCTTAGGTGGCATAGTCTCCTCAACTGGAGCTCTCAGTTGGTAGCTATAGTCTCTGATGGTTTAAGGAGGTCAGATATGGAGTGAGAGGCTTCATGTGTGTGATCTTAGTGTGCATGGTCGTGGGGCTCTGTTGGCATTTTAGCAACTTCCCTTGGCTTTGGAAGGTGTTTTTGCAAACCTCCCTCCATTTCGCAAGTCAATTTCGCAATTTGAAGGCCGTTTCGAAGCTTGGAGGTGATTTCGCAGCCCATTCGAAGCTTGGAGATCATTTCGCAGCGGAGAAATATTTTCACAGCCAATGGGCAATTTCGCAGCCCATTTCGTAGCTTCAAAATGAGGGGAACTGTGCTGCAAAATGGCACTCATGTGCCAAAAAGTGGTTTCGCAGCTGCGAAACACCCTTCCAAATGGCGTCTCGACTGCAAAATTCCCGCTCAACTTTGCACGCTCGTCTTCAAACGGCCATAACTTCTTCATTTCACCTCCAAATCACATACCGTTTGAAGCGCTGGACTCCTGACTTCCCAAGTTTTGAAACAAGATATGGTATGCATAATTTGAGCTCCAGGAAGTGCTTCAAAAATGTGTCCAATAGTAGCAAAATGGAGGTGTGACATTTCCGCTCATGGTTTGCACAGTCATCTTCAAACAGCCATAACTTTTCTGTTTCAAATCCAAGTCGAGCACCGTTTGAAGCTATGGACTCCTGACTTCCCAAGATTTCAAACGATATATGGTATGCATGAAATGAACTTCAGAAAGCGATCGAAATGTGTCCAATAGTTTCTGAAATGGGGGTACGGTTGTGACATGTCTGTTCATGGTGTGCGCGTTGATGGATTTTAAGGTGTGGAGGTTTTACAGCCATTTCACAGCTGCAAAATGAGTGTACGGGGCTTCCAAATGGCACTCATGTGCCAAAAATTGGTTTCGCAGCCACGAAATACCCTGCAAAATGGAGTTTTGGCTGCGAACTTGGGAGTTTTTACGCTTTGTGATTTCGCAGCTGCGAAATGAGGGTCACTGTGCTGTGAAATGGCACTCGTGTGCCAAAAGTTGGCTTCGCAGCTTCGAAATACCCTGCAAAATGGAGCTTTGGTTGCGAAATTGGAAGTTTTTACGCTTTGGAGCCGTTTCGCAGCTGCGAAATGGGGGTTCCTGTGCTGCGAAGTGGCACTCGTGTGCCAAACTTGGTTTCGCAGCTGCGAAAATTTTCACAGAGAGAGGCCTGAGGCTGTGAAATGGTTTCGCAGCAAAGTTCCGATTTCGCAGAGGCTGCGAAATCTCGCAGACCCCTGTTTTTACCCTGTTTTTGCCCTGTTTTCGCTCAGAAATACTTCCTTTCAATTTCTTTGCAATTCCTCCTGATTTTGATCATCCAAAAACCTATATTACATCAAAACAAAGTAGAATTCAAGCATTAAAATCAAAATTAAGGCATTGAAATCAAAATTAAAACATTGAAATCAAAATTAAAACAAGTAATAAGTAAAACAAAAAACTATGGACTAGTTAGTCTTAAGAAAGACTAAGTCCATCAAAAAATTTTGATCCTGACTTAGCTTGCCCGGATCCCATATGAAGTTTGCATCCCTCACTTGGGGCTTGGTTTGTATGATTTTCCCATACAAAGCTTGGAGAAAAAGCGGATGCATGTGTTTCATCATTTTTTCCTTGATGACTATCCTCTGTGGTTCTTCATCTATATAGTCATCTTTCTCTATGCTTTTCCTCTTTTTCTTTCCTTTGATTTCCTCTCTCTTTTCTTTCTCTGTTTCACTCTCAACCTCATGCTCTAGCTTGGATGTGGGCAGATCAACCTCTTTACCACTCCTCGGAGTGATCACTTCTTTGACTTCCCTCTTTTGTGAAGATTCTCCCTCCTTAGCCTCCATTTCATGGATACTCATGGAATTTTGATAAGGTTGAGAAGGAGAGTTTTCTTTCTCTTGCACTATGTTGAGGTTGGCAAACCTTGAGATTGAATCTTGGAGATTATCTATCTTCTGAGATAGATCATTTTGCACTTCATCCATCTTTTTGTTCAATGAACTCTCTACACTGTCAATTCTTTGACTGAGCTGAGCATTGATGGATTTTTTAGCTTCAACAAAGTCTTCCATGACCTTGTTAAGATTCATCATAGCTTGTTCAAGGTTTGAGGCTTGCGGAAGTGCTTGAACATGTTGTTTGTATTGAGGCGGCTGTGGTTTCCAAGAGAACTTTGGATGTTTCCTCCAATTGGAATTGTAGGTGTTGCAATCACCAAACATTTCCCTCGCCACTTGAATGGTAGGACACTCCTTCACCAAGTGCTCATAAGATAGACAAATGGCACAAGGCATAGCTTGCAATGGTGTCTGAGAGATGGCTTGCACTTCTTGCATCTGGTTCATTTCCAGCTCTTCCAATCTCCTTTCCATAGCTGCAATCTTTGCCTTCATGTCCATGCCGTCATTCAAAATATACATCTCACCCTTAGCTTTAGGTTGAGACGTCATTCTTCCCATATCTCTAGCATTTGGTTCACCCCATTCTCTTGAAAATTCAACCACATAACTGATGAAGTTCATGGCTTCCTCTGCTATCTCATATTCAACATGGCATGCACAACTAGAAAATTGTGAATTAAAAATAGAGAAAACAAAAGAAAATAAAAGAAAAACAATTCAAAAAAATTAAGACTAACTAAAACTAGTTGAAAGATAAACTAAAACATAAATAAATAAAAAGAACAATTAAAAAGAGTTAATAAAAGAAAAGAAAAATCACCAAACTTGTGATGAAGATCACAAGTGTTCTCAAAAGATCATATCACTGCAAAATGGCACCATCCCCGGCAATGGCGCCATTTGATTCATGCCTAATTGGTGTCTCAACTGATTCGTGTCCAGTTGGTGCTCCTTGATCGAGGGAGTAATCAACAAAATTTATAACCTATTACACCATGAACTAGGGTAGCAAAGACAAAGCTACTATAGCATAGTGGCTCTAGGATCATTCATTGGGATGGGTTTTCACTTTGCAAATGATACTAATTCAAAGCTGAATTGGTGCCATTTCATTTCAAGGTTAGCTTTAAAAGAAAACATAAAGATGTTTGAATGAAAGAGGTTTGGTTTTAAACTAACCAAAAATAGTAACTGATTTTACTTACACAGAAAAGTGTTTCTTGGAGTTTCAGATCACTAGGCTCGGGTTCATCATACAAAAAGGAGAGTTCCGGTCACTTGTTTCTTTTCCTCGCATTAGAGAATTAACATATAGTTAATTCTCTAACCGGTGTGGTACAGATGCTTCCCATTAATGGGTTCAAACACTAAATCCCTCTCACTGATGCACCTTGCAATGGCTCATACCTCTCACCTAGCACTTACCATTCAAGGTGATCTTTAACCTTGGATTACCCGTCAAAAGCTCGCAAGAGATAACTAATGGATGTCTCCTTAGAGTCCAAAAGCTTACCAAGTGTTGGTAATTCTAGAAAATCCTACCTTCAAGTCACCTCCCAGAGGCTCGCAAGGGGTAAACTAGTGAATCTCCATGGACGGATATCACTTGCCTTACCAAGTGTTGGCCCAGGTGATTTAAAGGCGTTTTAAGTTAACTAAAAAGATAAAAACCAGTAACGGGTCACACTTTCTCTTCATTAAAAACTAAAACAACAAAACTTCCAATTTATGCATGTGGAAACTTACCCGGCTTTCTTCACTCCAAGAGACGAAGAGCTTAGCCTTTCATCCTCTGAGGAAAAATCCTCAGAGTTTGATTGGCTAGAAAGAAAACTAACGAGAAAACAAGAATATAAAGAAGAAACAGAGCAAGTGCTCTGTTCGTCAATTTCACATATATTATCTATCTATATGATGGATCCCCTGGAAAAAGCTCCCCGAGAGTCCTCCTGAAACAAGCTCCTCCGAGAGTCCCTTTTTTTAGTGTTTACAAGAGAGTTTCTATAGGAAGGTAATTTACCCTTCCTTGGATACTTCCTAGCTAAGGAATTACATGAGTGGCTGAATACAAGGAGAAAATGGAAATTTATACAAAAATATCTGAAGAAAATATCTAAAAGTGTCGGTCGCAAATGTCGAGAAGCACTAAGGACCATTTCACAGGTGAAAATGAGGTCTTCAAGATTTCGTAGACGCACAAAAAGGGCTACGAAATCACTTCGCAGCAAAAGGCTGATTTCGTAGTGCTGCAAAGTTGGCTTTCAGCTTGCGGTGTTCCACTTCCAATGGCTGTAACTCCTTCATTTCAACTCTGAATTGTTCACCATTTGAAGCGTTGGATTATTGACTTCCTGAGCTTTGAAATGGTATATAGCATGTAGAAAATGGACTTGGGGAAGTTCTCCAAAAGTGTGAAAGAAGACTGAAGCTGCTGTCCTCTATTTTCCTCTTTGCTTTTCTCCTCTTTGCTTCTCTCCTTTGCTTGGCTTGTCTTAATGATCCAAAAAGCTATCAAAACACTAAAACTAGCCACAAATATGATTAGAAGTCATTGCTAGGTCCTTAACATGCCAATTGGAATAAAAATGGAGAACTACTACACAAAAGTGCTTAAAACATAATGAATTAAAGGCTCAAAATAGCACTTTTTGGGTAATAATCAGAAGGTCATGAGCTCATGACTCTAGATGTTAAGAACAACTCAAGGTTGTGGATGACTTGAATGACTCCGAGTCAGGAGTTCAAGGCTCTAGATGCTATGAAAAATTCAGTGATGTGCATGACATAAATGATGTCATATTCTGAGCTTATGGCTTTAGATGCTATGAACAAGTCAAAGTTATGGATGATATGAATAGCTCAGGATCCCATGAGCTCAGGATCCCATGAGCTCAGGCTTTAGATGCTATGAATAGATCAAGTTTATGGAAACATGAGCGACTCCATGTCATGAGCTCTATGAACAACTTAAGGCTATGGATGACATGAATGACTCCAGATTGTGAGCTCTAGGCTCTCAATGTTAAGAATAGTTTGAGGCTCTAGATGACATGAACAACTTTGGGTCCTGAGCTCAACACTCTAGATGTTATGACTAGCTTGGGGCTATGGTTGACATGAACGAGTCTAGGTCGTGAGTTAAGGGCTCCACATTCTATGAACCGTTCAGGGATATAGATGACATGAACAACTCCGTGTGGTAAGCTTGGAGCTCTAGATGCTATGAACAGCTAAAAGTTAGGAATGATATAAATGACTCAAGATCCTATTAGCTTAGGCCTTTAGATGCTATGAACAACTTAGGGCTTTGGGTGATATGAAGGATTCTTGGTCGTGAAGAGAATACTCCAAATGTTATGAACAACTCAAGGTCATGAGCTTAGAGCTCTAGATGCTATGAACAACTCTCGACTATGGATAACATGAATGCCTCAAGGTCGTGAGCTCAAGGCTCTAAATGTTAGGAATAACTCCAAGTTACGGATGACTTGAAAGACTCCAAGTCATGAGTTCAAGGCTCTAGATGCTATAAACAGTTTAAGGACGTGGATGACATTAATGACATTGTGTTGTAAGCTCAGGGCTTTGGATGCTATGAACAAGTCAAAGTTGTGGATGATTTGAATTACCCAAGATCTCGTGAGCTTAGGCCTCTAGGTGCTATGAACAACTCAAGGTTTAGATTATATGAACGATTCTTGGTTTTGAGCATAAGACACTAAATGTTATGAACAACTCAAGGTTGTGGAGAAACATGAACTACTCAAGGTTGTGATCTCAGGGCTCTATATGATAAAAATAGATCAGGTATATGGTTAACATGAACAACTCTAGGTTGTGAGCTTAGGGCTCTAGATGCTATGAATAGTTTAGTCCTATGGATGACATGAGTTGCTCCACGTATTCAGCTCATGGCTTTGGATGGTATGAACTGCTTAAGGTTATGAATGATATGAACAACTCGAGATCCTATGAATTCAAACCTTTATGTGCTATCAATCACTAAAGGTTATGGATGATATAAATGATTCTTGGTCATCAGCAACTCAGGGCTTTGGATGACAACAATGATTAGCTCAGGGCTCTAGATGTTGTGAATAGCTCAAAGCTCTAGATTCTATGAACATCTCATAGTTGTGAATGATATGAATAACTTAGGATCCCGTGAGCTTAGGTCTCTAGATGCTATGAATAGCTAAGGGTTGCGGATGACATGAATAACTCCAGGTTGTGAGGTTAGGGCTCTAGATGTTATGAACTGCTCTAGGTTGTGGATGACATGAACGAATCAAGGTCGTAAGATTAGAGTTCTAGATGTTAGGAATATTTCAGGGTTGTGGATGACATAAACAACTTCGAGTCATGAGCTCAAGGCTTTAGATGCTATGAACAGCTCAGGGTTGTGGTTGGCATGAACTACTTTGGGTCATGAGCTAAGGGCTCTAGATGCTATTAATAGTTTAGGGATGCAGATGATATGAATGACTTCTTGTCATGAGCTTAAGGCTCTAGATGTTATGGACAACTCAAAGTTATGGATGATATGAACAACTCATGATCCCGTGAGCTCAGGCTTTTAAATGTTATGAACGGCTCAAGGCTCTGGAAAATATGAACGATTATTGGTCATGAGCACTAGGCTCTAAACATTATGAACACCTCAAGGTTATGGATGATAGGAATGACTCATGGTCATGAGCTCAAGGCTCTAGATGATATGAACAACTCAGGTCCATGGTTGACATGAACTACTCTGGGTCGTGAGCTAAGGGCTTTAGTGTTAGGATGGAGCCCTTAAAAGCATGACATGATGTAATAAATTTGGAATTCATTATTTATTTAATGATGTTCTAGTTTCACTATTATCCATCCTTATTCCAAGTATTATGAGCATTCTTTGCCTCAACCTTTTGCATTGTACATGACTTAAGTGTATTTCCATAGAGCTGCTTCATCGTATTATCTCTCAACTTTGAGAAATTATTAAGCTTGTGCTGAAGTTAGTAGTGGCTTTGACCTATAGGTGAGATTGTAAGTTGGTCATATATTCCCTACGGATTGGATCACTATTAATGAAAGTCAGTAACAATAGGTATTCTCAATAAAAGGCACCATGATATCTCTTGGGATTGAGATAGAGTGTCCTATTGAGTGACCCTAAGGAGGTGTATTCATGGAAACTAAAGCCATAGTAGTTCCTTAAGTGGAACTTGACATAAACTCTTTAAGAGCTAAGATATGTCAATGGGACACATAATAGGAGGATTTGTAACTCAAGGATGGTAGAGGTAGTCTTGAAAGACTAATAGCTTTCACCTTGTTAGACTATGGATACTAGTTCATAGAGCGACCGAACACAATTGATACAAGGTCACGGACTCGAGCACTTGGTGTCTCGTATGATTATGAGAGACAAATTGGCTCTAAGTTCATTTTTGTGCATAAGGGCATTTTGGTAATTATGTAAGGTTGCATAGGAGTAAGTGAACAAGGTCTCTGGATTAGATTAAGTGATTAATTAGTAGGCTCTATTTGATTATTTAATCAATTATAACCCATTTTGGGTTAGATTAAGTGAACCAAGCCCATGTGGGCTCAAGTAACTTAAGCCTACTTAGGAACCCTATAAATACCCCCTAAGGGTTAGGGTTTCCATAGCTTTTGTCTTCCACCATCTAGAGAGGTATAAAGTCGTAGCCTCCACCCTCTTTTCCTTCCCATCGAAAGTGTGCGAACGTCAAGGTTTGAGTTATCAAGTGGAAGACTTCGAGTTTACGAGACTTCTATGATTTAAATCTGCATCTTAACCACGTAGATTTGATTTAGGAACATCTAAATTCAAGGAATAGTATTTATTACCACTTTCTAAATCCTTTCAAAGTATTAAAATATTATTTTTTTCACTGTTCATAGAATTTAGAAAGAGCCAAGTATAGTTATGCATATTCCTAACCTAATCCAGACTTAGGAAACATAGAGATCTGGGTTTTTTCCCATTAGTTAACTCAAGCCTCTAGATGTTATGAACAACTTAGCATTATGGATGATATGAACAACTTGGGATCCTATAAGCTCAAGCCTCCAGATGACATGAACAGCTTAAGGGTGTGGATCATATGAACGATTCTTGGTCATGAGCCTAAGACTTTAAATGTTATAAACAACTCAGGGTTATGGATTACATGAACAACTCAATGTCGTGAGATAAGGGCCCTAAATGCTATGAACAACTCAGGGTTGTGGTTGACATGAACGACTCTGGGTTGTGATCTCAAGGTTCTATATGTTATGAACAACTCAAGGTTGTGGATGATATATGTTACCCTGGGTCATGAGCTCAAGGTTGTAGATGCTTTGAATAGCTCAACATTGTGGGTGATATGAATGACTTAGGATCCCATGAGCTTAGGCCTCTAGATGACATGAATAGCTCAGGGACATGGATGATATGAATGATTCCAAGTCATGAGCTCAAGATTGTGCATGACATGAATGATTCCATGTCAAGAGCTCACAACTCAGATACTATGAACAACTCAAGGTTGTGGTTGACATGAACAACTTCGATTCATGAGCTTAGGGCTTTAGATGCTATGAAAAGCTCAGAGTTGTGAATGATATGAATGACTTGACATCTTATGAGTTCAAGCCTCAAGATGCTATAAACACCTCAGGGTTAAGGATGATATGAACAACTTAAGGCTATGGTGAACATGAACGACTCTGTTCATGAGCTCACGGCTCTAAATGTTATGAATAACTTAGGACTTTAGATGTTATTAACAGCTCGGGGTTGTGGATGACATGAACAACTTTGGATCATGAGCTTAGGGTTATAAATGCCACATACAGCTCAGGGCTATGGTTGACATGAATGACTTTGGTTCAGGAGCTCCAGGCTCTAGATGTTATGAACAACTCAAGGTTGTAGATCATATGAGATACTATAGATCGTGAGCTCAGGCTATGGATGCTATGAATAACTTAACTTTGTGGATGATATAAATGACTTGGAATCTTGTGAATTCAGGCCTCTAGATGCTATAAATAGATTAGGGTTGTGGATGATATGAATGATTCTTAGTTATGAGCCTGTGACTCTAAATGCTATGAACAACTCAGGCATGTGTATAACATGAACAACTTCAAGTCATGAGCTCAGGGCTTTAAATGAAATGAACAACTCATGGCTATCACTGTCATGAATGACTTTGAGTCATGATCTCAAGACTCTAGATGCTATGAACAACTCAAGGCTATGGATGACATGAGCTACTTTGGGTTGTTAGCTCAAGGCTCTATACGCCATGAACAACTCAAGGTTATGGATGATATGACTGACTCAGGATCTCTTGAGCTCAGGCCTCTAGATGGTATGAATAACTCATAGGTGTGGATGATATGAACGATTCCTAGTCATGAAACCATGGCTTTAAAATTCTACGAACATCACAAGCTTATTGTTGACATGAACGACTCTAGATCGTGAGCTTAAGGCTCTAGATGATATGAAAACTCAGGGTTATGGATGACACGAATGACTTCAGGTTGTAAGCTTAGGGCTCAAGATGCTATGAATAGTTCATAGTTGTAGATGGCATGAACAACTCTAGGTCGTGTGCTTAGGAATCTAGATACTATGAACAACTCAGGGCTGTAGTGGACATGAATGTCTCCAGGTTGTGAGCTTAAGGCTTAAGATGCTATGAATAGATCATGACTTTGGATGACATGAACGACTCTATGTCATGAGCTCAAGGCTCTAGATGCTATGAATAGAACAAGGTTATGGATGACATGAATTACTCTTCATGATGTGCTTAGGGCTTTAGATACTATGAATAGCTAAGGGTTATGGTTGAGATGAACGACTCTAAGTCATGAGCTTAGGGCTCTAAATGATATAAACAAGTCAAGCCTTTGGATGATATGTGCTACTCTAAGTCATGAGCTCAAGGCCATGGATGCTTTGAACAACTCAACATTATGGATTATATGAATAACTTGGGATCCCATAAGCTCAGGGCTCTAGATGCGATGAGCACCTCGTGGTTATGGATGATATGAATGATTCTACATTCTAAGCTTAGGGTCATGGATAACGTGAATGACTATGGGTTGTGAGCTCACAGCTTCAGATACTATGAACAACTCAAGGTTGTGGTTGACATGAACGACTCAAGGTTGAGAGCTCAAGGCTTTAGATATTATGAGTAGCTTAAAGCCATGGATGATATGAACAACTCGGGATGTTGTGAGCTCAAGCCTTAAGATGCTATGAACAACTCATGGTTGAGGATGATATTAATGATTCTTTGTCATGAGCTTATGGCTCTAATTGCTATAAATAGCTTAGAGCTATGGATGACATGAATGAATCCAGGTCGTGAGCTGAAGGCTCAAGATGCTATGAACAACTCAAGGCTATGTATGACATGAACAACTATGGGTCATGGGCTCAGGGCTCTAGATGCTATGAATAACTTTAGTTTGTTGATGACATGAATGACTCAAGGTCATCTGATCAGGGCTCTAAATGTTATGAATAGATCAAGGTTGTGGTGGACATCAATTACTTCGGGCCATGAGCTTAGGGCTCTAAATGCTATGAACAACTCAAGGTTGTGGATTACATGAACGACTACGAGTTATGAACTTAGGGAACTAGATGCTATGAACAACTTAGGGTTGTAGATGACATGACTTCGAGTTTGGAGTTTAGGGCTATAGATGCTATGAATAGCTCAAGGCTATGGGTGACATGAACAACTTTGAGTGGTGTGCTATAGGCTCTAAATGCTATAACACGTCAAGGTTGTGGTGGACATGAATGACTCTGGGTCATGAGCTTAAGGCTTTAGATGCTATGAAAATTCAAGGTTAGTAATGACATGAACGACTCGAGGTCGTGATCTCAGGGCTCTAAATTTTATGAAAATTTTAGGGCTATAGATGACATGAAAGACTTTGGGTCATGGGCTTAAGTGTCTAAATGCTATGAATAGATTGGGATTGTTGATGACATGAATGACTTTGAGTGGTGTGCTTATGGCTCTAGATGCTATGAACAGCTCAAGCCTATGGATGACATGTGACACTTTGGGTCATGAGCTCAAGGCTATGGATGCTTTGAACAACTAAACATTGTCAATGATATGAATAACTTGATATCCCATGAGCTAAGGCCTCTAGATGTTATGAGCAGCTTTGGGTTGTGGATGATATGAATGATTTTTTGTCACGAGCTAAGGGTGGTGGATGACATGAATGACTCTGAGTTGTGAGCTCATTGACTCATGATACTATAAACAACTCAAGGTTGTGGTTGACATGAATGACTTTGGGTCATGAGCTCATGGCTTTGGATGCTATGAGTGGCTTAAAATTGTAGATGATATGAACGACTAAGGATCCTATGAGCTTAGGCGATAAGATACTATGAACGACTTAGAGTTATGGATAATACGAATGATTCTTGGTCATGAGCTTATGGCTCTAATTTCTATGAATAGCTCAGGGTTGTAGATAACATAACGATTTTGGGTCATGAGCTCACAACTCTAGATGCTATGAATAGCCCAAAGCTTATAATGACATGAATGACTTCAGGTCATGGCCTTAGGGATCTAAATGCTATGAATAGCTCAAGGCTATTGATGACATGAACAACCCTGAGTCATGTGCTTAGGGCTCTAGATGCTATGAATAGCTCAAGCCTATGGATGATATGTGCCACTCCAGGTCATGAGCTCAAGGGTATGGATGCTTTGAATAGGGATCCCGTGAGCTCAAGCCTCTAGATGCTATGAGCAGCTCAGGGCTATGGATGATATGAATGATTATGTGTCATGAGCTTAAGGTTGTGGATAGCATGAATGACTCTAGGTCATGAGGTCATGGCTTAAGATACTATGAACACCTGAACATTATGGTTGACATGAATGACTTTGGGTCATGAGCTTAAGGTTGTTAATGCCATGAGCATCTCTGAGTTATGGATGATACAAACAACTCAAGGTTTAAGATATTATGAATAGACCAAGGCTATGGATAACATCAGCAACTCTGGGTCATGATCTAAGGGCTCTAGATGCAATGAATAATCTTGGGTTATGGTGGATATGAACGACTCCAGGTCATGAGCTTAGGGCTCTAGATACTATGTACAACTCAGGGTTGTTGATGACAACAAAGACTCCGGGTCTTGAGCTAAGGGTTCTAAATGCTATGAACAACTCAGGGTTGTAGATGACATGAATGACTCAAAGTCATGAAATCAAGGCTCTAGATACTATGAACAACTCAAGGCTATGGTTGACATGAATGACTTCAGGTCGTGAGCTTAGGGCTTTAGATGCTATGAATAACTCAGGTCAGGGCTGTAGATACTATGTATAACTCAGGGTTATGGTTCACATATATGACTTCATGTCATGAGCTAAGGACCTTAGATGTTATGAATAGCTAAGGGATGTCGATGCCATGAAAAACTTTGGGTCACGATCTTAAAAGGTCTAGATACTATGAACAACTCAAGGTTCTGGATTACATGTACTAAATAAGGTCCTTAGCTCAAGGCTATAAATATTATGAACATCTCAAGGAAGTGGTTGACATGAACGACTCTAGGCTGTTAGCTCAGGGCTTTAGATATTATGAATAGCTTAGGGCAATCAAAGACATGAACTTCTATAGGTCATGAGCTCAGGGCTCTATGTTCCATGAATAGCTCAGGGTTGTTGATCACATGAACCACTCTAGCTCATGAGGACAAGGTTCTAGATGCTATGAACAACTCTAGGCTATAGTCGACATGAATGACTCTGATTCATGAGCTCAGGGTGTTATATGCTAAGAATAATTAGGGTTGTGGATAACCTAGGCTACTAAAAGTCATGAGCTCATGGCTTTGGATTTTGTGGACAATGTTGGGTTGTGGTTGAGATGAATGACTCTAGGTCGTGAGCTTATGGCTCTAGATGCTATGAACAACTCATGGTCGTGGATGACATGAAAGACTCTGGGTCTTGAGCTCAAGGCTTTGGACACTATGAATTACTTCAGGCTATGAATGACATGAAAGACTACAGGTCTTGAACTCACGGATTTAGATGCTATAAACAACTAAGGGCTATTGAAGATATGAGGCGGTCTATGTCATGAACTTAGGACTCTAGATGCAATAAACAACTCTAGGTTATGGTTCACATGAACAACTCTGGTTCATGAGCTTAGAGGTTTAGATACTATGTACAACTCAAGGCTATCGATGACATGAAAGACTCCGGGTCATGATCATAGGGCTCTAGATGCTATAAACAACTTACGGATATGGACAACACAAATGACTCAGGGTCGTGAGCTTAGGGCTCTATACACTATAATTAGCTCAGGGCTGTGGTTGACATGAACGACTTTGACTCATCATCTCAAGGCTTTAGATCCTATTAACAACTCAAGGCTATGGATGACATGTGTTAATCTGGGTTGTTAACTTAAGGCTCTAGATACCATGAATAGCTTAAGGCTGTAGTTGACATGAATGACTCTAGTTCGTGAGCTTAAAGCCTAAGCTGCTATGAAAAGCTTGGGGTTGTTAATGACTTAAGCAACATTGGGTTGTAAGCTCAGGGCCCTAGATGCTATACACAACTCTTGGTTGTGGTTGACTTGAATGACTTCGGATTGTGAGCTCAGGACTCTAGATGCTATGAATAGCTCAGGGCTATTGATCGCATGAAAGAATTCAGCTCATGAGCATAGGGCTCTAAATGACATGGACAACTTAAGGTTGGGGATACCAAGAAGATCACAAGGTTATGGTTGACATGAACGACTTTGGGTTGTGATCTCAGGGCTTTAAATGTTATGAACAACTCAAGGTAGACGAAGACATAAACTACTTTAGGTCGTGAGCTCAGGGCTTTAGATGTTATGAATAGGTTTGGGAAAAGGTTGACATGAACAACTTCAGGTCATGTGCTCAAGGCTCTTGATGCTATGAACAACTCAGGGTTGTCGATGACATGAAACAATTTAGGCCATGAGCTCAAGGCTCAACATGCTATGAAGAGCTCAGGACTATGGATGACATCAACTACTCTGAGTTATGATCTTAAAGCTCTAGATGCTATGAATAACTTTGGGTTATGGATGATAAGAGCTATTTTAGGTCGAGATGTCAAGGCTCTAGACATTACGATTAGCTCTAAGCTGTAGTGGAAATAAATGACTCCGGGTCATGAGCTTAGGTCTCTAAATGCTATGAACTGCTCCGGGCTATGGGTAACAGGGGCTACTCTTAGTCATGAGCTCAAGACTCTAGCTGGTATGAATAGCTCTAGGTTGTGGCTAACATGAACAACTTTGGGCCGGGAGCTTAAGGCTCTGGATGCTATTTACACCTCACAGTTTATGGATGACATGAGCTAATATGAGTCATGAGCTAAAGGCTCTAGATGCTATGAACAGTTTTAGGCTATAATTGACATGAACGACCTTAGGTTATGAGATGAGGGCTTCAGATGCTATGAACTGCTCAGAGCTATCAATGACATAAGCCTATTTGGGTAATGAACCGAGGGCTTTAGATGCTATGAACACCTCTAGGTTGTGGTTGACATGAACAACTCTAGGTCGTGATCTTAGGGCTCTAGATGCTATGAATAACTCAGGGCTATCGATAACATGAAAGACTCCAGGTTGTGAACTCAAGGCTCTAGATTCTATGAACAACTCAAGTATGTCGATGATAAGAAATACTCTAAGTCATTAGATCAGGGGTCAGAATTCTATGAATAACTTAGTGTTGTGGATAATATGAATGACATTAGGTCATGAGCTTAAAGCCCAACATGCAATGAAACATGTTGGGTTGTGGTTGACATTAAGGACTCTGGGTCATGAGCTCAAACCTCTAGATGCTATGAACAACTCAAGGGTGTGGATGACTCAAGCCACTCTTGGTCTTGAGCTCATGACTTTAGATGTTATGCACAACTCTGAGTTGTGGTTGGCATGAATGACTCTAGGTCACGAGCTTAAGGATTTAGATGGTATGAACAACTTAGGGTTGTCAATGATAAGAAAGACTTTGCTTTATGAGCTTAAGACTCTAGATTCTATGAGCAACTTTGAGTTGTGGATAACATGAACAACTCTGAGTCATAAACTCAGGTACCTATAAGAAATGAATGACTCTAGGTAGTGGTTGACATGAAAGGCTCTAGGGTGTTAGCTCCAAGCTTTAGATGTTATGAACAGCTCAGTGTTGTGGACAACATGAACCATTCTATGTCTTAAGCTTAGAGTTATAGATTTTATGAGCAACTCTAAGTAATGGTTAACATGATCGACTCTAGGTTAGAGAAGCTACTAATAGATTAGGTTGTTGATGACATGAGCTACACTATGTCATGGCCTAAGAGCTCTAAATGCTATGAACAACTTTAGGTTGTGGTTGACATTAATGACTCAAGGTCGTGTGCTCAGGGCTCTTGATCCTATGAACAACTTAGGCCTATCAATGACATGAAAGACTACAGGTTGTGACCTTAGCGCTTTTGATGCTATGAATAGCTCTGGGTCTAGACAACTTTGAGTCATGAGCTGAGGGCTCTAGATACTATTAACAACTTTGGGTTATGGATAACATGAGCTTCTCTAGGTCATGAGCCTAGGATCTACAATAGCTCTAGGTTATGGTTGACATGAAGGACTATGGGTCGTGTACTCAATGTTATTTATGTGATGAACAACTCAGGGCTATCAATGATATGAAAAACTATGAGTCGTGAGCTTAGGGCTCTTGATCCTACGAACAACTCAGGGTTGTGGATGATAAGAGTTACTCTAAGTTGTGAGCTCATCTCTTCAAATGCTATGAACAACTAAGTTTTGTGGATGACATAATCTCTCCTCAACCATGATCTTAGGGCTTTATATGCTATGAATAACTTTAGGTTGTGGTTGACGAGAATGACTTCGAGTCATCAACTCAAGGCTATAGATGCTATGAATAGCTTGGGGCTACAGATGAAATGAGCTACTTAGGTCATGAGCTCAGCCTTTTAGATGTGTTTAACAACTCTAGGCAGTGGTTGACATCAACAACTCCGGGTCATGAGCTCAAGGCATTAGATGCTATGAACATCTCAAGGCTATGGATGACATGAATGACTCTGAGTCGTCAACTGAAGGCCCTACATACAATGAACAACTCTGGGTTGTGGTTGATATGAAAGACTATGGGTCATGAGCTCATGACTTTAGTTGAAACTCTCAAGGTTGTAGATGACATACGACACTCTGGGTCTTAAGCTAAGGCCTCTAGATGCTATGAATAACCATAGTTTATGGCTGGCATGAATGACTCTAGATTGTAAGCTTTGAGCTTTAGATGTTATGAATAGCTCAGGGCTGTTAATGACATTACCCACTTTAGGTTGTGAGGTTGATTTAAATGCTATGAACAACTTTGGGCTATGCATGACATAAATAACTCCGGGTCGTGGGCTCAAGTCTCTAGATGCTATGAAAACTCAGGGTTATTAATAACGTGAAAGACTCCGGGTCATGACCTCAGGGCTTAAGATTCTATGAACAACTCAAGGTTGTCAATGACATTGAAGACTCCAAGTCATGAGCTCAAGGCTTTAGATTATATGAACATCTTAGGATCGTGGATGATATGAATGACTCTTGATCATGAGCTTAAGGCCCTAGATGCAATGAACAACTCTAGTTTGTGGTTGAAATTAAAGACTTTAGGTCACATTAGCTTAGAGCTCTAGATGCTATGGACAGCTCAGGGTTGTGGATAACATGAGCCACTTTAAGTCTTGAGCTCAGGGCTTTAGATTCTATTAACAACTCTAGGTTGTGGCTGACATGGAAGACTCTAAGTCGCTAGCTCAGGCCTTTCAATGCTAAGAATAACTCAAGGCCGTTAGATGCTATGAATAACTCAAGGTTGTTGATGACATAAGCCACTCTCGGTCATGAGTTCATGGATTTAAAGTTTATGCACAACTATAGGTTATTATTGACATGAACAACTCTAGGTCATGAGCTTAGGGCTCTAGATTCCATGAAGCGCTCAAGGTTGTTGATGACAAGAAAGGCTCTAGGTCGTGACCTCAAGGCTCTAGATTCTATGAACTACTCAAGGTTATGGATAACATGAATGACTTTGAGTCATGATCTTAGGGCCCTAGATGTAATGAACAACTCTAGGCTGGGGTTGACATGAAAGAGTTCAGGTTATGGGCTCACAACTCTAGATGCAATGAACAACTTAGGGTTATGGAAGACATCAACTACTCTAGGTCTTAAGCTCAAGGCTTGAGATGCTATGAACAACTCTAACCTGTGGTTGACATGAACGACTCTGGTTTGTGAGCTCAGGGCTCTAGATTCTATTAACAACTTAGGGTTATGGATGGCATGAGCTACTTTAGGTCTTTAGCTCAAGGCACTAGATGCTATGAGCAACTCTAGGCTTTGGTTGACATGAATAGTTCTGGGTCATGGGCTTAGGGCTCTTGATGCTATGAACAACTCAAGGTTGTCAATGACATGAAATAAAATGGGTCATGAACTAAGGGCTCTTGATACTATGAACAACTCAGAGTTATGGTTGACATGAACGACTCTTGGTCGTGAACTCGGGGAACTGGTTGCTATGAATAATGAAGGGTTTTGGGTAGCATGAGATACCTTGGTTCATGAGCTCAAGGCTCTAAATAGTATGAATAACATTGGCCATTGGTTGACATGAACAACTTTGGCTCATGAGCTCAGGGCTTTAGATGTTATGAACAACTTTACGTTATGATTGACATCAATGACTCCGAGTTTTGAGATCAGGGCTCGATATTCTATTAACAACTCAGAGTTGTGGAAGACATGAACAACTCTAAGTTGCAAGCTCAGGGCCCTAGATGCAATGAACAACTCTAGGCTATATTCGACATGAAAGACTCCGAGTTGTGAGCTCATGGTTTTAGATGCTATGAATAACTCAAGGCTATAGATGACATTAGCCACTCTAGGTATTGAGCTTAGGGCTTAGGTCTCTAAATGCTATGAATAGCTCTAAGTATTGGTTGACATGAATGACTCTGAGTCATGAGCCCCATGCTCTAGATGCTATTAATAGCTCAAGGATGTGGAGACATAAGGTACTTTAGGTCATGAGCTCAAGGCTCTAGATGCTATGAATAGATTTGGGATATGGTTGAAATGAATGGATCTGGATTGTGAGGTTAGGGCTCTTGATGCTATGAACAACTTATAGCTATCAATGACATGAAAGACTATGGGTCATGGGCTTAGCATTTAGATATAAGAACAACTTAGGCTTATGTTTGACATGAACGACTCTCGATCGTGATCTCAAGGCTCTAGTTTCTATGAATAGCTAAGGGTTGTGGATAAGATGGGATACTCTTGGTTATGAACTTAGGGCTTTAAATGCTATAAACAACATTGGGTTGTGGTTGACATGAATGACTCTATGTCATGAGTTCAAGGCTCTAAATTCTATGAACAACTCAGAGCTATTGATGACAAGAAAAACTTTAGGTCATGAGGTCAGGGCTCTAAATGCTATGAATAGATCTAGATTGTGGTTGACATGAACGACTCCAGGTCATGAGATGAGGACTCTAGATGAAAATAATGGCTTAGAGATGTAGATAACATCAACTACTTTGAGTCATGAGCTCAAGACTCAAAATGTTATGAACAATGCTTGGCTGTGGTTGACATAAATGACTCCAAGTTATGATCTTGGGGCTCTAAATGCTATTAACAAATTAGGGCTATCAATAACATAAAAGAATATGACTTGTGAGTTTAAGGCTCTAGATACTATGAATAGCTCATCGTTGTGTTTGACATGAACAACTCTGGGTCGTGAGCTAAAGGCTCTAGATGATATGAATAACTTAAGGTTGTGTATAACATGGGCTACTCTAGGTCATGAGGTTATGGCTCTAGATGCTATTAACAACATTGGGTTGTGGTTGACATGAATGACTCTATTTCTTGAGTTCTAGGCTCTAGATGCTACGAATAGCTTTAGGTGGTAGTTTACATGAATGACTCTAAGTTGTTAGATCAGGGCTCTATATACTATTAGCAGCTCAAGGCAATGGTTGACTTATATGAGTCCGAGTCATGAGCTATGGACTTTAGATGTTATGAACAGCTCAATGTTGTTAATAATATGAAAGTCTTTTAATCATGATCTTAAGGTTGCGGATGACATGATTGACTCTAGGTTTCTAGCTAAGGGCTATAATTACTGTAGCATCTTAACATTATAGTTGACATGAACAACTTTAGGTCCTGTATTCAGGGCTTTAGGTTATACAAATAGCTCAAGGTTGTCAATGACATGAGCTACTTTAGATCTTAAGCTCAAAGCTTGAGATGCTATGAATAGAACTAGGTTGTGGTTCATATAAACGACTTCAGGTCATGAGCTCATGACTTCGGATGCTATTGAAAGCTCACGACTATGAATGACATGAGCTAATCTTATTTGTGAGCTCAAGGCACTAGATGTTATCAACAACTCTTGATTATGGCTAACATGAATGACTCTGAGTCGTGAGCTAAGGGCTCTTGATGCTATAGATGGCTTAGGGTTATCGATGACATAAAAGACTAGAGGTTGTGAGCTCAAGGCTCTTGGTGCTATGAACAACTTAGGGTTATAGGTGACATGAGCTACTCTAGGTCGTGAACTTAAGGCTCTAAATACTATAAATAGATCAGGCTTGTTGATGACATGAGCTTCTCTTGGTCATGAGTTGAGGTCTCTAAATGTTATGAACAGGTCAGGATTGTGGATGACATGAATGACTTGGGTTCATGAACTAAAGGCTATATATATACTATGAACATCTCAAGGTTGTGGTTGACATGTACGACTCTGGGTCATGAGCTTAGGGCTTTAGATGCTATGAACAACTCAAGGTTGTCGATGACATGTGCCACTTTGGGTCATGAGCTCAGGGCTTTTGTTGCTATGAACTACTCTAGGATGTGGTTGACATGAACAAACCTAGGGGGTGAGCTTAGGGTTCTAGGTGCTATGAACAACTCAAGCTTCCTTATGACATGAAAGACTCTAGATCATGAGCTCAAGGCTCTAGATTCTATTAGCAACACAAGGTTGTGGAAGACATGAACGACTCTAGGTGGAGAGGCTAGGGCCCTATATGTTATGAACAACTCTATGTCATGAGTTTAAGGCCTTACATGCCATGAAAAATTTTGGATGGTGGTTTACATGAACGACTCTAAGTCATCGTATCAGGGTTCTATATGCTATTAGCAGCTTTGGGTAATGGTTGATAAGAATGAGTCTGGGTCATGAGCTCTAGACTTTATATGTTATGAACAACTCAAAGTTGTTAATGACATGGAAGACTCTGAATCATGAGCTTAGGATTGTGCATGACATGAATGACTCAAGGTTTTGAGCTAATGGCTACAGATACTATAACATCTTAAGGCTATGGTTGACATGAATGACTTTAGGTTGTGTGTTTAGGGCTTTAGATGCTAGGAACAACTCAAGGTTGTGAATGACATGAGCCACTTTGGGTCTTAAGCTTAAGAATGTGGATGCTATGAATAACACTAGGTTGTGGTTGACATAAATGACATCAGGTCGTGAGCTCACGACTCTAGATGCTACTAAAATCTTAGGCTATAGATGACATGAGATAATCCTGTTTGCGAGCTCAAGACACTAGATGCTATCAACAAATCTTAGTTGTGGCTGACATGAACGACCCTGGGTCATGAGCTGAGGGCTCTTGAGGCTATGTATAGATCAGGGCTATGGATGACATGAGCTACTCTAGGTCGTGAGCTCAAGGCTTTAAATGCTATGAATAGCTTCGACTTGTGGATGACATGAGCTCCTCTTGGTCATGAGTGGAGGTCTCTAAATGTTATGAACAAGTTAGGATTGTGGATGACATGAATGACTTAGGGTCATGAACTAAAGGCTATATATATACTAGGACCATTTCAATGTTATGGTTGACATGAGCGACTCTATGTCTTAAGCTTAGGGCTTTAGATGCTATGAACAACTCAAGGTTTTCGATGACCTATGCCACTTTGGGTCATGGGATCAAGGATTTAGTTGCTATGAACTGCTCCAGCATGTGGTTAACATGAATGACTCAAGGGGGTGAGCTCAGGGTTCTAGGTGCTTTGAATAGCTCAAGGTTTCTAATGCCGTGAGCTCAAGGCTCTAGATTCTATTTGCAAAATAGGGTGTTAAATGACAAGATTGACTCTAAGTTGGGAGCTTAAGGCCTTATATGCTATGAACAACATTAGGCTATAGTTGACATGAATGACTCTATTTCATGAGTTTAGAGCCCTAGATGCTATGAATAGCTCTGGGTGGTGCTTTACAAGAATGACTTTAAGTCATCAAGTTAGTGCTTTATATGCTATTAGCAGCTCTAGGCAAAGGTTGACATGAATGAGGCTAGGTTGTGAACTGTAAACTTTTGATGTTATGAACAACATAGGGTTGTTAATGACATCAAAGACTTTGAATCATGAGCTTAGGGTTGTGCATGACATGAGTGACTCAGGGTTTTGAGCTAGCAGCTATAGATACTATAACATTTGAAGGGTGTGGTTAACATGAACGACTTTAGGTTGTGTGTTCAGGGTTTTAGATGTTATGAACAACTGCAAGCTGTGAATGACATGAGCCACTCTGGGTCTTGAGCTTAGGGCTCTAGATGCTATGAATAGCACTAGGTTGTAATTGATATAAATGACTCCAGGTCGTTAGCTCATGACTCTGGATACTGTTAAAAGCTCAGGGTTGAGGACGACATGAGCTCAAGGCACTAGATGCTACCAACAACTCTTGGTTGTGGCTGACATAAACAACTTCGGGTTGTGAGCTAAAGGCTCTTAATGCTATAAATAGCTCAAGGTTGTTGATGACATAAAAGACTATAGTCCTGAGCTGAAGGCTCTTGGTGCTATGATCAACTTAGGACTTTGGATGACATGAGCTAATCTAGGTCGTGAACTCAAGGCTCTAAATGCTATGAACAACTCAGGACTGTGGATGACATGAGCTCCTCTTGGTCATGAGTTGAGGTCTCTAAATTCTATGAACAGGTTAGGATTGTGGATGACATGAATGAGTTAGGGTCATGAACTAAAGGTTATATATATACTACAAAGATATCAAGGTTGGGGTTGACATGAACTACTCTGGGTCATGAGCTTAGGGCTTTAGATGCTATGAACAACTCAAGGTTGTGAATGACATGAGCCACTTTGGGTTTTGAGCTTAGGGCTTTAGATGCTATGAATAACACTAGGTTGTGGTTGATATAAAGGATTTTAGTTCTTGAGCTCACGATTCTATATGCTATTAAAATTTTTGGGATATAGATGACATGAGCTACTCTTGTTTGTGAGCTCAAGGCACCAGATGCTATCAATAGCTCTTGCTTATGGCTGCCATGAATGACCTCAGGTCATGAGCTAAGGGCTCTTGATGCTATGAATAGCTTTGGGTTGTCGATGACATAAAATACTACAGGTCGTGAGCTTAGGGCTCTTGGTACTATGAACAACTTAGGGTTATGGATGGCATGAGCTATTATAGGTCGTGAACTCAAGGCTCTAAATTCTATGAAAAAATATGGCTTGTGGATGACATGAGCTCCTCTTGGTCATGAGTTGAGGTCTCTAAATGTTATGAACAAGTCAAGATTATGGATGACATGAATGACTTGGGGTCGTGAACTAAAGGCTATATATATACTATGAACATCTCAGGATTATGGTTGACATGAATGACTTTGGGTCTTGAGCTTATGGCTTTAGATGCTATGAATAACTTAGGGTTTTTGATGACTTCTGCCACTTTAGGTCGTGCGATCAAGGATTTAGTTGCTATGAACTACTATGGGATGTGGTTTACATGAATGACTCAAGGGAGTGAGCTCAGGATTCTAGGTGCTTTGAACAACTCAAGGTTCCTAATGACATGGATAACTCTAGGTTGTGAGCTCAAGGCTCTATATTATATTTGCAACATAGGGTTATGAATGTCAAGAATGACTTTAAGTCGACAGGTTAGAGCCCTATATGCTATGAACAATGTTGGGTTGTAGTTGACATGAATGACTCTATTTCATGATTTTAGGGCCCTATATGCTATAAACAGCTCTGGGTGGTGCTTTACATGAACCACTCTAAGTCGTCAGGTTAGGTCTCTATATGCTATTAGCAGCTTTGGGCAATGGTTGACATGAATGAGACTGGGTCGTGAGCTCTAGACTTTTGATGTTATGAACAACTCAAGGCTGTTAATGACATGAAAGAATCTAAATCATGAGCTTAGGCTTGTGCATCACATGAATGACTTAGGGTTTTGAGTTAACAGCTATAGGTACTATAACATTTTAAGGTTGTGGTTGACATGAACGACTTTAGGTTGTACGTTAAGGGTTTTAGATGTTATAAACAACTCAAGGTTGTGAATGACATGAGCTACTCTAGGTCTTGAGCTTAGGGCTCTAGATGCTAGGAATAAAACTAGGTTGTAAATGATATAAACGACTCCAGGTCATGAGCTCGTGACTCTGGATGCTATTAAAAGCTCAGGGTTATGGATGACATGAGCTACTCTTGTTCATGAGCTCAAGGCACTAGATGTTACCACAACTCTTAGTTGTGGCTGACATAAATAACTTCGGCTCGTGAGCTGAGGGCTCTTGATACTATAAATAGCTCAAGGTTGTCGATGACATAAAGGACTACAGGTCATGAGCTCAAGGCTCCCGGTGTTATGATCAGCTTAGGGCTATGGATGACATGAGTTGCTCTAAGTCGTGAACTCAAGGCTCTATATGTTATGAATAGCTTAGGCCTATAGATAACATGGGATTCTCTTGGTGATGATTTTAGGTCTCTAAATGCAATGAACAAGTCAGGATTGTGGATGACATGAATGACTTGGGGTCATGAGCTAAAGGTTATATATATACTATGAACATCTCAAGGTTGTGGTTGACATGAACGACTTCGGGTCATAAGCTTAAGGCTTTAGATGTTGTGAACAGCTCAAGGTTGTGAATGACATAAGCCACTTTGGGTCTTGAGCTTAGGGCTCTAGATGCTATGAATAAGACTAGGTTGTGGTTGACATGAATGACTCCAAGGGGTGAGCTCAGGGTTCAAGGTGCTATAAACCACTCAAGGTTCCTGATGACATGGCTCTAGATTATATTAGAAATGTAGGGTTGTAGATGACATGAATGACTTTAGGTCGGAAGCTTAGGGCCATAGATGCTTTGAACAGCTCTGGGCTATGGTTAACATTAAGGACTCCAAGTATTGAGCTTAAGGCTTTCAATGCTATGAAAAGCTCAGGGCTATCAATGAGATTAACCACTCTGGTTCGTGAGCTCAGTGCTTTAGATACTATGAAAATCTTTCTATTGTGGTTAACATGAAAGACTCCAGGTCATGAGCACAAGGCTCTAGATGCTATGAAGAATTTAGTATTGTAGAAGACATGAAAGACACTGTGTTGTGAACTTAGGGATCTAGATTCTATGAATAGGTTAGGGCTGTGGATGACATGAATGACTCTCTGTCATGAGCTCGAAGCCTTAGATGTATTGAACAAATATAGGTTGTTGTTAGCATGAAAGACTTTGTGTCGTGTGCTGATGGCTCTAGATGTTGTGAACAACTAAAGGCTAACGATGACATGAACCACTTTGGGTCGTGATCACAAGGCTGTAGATGCTATGAAAAGCTCTGGGCTATGGTAGACATGAACGACTCCAAGTCATGAGTTGATGGCTCTAAATGCTATGAATAGCTCAGGGTTTTTATGACATATAAGACTTGGGGTTATGAGCATAAGGCTCTAGATTCTATGAACAGGTCAGGGTTGTGGATGACATGAATGACTCTTAGACCTGAGCTTTAGGCTTTAGATGCAATGACTAGCTCAAGACTATGGTTGATATGAAAGACTTTGAGCCATAAGCTCATGGCTTTAAATTCTATGAACAACCCAAGGTTGTCAAATTATGGCACTAGTTGTCATGAACAGTTGAGGACTGTGGATAACATGGGCTACATTGGGTCATGAGCTTAGTACTCTAGATTCTATGAATGATGCTAGCTTATGGTTGACATGAATGACTCTGTGTCATGAGCTATGAGCTTTAGATACTATGAATAGCTTAGGGATATCGATGACATGAAAAACTCTAGGTTGTGAGGTCAAGGCTTTAGATGCTATGAACAGATCTAGGTTGTAGTTTACATGAATGACTTCAGGTCATGAGCCAAGGACTTTATATACAAAGAATGGCTTGATGATGTAGATAACATAGGTTACTCTAGGTCGTGAGCTTAAGGCTCTAAATCGTATAAAGAACGACTATGGGTTGTGAGCTTAGGGCTTTAAATGTTGTTAAGAGCTCAGGGTTGTCGATGATATAAAAGAATATAGGTTGTGATCTTCATTCATTCCCAATTAGTGTCTCACCTGATTAGTGTCCAGCTGGTATCCCTTGATTTTGGTCCTCATAAGGGAGTAATCAACAAAATTTATAACCTATTACACCATGTACTAGGATAGCCTTAGCTAGCATAGCATAGTGGCTCTAGGGTCATTCACTGGGATGGGTTTTCACTTCACAATTGCTATCAATTCAAAGCTGAATTGGTGCCTTTTCATTTCAAGGTTAGCTTTAAAAAAAAACATAATCTTTGGTGGAAAAGGTTTGGTTTTAAGCTAACTAAAAATAGTAACAGATTTTAATTACAAAGAAAAGTGTCTCTTGGAGTTTCAGATCACTAGGCTTAGGTTCCTCATACAAAAAGGAAGTTCCGGTCACTTGTTTCTTTTCCTCGCATTAGAGAATTAACATATAGTTAATTCTCTAACCGGTGTGGTACAGATGTTTCCCTTTAATGGGTTCAAACACTAAATCCCTCTCACTGATGCAACTTGTAATGGCTCGTGCCTCTCACCTAACATTTGCCATTCAAGGTGATCTTTAACCTTGGATTTCCCTTCACAAGCTCGTAAGAGATAACTAATGGATGTCTCCTTAGATGTCCAAAAACTTACCAAGTGTTGGCTATTCTAGAAAATCCTACCTTCAAACCACCTCCCAAAGGCTTGCAAGAGATAAACTAGTGCATCTCAATGGATGGAGATCACTTGCCTTACCAAATGTTGGCCCAGGTGATTTAAAGGCGTTTTAAGTTAACTAAAAATATAAAAACCATTAACGAGTCACACTTTCTCTTCATTAAAAACCAAAACAACAAAACTTCCAATTTATGCATGAGGAAACTTACCCGGTTTTCTTCACTCCAAGAGACGAAGAGCCTAGCCTCTCATCCTCAGAGTTTGAATGACTAGAAAGAAAACTAACGAGAAAACAAAAATATGAAGAAGAAACAGAGCAAGTGCTCTGTTCGTTGATTCCATATATATTATATGATCGATGTTATCTTGTGTAAAGGAATTTACAAACTATATATAAGAGGTTATTCACCCCTTTGTTCTTACTTAAAGACTAAAGAATCCTATGATAGGTGGATTACAAGGAGAGTTTGGGGATTTAGACATCAAATATCTAAAGCAAAATATCTCAAAATGTCGGTCGGAAATATCGGGAAGCTTTAGGAGAACCGGCGGCACTATGCAAAATGGCGGAACTGTGCAAAATGGCTGCGAAACTCTCCGGGTAAGCGCTATCAGATGATCCAGATATGTCTGACCGGGGAAGTTGAAACGCCCTCCTCTCTCATCCGGCGTCAGGCGCCGGATGTGAAATATCCGATCAGAGGATCCGGATATGTCTGACCGGACAGAATTCCGGATGCGAGATGTCCAGAGAAGGTGGAATGTCGGTCGCGGATGCTCTCCGGGTAAGCGCTATCAGAGGATCCGGATATGTCTGACCGGGGAAGTTGAAACGCCCTCCTCTCCCATCCGACGTCAGGTGCTGGATGTGAAATATCCGGAGAAGGTGGAATGAGTTATGCTGCACGTTGCAAGGGGGACCGTCTGCATGTGCAAGGTGTAGGGACCCTTTCCCCTGATGACACGGAGCGCGCATCGCTATCTGGAGCAACTCCATCCAGATTTCCCAAGAGGACATGTGGGTGCTCCCCTATCCGGACTCCCTCAGAGAGAAGCACACGACACTCGTGAAGATCACACCCCGGACGATAGCATATCCTATCCGGATATGTTGTCTAGATCATTGACTAAAGTGAGCGAGCCTTGCTACGTCATTTCGACAGCCTGCCACAGCCCATGTTCCACCGCCCTCCAATGGTGTGTCCGGATGCCCTATCCGGACATCTTTTGCCATGGATTCCAAATAACTCTCCTCAATCTCGGATTGCTTTGGTGATAAAAAAGCTATCAAAACACCAAAACTTAACACAATTTGATTAGAATTGATTGCAAGGGTCCTTAATATGTTAATTAGGTTAAAAGGTGATAACTACTACTCAAGAGTGTTTAAAAGAGTTAATTACAAGCTATCAAATAGCACTTTTTGAGTAGTAATCAGATCTTAAGACTTAGATGCTATGAATAGATTTAAGTTGTGGTTGACATGATTGAGTCTATGTCGTGAGCTCAAATCCCTAGATGCTATGAATTGGTTTGGGTTATGGTTGACATGAATGAGTCTATGTCGTGAGCTCAAGGCCCTAGATGCTATGAACGACTCTGGGTTTTCAGGTCACGACTCTAGATGTTATGAGTAGCTTTAGGTTATGGTTAACATGAACGACTCCGAGTCATGAGCTCTAAATTTTATATGCTATGAATAGCTTAGGGCTATTCATAGCATGAAAGACTATAGGTCATGAGCTTAGGGTTGTGGATGACATGAATGGATTAGGGTTTTAAGCTAAGGGCTACAGATACTATGAAGATCTTAGGGTTATGGTTGACATGAATGACACTGGGTCATGTGCTCTAGGATTTAGATTTTATGAACAATTCAGGGTTATCAATGACATGAGACACTCTTGGTCTTAAGCTTAAGTCTCTAGATGCTATGAATAGCACTAGGTTATGATTGATATGAATAACTCCAGGTCATGAGCTCACGACTCTAGATGCTATTAACAACTGAGGGTTGTGGATGACGTGAACAACTCTTGTTTACGAGCTTATGGCATCAGATGATATCAAAACACTTGGTCATGCTTGAAATGAATGACTTTAGGTCATAAGCTAAGGGCTCTTTATGCTATGAGTAGCGTAGTGCTATCGATGACATAAAATACTATAGGTCATAAGCTCAAGGCTCTTGATGCTATGAAGAACTTAGGGTTGTAAATGACATGAGCTACTCTAGGTCTTGAGCTTAGGGCTCTAGATGTTATGAACAACTCAATGTTGTGGATTACATGAGCTCCTTTTGGTCATGAGCTTAGGGATGTAAATGCTATGAATATGTTAGGGTTTTGGATGACATGAAGGACTTGAGGTCATGAGCTAAGGGCTATAGATACTATAAACATCTTAGGGTTGTTGTTGACTTGAACGTCTCTAAGTCATGAGATCAAGGCTTTAGATGCTATGAACAACTAAGGATTGTCAATGAAATGTGCCACTCTAGGTCGTGAGCTCAGGGCTTTAGATGACATGAATAGCTATGGGTTGTACTTGACATGAAAGTCCCTGAGGCATGAGCTCTTAGCTCCTAGTGTTATGAACAACTTAAGGTTATCGATGACATGAAAGACTCTAGGTCATGAGCTCAAGGTTCTATATTCTATGAGCTACTCAGGGTAGCGGATGACATGGATTACTCTAGGTCATGAGCTTAAGGCCCAAGATGCATTGAACAACTCTAGGCTATGGTTTACATGAAAGACTTCCGTTCATGAGCTAGGCACTCTAAATGCTATGAATAACTCTAGGTTATGGTTGATGTGAATGACTCTATGTCATAAGCTTAGGGCTCTAGATGCTATGAATTGCTCTAGAATGTGGTTGACAATAATGACTTTAGGTCATGAGCTCAAGGCTCTAGATGCTACAAACAACTTAGGGTTGTGGATGACATGAGTTACTTTGGTTCATTAACTTAAGGCACTAGTTACTTTGAAGAGCTTTGGGTTATGGTTTACATGAACGACTTCGGGTTGTGAGCTTAGGGTTCTTAATGCTATGAATAGCTTAGGGCCGCTAATGACATAAAAGACTGTGGGTTGTGAGCTCAACGTTCTTGATGCTATGAATGGCTTAGGGTTATGGTTGACATGAGCTACTCTTGGCCGTGAGCTCATGAGTCTAAATTCTATGAATAACTCAGGGTTATGGATTACATGAGCTCCTCTGGGTCATGAGCTTAAGGCTTTATATGCTATAAATAGCTATGGGTTGTAGTTAACATCAATGACTTTGAGTCATGAGCTTAAGGCACTAGATGGTATGAGCATCTCAAGGTTTTCGATGACATGAAAGACTACAAATTATGAGCTTAGGGCCTAGATGCTATGAATAACTTTAGGTTGTGGTTGACATGAATAAGTTTATGTTTTAAGCTCAAGTCCCTATATGCTATGAATAACTTTGGGTTATGGTTGACATGAATGAGTCTATATCATGAGCTCACGGCCCTAGATGCTATGAACAACTCTGGGTCTTCAGGTCATGACTTTAGATGTTATGAACAACTTTGGGCTATGGTTAACATGAATGACTTCAAGTCGCGAGCTCTGAACCTTATATGTTATGAACAGCTCAAGGCTATTGATGCCATGAAATACTATGTTTCATGAGCTTAAGGTTGTGGATGACATGAATGGCTTAGTGTTTTAAGTTAAGGGCTACAAATATTGTGAAGATCTTAGGGTTGTGGTTGACATGAATGACTCTAGGTTATGTGTTTAGGGCTTTACATCCTATAAACAACTTAAGGCTATCAATGACATGAGCCACTCTTGGTCTTAATTTTAAGGCTCTAGATGCTATGAATAGCACTAGGTTGTGGTTGATATGAATTACTCTAGGTCATTAGCTCTTGACTCTAGATGTTATTAACAACTCAGGGTTGTGGATGGCATGAGCTACTCTTTTTTATGAGCTTAGTTCACTAGACGATATCAACAACACTTGGTCATGCTTGACATGGATGAATTTGGGTTATGAGCTAAGGGCTCTAGATGCTATGAATAGTGTTGGGCTATCGATGACATAAAATACTACAGGTCATGAGGTAAAGGCTCTTGATGCTATGAACAACTTAAGTTCATGAGTGATGTGAGTTACTCTAAGTCGTGAGCTTAGGGCTCTAGATGTTATGAACAACTCAAAGTTGTGGATAACTTAAGCTCCTTTGGGTCATGAGCTCAGGGTAATAAATGCTATGAACATGTCAGGGTTTTGGATGACATGAAGGACTTTAGGTCATGAGCTAAGGGCTATAGATATTATGAACATCTCAGAGTTGTTGTTGAGTTGAACAAATCTAAGTCATGAGCTTAAGGCTTTAGATGCTACGAACAACTCAAGGTTGTTAATGACATGTGCCAATCTAAGTCGTTAGCTCTGGGCTTTAGATGCCATGAATAGCTCTAGGCTGTAGTTGACATGAACGACCTTGAGGCGTGAGCTCTTGGCTCGAAGTGCTATGAACAACTTAAGGTTATCTATGACATGAAAGACTCTAGGTCGTGAGCTCAAGGCTCTATATTCTATGAGTAGCTCAAGGTTGTGGATGACATAGATGACTCTAGGTTATGAGCTCAGGGCCTTAGATGCAATGAACAACTCTAAGCTGTGGTTCACATGAAAGACTCCGGGTCGTGAGCTCAGTGATGTAGATGCTATGAATAGCTGTGGGTTGTGGTTGATGTGAATGACTCTGGGTCATAAGCTTAAGGCTCTAGATGCTACGAATAGCTCTAGGATTTGGTTGACATGAATGACTCTAGGTGATGAGCTCAGGGCTCTAGATGTTGTAAACAACTTAGGGTTGTGTATGACATGAGTTACTTTGGTTCATTAGCTTAGGGCACTAGTTACTATGAAGAGCTTTGGGTTGTGGTTTACATGAATGACTTTGGGTTATGAGATTAGGGTTCTTAATGATATGAATAGCTCAAGGCTGTCAATGACATAAAAGACTAGAGGTTGTAAGCTCAAGGTTTTTTATGCTATGAATGGCTCAAGGTTATGGTTGACATGAGTTACTCTGGGTCGTGAGTTCAAGAATCTAAATTCTATGAACAAATCAGGGTTGTGGATTACATGAGCTCCTCTGGGTCGTGAGCTTAAGGCCCTAGATGCTATAAATTACTTTGGGCTGTAATTGACATCAACGACTCTGGGCCATGAGCTTAAGGCTCTAGATGTTATGAGTAGCTCAAGATTGTCGATGACATGAAAGTCTCCAACTCATGAGCTCAAACCTCTAAATGCTTTAAACAACTCAAGGTTATGGATGACGTGAGTGACTATCGGTTGTGAGCTCAAGGCTCTGGATGTTATAAATAGATTTAGGTTATGCTTCATATGAACGACTCCAAGTCAGGAGCTTAGGGCTTTAAGTGCTATGAATAGCTTTAGGTTGGGATTGACATGGATGACTCCAAGTGGTGAGCTCAGGGCTTTAGATGTTATTAGTAACTCAAGGCTATGAATGACATAAGCTACTCTGGTTTTTGAGCTCAAGGCACTAGATGCTATGAATAGCTCTAAGGAGTGGTCGACGTGAACAACACTGGGTCATGAGATCAGGGATCTTAATGTTATGAATAGTTCAAGGTTGTGAATGACATAAGCTACTCTAAGTCATAAGCTCAAGGCTCTAGATGCTATGAATAGCTTAGTGTTGTGGATGACATGAGCTCCTCTAGGTGGTTAGCTTAGAGCTCTAGATGTTATGAACAAATTTTGGTTGTGGTTGACATAAACGACTTTGGATTATGAGCTCAAGGACTTAGATGCTATGAACAAGTCATGCTTATCGATGATATGAAAGTCTATAGGTCGTGAGCTTGAGGCTTTAGGTGCAATGAACGTATCAGGGCTATGAATGACATGAACAATTCTGCATCATAAGCTCAAGCCTCCAAATGTTATGAACTACTCAAGTTTGTAGATGACATGAACGACGCCGGGTTATGAGCTTAGTGCTCTAAATACTATAAACAATTCAGGTCGTGAGCTGAAGCCACTAAATGTTCTGAAGAACTTAGGGCTCTGGATGACATGAACAATGTTGGGTTGTGAGCTTAAGGATCTAGATACTATGAATAGCTCAAAGTTTTTGTTAACATGAGCAACTCAGGGTCATAAGCTCAAGGCTCTAGATGGTATCAACTGCTTAGGGGTGTGGATTGGATGAGCTACTCTTGGTCGTGAGCTTTGGGCTCTAGATGCCACAAAAAGCTTAATGCTTCAAATTCTACGAACACCTCATGGTTGTGGATGACATACGTTACTCTAGGTCATCTGCTTGGGCCTTTGAATGTTATGAATAACCTAGAGTAATGAATGATGTTAATGACTCATGATCCCACGAGCTTAAGGATCTACATGTTATAAACAACTAAGAGTTGTGGATGATAAGAATGACTTTGGATCCTATGAGCTCAGGCCTTTAGATGCTATGAATCCTTCAGGACGTCAATGATATTCATGATTTTGCGTCATGAGCTCAAGCGTCTGTATGCTATGAACAACTGAAGGTTGTGGATGACATGAATGACTCTAGGAAGTGAGTTTAGACCTCTTGATACTTTGAACACCTCAAAGTTGTGGTTGACATGGAAGACTCCGGGTTGTGAGCTCAAGGCTCTAGAAGCTATGAATAGCTCAGAGTTGTACATGATCAACAACTTAGGATCCCATGAGCTCAGGCATCTAGATGCTATAAACCGCTCTAGGATATAGATGATATGAACGATTCTATGTCATGAGCTCAAGCCACTGGTGCTATAAATAGCTTAGGGTCATGGATGACATGAATGACTCTAGGTCGTGAACTTATGGATCTAGATGAATGACTTCATGTCATAAGCTCAGGGCTCTAGATTCTATGAACTACTTAGGCATGTTGATTACTACTAAAAAAGTGCTCTTTTACAGCTTGTTATTAACTCTTTTAAACACTTTTGAGTAGTAGTTAACACCTTTTAACTCAATTGGCACATTAAAAACCCTTGCAAGTGTTTCTAATCAGTTTTTGGAAGGTTTTGGTGTTTTTGATAGCTTTTTTTATCATTAAAACAAGCCAAGAGTAAGGGAGAATTTTGTGTAGTCCATGGCAAAGCAAGTTGAAGCTCAAATACATGAAAAATCCAAGCTTTGGAGAGCATCGTAGCCTTTACCAAACCAATCAAGCATGCAAGGAAGAGAATCAAAGAAGAAATCTAACATCCAGCAATTTCGCATGGCTATGTGAAATTTTCGCATAGCATACGAAATTTCAAAATGAGCATAAGCTCCAGGACAGAGAATAAGACTGAGAAAAATGAATTTCACATCCTGTGCAAAATTTCGCACACCTTGAGAAACAAAATGTTGAAGAACCAAGCCAAAAATGAATTTCGTACATCATGCACAATCATCCTGTGTAATTTCCAGATATTTGTGCACCAACTCCGTTAGATTTTTATCTTCAGATATTTTGTGTAATTTCCTATTTTCTCCTTGTAATCAGCTAAAGATATTTTGAGATATTTAGAATATCTAAAGGGAGGCTAAAAATATCTCTCTATATATGTATTAGAAAAGATACTTTGTAATATCTCGGAAGAAATTCCAGAGAACACTTGTAAAAGTAAGAAATACACAGAGCTTTTGCTCTACCTTTCCTTCTCATTTTGTTTTCATTTTCTTTCTAGCCAAACAACCTCTGAGGATGTTTTCTCAGAGGATGAGTGGCTAGGTTTTACGTTTCTTGGACTGAAGGAAGCTAGGTAAGGGATCCGGATGCAAAGGTGGGAGTTTTCCTTGCTTTAAATGAGGAGAGTTAATACCCGTTCATGGTTTTTATTTCAAGGTTTAACTTAAAATCCCTTAAAATCACTTGGGCCAATACTTGGTAAGCTTTTCGGACTCCATGGATGCTTATTGCTTGATCCATGGATGTTTATTAGTTATCATTTACGAGCCTCTGGAAGGTGGTTTAAATGTAGGATTACCTAGAATGGCCAATACTTGGTAAGCTTTTCGGGTTCCATGGATGCTTATTGCTTGATCCATGGATGTCTATTAGTTATCATTTACAAGCCTTTGAAGGGTAGTTCAAGGTTAGGATCACCTTGAATGGAAAATACTTGGTAAGCTTTTCGGGCTCCATGAATGCTTATTGCTTGATCCATGGATGTCTATTAGTTATCATTTACGAGCCATTGGAAGATGATTCACAGTGAGAGGTCTTTAGTGTTTAAAACCATTAATGGAAAGCAACTACAGTTTTTCATGAACCAGTTTAGATCAAATCTTAGTTGCTAAATACACACCGGTTCGGGAGATAACCATTCTTTATGTTATTATCCCTAACGCGAGGAAAAGATCCGGAATCTCCCCCTTTGCCTAAGAAACTTGACTCTAGTGACCTAAAACTCCAAGAAACCTTTTCTTTGTAATTAATTTCAGTTACTATTTTTGGTTAGCTTAAAATCAACCCTTTTCATCCAAAATTACATTTTCTTTTAAAGCTAACTTCAAAAAGAAAAAACATCATTTCAGTACTTTAACTAATATCACTTGTATAATGAAAACTCATCCTTGTGGACGATCCTAGAGCCACTATACTATGCTAGCTATGTTACCCTGGTGTTAGGTGATTTAGGTTTATAAATTTTGTTGATGACACCCGTCTGGGCCATAATAAAATTGGACCAGCCGTTGGGGACGAATCAAATGGCGTTGTTGCTGGGGATCAAACCCAAGTCACCCGCATGATAGGAGGGAATACTCACCAAGTGCATTCGAATGGAGTAGTAGAACTACTCAATTCCAACAGCACCGGGAGCTTCAAAGTCAATGGTCACTGTCTCAAGCCATTCGTGGAGCATTTTTCTCGCAACAAGGAGGAAGTCATCCTCCTTGAACAACATTAACCTTGATAGAACCAATGGTTAGATGGACTTAGTCTCTCAGAAGACTATTAAGTCCATACCTTTTGTTTTACTTTTGATTTAAAAGTTTTATTGTTTTATTACTTGTTTTAATTTTGATTTCTCGCTTTAATTTTAATTTGGTTTGATTTAACTTAGGTTTTTTGATATCAAGTACAGGTAGACTTCAAAGCAGTTGGGCGTAGCCTTAAAGATTTTTTGGTGGAGGAAAAACCTGGAAAACAGAGCATTTCACACACCTTGTGAAAATTTTGCAGGGCATGCGAAAATCCATAAATCATTTCGCAAGGGGTGTGAAAATTTCGAACACCCAACACCATGCGAAATGCGGTGCGAAAATATAAAAGGGGCTTTGCGAATTTGCTGTGTGAAATTACAGGGGGCTTGTAAACCCATTTTGCACACCCAAAAATCTACTATGCAAATTCCAAAAGGTTGTGCAAAAACCAAGAGTCACTTCAAATCCTATTTAAACCCCTCTAGGCCTAAATTTTTCGCATTTCGCACACACTTTGCCATCCTGCGACCTTGTCACTTCACCTCCCATAGCCTATTTCTGAAGAGTCGTTTCTCTCTAGTGGACGCCCTCACCCATGTATCTGACGAGGCGAGCCACTCACTCTCTTTCTGACATGGCACGGACAAGAGAAGCCCATACCGACTCTTCATCGACTTGCAATCCAAGGCCGAGAGTCTCTTCTCCACAGGATTCGACATCTCAGGCCTTAGAGGCCCTGACCATTCCACCTTCTGAGGGTGGAGTGCCCTCTAGTTCTCCTCAGCGCAAATACGAGATGAGACAACCACCGACGATGACTACTTTGTGCCCCGAGAGTTCAGTACGTCACACCCCAGCTAAGAGGGCCAGGACTTCAGGCCGAAGAGAGTCGTCTAGACCTTCACAGCCTGATCCTCGGGCTTCTACCTATTCTCAGCTTCCTTCCGGCATGTCACTGGAAGCCATTATTAGGCGACCCATGGTCACAGCACCGCTCATCGAGGGAAATTCAGATTGTAGAGCCAGACCATTCCATTCTGAGCTATATTTTGATCATGAGGCCATGCGCCAGTAGCCTGAGCTTCGAGACTCATTTAGCCTGCTCTAGAGGTACCATCTTGAGCATCTTATGACTCCTAGAGAGTTCTTTTACCCTAGAGTAGACTAGACTTCTATTAGTCTGTGACTACTTGTGGCATCCGGATTCCTACCGTCATTCACTTTAGTATTGATGGACGCTATGGTATCCTTGAGGCTAGACAGATCACGGAGGCTCTACACATTCCATACGAGCCGGTTGATCCAGCAGATTTCTGGGAGTGGTCCCCTGTATCTCAGAGGGACATGGTCTACATCTTATCCAGGGGGACATCTATAGATTCGGTCCTTCTACATAAGGAACTTCCACCTGGGATGCTCCTAGTAAATGTATTACTGTGCTCCAACCTTTTTCCCTTCCAGTATTCAATGCAGAGGCGATGAGCTATTCTAAACGTTTTATTCCGAATATCAAAGGGCTTCTATTTTGGCCCACATCATTTGATTATGGCCTCTCTCTCCCACTTTGAGGAGAAGGTCCACAGGAAGAAGCTCCAGAGGGCCGACACTATTCCACTACTATTTCCGAGGTTGCTCTGTCACATATTGGAGCATATGGGCTATCCTACGGAGCCTCACCTTGAGCATTGCTGCCTTTGTCGAGAGTGATTCACTCTCGACAAATGAACCCAGTTGGCGGGCTATTCTGCACCTGTAGGAGCCCCACCCATGCCAACACCTCCAGTACCACCACAAGCTGACCAGGCACAACAGGACGAGCTTTCCACGGAGACTGTACCACCTACCCCTGCATCCCCTACTACGGTGCCCATGCCTGAGGCCACTTCTACTGCTCCCCCTACCACTCTTACTATTCCACCGGTTGCACTTGCTACATTTGAGCCCTCTATCACCATTTCTACTACAGAGTTCTGTGCCATGGTACATACCTTCCAGACACTCACCACCACACACACTGCTTTATTCCGGTAGATGGCGGTGATACGTGCCTAGTAGGACCAGCATACTGCTATCCTTCGTCAGGTTCAGCAACATCTAAGACTTTTGCCACCACCTCAGCCTAACCTTCCTGTCTCATCAGAGCCCATAGCTCTAGCCGAGGAGACTATTCCACCTGAGGAGACTACCAGAGCAAAGGTCGATGTCCCAATCCAGACCATTCAGGAGACTACCATAGATGCATCATCTCCACATGACCCGACCACTACTTGATCATCTCTTTATCTTTTTGTATTTACTTATTACATTAGTAGATATAGTTCCTTGTTTTAATGTTTTATATTTTGGGATTGGATGTATTACTTGATTATATTTCATATTGTACTTTCTCAAAGTAATGTATAAACATCATTTCTAATTATATTTGCCATTCTTCTATTTCCTCTACTCATGACTTTTTTTGTTTTTTAACTCATGTAGTTTCTCCTATACAACTCAGACTCCATTTCACTCAGGAGGTACCACTTCCTCTCTTTATTTTCAATCGCTCTTGCCACATTAAGGGCAATGTTGATCTCGGTTGGGGGGAGAGTTGAGGAAGGAAGTACTGTTAATAAGGTTAGGTTAATTTGTTAATTTAGCTACTTTTTGCTTAATTTTAAAATTTTTGTTTAATTTTAAAATTTTTTACTTTACTCTCCATGGTTATTAAGGAAAAATTCTCAAAATGAAATGGGAGAAATTGAGTTCTTACCTTTTTATTTGAATATTAGAGTTTGTATTATGCTTATTGAGGTTGATGAATTATTGAAACTCCTATTGAATTCAACCTTATTTCTTCCACTTTAATCTTACCATACACTGTGCACATTAGGTTCTGATTATAAGATGAAAAACTATCTCACCCCCTGAACTTAGGAAATTTTTGACTTGATACCTTTGACCTCATTTTAATAGTGTTGGGAAACCTTATAAAAGGCAATGAGCCTTGGAAAAAAAAAAGAATAAAGTGTTACGCTTGCCTTGATACCCGAGCAAGGTCTGAGGGGTATATGGTGAAAATCTTTAAAACTCGATGCCCTAAGCCTTTATTGGTTGGGAGTCACCGACCTCGATGCTCATTACAAGGGTGAATGGGTGGAGTTTAACATATTATAGGTGTTTGAGTATTGAATTTCAATTTCAAAAGTCTGGGGTAAAATCTGAAGAGTTAGTGGCCGAAAGATCCTTAAAGCTTGATGCCCTAAACCTTGATTGGTTGGGAGTCATCGATGGACCCCCGTTACATGAACACTTTAGAAAACAATACATTTGGCAATGCAGTCCTACAATGAAAAAAATTGTGAAATAAAATAGGTGCGTTCTTTTGAAGTTTGCTAAGGTGTGAGAAAGAGCTAAGTTGGGGGGAGAGATTAGTTCAGCATACTATATTTGGAAACTAATAAGCTTAACACTTAGATTTTTGTGGAAGAGTAAGGATTAAACATTTGGGAGTGGAAATTTTTTTGAAGCTTAAATTTGCATAATGCCTGCTCTTTATGAATTGTGATTCCACAAGATATTTGATAACTCTTGTTAAAGGTTGAGTTTTATCTCTTTAATGTCCCATGAGAGAGTATGATCTACATCATGCTACTTGAAAATTTTTTGGAGTGATTAGCATGATTTTGTAAATTATGTTACTATTTATTTTTCTGTTTCTCTCCTTCATTGTTAAGGGACTAGCAATATGTCGGTTGGGGGGACGGATTACTACTAAAAAAGTGCTCTTTTATAGCTTGTTATTAACTCTTTTAAACACTTTTGAGTAGTAGTTAACACCTTTTAACTCAATTGGCATATTAAGGACCCCTGCAAGTGTTTCTAATAAGTTTTTGGCAAGTTTTGGTATTTTTGATAGCTTTTTTATCATTAAAACAAGCCAAGAATGAGGGAGAATTTTGTGTAGTCCATGGCAAAGCAAGTTGAAGCTCAAATACATGAAGAATCCAAGTTTTGGAGAGCTTTATAGCCTTTTCCAAACCAATCAAGTATGCAAGGAAGAGAATCAGAGAAGAAATCTAACATCCATCAATTTCGCATAGCATGCGAAATGTCAAGAAGAGAACAAGCTACAGGACAGAGAGCAAGACTGAGAAAAATGAATTTCGCACCATGTGCAAAATTTCGCACACCTTGGAAACCAAATGCTGAAGAACCAAGCAAAAAATGAATTTCTCATACCATGCAAAATTTTGCATGGTATGCGAAATCATCTTGTGTAATTTCCATATATATGAGCACCAACTCCGTTAGATTTTTATCTTCAGATATTTTGTGTAATTTCCTATTTTCTCCTTGTAATCAGCTAAAGATATTTTCAGATATTTAGAATATCTAAAGGGAGGTTAAAAATATCTCTCTATATATGTCTTAGAAAAGATCTTGTGTAATATCTCGGAATAAATTCCAGAGAACACTTGTAAATTCTGGTAGTAAGAAATACACAGAGCTTTTGCTCTACCTTTCTTTCTCATTTTGTTTTCATTTTCTTTCTAGCCAAACAACCTCTGAGGATGTTTTCTCAGAGGATGAGTGGCTAGGTTTTACGTTTCTTGGACTGAAGGAAGCTAGGTAAGGGATCCGGATGCAAAGGTGGGAGTTTTCCTTGCTTTAAATGAGGAGAGTTGTTACCCGTTAATGGTTTTTATTTCAAGGTTTAACTTAAAATCCCTTAAAATCACTTGGGCCAATACTTGGTAAGCTTTTCGGACTCCATGATTGCTTATTGCTTGATCCATAGATGTCTATTAATTATCATTTATGAGCTTCTAGAAGGTGGTTTAAAGGTGTGATTACCTAGAATGGCCAATACTTGGTAAGCTTTTCGAGTTCAATGGATGCTTATTGCTTGATCCATGGATGTTTATTAGTTATCATTTACAAGCCTTTGAAGGGTAGTTCAAGGTTAGGATCACCTTGAATGGCCAATACTTGGTAAGCTTTTCAGGCTCCATGGATGCTTATTGGTTGATCCATGGATGTTTATTGCTTGATCCATGGATGTCTATTAGTTATCATTCATGAGCCATTGGAAGATGATTCACAGTGAGAGGTCTTTAGTGTTTAAAAGCATTAATGGAAAGCAACTAAAGTTTTTCATGAACCAGTTTGGATCAAATCTTAGTTGCTAAATACACATTGGTTTGGGAGATAACCATTCTTTATGTTATTATCCCTAACACGAGGAAGAGATCTAAAATCTCCCATTTTGCCTAAGGAACCCGACTCTAATGACCTAAAACTCCAAGAAACCTTTTCTTTGTAATTAATTTCAGTTACTATTTTTGGTTAGCTTAAAATCAACCCTTTTCACCCAAAATTACATTTTCTTTTAAAGATAACTTCAAAAAGAAAAAGCACCATTTCAGTACTTTAACTAATATCACTTGTATAATGAAAACCCATCCCTGTGGACGATCCTAGAGCCACTATACTATGCTAGCTATGCTACCCTAGTGTTAGGTGATTTAGGTTTATAAATTTTGTTGATGACACCTGTCTGGGCCAGAATCACATTGGACTAGCTGTTAGGGACAAATCATATGTGCATGTGATTAGCTACTTCGGCTTGTGAGCTTAGGGCTTTAGATGCTACAAATTGCTCAAAGCTCTGAATACTATAAAAATCTTAGGGTTGTGGATAACATAAACAACTCTGAAAAATGAGCTCAGGGCTCTCTAAATGCTATGAACAACTCTGGGTTGTGGTTGGCATGAATGATTCCGGGTCATGAGCTTAGGCTCTAGATGTTCTGAACAACTCAAGACTCTAGATGAAATTAACAACATTGGGTCATGACCTCAAGTCTCTAGATACTATGAACATCTCAAGGCTATGGTTGACATGAAAGACTTCTCGTCATGAGTTCAGTGCTCTATAAGCTATGAACAACTAAGATTTGTAGATGATATGAACAACTCAGGATCCCGTGAGCTTAATCCTTTAAATGCAATGAACCATTTTGGGATGTGGATGATATAAATGATTCTACATCATGAGCTCAAGCCACTAGATGCTATGAATAAGTAAGGGTTGTGGATGACATGAACAACTCTGGGTCATGACCTTAGGGCTTTAAAAAATCACATGAACAACTCTAGGTCGTAAGCTCAGGGCGATAAATACTATGAACAACTCAGGGGTGTGGATGAGATGAGCTACTCTAGGTCATGAGCTCAGGATTCTCAATGTTATCAACAACTCAGGGCTCTAGATGGTATGAACAACTCAGGGCTTTAAATGACATGAGCTACTCCAAGTTGGGAGCTCAAGGCTCTGGATGCTCTGAACAACCTAGAGTTTTGAATGATGTGAAAGACTCGAGATCTCATAATCTCAGACCTCTAGATGCTATGAATGGATTAAGGATTTGGTTGACATAAACGACTACGAGTAACGAGCACATGGCTCTAGATGCTCTAAAATGCTCAGAGTTATGGATGATAAGAACGATTGAGGATCCCATAAGCTTTGGCCACTAGATGCTTTGAATCGCTCAAGGTGGTGGATGATATTAATGATTCTACATTATGAGCTCAAGCCTCTAGATGCTATGAATAGCTCAGGCTTGTGGGTGACATGAATGAGTCCGGGTCGTGAGTGATTCGTTCCCAATTGGTGTATCAGCTGATTCATGTCCTCTCAATGGTCCCTGACAACGGTGCCATTTGATTCGTGTCCAACTGGTGTTCCTTGATTGTGGTCCTCAGACGGGAGTAATCAACAAAATTTATAACCTATTACACCATGTACTAGGATAGCCTCAGCTAGCATAGTATAGTGGCTCTAGGGTCGTTCACTGGGATGGGTTTTCACTTCACAATTGATATTAATTCAAAGCTGAATTGGTGTTTTTTCATTTCAAGGTTAGCTTTAAAAGAAAACATAATCTTTGGTTGAAAAGGTTGGTTTTAAGCTAACCAAAAATAGTAACTGATTTTAACTATAAAGAAAAGTGTTTCTTGGAGTTTTAGATTACTAGGCTCAGGTTCCTCATACAAAAAGGAAGTTCTGATCACTTGTTTCTTTTCCTCGCATTGGGGATTTAACATATAGTTATTTCCCGAACTGGTGTGGTACAGATGCTTCCCCTTAATGGGTTCAAACACTAAATCCCTGTCACTGATGCATCTTGCAATGGCTCATAGCTTTCACCTAGCACTTGCCATTCAAGGTGATCTTTAACCTTGGATTACCCATCAAAAGCTCACAAGAGATAACTAATGGATGTCTCCTTGGAGTCCAAAAGCTTACCAAGTGTTGGCTATTCTAGAAAATCCTACCTTCAAACCACCTCCCAAAGGCTCGCAAGAGATAAACTAGTGCATCTCAATGGATGGAGATCACTTGCCTTACCAAGTGTTGGCCTAAGTGATTTAAAGGCATTTTAAGTTAACTAAAAACATAGAAACCATTAACGGGTCACACTTTCTCTTCATTAAAAATTGAAACAACAAAACTTGTAATTTATGCATTTGGAAACTTGACCGGCTTTCTTCACTCCAAGAGACAAAGAGCCTAGCCACTCATCCTCTGAGGAAACATCCTCAAATTTTGATTTGCTAGAAATAAAAATAATGAGAAAACAAAAATATGAAGGAAAATAGAGCAGGTGCTCTGTAAAATATATTTCTTCCTTACGATCCTCCTCTCGTCGGATTACATATATTACAAGATTGATTTCTTTACATTGGTTCAAAGATATATATAGAGAAGATATTTTCTAAGAAATATCCCAAAATATCTTGAGAAAAAATCTAACTTAGTTGGTAGCAAATATCTGAGATTGCACAGGTTGATTTCGCACGTTGAATTGTCCATTTTCCAAGTTTGAACTTTGATTTTGCAAGTTGAATGTGATTTCACAACTTGGAGATGATTCCGCAACTTAGAGATGATTTGCAACTTCATTCACATCTTGGAGGTGATTTTGCAACATGGTTCGCAGCTGCGAAGATGGAGGCTTGGGCTGCGAAATGGCACTCGTGTGCCAAAGGTGGGTTTCGTAGCTCATTTCGCAGTTGCGAAATGGGCTTTGGGCTGCAAAATTTTCGCACAACTTGATGCGGTTGTCTTCAAACGGCCATAACTTCTTCGTTTCAACTCCAATTCGCACACAGTTTGAAGAGTTGGACTCCTGACTTCCCGAGCTTCAAAACAAGATATAGTATGCATGAAATGGACTTCATAAAGTACTCGAAATGTGTCCAACAGTTTCTGTCCTCTTGAATTTCATGTTAGCTTTCTCTCTTTTTCCTCCTTGCATTCTTGATTTGCTTTGGCAAAGGACTACGAAGCTCCAAAGCTTGGATTCTTCATGCAAATGAGCTTCCATTTGCTTTGACATGGATTATATAAAGCTCTCCCTCATCTTAGATTGCTTTGGTGATAAAAAAGCTATTAAAAACACCAAAACTTAACACAATTTGATTAGAAATGATTGCAAGGGTCCTTAACATGCCAATTGAGTTAAAAGGTAATAACTACTACTCAAAAGTGTTTAAAAGAGTTAATTACAAGCTATAAAATAGCACTTTTTGAGTAGTAATCACTCCCCCCAACCGACATATTGCTAGTCCCTTAGCAATGAAGGAGAGAAAAATAAAAATAAAAAGTACTATAATTTACAACATCATGCTAATCAAAAAACAATTTTCAAGTGGCATGATGATCTAACTCTCACATGGAACATTAAATAAATAAAACTCAAACTTCAACAAGAGTTATCAAATAACTTGTCTAATCACAATTCATAAAGAGAAGACATTATGTAAATTTAAGCTTTAAAAGAGTTTCCACTCCCAAAGGGTCAAACCTTACTCTTCCACAAAAATTTAAGTGTTATTTATTAGCTTCCGAATATAGTATGTTGAACTAATCTCTCCCCCTAACCTAGTTCTTTTTCAAAGCTTAGCAAACTGATCAACCTCCAATAGGCTAGGAATGCACCGCTTTTATTTCACACTTTTTTTCATTGTAGGAGTACAAGGCTTAAAGGTATTCTTTTCTAAATTTTCCATGTAACGAGGGTCCATCGATGACTCCCAACCAATCAAGGCTCAGGGCATCAAGCTTTAAGGATCTTTCAACCACTAACTCCTCGGATTTTACCCCAGACTTTTGAGAATGAATTTTAATACCCAAGCACCTATAGTATGTTAAACTCCACCTTTTCACCCTTATAACGAGCATTGAGGTCGGTGACTCCCAACCAATGAAGGCTTAGGGCACCATGTTTTAAAGATTTTCACCATATACCCCTCAGACCTTGCTCGTGTTTCAAGGCAAGCAAACATTTTTTCTTTCTTTCTTTTTTCAAAGGCTCATTGGCCTTTTATAAGGTGTCCCAACACTATTAAAATGAGGTCAAAGGTACCAAGTCTAAAATTTTCCTAAGTCAAGAGGGAAATAGTTTTTCATCTTATAATTGGAACCTAGTGTGCACAATGTGTGAATAGTGATTCCGTGTAAATCCAATCGGGTCATTTAATCAAAAACATTTATAAAACCTATGACCTCATACTAGCGTAGCAAAGCTACTATAGTATAGTGGCTCTAGGGTCGAACTCTAGGATGGGTTTTCATTCTACCAGTGATATACTCAAGATTAGAAATTGAATTTAATGATTTCCTTTATAAAAAACTTAAAGTTTAAAAGAAAATAAAATTTGTTTTGAAAGTGGTGTTTGAAACTAACCTAATATAGAACTAGATAAAAATGGAAGAAAGAAAGTCTCCCGGAGCTAAGGATTGCTAGGATCAAGTTCAAAATGCAAAGTGGAAAATTCCGGATTTTTCTCCTCACATTGGGGATTTAACCTATAGTTATTTCCCGAACTAGTATAGGTTTAACAATGAAGATTTAATCCATAAAAAGTCAATAGAAATGGTAGTCAAGGTCCATTAATGGCTTTAGACACTATGGGTCTTCACCTTGAACCACTTTCCAATGGCTCGTACATGATAACTAATGGACTGATATGGATCTAGCAATAAGCATCCATAGAGACCTGAAGCTTACCATGTATTGGCCATTCAAAGTGATTCTAAGGGATTTAAAGCAAAACTTTGGATTTAAAAGCCATTTATGAACTCCAACTACCTGTATTTAATGCACGGGAGTTTTCCACCTTTGCATCTGGACTTTTCACCTAGCTTCCTTCACTCCAAGAAACTATAAGTTTAGCCTCTCATCCTCTGGGAAAACATCCTCATAGGTTGTTTGGCTTCCGAGAAAAAGAAAATAGTAAAGAGAAAAGGAAAACGAGAGAGCTCTGTATTTTACTAAGTGTAAAAATGTAACATATATGTTCCACCCTTCGAGAGGTGATTTCCACCTTATATAGTCTTTACAAAAGCAAAGCTTGTGATTGGTTAGTTACAAGGATAAGAAAGGAAATTACATCAAAAATACAAAAGAAAAGATCTAAAGTGGAGTCGGCAAAAACAGAGGAAAATTCGCACCACGCATGGGTTGTGCGAATTTGGAGGTGTTGTGCGAATTTCGCATAAGCCTGGAGCAATTGTCTTCCAAAGGCCATATCTTCCTCATTTCAACTCCAAATCGTACACGGTTTGAAGTGTTGGATTCTTGACTTCCTGAGCTTTGAAATGTTATATAGAATGTAAAAAATAGACTTCGGGAAGTGCTCCAAAAGTGCGAAAGAAGACTGCAGCTGCTGTCCTCTGTTTTCTTCACTTTGCTTGTTTTTCCTCTTTGCTTCTCTCCTTTACTTGGCTTGTCTTAATGATCCAAAAAGCTGTCAAAACACTAAAACTAGCCACAAATATGATTAGAAGTCATTGCTAGGTCCTTAACATGTCAATTGGAATAAAGATGGAGGACTACTACACAAAAGTGCTTAAAACATAATGAATTAAAGGTGTAAAATATCACTTTTTAGGTAGTAATCACTCCCCCCAACTAACACTTTGCTAGTCCCTGAGAAATGAAGGAGAGAAAAAGAAAGAAAAATAGATAATAAAATATTTTACAAAATCATGCTGATCACTCCAAAAAATAATCAAGTGGCATGATTGGATCAAACTCTCACATGGCAAGTCAAGGATATAAAACTCAATCATCAACAAGAGTCATCAAATAACTTACCTATCACAACATACAAAGAGTAGGCATTATGCAAATTTGAGTATCAAAATAATTTCCACTCCCAAAGGACCAACTCTTAATCTTCCACAAAAATCTAAGTGTTAAGGTGCTTAGTTTCCAGTTATAGTATGTCAAACTATATTCTCCCCCCAACTAAGGTTTTTCTCTAACTTTAGCAACACTAACTCATATATAAAAGGCTAAGAACGCACCTCCTTTTCTTTCTTTTTATTTTTTTCTTTTTTTATTTTTATTTTTTTATTTTATATATATATATACTCCACCCATCCACCCATGTAACGAGCAATGAGGTCAGTGACTCCCAACCAGTAAAGGCTTAGGGCACCAGGCTTTAAAGATTTTCACCATATACCCCTTGGACCTTGCTCGGGTTTCAAAGCAAGTGAAGCAATTTTTTTTTTTTTCATAAGACACATTGGCCTTTTATAAGGTGTCCCAACACTAATAGAATGAGGTCAATGGCACCAAGTCGAAAATTTCCTAAGTTTAGGGGGTGAGAAAGTTTTCCATCTTATAACTGGAATCTAATGTGTTCAGTGTGTGAAAAGATTAGAGTGGAAGACTTAAGATTGAAATCAAAAGGAGCTTCAACAATTTATCAACTTTAATAAGCATAATACAAACTCTGAGACTATGGCAATAAGATAAGAATTTAATTTCTCCCATTTACTTTTGAGAATTTATCTTTGAGAAAACAAAGAGAGTTTGCAAAAAAATTTGTTAGCAAAATAACTTAACCAAAAATTCAACAAATTACTTCCACAACTCTCCCCCCAACTAGGATGAACATTGTCCCCAATGTTCCAAAAACAAGAGATAATAAAATGGAGGAAGTGATACCTCCTGATAGTAAGGGACGTTGAATGAACAAGAGAAACCACATGTTGCATAAGAAAAGAAAAATCATAAGAGTGATGAATAGAGGAAATAAAAAGGAATAGCTAAAATAGACAAAAAAGAAGATGTTTATATAAACTGAGAGAGTACAATATACAAGATAAACATGGAATACATCCAATCCCAGTATAAAAGTGGTCCAAAATGTATAAGACATCCAAAAACGTAGAATATAGATACAAAAAGGGAGAGGAGTGATTGTATGATCAAGTAGTAGGCTCCTCTGGTGGATAGGAGGGGTCCTCTGCTGCAACTATGGAAGGTACCACTACAGGTGGAGCTGGTGGCAAAAGACCGAGGTGCTGCTGAATCTCACGGAGAATGAGAGTCTGTTGGTCCTGCCTAAGCTGGAAGTGGTCCATCCGCTCCATAATGGCCGTCTGAGTAGTGGTCAGAGTCTGGAAAAAAGCGAGCAAGGCACGGTACGCTGCACCAGGGATAGTAATGGGCGGCTTTAAGGTAGGAGGAATGGCAGGTGGGGCATCAGATGATGCTGCCTCTGGTACAGGCTCCGAAGGAGCTGAAGTGGACGGAGCAGGAGGGACTTCCCTTGGCTCGGGAAGTTCTGGGGAATGCTGATGGAGCCATACCTGATTCCATTGGTCAAAAGAGAAGCTCTCTCGACAATGGCGGCGGGGCTCAGAATGAGGGTCTGTAGGAAAACCCATATGCGCCAGAACATGGCATAGTAGCCGAGGGAAAAGTAAATGAATGGTGTCTGCCCTTACAAGACGTCGCGTATGCACCTTCTCCTCAAAATGGAGGAGAGCGGCCATAATCAAATGATGGGGGCCAAAGTAGTAGCCCTCAGATATACTGAATAATGCCTCCAGAATGGCCCCTCGCCTCTGCACTCTATGCTGAAGAGGAAAAAGATTGGCGCGAAGCACCACATCAACTAGGAGCATCCCTGGGGGAAGCTCCCTCCTCAAAATGGTCATTTGGGAAAATGTCCCTCGAGATAGGATATGAACCATGTCCCACTCAGAAAGTGGGGCCCAGCGTCTAAATGCAATGGGATCTACTGGTGCATAAGGGATATGGAAAGCATCGGCAATCTGTCTAGCCCCCAAAATACCCTGGCGTCCATCAATGGTAAAAAGGATCGAGGATGGTACCGGGATGCCACGAGTAGTCATAGACTGGTAAAAGTCTAAAGCTACTTGAGGATAAAAGAACTGGGGCGGAGTCATAAAGGGTACAAGATGGTACATGTCAAGTAGGCGGTATGAATCCCGCAACTTAGTCTGCTGTCGCAAAATAGAGTGATCAAAATATGCCTCGACATGAAATGCTCTCGATCGGCAATCTGAGTTGCCCTCAATGGGCGAGCTGGCTCTAGGGCGCCTGGCGGAAGGTGGCAGAGACTGTGAATCCCGAGGTGCTCTGGAGGACTCTCCTGGCTCTGAAGTCTTGGCTTTCTTTGTAGGAGGACTCCGAGGTGGAATCTGAGTAGGGGCCACAGGCGTGGCAGAGGCTCTCCTCGTATGGTATCTGCTCTGAAGGGCAGAATCAGGTAAATGTGGAGGTGCATCTAGTGGGGCCCGCACAGGGGCAGCTTTCTGACTGCTCTAGGGAGCTAAGGTATATCCTCCTCTGGTCTTAGGCATGAGGAAGCGATGAAATGAGGCACAGAGGCTTGGGATTAGGGGGGGTAGGGATGGAGAAGCTGAAAAATTCGCACAAGGGGGGTGTTGTGCGAAAATTTCGCACAAGGGAGGGTATTGTGCGAATTTTTCGCACAAGGCACTATTCACCCGCCCTTTTGAAAAATTGAGACTCGTTCAAATGGTGAAAATTTTTGGCTTTTGAGGGTGGGAAATGCTGGCTAAGGTAGGAAAAGGATTTTTCATGGTGGCTATGCTTGGAAATTAGAGTTTTTCAAGAGGAGAATTGAGAATTTGAAGCTCCCATGGCCGGCGGCAATGGGTTTCTTATGAAGAAACTGTGGCTTGAATCCTATGCTGGAGGTTTTGATTTTGAAAAATCAATGTGGGGTTGGGTTTATGGATGGATTTAGAGTTTTGAGTGAAGAAATGAAGGGTTTTTGATGGTGGAAGGAGGAGATAGAGCTGAAAATTGAAGGTGTGGACTGTGGTGAATAGTGAAGGCCGCGGCTATGGAGTGAAGCTATGGACATGGGTTGCCATGGTGGTGTTGAGGATGGGGGATGATGAAGGAGAGGAACTTTGTGGATGGAAATGGGTGATCAGAAGAGAGGTGTTAAGAGAAATGAAGAAGAAGCTTAGGATTTGAAGAGGAGAACATGGCTTTTAAAGAGGAAGTGCGAATTTCGCACAAGGTGATGGGTAGTGTGAAATTTTCGCATTCCTATGGTTCTCCAAGATAGAGAGCATGGTTTTGAAAATTGGCACAAAAATGAATTCGCACAAGGTTCGCATTCCTGTGAAATTCGCACTAAGATTTTTGGGAAGGGACCGAGAGCATGCATTTTTGAAAATTTGTACAAAAGCGAATTCGCACAAGGGATGTGTTGTGCGAAAATTTCGCACAAGGGGAAGTGTTGTGCGAAAATTGCTGAGTCTTGACTTTTCTCCTCTGTTTTCCCTTGTTTTCACCATGACTTCATTCTTCAAGCTTTCCTACCTACATGTTAACACAAAAAACCAATTCAAACCACATTAGAATGAAATTAAAGTCAAAAATAAAAATCAAAATGATTTGCGATTGTGGATCCAGACGGGTCATTTAATCAAAAACATTTATAAAACCTATGATATCATACTAGTGTAGCAAAGCTACTATAGTATAGTGGCTCTAGGGTCGAACTCTGGGATGGGTTTTCATTCTACTAGTGATATACTCAAGATTAGAAATTGAATTTAATGATTTCCTTTATAAAAAACTTAAAGTTTAAAAGAAAATAAAATTTGTTTTGAAAGTGTTTGAAACTAAATTAACATAAACTAATTAAAAATAGAAGAAAGAAAGTTTCTCAGAGCTAAGGATTGCTAGGATCAAGTTTAGAATGCAAAGTGGAAAATTCCGGATTTTTCTCCTCGCATTGGTCATTTAACCTATAGTTATTTCCCGAACCGGTATAGGTTTAACAATGAAGATTTAATCCATAAAAATCAATAGAAATGGTAGTCAAGGTCCATTAATGGCTTTAGACACTATGGGTCTTCACCTTGAACCACTTTCCAATGGCTGGTACATGATAAATAATGGACTGATATGGATCTAGCAATAAGCATCCACAGAGACCTGAAGCTTACCATGTATTGGCCATTCAAAGTGATTCTAAGGGATTTAAAGCAAAACTTTGGATTTAAAAGCCATTTATGAACTTCAACTACCTGTATTTAAGGCACGAGCGTTTTCCACCTTTGCATCTGGACTTTTCACCTAGCTTCCTTCACTCCAAGAAACCAAGAGTTTAGCCTCTCATCCTCTGAGAAAACATCCTCAGAGGTTGTTTGGCTTCCATGAAAAAGAAAATAGTAAAGAGAAAATAGAAAACGAGAGAGCTCTGTATATTTCTAAGTGTTAAGCATAACACGCATGATACATGTCTTCAAGAGGTGATTTCCACCCCTTATATAGTTTTTACAAAAGCAAAGCTTGTGATTGGCTTGTTACAAGGAGAAGAAAGGAAATTACATCAAAAAATACATAAGAAAATATCTAAAGTGGAGTCGGCAAAAATAGAGGAGAATTCGCACCACGAATGGGGTGTGCGAAAATTTCGCACACCTGAGGGGGTGTGCGAGTTTCGCACACCATTCGCACACCATTCGCACAGCTAAGAGGGTGTGCGAATTTCGCACACCATTCGCACACCTGGAGCAGTTGTCTTCCGAAGGCCATATCTTCCTTGTTTCAGCTCCAAATCGTACACGGGTTGAAGCGTTGGATTCTTGACTTCCTGAGCTTTGAAATGGTATATAGCATGTAAAAAATGGACTTCGGAAAGTGCTCAAAAAGTGCCAAAGAAGACTGCAGCTGCTGTCCTCTGTTTTCCTCCTTGCTTCTCTTTGGTTTTCTTTGCTTTTCTCCTTTGGATGGCTTGTCTTAATGATCTAAAAAGATGTCAAAAACACTAAAACTAGCCACAAATATGATTAGGAGTCATTGCTAGGTCCTTAACATGCCAATTGGAATAAAGATGAAGAATTACTACACAAAAGTGCTTAAAACGTAATGACTTAAAGGTGTAAAATAACACTTTTTGGGTAGTAATCACAAAACATGCATAAACACAAGAAAAACACTAGATTAAACTAAAATCAACTTAAAAGAAAACAAAAAGAGGATGAACTTTTTAGTCTTTGGAGAGACTAATTTCAACCATGAACCAAGTGTTTTCATGTTGGAGGTGGATCAAGGAGGATGAATTCCTCCTTGTCTCGGGAAAATGATTCGATATAAGGCTTGAGACGATGCCCATTCACTTTGAAAGTTTGAGTGCTATTGAAGTTGAGTAGTTCCACTACTCCATTTGAGTGTACATCATGAATTATGAAAGGACCCGTCCACCTTGATTTCAATTTTCCCGGAAAAAGATGAAGCTTATAGTCATAAAGCAAGACTCTTTGCCCCTTGGCAAAATTCTTCTGATTTACCAACTAATCATGCCATTTTTTCAACCTCTCCTTTGCAATTTTTGAATTGAGGTAAGCATCATTCCTCATTTCCTCCAATTCATTCAAATCCAAACATCTTTTCAACCCGGCTCTTGTCAAATCCATGTTGAGCTTCTTGATTGCCCACCATGCTTTATATTCAACCTCCTGTAGTCTATACACACCCTCCATCCTGGGGTAGGACGTGTAGAGACTTCCTCCCCTTTCTCATTTTGGATCACAGTAATTCCAGATTTCTTTGGAACTACTTGGGTGAGGCTCACCCACAAACTATCTGAAATGGGATATATGATCCCTGCTTGAAGTAGCTTCAGAACTTCACCCCTCACCACCTCTTGCATGTGAGGATTCAACCTCCTCTGGGGCTGCCTCACTGGTTTTGCATCTTCCTCCATGTAGATATGGTGGGTGCACACCAAAGGACTAATCCCTTTCAGATCACAAATTTGCCATCCAATGGCTTTCTTGCATTTTCTGAGGACTCCCAAAAGACTATTCTCTTGATCACTTGTGATATTTGAAGAAACCACTACTGGATATTTCTCATCTTCCTCCAAATATGCATACTTCAAATCAACAGGAAGCGGCTTCAAAACAAGCTTTGGAGGGTCCTCCATAACTGCTCCTTGTGAGTCCTCCTTATTGAACAGTGGTAAGATCTCTTCCCGTCTCCTCCAAGGAGACATGATGGCTAGCACATCAGAGGGTTCAAGTAACCCTTCTTCAAGCACTTCAAGGCTTTCATTCAAGCTCTCTTCTAAATTCATGTCACAATGCTCTTCAACCAAGGTGTTGATCAGGCACACCTCCTCCAATCCTTCCTCGTCTTCTGGGTGAAGATGCCTCTTGCATAGGTGGAATATGTTTAATTCCAAGGTCATGTTTCCAAATGTGAGTTGCATCACCCCATTTCTACAATTGATGATGGCATTGGAGGTAGCTAAGAAAGGTCTCCCAAGGATGATTGGCACGTAATTGGCTTCCTTAACAGTGGGATCAGTATCAAGCACAACAAAATCCACGGGATAATAAAATTTGTCCACTTGAACTAGAACATCCTCTATCACCCCCCTTGGGATTTTGACTGACCTATCAGCTAAGGAGAGAGTGATGGCTGTGGGCTTCAATCCTCCAAGTCCCAATTGCTTGTACATAGAGTATGGGAGCAAATTCACACTTGCCCCCAGGTCTAGCAAAGCTTTCTCCACATGCGTCCCTCCAATGTTGACTGAAATGGTGGGACATCCCGGAGCTTTGTACTTAACTGGAGACTTACTCTAAATGATAGCACTTACTTGCTCAGTGTGGAATGCATTCTTTGTCACATGTAACCCTTTCATGACCGTGCACAAGTCCTTTAGAAACTTTGCATATGTGGGGACTTGCTTGATCATATCATGTAAGGGTATATTCACCTTCACTTGTCTCAAAACTTCAAGAATTTCTGATGAATTCTTGATTTCTTTCTTTCCATGTAAAGCTTTTGGAAAAGGGGGAGGCATATGTTTCTTCATCATATCCTCTTTAATCACTATCCTTGGCTCTTCTTCAATGCTTGATTTGGATGCACTTTTCTTCCCACTCTTCTCTTCTTGGTTATTGCTCTCTTTAACCAAGGTTCTCAACCTCCTTTCCACTCCTCAAAGTGATCACAGCTTTGACCTCCCTCAACTTTGAAGACTCCCCCTCTTGGGTTTCAACTTCATGAACACCCTTTGGATTTTGGCTTGGTTGAGAGGGAAACTTTCCTTTCTCATTCACTATGTTGAGGTTGGTAAGCCTAGAGATGGAGTATTGAATATTATCTATCTTATGATATAGATCATTTTGCATCCCCTCCATTCTCTTAATTTGAGAACTCTTAACATTTTCAATCTTTTGGTGCAATTGGGAGTTGATTGCCTTTTGTTCACCCACAAAGTCATTCATGACTTTACTTAGGTTCGCAATGGCTTGCTCCACTGAAGAGGTTTGTTGAGGTGCTTGGGTTTGGGCTTGTGGTTGGTATGGAGGTGGTCTTGGTTTCCAAGAAAAATTTGGATGGTTTCTCCAGCTTGAATTATAGGTGTTTCCATAAGGTGCATTGTTGTTAGGCCTAAATTGCCCCACAACATTGGCTTGATCACCTAACATCTCCCTCACAGCTAGCATGGTTGGGCACTCATCTACCACATGATCACATGATTGGCAAATGGTGCATGGCATGACATAGGCTTGTGTCTCGGAAATGGCTTGGACTTCATGCATTTTTTTCAACTCAAGTTCTTCCAACCTCCTTGCTATTGTTGCCACCTTAGCTTTCATGTCCATGTCTTCACTTAACATGTACATTCCACCCTTTGGATTTACAGGAGCTTTCATCCTTCCCATTTCCTTTGAGTTGGGCTCATCCCATCCTCTTGTTACCTCAAATACATAACTTAAAAAGTTCATGGCTTCTTCTGGATTCTTACTCATAAAATCTCCCCCACACATGGTTTCAAGAATTTGCTTCATGGAGGAAGACATTCCATCATAAAAATAGCTCACCAAGAGACATGTATCAAAGCCATGATGAGGACAAGCATTAATGGCCTCCATATACCTTTCCCAACATTCATGGAACTTCTCATTTTCTTTTGCAGAAAGTTTGAGATTTGTCTCTTCAACCCATTGGTCCTATGGGTGGGGAAAATTTTCTTCAAAAATTCGGCCTGGAGATCAACCCAACTCCTTATGCTCCTTGGCCTTAAAGAATTAAGCCATATTTTTGCCTTATCCTTCAAAGTAAAAGGGAATAGCTTGAGTCTCATAAAGTCCATTGAAGCTCCTCCCTCTCTAAAGGTATTGCACACCTCCTCAAACTCCTTGATGTGGGCATATGGGTTCTTACTCTCCATTCCATGGAAATTTGGTAGAAGAGGCACAATATGGGACCTTATAATCAGCTGCTCAAGAGGAGGTACGATGCATGAGGGTGCACTCATCCTTGGTGGGTGCATTCTATCCCTCATGGATAGATATGCATTTGGATTACCCCCTTGACCGTGTTGAGAATTCTGATCCTCTTGTGGAGGGTCCATGATGTTTACACAGATATCCAACTCTATGTCCTGAGGATTCTCAATCCTTACTAATCTTTCCTCTTGGTCCCGAATCCAATAGGGCATGCACAAGTTACAACTTACCTGAAAACAAAACAAAGACAACAAAAACAAAAGAAAACTAGAAGAAAGTTAAGGTTAGAAAGAAAACAAAAGAAATTCTACAATTAAAAGAAAGGAAATGAAGTTAGTGAAAAAGGAATTCACCAAACTTGTGATGGAAATCACAAGTAGCCTCTAAAAGGTTGTATCACTGTATTGTGGCACCATCCCCAGCAACGACGCCATTTTGATTCCATGTAAATCCAGTCGAGTCATTTAATCAAAAACATTTATAAAACCTATGACCTCATACTAGCGTAGCAAAGCTACTATAGTATAGTGGTTCTAGGGTCGAACTCTGGGATGGGTTTTCATTCTACCAGTGATATACTCAAGATTAGAAATTGAATTTAATGATTTCCTTTATCAAAAACTTAGAGTTTAAAAGAAAATAAAATTTGTTTTGAAAGTGGTGTTTGAAACTAAACTAATATAGAACTAGATAAAAATGGAAGAAAGAAAGTCTCCCGGAGCTAAGGATTGCTAGGATCAAGTTCAAAATGCAAAGTGGAAAATTCCGGATTTTTCTCCTCGCATTGGGGATTTAACCTATAGTTATTTCCCGAACTGGTATAGGTTTAACAATGAAGATTTAATCCATAAAAAGTCAATAGAAATGGTAGTTAAGGTCCATTAATGGCTTTAGACACTATGGGTCTTCACCTTGAACCACTTTCCAATGGCTCGTACATGATAACTAATGGACTGATATGGATCTAGCAATAAGCATCCATAGAGACCTGAAGCTTACCATGTATTGGCCATTCAAAGTGATTCTAATGGATTTAAAGCAAAACTTTGGATTTAAAAGCCATTTATGAACTCCAACTACCTGTATTTAATGCACGGGAGTTTTCCACCTTTGCATCTGGACTTTTCACCTAGCTTCCTTCACTACAAGAAACTATAAGTTTAGCCTCTCATCCTATGGGAAAACATCCTCAGAGGTTGTTTGGCTTCCAAGAAAAAGAAAATAGTAAAGAGAAAAGGAAAACGAGAGAGCTCTGTATTTTACTAAGTGTAAAAATGTAACATATATGTTCCACCCTTCGAGAGGTGATTTCCACCCCTTATATAGTCTTTACAAAAGCAAAGCTTGTGATTGGTTAGTTACACGGATAAGAAAGGAAATTACATCAAAAATACAAAAGAAAATATCTAAAGTGGAGCCAGCAAAAACAGAGGAAAATTCGCACCACGCATGGGTTGTGCGAATTTGGAAGGTGTTGTGCGAATTTCGCACAAGCCTGGAGCAGTTGTCTTCCGAAGGCCATATCTTCCTCATTTCAGCTCCAAATCGTACACGGTTTGAAGCATTGGATTCTTGACTTCCTGGGATTTGAAATGGTATATAGTATGTAAAAAATAGACTTCGGTAAGTGCTCCAAAAGTGCAAAAGAATACTGCAGCTGCTGTCCTCTGTTTTCTTCACTTTGCTTGTTTTTCCTCTTTGCTTCTCTCCTTTACTTGGCTTGTCTTAATGATCCAAAAAGCTGTCAAAACACTAAAACTAGCCGCAAATATGATTATAAGTCATTGCTAGGTCCTTAACATGCCAATTGGAATAAAGATGGAGAACTACTACACAAAAGTGCTTAAAAAATAATGAATTAAAGGTGTAAAATAGCACTTTTTGGGTAGTAATCAAATAGCTTAAAGTGGAAGAACTAAGCTTGAATTCAATAGAAGTTTCAACAATTCATCAACTTTAGTAAGCATAATACAAACTCTAAGTCAAGTAAAAAGACAAAAATTCAATTTCTCCCTTTACATTTTTGAGAATTTTTCTTTAATAGCCATGGAGAGTAGAATAAAAACTTTTAAAAAAAATTTAAAAAATTAAGCAAAAAGCAACTAAATTGCCAAAATAACTTAGACATCATTTTAAAAATTAAGCAAAAAGCAACAATTCATCAACTAAATGCCAATGTTTAAAAGAGTTAATTACAAGCTATAAAATAACACTTTTTGAGTAATAATCAGTGAGCTTAGGGATCTAAATGCTATGAATAGCTCCAAGTTATGATTGGCATGAATAACTCCTGGTTGTGAGCCTAGAGCTCTAAATGCTATGAACAACTCAGGGATGTGGATGACATCAATGACTCTAGGTCATGAGCTCATGCTACTAGACATGAAAGATTTTGAGTGGTGAGCTTAGGCCTCTAGATGCTATACATAGCTTAACTCTATCAAATACATGAATGTCTCTGGATCATGAGCTCAGGGTTTTAGATGTTATGAGCAACTCTAGGCTATGGTTGATGTGAATGACTACTGGTCATGAGCTCAGGGCTCTAGATGCTACGAACAGCTCAGAGCTATAGTTGACATGAACAAATCTAGGTCATGAGCTAAGGGCTCTAGATGTTATGAACAACTCGGGCTTCTACATATTATGAATATATCAAGGCTGATGTTGACTTGAAAGACTCTAGGTCATGAGCTTAAGGATCTAGATGTTATGAGTAGCTCAGAGTTGTGGTTAACATGAATGACTCTTGGTTATAAGCTTAAGACTCTCGATCCTATGAATAATTAAGGGTTGTAGATGACATGAACGACTCCGGGTCTCTAGATACTATGAACAACTCAGGGTTGTGGTTGACATGAAAAAATTTATCCTATGATCTTAAGGTTGTAGATGCTATGAACAACCATGGATGACATGAACGACTCTGGCTCTTGAGCTTATGCCTCTAAATACTATGACTAGTTCTACACTATTTTTTATTTGAAATACTCTAGGCCATCAACTCAAGGCTCTAGATGTTATGAACAACTTAGGATTGGGGGTTTAAATGAATGACTCCGAGTTGTAAGCTAAGGGCTTTAGATCCTATGAAAAAGTTAGGGTTATGAATGACATGAATGATTTCGGGTCATGAGCTCAGGCCTTTAGAGAGTATGAATAGATTAAACCTATGGTTGACATGAAATACTCTGGCCATGAGCTTAAGGCTTTAGATGCTATTGATTGCGTGCCCAGCTGGTGTTCTTTGATTTTGGTCCTCAGACAGGAGTAATCAACAAAATTTATAACCTATATCACCATGTGATAGGATAGCCTCAGCTAGTATAGCATAGTGGCTCTAGGATCGTTCATTGGGAAGGGTTTTCAAATTACAACTGATAATAATTCAAAGTTGAATTGATGCTTTTTCATTTCAAGGTTAGCTTCAAAAGAAAACATAAACTTTGGTTTAAAAAGGATTGGTTTTAAGCTAACTAAAATAAAGTAATGGGAATTACTTATAAAGAAAAGCGTTTCTTGGAGTTTTAGGATCACTGGGATTAGGCTCCTTATACAAAAACAGAGCTCTGGTCACTTGAATCTTTTCCTCGCATTAGAGAATTAACATATAGTTGTTTCTCTAATCGGTGTTGTACAAATGCTTCCCTTTTATGGATTCAAACACTTAATTCCTCTTACTGATGCATCTTGCAATAGCTCGTGCCTCTCACCTAACATTCACCATTCAAGATGATCATTAACCTTGGACTTCCCTTCTCAAGCTCGTAAGAGATAACTAATAAATGTCTCCTTAGAGTCCAAAAGCTTACCAAGTGTTGGCGATTCTAGAAAATCCTACCTTCAAGTCACCTCCCAAAGGCTCGCAAGAGGTAAACTAGTGCATCTCAATGAACGGAGATCACTTGCCTTACCAAGTGTTGGCCCAGGTGAATTAAAGGCGTTTTAAGTTAACTAAAAACATAGAAACCATTAACGGGTCACACTTTCTCTTCATTAATAGCTGAAACAACAAAACTACCAATTCTTGCATTTGGGACCTTACCTAGCTACCTTAACTCCAAGAGACAAAAAGTCTAGCTACTCATTCTCTGAGGAAACCTCCTGAGAGCTTGTTTGGCTAGTAAGAAAAATACAATCAAAACGAGAAGGTAAGGCAGAGCAAAACTCTGTATTTTACTTCATTTTAAAACTATACAAAAATTGTCTTTGAGAACAAGCTCCCAAGATGTCTCTGTAATGAAAATTACAAAACAATATATATGAGGTTATTCACCTCTTTGTTCTTACTTAATAACTAAGAAATCCTATGATTGGTGGATTACAAGGAGAAAATGGGGATTTAAACATCAAATATCTGAAGAAAAAAATTTAAAAGTGTCGGTCGCAAATATCTGGAAGTACTCAAGAGGATTTCGCAGGCATGCAAGATGGGTTGCAAAATTTCGCAGCCCAAGGCTGATTTCGCAGCCATTCTCTTGTGATTTCGCAGCCTACGAAATTGGCCTTCAGCTTGGTGTGATTGGCTTCTAATGGCTATAACTTCTTCATTTCAACTCTGATTTGTGCACCTTTTGAAGCATTGGATTGCTGACTTCCCGAGATTCAAAATGACATATAGTATTCTTGAAATGGACTCTAGGAAGTGCTCCAAAAGTGTCTAATAGTTTCTGTCCTCTTGAATTCTTCATGTTAGATTTCTCTCTTTGCTTTCCCTCCTTGCATTCATGATTTGCTTACGGCAAAGGATTATAAAGCTTCCAAGCTTAGGTTCTTCGTGAAAATGAGCTTCCAATTGCTTTGCCATGGATTCCATAGAACTCTCCTCAGTCTTGGATTGTTTTGGTGATCAAATTACTATCAAAAGCACCAAAACTTACACAAATTTGATTAGAAACAATTGCAAAGGTCCTTAATATGCCAATTGAGTTAAAAGGTAATAACTACTACTCAAGAGTGTTTAAAAGAGTTAATTACAAGCTACAAAATAACACTTTTTGAGTAGTAATCAACTGTGCACAACTCAGGGCTACGGTTGATATGACTGACTCTAGGTCATGAACTTAAGGTTGTAACTTTAGTTTGTGGCTGACATGACAAACTACAAGTCGTGAGCTCAAGGCTCTAGATGCTATGAACAACTCAAGTCTATGGTTGACATGAACTACTCCTGGCCATGAGCTTAAGACTCTACATGTTATGAATAACTCAGGGTTATGGATAACATGAACGACTTTAGCTCAAAAGCTCAGGCCTTTAGATACTATGAACAACTCAAGGTTGTTATTGACTTGAAAGACTCTAAGTCATGAACTAATGGCTCTAGATGATATGAATGACTTAAGGTTGTCATTGAAATGAATGACTTGGGGTTGTGATCTCAAGGCTCAAGATGCTATGAATAATTCAGGGATTTGGATATCATGAACTACTACAGGTCATGAGCTTAAGCCTCTGAATACTATGAACAGTTTGGGATTGTTATTGACATGAATGACATCAGGTCGTAAGCTTAAGGCTCTAGATTGTATGAACAACTTTAGGTTGTGGATGACATAAATGACTCTAGCTCATAAGCTCAAGCCTTAGGATACTATGAATAGCTTAGGGCCATTATTTACTTGAAAGAATCTAGGTCATGAGATCAGGCTCTAAATGCTTTGAATAGCTCAAGGTTGTCATTGACATGAAAAATTTTGGGTCGTGAACTCAAGAATCTTGATGCTATGAATAATTCAAGATTGCAGATGACATAAATGACTCCGGTATATGAGCTCAGGCCTCTAAATACTATGAAGAGCTTAGGGTTGTGGTGAACACGAACAAATCCAAGTTGTGAGCTTAGAGCCCTAGATCCTATGAATAGCTCTGCGTTGTTGTTGACATGAATGACTACAAGTAGTGAGCTCGAGGCTCTAGATGCTATGAATAGCTCAGAGTTGTGGTTGATATGGATGACTCCAAGTCATGAGCTTAGGTCTTTAGATGGTATGAATAGCTCTAGGGTGTAGTTGACATAAACGACTATGGGTCATGAGTTAAAGGGTCTAGATGATGTGAAAAACTTAGGGTTGTAGATGACATGAATGATTCTGGTTGATGAGCTTAGGCTTCTAGATATTGTGACCAGCTCAAAAGTGTTATTGACTTGAATGACTTTGGATCACAAGCTCAAGGCTTTAGATGCTATGAATAAGTCAGGGTTGTAGTTGACATGAATGACTCAAGGTCATGAGCTCAGGGTTCTAGATGTTAAGAGCAACTATGGGTTGTGGTTGACATGAATGACCATGGTTCATGATTTCAGGGCTCTAGATGCTATGACCAACTCAGAGCTATGGTTGACATGAACAACTCCAGGTCATGAGCTGAGGGCTCTAGATGTTAAACAACTCAAGGCTGTAGATGACATGAATAACTCTAACCCAAGAGCTCAGGCCTCTAGATACTATGAAATGCTTCAAGCCTTTATTGACTTGAAAGACTCTTATTCATGATCTAATGGCTCTAGATAAAATAAATAGCTCAATGCTACCATTGAAATGAATGAGTTGAGGTTGTGAGCTCAAGGCTCTAGATCTTATGATTAATTAAGGGATGTGGATGACATGAACGACTTCAAGCCATGAGCTTAGACATATAGATACTATGAACACCTTAGTATTGTGGTTAACATGAACGACACCTAGTCGTGAGCTTAGGGCTTTAGATTCTATGAACAACTCTAGGTTATGGATGAGATGAATGACTCTATCTCATGAGCTAAGGCCTCTAGATACTATGAACAACTTAGTGTTACTGTTGACTTGAAAGACGCTAGGTCATGAGCTCAAGGCTCTAGATGCTTTGAATAGCTCAAGGTTGTGGTTGACATGAACAAATCTAGTTTGTGATCTCAAAGATTTTAATTCTATGAATAATTAAGGGTTGTAGATGACATAAATGACAACGGGTCATGAGCTCAAGCCTCTATATGATATAAAAAGCTTAGGGTTGTGGTTGACATGAATGAATCTAGATCAGTAGCTCAGAGTTTTAGATGTTATGAATAACTCTTGGCTATGATTGACATGAACAACTATAGGTCGTTATCTCAAGACTCTAGATGCTATGAACAACTTAAAGTTGTGGTTTAAATGAATGACTCTAGGTCATAAGCTCAGATCTCTAGATGGTATGAATAACTCTAGAGTGTGGTTGACATGAACAATTATGGGTCATGAGCTTAGGGCACTAGATGTTATGAGCAATTGAGGGCTTTAGTTGAAATGAACAACTCCAGCTCATGATCTCAAGGCTTTTGATGTTGTGAACAACTTAGGGTTGTGGATGACTTGAATGACTCCGGCTCATGAGCTCAGGCTTGTTGTCAACTTGAATGACTTTGGGTCATGAGTTCAAGGCTCTAGATGCTATGAACAAGTCAGGGTTATGGTTGACATGAACGACTCCAGGTTGTGAGCTTAGGGTTCTAGATGCAATGAGCAAATCTAGGTTATGATTGACATGAATGACTCTGGGTCATGAGCTTAGGGCTCAAGATGCTATGAACAACTTAGAGCTATAGTTGACATGAATAAATTTAGGTCATGAGATGAAGGATCTAGATTAGTATGAACAACTCAATTGCTATGGATGACATTAACCACTCCGACTCATGAGCTTAAGCCTTTACATACCATGAATAGCTCAAGTCTGATATTAACTTGAAAGACTCCGGGTCATGAGCTTAAGGCTCTAGTTTGTTATGAGTAGCACAAGGTTGTGGTTGACATAAATGACTATGGGTTTTAGATGACATGAACAACTCTAGGTCATAAGCTCAAGCCTCTGAATACTATGAACTGCTTAAGGTTGTGATTACTACTCAAAAAGTGCTCTTTTATAGCTTGTTATTAACTCTTTTAAAACACTTTTGAGTAGTAATTAATACCTTTTAACCCAATAGGCACATTAAGGACCTTTGAAAGTGTACTACTCAATTTTTGGCAAGTTTTGGGTGTTTTTTATTGTTTTTTGATCATTAAAATGAGCCAAGAATGAGGGAGAAGTTGTATAGTCCATGGCAAAGCAAGATGAAAACTCAAGCACATGAAGAATCCAAGTTTTGGAAAGCTTCGAAGCCTTTTCCAAATCAATCAAGTATGCAAGGAAGAGAATTAGAGAAGGAATCTAACATCCAACAATTTTGCATGGCTTTGCGAAATTTTTGTAAGCTTGCGAAATGCCCACGAGGAATACAAGTTGTAGGACAGAGAGCCAGGCTGTGAAGAATGAATTTCGCACCCTTGCAAAATTTTCGCAAGCCTTGCGAATTGAAGAAGGGAAATTCCCCAACTTTGCGAAATTTCGCAAGCCTTCTGAAATTGAGCAAATTAAATTTCGCAACCTTGCGAAATTTTCGCAAGCCTAGCGAAACCAAAGTTGAAGAGAATCAATTTCGCAACCCTGTGTGAAATTTTCGCAAGCATTGCGAAATCTTCCTGTGTAATCTTCAGATATTTTTTTGCCGACTCAGTTAGATTTTATCTTCAAATATTTTGTGTAAATATCCCAATTTCTCCTTGTAATCAGCTAAAGATGTTTCTAAGATATTTAGGATATTTACAAGGAGGTTAAAACTATCTCTCTATATATATCTTAGAATATCTCTTTTTGTAATAGCTGGAAAAGTTCGGAATCTTAGAAGAAATTCCAAAGAACACTTGTATATTCTCTTAGTAAGTAAAAATATAGAGCTTTAGAGGCCTCACCTTCTAATTTTGCTTTTATTTTCTTTATAGCCAAGCAACCTCTGAGGAAGTTGGGTAAGGGATCTGAATGAAAAGATGGGAGTTTTCCTTGCTTAAATTGAGTAAAGTTGTTACCCGGTAATGGTTTTTGTTTCTTTATGATTAACTTAAAATCCCTTAAAATCACCTAGGCCAATACTTGGTAAGCTTAAAGGGCTCCATGGACTCCATGAGTGTCTGGTACTTATCATTTACAAGCCTTTGGGAGGTGGTTTAAAGGTAAGGTTACCTAGAATAGCCAATACTTGGTAAGCTTAATGGACACCATGAGTGTCTTGTAGTTATCTCTTACAAGCTTTTGATTGGTAGTCCAAGGTTAGGATTATCTTGAATGGCCAATACTTGGTAAGCTCAATGGACACCATGAGTGTCTTGTAGTTATCATTTACGAGCCATTGGAAGATGATTCATAGTGAGAGGTCTTTAATGTTTAAAACCATTAACAGGAAGCAACTACATTTTTTCATGAACTAGTGGGATCAAGTCTTATGATGGAAAAGATCCGGAATCTCTCCCTTTGCATAAGGAACCTGAACCTAATGACCTGAAATTCCAAGAAACCCCTTTCTTTGTAATTAATCTCATTTACTATTTTTTTGATAACTTAAAACCAACCTTTCTCACCCAAAATTACATTTTCTTTCAAAGCTAACTGTAAAAAGGAAAACATCATTTTAATTCTGGAACTAATATCAATTGCACCATGAAAACCCATCCCTGTGGATGATCCTAGAGCCACTATGCTATGCTAGCTATGCTACCTTAGTATATGGTGAATTAGGTTTATAAATTTTGTTAATAACTCCCATATGAGGACTGAATCCAAGAGTACACCAATTGGGGATGAATCAAATGGCGTCATTGTCGAGGATGGTGCCATAGTACAGTGATATGACTTTTTCAGAGCACTTGTGATCTTCATCACAAGTCCGGTGATTTTTCTCTTCTTTTACTAACCCTCTTTATTTGTTTCCCTTTAATTGTTCCTATTTTAATTTATCTTTTAATTAGTTTTTAGTTAACTTTAATATTTTTTTAGATTTGTTTGTCTTTTTTTTTTCTTATTTTTCTTGTTTTTCTTGTTTTTGTTTCAGTTATTGCTAGTTGTGCATGCCATATTGGATACAAGATAGTGGGAGAAGACTTGTGAAAATTAAAAATCCTCATGAGAACGAGTTGGAATTTTGATTGAATATCATGGAGGCTACACCTGAAGATCAACATAGTCAACACACTTAGGAGGATAATCTCAACGCATTCTGATCCATGAGGGACCGCATGAATCCACCTCGTATGAGTGCACCGTCATGTAGTGCCACCTACAGAGTAGCTAGTGATCATACCACATATTGTGCCACTTCTACCTACTTTCCACGACATGGAAAGTGAGAATCCCTATGCGCATATCAAGGAATTTGAAGAAGTTTCTAATACATTCCAAGAAGGAGGAGCTTCCATCGACTTGATGCGGCTAAAGCTATTTCCTTTTACCTTAAAGGATAAGGCCAAAATTTGGCTTAATTCTCTGAAGTTAAGGAGTATCCAAGCTTGGACTGATTTGCAAGTTGAATTTCTTAATAAATATTTCCCGACTCATAGGACCAACGACTTGAAAAGGAAAATTTCAAATTTCTCAGCTAAAGAGAATGAGAAATTCTATGAGTGTTGGGAGAGATACATGGAAGCGATCAATGCTTGTCCTCACCATGGCTTTGACACATGGCTATTGGTGAGCTATTTTTATGATGGAATGTCTTCCTCAATGAAGCAGCTCTTGGAAACGATGTGTGGAGGAGACTTCATGAGTAAGAATCCGGAGGAAGTCATGGATTTCTTGAGTTATGTAGCTGAAGTTTCACAAGGATAAAATGAACCGAATACCCAAGAAGTGGGAAGAATGAAATCTCAACCTAATGCTCCAAATGCTAAGGTTGGGATGTATTATCTGAACGAAGATATCGACATGAAAGCAAAAGTAGTAGCTATGGCAAGAAGATTGAAGGAGCTAGAAATTAAGAAGATACGCGAAGTGTAGGCTGTTTCTGAAACACCAATGCAAGCTATGTCGTGTTCCATTTGTCAATCTTTTGAGCACTTGGTGGAGGAATGTCCTACGATTCCAACTGTGAGAGAAATGTTTAGGGATCAAGCAAATGTTATTGGACAATTTAAACCCAATAACAATGCTTCATATGGTAATACCTACAATGCAAATTGGAGGAACCATCCGAATTTCTCTTGGAAACCAAGGGCGCCTCAGTATACGCAAACCAGCCAAGCACCTCAGCAAGCTTCAACTTTTGAACAAGCCATTGTTAATCTCAACAAAGTCGTGGGAGATTTTGTCGGAGACCAAAAATCCATCAATGCTCAGCTCAGTCATAGAATTGACAATGTAGAGAATACATTGAACAAAAGGATGGATGGAATGCAAAATGATCTATCCTAAAAGATAGATAATCTCCAGTATTCAATCTCTAAGCTCACCAACCTCAAGATAGTGCAAGAGAAGGGAAGGCTTCCTTCTCAACATCATCAAAATCCAAAGGCTATCCATGAAGTGGAAGCTCAAGAAGGAGAATCTTCACAGGTGAGGGAAGTTAAAGCGATGATCACTCTAAGGAGTGGTAAAGAGGTTGATCTACCAACAACCAAGCCAGAGCATGAACCAGAAAAGGAAGTAGAAGAAGAGAAGAATGAGTAATTCAAAGGAAAAAGACCAGGGAACAACACAAAGAAGAAGGACCATGATTCCACTATGAATGAAGAATTGGAGAGGACCAATAGCAAAGAAGATATGATGAAGAACCACATGCCTCCACCTTTTCCCCAAGCTTTGCATGGCAAAAAGGGAATAAAAAATGCATCAGAAAATCTTGAAGTGCTGAGGCAAGTGAAGGTTAATATCCCTTTGCTAGATATGATTAAACAAGTTCCAACTTATGCAAAATTGCTGAAGGACTTATACACTATAAAAAGAGGGTAGAATGTAAGCAAGAAAGCCTTCTTGACTGAACAAGTCAGTGCCATTATATAGTGCAAGTCCCCAATGAAATACAAAGATCCGGGCTGCCCTACCATCTTAGTGATGATTGGAGGGGTGTCTGTGGAAAGAGCTTTGTTGGACTTGGGAGCAAGTGTGAACTTGCTACCATATTCTATCTACAAGCAATTGGGATTGGGAGAGTTGAAACCAACATCAATCACTCTATCTCTAGCAGATAGATCTATGAAAATTCCAAGAGGCATAATTGAAGACATTCTAGTGCAAATTGACAAATTCTACTACCCAGTGGATTTTGTTCTTTTGGATACAGATCCGAGTGCAAAAGGAACTAACTATGTTCTTATTATACTTGGAAGACCATTCCTAGCTACATCAAATGCCATCATCAATTGTAGGAATGGAATTATGCAACTCTCATTTGGCAACATGACAATGGAACTCAACATCTTCTACTTATGCAATAAACAATTCCATCCGAAAGAACAAAAATGACTAGAAGAGGTGTGTATGATTGACAACTTAGTGGAGGAGCATTGTGATTAGAAAATGATAGAAGATTTGAACGAGAGTCTTGGGGAGCTTGATAAAGGGTCACCTAAACCCTCAAACTTGCTTGCTACTCTGCCCCTTTGGAAGACTAGAGAAGAAATTTTGCCTTTATTCAAAGAGGATGAGACACAAGAAACGGGAAAGGAGGAGTCCCCAAAGCTTATTCTGAAGCCATTACCCACTGAGTTGAAGTATGCATACTTGGAAGAAAATAAGAAGTGCCCTATTGTTATTTCTTCATCTCTTACCATTCCATAGGAGGATTGTCTACTTGAAGTCCTCGAGAGATGTAAGAAGGCAATAGGATGGCAAATTTCTGATCTAAAGGGGATCAACCCTTTAGTTTGTACCCATCATATATACATGGAAGAAGAAGCAAAGCTAGTTCATCAACCCCAAAGAAGGTTGAACCCTCACATGCAAGAGGTGGTGCGAGTTGAGGTGCTTAAGCTACTTCAGGCCGGTATTATCTACCCCATATCATATAGCCCATGGGTGAGTCCTACGTAAGTCATGCCAAAGAAATCTGGGATCACTGTGGTGTAAAATGATAAGGAAGAGGAAGTTTCTACACGCCTCACTTCAGGTTGGAGGGTGTGTATTGACTACAGGAAATTGAATGTTGTAATAAGGAAGGAACACTTCCCGTTGCCATTTATGGATCAAGTGCTTGAGAGAGTCTCAGGCCATCATTTCTATTGTTTTTTAGATGGCTACTCCGGGTATTTTCAAATAGAAATTGATGTTGAAGACCAGGAGAAGACCACCTTTACATGCCCATTCGGAACTTATACCTACAGAAGAATGCCTTTTGGCTTATGCAATGCACCCGCAACATTCCAAAGATGCATGTTAAGCATTTTCAGTGATATGGTGGAACGTATTATGGAAGTCTTTATGGACGATATCACCATATATGGAAGCACATTTGAGGAATGCTTAGCTAACTTGGAACCTGTTCTGAGTCGATGCATTGAAAAAGACTTGGTGCTTAACTGGGAGAAATGTCATTTCATGGTACACCAAGGGATTGTCATTGGACATATCATCTCCAAGAAAGGCATTGAAGTGGACAAAGCAAAGGTAGAACTTATTGTCAAGCTGCCATCTCCTACTACTGTCAAAGGAGTATGGCAATTCCTTGGCTATGTTGGGTTCTACAGGCGGTTTATCAAAGATTTCTCTAAACTCGCCAAACCTCTTTGTGAACTATTGGTAAAGGATGCTAAATTCATATGGGATGATAGAAGTTAACAAAGTTTGGAAGAACTGAAGTAATTTTTGATGACCGCTCCAATAGTGAGGGCACCCAACTGGCAATTACCCTTTGAAGTGATGTGCGATGCCAGTGATTTTTCTATAGGAGCCGTTCTTGGACAAAGAGAAGATGGAAAGCTCTACGCGATTTACTATGCAAGAAAAATGTTGAACGAGGCACAAAGAAACTACACAACCACATAGAAAGAATTGTTGGCTATAGTTTTTGCCTTAGACAAATTTCGCGCCTACTTGGTGAGGTCTTCCATTGTGGTTTTCACGAATCACTCAACTTTGAAGTATCTGCTGGCTAAGCTGGATGCAAAAGTGAGGCTGATTAGATGGATCCTCTTGCTTCAAGAGTTCAATCTTCAAATCAAAGACAAGAAAGGAGTGGAGAATGTGGTAGCCGACCATCTTTCAAGGCTAACCATAGCACATAATTCCCATTGTTTGCCAATCAATGATGGTTTTCTAGAGGAGTCGGTCATGCTAATGGAAATCGCTCCTTAGTATGCCCATATCGCTAACTATCTAGTTATCGGAGAAGTTCCAAGTGATTGAAAAGCTCAAGACAAGAAGCACTTCTTTGCAAAAATTCATGCTTACGATTGGGAAGAGCCATTTTTATTTAAATACTGTGCGAACCAAATAATACAGAAGTGCGTCCCTAAACAAGAGCAACAGGGGATCCTCAGTCATTGCCACGAAAGCATATGTGGAGGCCACTTTGCTTCTCAGAAGACAACTATGAAAGTATTACAATCAGGTTTCTGCTGGCCATCACTTTTCAAAGATGCCCACACCAAGTGCAGGAGTTGTGGAAAATGCCAGAGGCTTGGGAAGTTGACACGAAGGAACATGATGCCTTTAAACCCCATTTTCATCATTGATCTTTTCGATGTCTGGGGTACAGACTTCATGGGACCTTTTCCTATGTCCTCTGGCTACTCTTACATCTTAGTGGGAGTGGATTATGTTTCTAAATGGGTCGAAGCGATCCCATGCAAACACAATGATCATAGAGTTGTTCTCAAATTTCTGAAGGAGAACGTTTTCTCAAGATTCGGGGTACCCAAAGCCATAATCAGTGATGGGGGTACTCATTTTTGTAATAAGCCGTTCGAAACTCTCTTAGCCAAGTACGAGGTAAAGTATAAGGTAGCTACACCTTACCACCCTCAGGCTTCTGGGCAAGTTGAGTTAGCAAACCGGGAGATAAAAAACATATTGATGAAGGTGGTGAATACAAGCAGAAGAGATTGGTCTGTTAAGCTCCATGATTCATTGTGGGCCTATAGAACAGCTTATAAGACCATTCTTGGAATGTCTCCTTACCACCTTGTTTATGGCAAAGCTTGTCATCTCCCTGTGGAAGTGGAATACAAAGCTTGGTGGGCAATCAAGAAGCTCAACATGGACTTGAACATAGCCGACATGAAGAGGTTCTTAGACCTTAATGAGATGGGGAACTGAGAAATGACGCCTACAATAATTCAAACATTGCAAAGTAGAGAATGAAGAGGTGGCATGATCAATTAATCTCTCGCAAACAATCCCAAAAAGGACAAAGAGTCTTGTTGTATGACTCTATGCTCAACATCTTTCTGGGAAAGCTGAAGTCAAGATGGATAGGTCCTTTTACCATTCACCAAGTACATTCAAATGGAGTAGTGGAACTACTCAATTCTAACAACACCGGGAGCTTTAAAGTCAACGACCATCATCTCAAGCCATTCATGGAGCATTTTTCTTGAGGCAAAGAGGAAATCACTCTCCTTGAGCCACGTCAAGCTTGAAAGGATAACGGGTTAGATGGACTTAGTCTGTCGGAAGACTATTAAGTCCATATTTTTGTCTTACTGTTGATTTCAAATTTTATTGATTTATTACTTGTTTTAATTAAATTGTTTTGCTTTTATTGTATTCTATTATGATTTAATGTAACCTTTGATGATCAATTGCGGGTGGATTTCAAATCAGATGGGGAAAAATCTTAAAAATTTTATGACGAAGGAAACACATGAAAAATAGAGCACAATTCGCAAACCTTACAAAAATTTTGCAAGGCTTGCAAAAATTCTAAAATTCATTTCGCGGGATTTGCGAAAAAATTCACAAACCAAAATTCACCTTGTGAAATTTCGCAAACCCCAAATTCACCTTGCTAAAATTTCGCAAGGGCTACGAAAAATTCACAAACTAGCTTTGCCTTGCGAAATCCCATTTGAAATTTGAAAAGCTTGTGCAAACTCATTTCGCACACCCAGAATGCTTTGCGAAAACCCCCACCACCTTGCGACGCCCAAAGCAATCATTGGTTTTCTCTTTAGTGGACATCCCATGGCCAACCATTTGAAGAGGCGACCTACACCTCTCGCTCCATTTCGTCCATGGCACGCATTAGAGGAGGCCATACCAGCCCTTCAGTATCTCACGAGCAGAGGCCAAGAGCCTCCCCTCCTCAGGATTCATATCAGGCCCTCGAGGCCCCGACCGTTCTATCTTCTAAGGGAGGGGTGCCCTCTAGCCCTCCTCAGCGCAGATACGCGAAACAGAGACCACTGACTTCTCCACCCCCTGAGCCATCAATATGCCACATTCCACCTAAGAGATCCAAGACCTCAGGCCCTAGAGAGTCATCTAGGCATGCACAACCTGATCCTCAGGCCCCTTCCAATTCTCAACGTCCTTTCGGCATTGCCCCGAAAGCCATCATTAAGAGGCCTATGGTCACTGTGCCGCCCATTGAGGGCAATTTAGATTGTAGAGCCCTACCATTTCATTATGAGCTTTACTTCGATATTGAGGCCCTACGACAGTAGTTGGAGCTTCAGGATTTACTTGGACTGCTCTAGAGTTACCATCTCGAACGCTTTATGACTCCCAGGGAGTTCTTCTACCCTAGAGTGGCAATGGACTTCTATCAGTCCATGACTACTCAGGGTGCCCAAAGTCCTACCGCCATTCATTTCAGCATTAACGAGCGCCAGGGTATCCTTGAAGCTAGGCACATTACTGAGGCTCTCCATATTCCATACGAGCCAGTGGAGCCAGTACATTTCTGGGAGTGGTCCCCTATATCTCAGAGGGGCATGGTCTGCATCCTATCCAGGGGGACTTCTGGAGATTCATTCCTTCTACGTAAGGAGCTTCCATCCGGGATGCTCCTAGCAGATGTGTTGCTGCGGTCCAACATTTTTCCTCTTCAGCATCTAGTGCAGAGGCAATGAGCCATCTTGGATGTGTTATTCAAGATATCTGAGGGCTTCTATTTTGGGCCACATCACCTTATTATGGACGCTCTCTTCCACTTTAAGGAGAAGGTTCACAGGAAGAAGCTATAGCCAGCTGACACTATTTCACTGTTGTTTCCAAGGCTGCTCTGTCATATATTGTAGCACATAGGCTATCTTACTGAGCCCCACATTGAGTGCTACCACCATTGTCGAGAGCATTTCACTTTTGACAAATGGACATAGTTAGCGGGTTATTCAGCACCTATAGCAGCACCACCACAGGCTGAGCAGGCACAACAAGACAAGCTTCCCACAGAGTCTATACCACCTGCCCCTACACCACATATGCCTGAAGCCACCTATACTATTCCATCAGTTACACCTCATGTTCCACTAGTTGTAACTCCTACATCAAAGGCCTCCATCACCATATGTACCACAGAGTTTTGTGTCATGGTACATTTGTTCCAAACACTAACTATTACACATAATACTTTATTCCAACAGATGGCAGACATACGTGCTCAACAGGACCAGCATACTGCTATCCTTTGTCATATTCAGCAGCATCTGGGACTTTTGCCACCACCTCAACCTGACATTCCTGGCCCATCAGAGCCTATAGCTCAAACTGAGGATGCCACCATAGCCGAGGCCCCGATCCAGACCACTCAGGAGGCCACCATAGATCCATCATCTTCACATGATCCGACCACTAGCTGATCATCTCTTTGTCTTTTGTATTTACTTATTATATTACTGGATATAGTGTTTTACTTTGATGTTTTATATTTTGGGATTGGATGTATTACATGCTTATATTTCATATTGTACTTTTCTAGGGTAACTAATAGACATCATTTATGATTATATTTGTCATTTCTCTATTTCCTCTACTCATTACTCTTTTGTTTTTTTTTTTTTTTTGAATCATGTGGTTTCTCCTATGACTCAGACTCAATTCCACTCGGGAGGTACCATTTCCTACCTTTTTGTTCAATCACTCTTGCCACATTGAGGGCAATGTAGATCTCGGTTGGGGAGAGAGTTGAGAAAGGAAGTATTGTTAATAATATTAGGTTAATTTGTTAATTTAGTTGTTTTTGCTTAATTTTTTAAAAAAATATTTTTAAAAAGTTTTTACTCTACTCTACATGATTATTAAGGAAAAATTTCTCAAAATGAAACGGGATGAGTTGAATTCTTACCTTTTTACTTGAACATTAAAGTTTGTATTATGCTTATTGAGGTTGATGAATTTTAGAAACTCCTATTGAATTCAACCTTATTTCTTCCACTCTAATCTTACCACACACTGTGCACACTAGGTTTTGTTTATAAGATGAAAAACTATTTCACCCCCTTGACTTAGGAAAATTTTGACTTGGTTTTTCTCTGACCTCGTTTTAATAGTGTTGGGACACCTTATGAAAGGCTAATGAGCCTTCAGAAAAAAAAAAAAAAAAAAAAAAAAAAAAAAAAGAGAAAAAGACAAAGTGTTATGCTTGCTTTGAAACCCGAGCAAGGTTCGAGGGGTATATGGTGAAAATCTTTAAAACTTGATGCCTTAAGCCTTTATTGGTTGGGAATCACCAACCTCAATGCTCATTACAAAGCTGAATAGGTTGAGTTTAACATATTGTAGGTGCTTGGGTATTAAATTTTCAATTTCAAAAGTCCGGGGAAAAATCTGAAGAGTTAGTGGTCGAAAGATCCTTAAAGCTTGATGCCTTAAACCTTGATTGGTTAGGAGTCATTGATGGACCCCCGTTACATGGACACTTTAGAAAGTAATACCTTGAGCATTGTACTCCTACAATGAAAAAAATGTGAAATAAAAGAGGTATGTTCCTAGCCTTTTTTTTTTTTGTTGGTTAGTTTTCTAAGGTTTGGAAAAGAACTAGGTTAGGGAGAGAGAATAGTTTGACATACTATTTTCGAAAACTAATAAATAACACTTAGATTTTTGTGGAAGAGTAAGAACTGGAACTTTGGGAGTGGAATTTCTTTTGATACGTAAATTTGCATAATGCCTACTCTTTATAAATTATAATTGGGCAAGTGATTTGATAACTCATGTTGAAGGTTGAGTGTTGTTTCTTTGATGTTCTATGGGATAGTATAATCCAAATCATGCCGCTTGAAAATTTTTTGGAGTGATTAGCATGATTTTGTAAATTATGTACTGTCTAATTTTTGTTTTTCTCTCCTTCATTGCTAAGGAACTAGCAATATGTCAGTTAGGGGGAGTGATTACTACTCGAAAAGTGCTCTTTTATAGCTTGTTATTAACTCTTTTAAAACACTTTTGAGTGGTAAATAATACCTTTTAACCCAATTGGTACATTAAGGACCTTTGCAAGTGTACTAATCAATTTTTGGCATGTTTTGGGTGTTGTTGATAGTTTTTTTATCATTAAAATGAGCCAAGAATGAGAGAGAAGTTGTATAGTCCATGGCAAAGCAAGATGAAAGCTCAAGCACATGAAGAATCCAAGTTTTGGAGAGCTTCGAAGCCTTTGCCAAATCAATCAAGTATGCAAGGAAGAGAATCAGAGAAGGAATCTAACATCCAACAATTTCGCATGGCTATGCAAAATTTTTGCAAGCTTGGGAAATTTTCGCAAGCTTGTGAAATACCCAAGAAGAGCACAAGCTACAGGACAGAGAGCAAGGTTGTGAAGAATGAATTTTGCACCCTTGCGAAATTTCGCAAGCCTTGCGAAATTGAGCAAATTAAATTTTGTAACCTTGCGAAACCAAAGCTGAAGAGAATCATTTTCGCAAGCATCGCAAAATCTTCCTGTGTAATCTTCAGATATTTTTTTGTCAACTTCGTTAGATTTTTATCTTTAAATATTTTGTGTAAATATCCTAATTTCTCCTTGTAATCAGCTAAAGATATTTATAAGATATTTAGGATATTTACAGGGAGGTTAAAATTATCTCTCTATATATATCTTAGAATATCTCTTTTTGTAATAGTTGGAAAAGCTTGAAATCTCAAAAAAAATTCCAGAGAACACTTGTATATTCTCTTAGTAAGTAAAAATACAGAGCTTTTGCTCTGCCTTACCTTCTAATTTTATTTTTATTTTCTTTATAGTGAAGCAACCTCTGAGGATGTTTTCTCAGAGGATGAGTGGCTAGGTTTTTTGTCTCTTGGACTGAAGGAAGTTGGGTAAGGGATCTGAATGAAAAGATGGGAGTTTTCCTTGCTTAAATTGAGGAAAGTTGTTACCCGATAATGGTTTTTGTTTCTTTATGATTAACTTAAAATCACCTGGGCCAATACTTGGTAAGCTTAAAGGGCTCCATGGACTCCATGAGTGTCTGGTACTTATCATTTACAAGCCTCTGGGAGGTGGTTTAAAGGTAGGGTTACCTAGAATAACCAATACTTGGTAAGCTTAATGGACACCATGAGTGTCTTGTAGTTATCATTTACGAGCCATTGGAAGATGATTCACAGTGAGAGGTCTTTAATGTTTAAAACCATTAATGGGAAGCAACTACAGTTTTTCATGAACCACTGGGATCAAGTCTTAATTGCTAAATGAAGATTCGGTTCGGGAGGTAACCATAGTTTATGTTATTCTCCCCAATGCGAGGAAAAGATCTAGAATCTCCCCCTTTGCATAATGAACCTGAACCTAATGACCTAAAATTCCAAGAAACCCATTTGTTTGTAATTAATCTCAGTTACTATGTTTTGGTTAACTTAAAACCAACTTTTCTCACCCAAAATTACATTTTCTTTTAAAGCTAACTGTAAAAAGGAAAAACACCATTTTAATTCTAGAACTAATATCAATTATACCATGAAAACCCATCCCTGTGGACGATCCTAGAGCCACTATGCTATGCTACCCTAGTTTAGGTTTATAAATTTTGTTGATAACTCCCATCTGAGGACTGAATCCGAGAGTACACCAATTGGGGATGAATCAGGTTGTGGTTGAAATGAACGACTCCAAGTCGTGATCTTAAGGCTCCGGATGCTATAAGCAACTCTAGGTTCTGGATCACATGAACAACTACGACTCATGAACTTAGGCCTTTACATACTATGAACAGCTCAGGGTTGTTATTAACTTGAGAGACTTCGGGTCATGAGCTTAAGGCTCTAGCTGTTATGAACAGCTCGGGCTTGTGGTTTACATGAACAACTTCGAGTTGTGATCTCAAGGCTCTAAATCCTATGAATAATGTATGCTTGTAGATGACTTGAGTAACTCAAAGTCATGAGCTCAAGCTGCTAGATACTATGAAGAGCTTAGGGTTGTGGTTGACATGACGACTTTAGGTCATGAGCTTAAAGCTTTAGAAGCTATGAACAACTTTAGATTGTGGTTGACATGAACGATTGCAGGTTGTGAGCTTAGGGCTTTTGACGCTATCAACCACTAAGAGTTATGGTTGACATTAATGACTTTAGGTCATGAGCTTAGAACTCTAGATGCTACAAACAACTTTAGGTTGTGAATGACATGAGTGACTACAGGTCATGATCTTAGGGCCTTAGATGCTATGAACAACTAAGGGTTGTGGTTCACATGAATGACTCCAAGTCATGAGTTTAGGGCTGTAAATGCTATTAATAGTGTTGTGCTTGACATGAACTGCTATAGGTCTTGAGCTCTAAGCTTAACATACTATACAGAGCTTAAGGCTATAGTTGACATGAACGACTCCATGTCGTGAGGATAATTCTATAAAAGCTATGAATAACTCTAGGTTGTGGTTGACATGAATGACTATAGGTCGTGAGCTCTAGGCTCCAAATGCTATGAAAAGCTTAGGGATACGGTTGACATGAACAACTCCAACTCATGATCTCAACGCTCTAGATGTTGTGAACAACTTAAGGTTTTTTATGACATGAACGACTCCAGCTTTTAAGCACAAGCTTCTAGATACTATGACCAACTTGGGGCTGTTGTTGAGTTGAAAGACTCTAAGTCTTGAGGTCAAGGCTTTAGATGCTATGAACAGCTCAGGGTTGGGGTTGAAATGAATGACTATGGGTCATAAGCTTTGGGCTCCAGACTGTGTGAACAACTCAGGGTAATGTGTGACATTAATGACACAGGGTCATGAGCTCAAGGCTTCAGATACTATAAATAGCATAAGGCTATGGTTGACCTGAAAAACCTTGGGTCGTCAGCTGAGGGCTTTAGATGCTATGAGCATGTAAGAGTTATGGATGATATGAACAACTTAGGATCCCATGAGCTCAGGCCCCTAGATATTATGAACCCCTCAAGGCTATGGATGATATGAACTATTCTATATCATGAACTCAAGGCTATAGATGCTATGAATAATTTAGGTTTATGGATGACATGGATGACTCCGAGTCATAAACTTAGGGCTCTAAATGCTATGAACAACCTAAGGGTGTGGATGAGATGAGCTACTCCGAGTCATGAGCTTAAGGCTCTAGATGCTATGAACAACTTAGGGTTATGGATGACATGAGCTACTCAGGGTCATGAGTTTAGGACTCTTGATGTTACAAATAATCTAGAGTTGTGAATGATATGAACGACTTGGGATCTGATGAGCAAAGTCCTCTAGAAGCTATGAACTGCTCAAGCCTTTTTACATGAATGACTACAGGTCATGAGCTCAAGGCTCCAAATGCTATGAACAACTCAGAGTTGTGGATGAAATGAATGAGTTGTGATCTTTTGTGCTTAAACCTCTAGACTCTATGAGCAACTCAAAGTTGTGAATAACATGAATGACTGTGGGTCGTGAGCTCAGGGCTTAAGATGCTATGAAAAGCTCAGAGTTGTGGTTGACATGAATGACTCAGGGTCTTGAGCTCAAGGCTCTTAATTCTATAAACAACTCTAGGCTATTGATTACATGAGCTACTACGTGTCGTAAGCCTAGGGCTCTAGTGTATCGCCCAAGTTTTTTTTAGGGGTAGTTTAGGAAATTGTTAATAATAATTAAATTAACTAGTTAATTAATTAATTAATTAAATAAAATGGAAGAGAGGTAAAGATGTAATTTTATGAATAAATACCCTAGGTATAAATTAGAATTTTGTTCTTCCTATTTTTTTCTGAATCGCGTTCCTGTTTGTAGAGAGTTCCTGAGAACGTAAGATTGGAGTCGGATTTCAGGGTTTGAAGAATAAATCTCTATAAGTAAGATTCTAAACCCTATATTAATATTTTAGATTCATTGGTTAATTTCAAACACATTAGATATCTTTTGAAAAACCCAAATCTAGAGTAGGGTTAGTTTATTTTTATTTTTTAATTCGTTTTAATATCAAAATAGTGAAAAGTTAAGATTTTGATTTACTGTTGGAAATTGGGAAATCTTAAGTTTTTTTTTTTTAAAAGAAAAAGATTATTTAAAATTTTTTTATTTTAGGCTAGGGTTAATTTATTTTTATTTTTTTAAAATAGAGTAAATAATTATATTGTTGTTTGTGGCTAAAGGGATTAGAAAATATTAGAAAAAAAAAAAAGGAACACGTGTGCATTGGAAGATAGAAAAATGGAAAAAAAAAAAACGCATGTGCACTGGAAGATAGAATAATGGTGGAAAAAAGAAAAAGAAAAAAAAGAAGAAGAAATTGCATGCGTGTAAGAATTGGAAGAGAGATGAATGAGGAAAACAAAATAATATTTATAATAATAAAAGACATGCATGTGGAGTGTGTGAGTGGGTGGATGAAAATAATAATATTATTAATAATAAGAGGCATGCATGTGGAGTGTGTGAGTGAGTGGATGGTATGTAGATATTTATATATATTACAATGATAGTTGTGTTTGGAAAATATGAAAGTGGTAGAATAAACTATGTATAAATAAACAAGGTGAAATACAATTTAGTTAAATTTATAGTATTCTAATTAGATTAATGATAAATATTAAGTTAATAAGTAGCATAAAATTTAATTAGTGAAATAAATTGTATTTTAATTAAATTATGTTGAAAATAAATAAAATTGAAAATAAAAATTAAGTTTTATATGAATTAGAAATTTATCAATTTTCTAAAATAGAAATAGATTAAATTATCTTTCATAATTAAAAAATTAATTTGAAGACCTAAAATTTTAGGATTGTCAAACCTGTAATTTTAGATAACGAGTAATGGTTATTTCTCTTATATTTTATCAGGTGAAGAGTAGATTTTCAGGATTATTTGTTTTCTAATGTTTTTTAGGACTTCTTCTGAGGTAAGGGAAATTAATGCAGTTATTATTTTTAATTTTTTTTTAAGAAACAAATTTTTATATATATCATTTGGAAACATTTTGAGTTATTATTCGTTTTATGCATGGATCAAATATGTTTTGCATGAAAAGTATGTGAGAACCTTATATTTTGTTTACAATAGAGAAATGTGGAGATATTATGTTTTGCAAATTTAAATAATTAAATAAGTGTTTGACTCTGGTTTGTTTAGCCCTTGTCAATGTGATATAATAATTGACTTTTGACTTTTTGGCCCTTGTCAACGGGATATAATAGTTGACATTTACATTTCTTGGTGCGGAATGTAATTGATTTGAACGTCAGCCTCTAGGGGTTTGGTTAGAGATTACTATTACTAGTAGTGTTTGGTTCCGTCCACCTTAAAGGAAGAATTTGGGGCTAGCCATCTATTTGAAAAGTCCCACCTAACTGGGCACTATTTGATGTTTGATGACCAGAGCAAATAAATAATTTGAATGTTTTGATTGAATTTGATATGAAAATATTTGAATCAGAAATGAAAGTTTACAGTTAAATGTTTTGAATGTATTGGCAAAATTGACTCAAAGGTTTATGAAAATAATTAGTTATAATATTTCCTATTTTGCAAGTGAACTTGAAATATTTGATCCATGGACTGCATTAATGTTCCTTATTGGGCTTTGAGCTCATTCCCATTTGTTGATAATTTTTCAGGTACCCTTAGTTATGGCGAGGAGTGATGGCTAGGTCGGGAAATGGTCATCATTAATATTTTTTCCTTAGGAAGTTATTTTTAGTTTATAAGTTTATGTTCATTTGGATTATTGGTTTTTGGAAGCTATTTAGATTTGAACTTACAATTTTTTTTTTATGATAGCTTGAAGTTGAGATTTGGATATTATGAAAATTTGTTCGCACTTGATTTGTTTGAGTTTGCAATCAATTTGCAAAATGGATTTTGATTGATGGATGCTTAGTTTTAAAGTTAAGTTTGGAGATTTTAGAAAATTTCTCCGCTACTCTGAACAGGTATTTGGTAATTGGTTACTTCTAGTTACAATTTGATTGTTTGGGCCAAGTTACACTTTAAACCTTCGGGTTTGAGGTGTGAAATGAAAGTCATGCCCTTGGAGTGGGTCTTGGGGCGTGGCAGAGTGGTATTAGAGCACTAGGTTTTGATATTGATGGGAACTTGTTTAGTTTACCTTTGGGAATAGATGAGTGATGCATTAGTTTAAATTTCAACTTCATCTAGTTCAATTCCTTTTATTCCTTACAATTCTGTTTTGGTTATTTGCCTTTTTAGTGACTAATTTAGTTATATCTTTTGCTAGTTTGTTGGGTATGCCGATTGATAACATGGACTTTGATTTATTTGTTGCTACTACTTTGGGAGATTTTGTTGTGGTTAATAAAATACTTAGAGATTGTTGTGTGATGATTGGGTATAGAGAGATGACAATTGACTTAATACTTCTTGACCTCAAAGATTTTGATGTGATTCTGGGAATGGATTGGTTAGCTTCATACCATGCATCTGTTGATTGTTTTGGGAAAAGAGTGACGTTTAGTATTCCTGGTCGGCCTGATTTTAGTTTTGAGGGAAAGCATGTGGACAAACCACTGCGTATGATCTCAGCCTTGTGAGCTAGTTCTTTGCTCAAGAAAGGTTGTCAAGGCTTTTTGGCTTATGTTGTGAATAAGGAACATGATTTAAAGTTGGAAGAAATACCCATTGTAAGGGACTATCCTAATGTCTTTCCAGAGGATCTACCTGGCTTGCCACCAGAGAGGGAGGTGGAGTTCACCATTGATTTGGCACTAGGGACAACTCCTATCTCTAAGGCCCCTTACAGGATGGCACCTATGGAGCTTAAGGAGTTGAAGATTCAACTTCATGAGTTGCTAGATAAGGGCTTCATTAGGCCTACTGTTTCACCTTGGAGAGCTACTATTTTATTTGTAAAGAAGAAAGTTGGATCTATGAGACTTTGCATTGATTATAGAGAGTTGAATAAGGTGACAATGATCAACAAGTATCCCCTTCATCGGATTGATGATTTGTTTGATCAACTTTAGGGTGCATGTGTGTTCTTTGAGATTGATCTTCGGTCTAGTTATCATCAATTAAGGGTTCGAAGTGATGATGTACCCAAGACTGCTTTTCGAACTAGATATGGGCATTATGAGTTTTTGGTTATGCCTTTTAGGTTAACTAATGCACCTACTGCTTTTATGGACTTAATGAATAGGGTATTTAAGCCCTATCTAGAGATCAATTTGTGGTAGTTTTTATAGATGATATTTTGGTATACTCAAAGAGTAATGAGGAGTATGAGCGTCATTCGAGTATTGTATTGCAGATGCTCAGAGATAAGCAACTGTATGCTAAACTAAAGAAGTGTGAGTTCTAGTTAGATAAAGTGTCTTTCCTTGGGTATGTGGTGACCAAGGATAGTATCTCTGTTGACACTGGAAAGGTAAATGCTGTGTCAAATTGGAGGAGACCTAATACTGTGACCGAGATTCGAAGTTTCTTAGGACTGGCTGGTTATTATAGGCGGTTTATTGAGGGGTTCTCTAAAATCGCCCTACCTTTAACCAAGTTGACTCAGAAAGGGGTTAAATTTGAGTGGTCTAATGATTGTAAACATAGTTTCCAAGATTTAAAGAACAGATTAGTGACAACTCCTATTTTGACTATTCCTTCAGGCTCAGGAGGGTTTGTGGTGTATAGTGATGCCTCTCGTCAGGGTTTGGGTCGTGTTCTTGTGCAACATGGGAAAGTTGTAGCTTATGCTTCTAGACAGTTGAAGCCTTATGAACGAAATTATCCTACTCATGATTTGGAGTTAGCTGCAGTGGTTTTTGCACTTAAGATCTGGAGACGTTTTCTTTTCGGTGAAACTTATGAGATATTCACAGATCATAAGAGTTTGAAGTATTTATTTTCCCAAAAAGAATTGAACATGAGACAGAGGAGGTGGATTGAACTACTTAAAGACTATGACTACATTATTCAGTATCACCCAAGAAAGGTGATTGTTGTGGCTGAAGCATTGAGTAGGAAATCTTTTGGTTCCTTAGCAGCTATTAGAGGTTGTCAGAGGCAATTATTGGAAGATTTGAGGAGTTTACAAGTCTATATGAGAGTTTTGGACTCGGGAGCTCTTGTGGCGAACTTTAAAGTACAACCAGACTTAGTTGGGAGAATTAAGGCCCTACAAAAGAACGATTTGAACTTAGTGCAACTTATGGAAGAGGTTAAAAAGGGCAGTAAGCTTGACTTTATTTTATCAGATAATGGAATTTTGAGGTTTAGGGCTAGATTGTGTGTCCCAAATGATGGAGACTTAAGGAGGGAGCTTTTGGAGGAAGCTCATTGTTCTAGGCTTGTGATCCACCCAGGAGGGACAAAAATGTACAAAGATTTGAAACAGAATTATTGGTGGTCAGGTATGAAACGAGATATTGCACAATTTGTGGCTCAGTGTTTGGTGTGTCAAAAAGTGAAAGCTGAGCATCAACGACCAGTAGGGTTTTTGCAACCACCTTCTATTCCCGAGTGGAAATGGGAACATATTACTATGGATTTTGTGAAAGGGTTACCAAGGACCTTAGGGGGTAATAATGCGATTTGGGTGATTGTTGATCGATTGACAAAATCTGCTCATTTTCTGCCTATGAAAGTCAATTTTTCTATGGATCGTTTGGCTTCTCTTTATATTAAGGAGATTGTGAGAATGCATGGTGTACCTATTTCTATAGTATCTGACAAAGATCCTCGTTTCACTCTAGATTTTGGCATAGTTTACAGAAAGCATTAGGTACTAAGTTGAGTTTTAGTATTGCTTTTCATCTGCAGACTGATGGTCAATCAGAGAGGGTAATTCAAGTCTTGGAAGATTTGTTGAGGGCTTGTGCTTTGGACCTAAAAGTTAATTGGGATGATTATTTGCCCCTAGTGGAGTTTGCCTATAATAATAGCTTTCAAGCTAGCATTGGGATGGCACTTTTTGAGGCGTTATATGGTAGGAGATGTCGATTTCCTGTTTGTTGGGATGATGTTGGAGAGAGCAAACTTTTAGGGCCTGAACTTGTGCAGTTGACTGTTGAAAAGGTCTCTTTAATTAAGGAAAGATTGAAAGTAACACAAAGTAAACAGAAGAGTTATGTTGATAATCGCAGACGAGATTTGGAGTTTGAGGTGGGTGATCATGTTTTCTTGAAAGTTTCACCTATGAAGTCTATAATGAGATTTGGAAGAAAAGGAAAACTCAATCCTCGTTTTGTGCGACCATTTGAGGTATTAGAAAGAGTAGGCACTTTGGCTTATAAAGTGGCTTTGCCCCCAATTCTATCTAAGATTCATAATGTATTCCATGTTTCGACTTTGAGGAAATAAATTTATGATCCCTCTCATGTTATGGAGTTGGAGCCTATTCAAATTTCTGAGGACTTGACTTATGAAGAGGTACCCGTTCAAATTATGGATGTGATGGATAAGGTACTACGACATGCGGTTGTCAAGCTGGTAAAGGTCCAGTGGAGGAATCATAGTATTCGAGAGGCCACTTGGGAGTTAGAAGAAGAGATGATAGAAAAGCATCCTCAATTATTTCAAGACTCAGGTATGTCAAGTTTAGAGGACTAAACTTTTGTTAAGGAGGAGAGGATGTAACGCCCAAGTTTTTTTTAAGGGTTATTTAGGAAATTGTTAATAATAATTTAATTAATTAATTAATTAATTTAATAAAATGGAAGAGGGGTAAATATGTAATTTTACGAATAAATACCCTAGGTATAAATTAGAATTTTGTTCTTCTTTATATTTTTTGAATTGTGTTCCTATTCGCAGAGAGTTCCTAAGAACGTAAGATTGGAGTCGGATTTTAGGGTTTGAAGAACATATCTCTATAGGTAAGATTCTAAACCCTAGATTAATATTTTAGATTCATTGGTTACTTTCAAACACATTAGATATCTTTTGGAAAACTCAAATCTAGATTAGGGTTAGTTTATTTTTATTTTTTTAATTCATTTTAATATCAAAATAGTGAAAAGTTAAGATTTTGATTTATTGTTGGAAATTGGGAAATCTTAAGTTTTTTTTTTTTTTTTTAAAAAAAGAAAAAGATTATTTGGAAGATTTCGATTTTATGCTAGGGTTAATTTATTTTTATTTTTTTAAAATAGAGTAAATAAATATATTGTTGTTTGTGGTTGAAGAGATTAGAAAATATTAGAAAAAAAAAAAAAAAAACCGAACACGTGTGCATTGGAAGATAGAAAAATGGAAAAAAAAAAAAAAAAGAACGTGTGTGCACTGGAAGATAGAAGAATGGTGGAAAAAATAAGAAGAAGAAGAAGAAGAAATTGCATGCGTGTAAGAATTGGAAGAGAGATGAATGAGGAAAACAAAATAATATTTATAATAATAAAAGACATGCATGTGGAGTGTGTGAGTGGGTGGATGAAAATAATAATATTATTAGTAATAAGAGGCATGCATGTGGAGTGTGTGAGTGAGTGGATGGTATGTAGATATTTATATATATTACAATGATAGTTGTGTTTGGAAAATATGAAAGTGGTAGAATAAACTATGTATAAATAAACAAGGTGAAATACAATTTAGTTAAATTTATAGTATTCTAATTAGATTAATGATAAATATTAAGTTAATAAGTAGCATAACATTTAATTAGTGAAATAAATTGTATTTTAATTCAATTATGTTGAAAATAAATAAAATTGAAAATAAAAATTAAGTTTTATATGAATTAGAAATTTATTAATTTTCTAAAATAGAAATAGATTAAAAATTATCTTTCATAATTAAAAACATTAATTTGAGCACCTAAAATTTTAGGATTGTCAAACCTCTAATTTTAGATAAAGAGTAATGGTTATTTCTCTTATATTTTGTTAGGTGAAGAGTAGATTTTCAGGATTATTTGTTTTCTAATGTTTTTGAGGACTTCTTTTGAGGTAAGGGAAATTAATGTAGTTATTATTATTTATTTTTATTTAGAAACAAATTTTTATATATATCATTTGGAAACATTTTGAGTTGTTATTTGTTTTATGCATGGATCAAATATGTTTTACATGAAAAGTATGTGAGAACCTTATATTCTGTTTACAACAAACAAATGTGGAGATATTATGTTTTGCAAATTTGAATAATTGAATGAGTATTTGACTCTGGTTTGTTTGGGCCTTGTCAACGGGATATAATAGTTAACTTTTGACTTTTTGGCCCTTGTCAACGAGATATAATAGTTGACCTTTACATTTCTTGGTGGGGAATGTAATTGATTTGAACCCCAGCCTTTAGAATTCAATTTGAGGTTACTAGTACTAGTAGTGTTTGGTTCCATCCACCTTAAAGGAACAATTTGAGGCTAGCCACCTATTTGAAAAGTCTCACCTAACTGGGCACTATTTGATGTTTGATGACCAGAGCAAAGAAATAATTTGAATGTTTTGATTGAATTTGATATGAAAATATTTGAATCGGAAATGAAAGTTTATAGTTAAATGTTTTGAATGTATTGGCAAAACTGACTCAAAGGTTTATGAAAATAATTAGTTATAATATCTCCTATTTTTCAAGTGAACTTGAAATATTTGATCCATGAACTTCATTAATGTTCCTTATTTGGCTTTGAGCTCATTCTCCTTTGTTGATAATTTTTCAGGTACCCTTAGTTCGGGCGAGGAGTGATGGCTAGGTTGGGAAATGATCATCATTAGGATTTTTTTTGCTTAGGAAGTTATTTTTGGATATTTTTAGTTTATAAGTTTATGTTCATTTGGATTATTGGTTTTTGGAAGCTATTTAGATTTGAACTTACAAATTTTTTTATGATAGCTTGAAGTTGAGATTTGGAAATTATGAAAATTTATTAGCACTTGATTTGTTTGAGTTTATAATCTATTTGGATAATGGATTTTAATTGATGGATGCTTAGTTTTAAAGTTAAGTTTGGAGATTTTAGAATTTTGCTCCGCTACTCTGAACAGGTATTTGGTAATTGGTTACTTCCAGTTACAATTTTTGGGTCAAGTTACACTTTAAACCTTCTGGTTTGAGGTGTGATATGACCGTCACGACCTTGGAGTGGGTCTTGGGGCGTGACATCTAGATTATATGAACAACTCAAATTTGAGGATGATATGAATGACTCGGGATCTCGTGAGCTCAAGCCTCTAGATGTTATGAACTGCTAAGGATTGTTGATGATACGAATGATGTTATGTCATCAGCTCAAGCCTCTAGATGTTGTGAACTTCTTAGGGTTGTGGATGACATGAACAAATCCTGGTCATGAGCTTAAGGCTATAAATGTTATTAACAACTCAGGCTTATGGATGAAATGAGTGACTCCAGGCCATCAGCTTAGACCTTTAGATTCTATGAACAACTAAGGGTTGTGGTTGACATGAAAGACTCTAATTTATGAGCTCAAGGCTCTAGACGTTATACACAGCTTAAGGTTATCGTTGAAATGAATGACTCTAACTCTTGAGTTTAAGGCTTTATATGCTATGAATAACTCAAGGTTATGCTTGACATGAATGACTGACTCTAGGTCATGAACTAAGGCCTCTCAATGCTATTAACAGCTCAAAACTATAGATACATGAACAACTCTAGGTTATGAGCTCAGGTCTCTAGTTTCTATGAACAACTCAAGGTTGTTGTTGACATGAAAGACTATGGGACATGAGTGCAATGCTCTACATGCAACGAAGAACTCAGGGTTGTGATTGATATGAATGGTTATGGGTTATGAGCTTAGGGCTTAAGATGCTATGAAAAATTCAAGGTTATGGATGACATGAAAAACTCGAGGTTGTGAGCTCAGGGGTCTAGATGCTATTAACAACTCAAGGTTGTGGATGACATGGTCATTTCTAGGTCATGAGCTTAGGCCTCTAGATTCTATGAATAATTGAGGATTCTAGTTGACATGAAAGACTCTGAGTTGTAAGCTCAGGGATTTAGATGCTATGCACAGCTTAAGGTTGTTGATTACAAGAAAGACTCCTAGTCATGAGCTGAAAGCTCTAGATTCTATACACATATATGTGCTTTCAATGACATGAAACACCCTAGGTTGAGAGCTTGGGGCTTTAGATGCTATGAATAGCTTAGGGTTGTGGTTGACATAAGAGACTCCTGGATATGAGCTCAAGGCTTCAGATACTATGAACAATTGAGAGTTATGGAGAATATGGTCCAGTTGGGATCCCATGAGCTCAAGCCTCTATATGTTATGAACCACTAAGGGTAATTGATGATTTGAATGATTCTGTATCATGAGCTTAATCCCTTAGATGCTATGAAATCCTTAATGTTATGGATGAAATGAAATACTACGGGTTACATGCTTAGGGCTTTAGATGCTATTGACAACTCAGGGTTGTGGATAACATGAACGACTCCAGGTTATGATTTAAGGGCTCTAGATACTACGAATAGCTCATATTGGTGGTTGACATGAAAAACTCTAGGTGTTGAGCTTAGGTCTCTAAAAGCTATGAACAACTCATAGTTGTGGATGATATGGATGACTTGAGATCCCATCAGCTTAGGCTTGTAGAGGTTATGAACCACTCTAGGTTGTGGATGATATGAATGATTTTATGTCATGAGCTTTAGCCTCTAGATGCTATGAACTGCTCTAGGCAGTGGAATACATGAACGACTCTAGGTTATGAGCTTAGGGCTCTAGATGTTACTAACAAACTAGGGTTGTGGATGATATGAATGATTCCGGGTCATGGGATCAGGCCTCTAGATTTTATATAAAGCTCAAGGTTGTGGTTGATATAAAAAAAATCTTAGTTATGAGCTTAGAGCTCTAAATGTTATGCACAACTTAAGGTTGTCGATGACATGAAAGACTCCGAGTCATGAGCTGAGGGCTCTAGATGCTATGAACAGCTCAGGTTTGTGGTTATCATGAACCACTCTAGGTCATGAGCTTAAGGCTCTAGATGCTATGAACAACTCTTAGCTATGGATGATATGAGCTACTCCTGATCATTAGCCTAGGGCTCTAGATGCTATCAAAAGCTCGGAGTTATGGATGATATGAATGACTTGGGATCCTGAGAGCTTAACCCTCCAAATCTTATGAATTGCTAAGAGTTATGGATGATGTGAATGATTCTCCCTCATGAGTTCAAGCCTTTAGATGTTATGAACTACTCAAGCTATGGATGACATGAACGAATCTGGGTCACGAGCTCAGGGTTGTAGATGTTATCAACAACTCAGGGTTGTGAATAACATGAATGACTCTAGTTCACGAGATCAAGTCTCTAGATTCTATGAACAACTTTGGGTTGTGGTTGACAAGAAAGACTCCAAGTTGTGAGCTTAGGGCTCTAGATGTTGTGCACACCTTAAGGTCTCGATAATAAGAAAGACTCCAAGTTGTGAGTTCAAGGATTTAGATGCTATGGTTGACATGAACGACTTTGAGTAATGAGCTCGAGGCTCTTGATGCTATGAACAAACGAGAGTTGTGTTTGACATGACTGACTCTGTGTTCTGAGCTTAGGGCTTTAGATGTTATGAACTACTCAGGGTTGTCATTAACATGAAGGACTTTGGGTCATGATCTTAAGGCTCTAGATGCTATGAACAACGTAGGTTTATGGTTAACAAGACTCTAGGTCATGAACTTCTGGCTCTAGATGCTTTTAACAACTCAATGTTGTGGATGAAAAAAATAACACCCATCATGAGCTGAGGCCTCCAGATTCTATGAACAACGCAGGGTTATAGTTGACATGAAAGAGTCCAGGTCATGATCTAAGGGTTGCAGATGCCATACATAGGTCTAGGCTGTCGATCACATGAAAGACTCTAGGTTATGAACTGAGGGCTCTAGATGCTATGAACAACTCAAGGTTGTGGATGACATGAATGACTTTGGGTCTTGAGCTCTAAGCTCTATATACTATACACAACTCAGGGCTGTTGTTGACATGAACAACTTCGACTCATGAACTCAGGGCTCTATATGCTTTGAATAGCTAAGAGCTATGAACTGCTCAAGGTTGTGAATGACATGAATGACTATAGGTCATGATCATAGGGCCCTAAATGTTATAAATTGCTCATGGTGCTAGTTGACATGAGCGATTTTGGGTCATGAGCTCAAGGCTCTAAATGCAACGTACACCTCTAGGTTGTGGTTGACATGAATGACTTTGGGTCGTGAGCTCATGGCTTTAGATGCTATGAATAATGCAGGGCTATGGATGACATGAATGACTTGGGGTTTTGAGCTTAATTCTCTAGATACTATGAACAACTTAAGGTTCTAGTCGACATGAATGATTCCAAGTCGTGAGCTCAGGGGCCTAGGTTCTATGAACTACCTAAGGTTGTTACTGACATGAACTACTCCAGGTCGTGAGCTTAGGGGATCTAGATGCTTTGAATAGCTCAGGGTTGTGGTGGATAAGAACCACTCTGAGTCATGATCTTAGGCCTTTAAATGCTATGAAAAACTCAAGGTTATAGTTGATATGGACAACTCTAGGTCATGAGCTTAGGGCTCTAGATGCTTTTAACAACTCAGGGTTGTGGATGATATGAATGACTATGGGTCATGGCCTCCAGATTATATAAATAGTTCAGGGTTATGGTTGACATGAATGGCTTCGAGTCCTAAGTTCATGGTTCTAGAAGTTATGAACAACTCAAAGTTGTTCATAATATGAACGACTTAGGATCTCGTGAGCTCAATCCTCCAGATTTTATGAATTGATCAAGGCTGGGAAAAATACGAATGATTTTGTGTTAAGAGCTTAAGCCTTTAGATGCTATGAACTGCTCAAAGTTGTGGATGACATGCACAACTCTGAGTCGTGAACTTAGGGCTCAAGATGCTATCAATAACTTAGGGTTGTGATTGACCTAAACAACTTTGGGTCATGAGCTCAAGGGTCTAGATGCTATAAACAACTCACAGTTGTGGATGATATGTTTGACTCGGTCTCCTATGACTTAAGGCCTCTAAATGCTATGAACCGCTCAAGGTTGTGAATGTTAATAACGATTCTATATCATACGCTCAAGCCTCTATATGCTATGAACAACTTAAGGTTATGGATGCTATGAACAAACCTAGGTTGTGAGCTAAAGGCTTTAGATGCTATAAACTACTCATGGTTATGGTTGAGAAGAAGAAGTTTGGGCCGTGAGCTCAAGGCTCTAGATTCTATTAACAACTAAGAATTATAGATGACACAAGCTACTTTGGGTTATGAGCTTACAACTTTGGATGCTATGAAGAACTCAGGGTATTGGAAGACATGAACGACTTGAGATTTCGTGAGTTTAGTTCTCTAGATGCTATGAATTGCTCAGGGTTGAGGATGATATGAATGATTCTTTGTCATAAGCCCATGGCTTTAAATGATATGAATAGCTTAAGGCTATGGATGACATGAAGGACGCTAGGTAATGAGCTTAGGGTTGTAGATGCTATGAACAACTTTGGGCTATGGTTGACAAGAACAACTCTAGGTCGTGAGCTCAACAATCTAAATGCGATGAATAGTCCAAGGCTATGGATGACATGAATGACTCTAGGTCGTGAGATCAGGGCTCTAGATACTATGCATAACTTAGGGTTGTGATTGACATGAAGGACTTCGGCTTATGAGCTCACGAATCTAACTACAATGAATAGCTCAAGGTTGTGAATGATATAAACTACTCTAGGTCACGAACTGATGGCTATGAATGCTATGAACAACTAAGCATTATGGATGATATGAATGACTTAAGATCCTGTGAGGTCAAGCCTCTAGATGCTAAGTACAGCTCAAAGCTATGGATGATATGAATTTATTTGTTGTATATGCCCAGGGTTGTGGATGACCTGAACGACTCTAGGTCGTGAGTTAAGAGTTATGGATGATATGAACAACTTAGGATCCTGTGAGCCAAGCTTCTAGATGCTATGAATAGCTCAGGGTTGAGGATAATATGAATGATTCTTCATAGTGAGCGAATGGCTTTAAATGCTATGAACAACTCAAGGTTGAGCTTCATATGAAAGACTCTGAGTTGTGAGCTTAGGGCTTTATATGCTATGAAAAGCTTAGGGTTGTGGTTTACAAGAATGAGTTTGGGTAATGAGCTTAGGGCTTTGAATGCTATAAACAACTCATTGTTGTTAATGACATGAGCTACTCCGAGTCATGAGCTCACAACTTTGGATGTTATGAACAACTCAAGGTTGTGGATGATATCAACAACTCATGATCCTGTGACCTCAATCTTTTAGATGCTATGAGCAACTCAAGGTTGTGGATCACATGAATAGTTCTTTGTCGTGAGCTCATGGCTTTAAATGCTATGAGCAGTTGAGGGCTGTAGATGATATGAATGACTATAAGTAGTGAGCTTAAGGCTCTAGATGCTATGAATAGCTCAAGACTATGTTTGACATCAACAACTCCAAGTCATGAGCTCAGCACTTTAGATGCTATGAACAACTCTAGGTTATAGTTGACATGAATGATTCTAGGTTGTGTTGGGGGCTCTAAATGCTGTGAACAACTCAAGGTTGCAGATGACATGAACGAATCTAGGTCATGAGCTCAAGGCTCTACATATTATGAAAAGCATGGCCATTTGGTTTACATGAACGACTACAGCTCATGAGCTTAAGGCTCTAGATGTTATGAACAACGTATGCCTATTAATAAGATGAACTACTCTAGGTCATGAGCTCAGGTCTTTAAATGCTATGAAGAGCTCCATGTTATGGATGATACACACAACTCTAGGTTATGAGCTTAAGGATCTAGATGCTATGAACAACTCAGTGTTGTGGATAATATGAATGATTTTGGGTCATGAACTCAAGGCTCTAAACATAATGAACAACTCAAGGTTATGGATGAATAAACAACATTGGGTCATGAGCTCAGGACCCTAGATGTTATGAATACCTCATTATTATGGATGATATGAACGACTTGGTATCCTGTGAGCTTAGGCCTCTAGATGCTATGAACAACTTAGGATTGATGATGATATGAATGATTCTTAGTCGTGAGCCTATGGTTTTCAATGCTATGAAAAGATAAGGGTAGTGGATGATGTGGAGGACTCCTAGTCATGATCTCAAGGCTTTATATGCCATGAAGAACTCAGGATTTTGGTTGACAAGAACAAGTCCCCATCGAGAGCTCAAGGCTCTAGATGTTTTGAACAACTCAAGGTTGTGGGTGACATGAACTACTCCGGGTCATGAGCTTACGACTTAGGATGCTATAAAAAACTTAGGGTATTGGAAGATATGAACGAATTGGGATCTTCTGAGCTCAAGCCTCTATATGCTTGAACAACTCAGGATTGTAGATGATATGAACGATTCTTGGTCATGAGCCATGGCTCTAAATTCTATGAATAGCATAGGGTTATGGATGGCATGAATAACTCTTGGTAATGAGCTCAAGGCTCTAGATTCTATGAATAACTCAGGGTTGTGGTTGATATGAATAATTCCAGGTCATAAGCTTAGCATTCTAAACGCTATGAATAGCTCAAGGGTGTGGATCACATGAACAAATCTGGGTTGTGAGCTCAGGGATCTGAATACTATTAAAAGCTTAGGGTTGTGGTTGACATGAATGACTCCAAGTCATGAGCTCATGACTTTAAATGCTATGAATAACTCAAGGCTATGGATTATATGAGCTACTCTAGGTTGTGAACTCAAGGCTCTAGATGCTATGAATTGCTCAGGGTTGTGGATCACATGAAGGGCTCTAGGTTGTGAACTCACAACTCTAGATTCTATGAACAACTTAAGGTTGTGGATGATATGAGTTACTCCAGGTTATTAACTCAAGGCTTTACATACTATGAACTGCTCAAGGTTGTGGATGACATGAACGATTTCAGGTCATGAGCTTAGGACTCTAAATGCTATGAACAACACAAGGTTGTCGATGATATGCACGAGTCTAGGTCATGAACTCAAGGATCTAGATGTTATGAAGAGCTTAGGTTTATGGATGATATGAACGATTCTAGGTTGTGAATAAAATGATCTAGATGCTATGAATAGCATAATAAGGCTATGGATGAGATGAATGACTTCAGGTTATGAGCTTAGAGCTCTAAATGTTATGAATAACTTAAAGTTGTGGATGATATGAATGACTTGGGATCTCGTGAGCTCGGGCCTCTAGAAGCTATGAACAACTCTGGTTGTGGGTGATATGAACGATTCTTAGTCATGAGCCCATGGCTCTAGATGTTATGAACAACTTAGTGTTGTCAATGAGATGAACCATTTTACCTCATGAGCACTGGTTTGAAGATTCTATGAACAACCAAGGGTTGTGGATGATATGCATGATTTTATGTCGTGAGCTCAAAGCTCTAGATGTTTTGAACAACTTAGGGTTATGGATGATATGAACTATTCTAGGTTATGAACTTAAGGCTTTAGATGCTATGAGTAGCTCATGGTTGTGGATGACATAAACAATTTCAGGTGGTGATCTCAAACCTCTAGATCCTATAAATAGTTTAAGGCATTAGATGATATGAACAATTCTATATAATTTGCTTAAGCCTCCAGATTTTATGAATAGCTCAGGGTTGTAGATAACATCAATGACTTTGAGTTGTGAGTAGAGGGCTCTAAATGCTCTAAAGAGCCTAGGTTTGTGGTTTACATGAAGAACGATGGGTCATGAGCTCAGGGCTCTAGATGTTATGAACAACTCAGGCCATTGGATGACATTAGCTACTTCGGGTCATTAGCTCATAGCTTTAGATGTTATGAACAAGTCAAGGTTATTAATGATATGAACCAATCAGGATCCTTTGAGTTCAAGCCTCTAGATCAAACGAACATCTCAAGGCTATGAATCCTATGAACAATTCTTAGTCATGAGCCCAAAGCTCAAAATGTTATGAACAACTTAGGGTTGTAGATGACATGAACGACTCAATGTCGTGACCTCAGGGCTTTGATGCTATGAACAACTCAAGGTTGTGGTTAACATTAACGACTATGGGTTGTGGGTTTAATGCTCTAGATGTTCTAAATAATAGAGGGTTTTGGATGATATGAATGAATTCGGGTCATGAGCATAGGACTCTAAATACTATGAATAGCTTAGGGTTGTGGTTCACATGAACATCTCTGGGTCGTGAGCTCGAGGCTATAGAAGCTATAAACAACTTAGGGTTGTCACTGACATGAACTTCACTAGGTCATGAGCTCAGGTCTCTAAATACTATGTACAACTAATGGTGGTGGATGATATGCATGATTCTAGGTTGTGAGCTCAAGGATATAGATGATATGAATAGCTCAAGTTGTGGTTGATATTAACAATTTTGGGTTGTGAACTCAAGGCTCTAACTGTTATGAACAGTTCAGGGTTGTGGATGAAATGGACAACTACAGGTCGTGAGCTAAGGGCTCGAGATGGTATGAATAACTAAGGGTTATGAATAACATGAACGACTTCGGGTCCTAAGCTTAGGGCTATAGATCCTATGAAGAGCTCAGGGCTGTGGATGACATGAATGACATTGGGTCATGAGCTAAGGGCTTGAGATGCTATCAACAACTCAAGGATATGGTTGACATGAATGAGTATAGGTCGTGAGTTGAGGGCTATAGATACTATGAGCAACTTAGGGCTATGGATAACATGAATGACTCCGAGTCGTGACCTTAGGGCTCTAGATACTATGAATAGCTTAAGGTTATGGATGAAATGAGTTACTTTGTGTCTTGAGCTTAAGGCTCTAGATTCTATGACGATGATATGAAAGACTCGGGATCCAATAAGCTCAGGCCTCTAAATGTCATGACCAGCTCAAGGTTGTGGATGATATGAATGATTCTTGGTCATGAGCCCATGGCCTTAAATTCTATGAATATCTTAGGGTTGTGGATGAAATGAATGACTTGTGGTTGTGAGCTTAAAACTTTATATGCTAAGAATAGCTCATGGTTGTGGTTGACATGAATGACTTCGAGTTGTGAGCTTATAGCTCTAGATGTTATGAGCAACTCAGGGTTGTGGATGACATGACTGACTCTAGGTTGTCCACTTAGGGCTCTAGATGATTTGAACAACCCAGGGTTATGGATGATAAGAACAATTCGAGATCCTGTGAGCTCAGGCCTCTAGATTCTATGAACAACTTAAGGCTGGGGATGATATGAATGATTCTAGGTTGTGAGCTCAAGACTCTAGATGTTATGAATAGTTCAGGGTTGTGGATGAAATGAAAAAATTTAGATCATGAGCTCAGGGCTTGAGATGATATAAATAGCTCAAGGTTATAGATAATATGAATGAAGATGCGATGAACAATTTAGGGTTCTACTTTACATCAACAACTCTGGGTCATGAACTCATGGCTTTAGATGCTAGGAACAGCTCAGGGCTACAGATGATATAAATGACTCTAAGTCATGAGCTGAGGACTCTAGAAGCTATGAATAGCTCATGGTTATGGTTGACATGAACGATATCAAATCATGAGATTAGGGTTTAAGATGCTATGAATAGCTTAGGCCTATGTATGATATGATCAACTTTGTATCATGAGCTCAAGGCTCTAGATGTTATGAACAACTCAAGGTTATGGTTGATATGAAAGAGTTAGGGTCATGATCTCAGGGCTTTAGATGCTATGAATAGCTCAAGGTTGTGGTTGAGAAGAACTTCTCTAGGTCATGAGCTCAGGGCTTTATATGCTATGAATAACCCATAACTTTGGATGACATAAGCTACTCTCGTAATTAGCATAAGGCTCTAGATTCTATGAAAAGCTTAGGGTTTTGGATGATTAAAACAACTCAGGATCTTGTCAACTTAGGCCTTTAGATGTTATAAACATCTATGGGGTGTGAATGATAAGAACAATTCATGGTTGTGAGCTTGTGGCTCTAAATGCTATGAACAGTTGAGGGTCGTAGATGATATGAACAACTCTAGGTCATGAGCTTAGGGCTTTAGATGCTATGAACAACTCAGGATAGTGGTTGACAAGACTGAGTGTGGGTCATGAGCTCAAGGGTCTAGATGTTATGAACAACACAGTGTTATGGATGTCATGAATGACTTCGGCTCATAAGCTTAGGGCTTTAAATGATATGAATAGTTGAGGATCATGGATGACATGAACGACTCTAAGTCATGTGCTAAAGGCACTAGATCTTATAAACAGTTCAAGGTTGTGGTGGACATAAATGATTACGACTCAAAAAGTGCATTTTTATAGCTTTTTGTAAACTCTTTTAAACAATTTTGAGTATTAATTAATACCTTTTAACTCAATTGGCACGTTAAGGACCTTTGCATATGTTTTTAATCAATTTTTGGCTAGTTTTGGTGTTTTTGGTAGCTTTTTGTTCACTAAAGAAAGCCAAGAATGAGGGAGAACTTTGTGCAACCCTTGGGAATGAGTTTCCAAGCCAATCAAGAGATGCAAGGAAGAGGATCAGAGAAAAAAATCCATCATGAGGCAATTTTGCATGGTGATGCGAAATCTTCACATGCTATGCGAAATTCAAAGGACAAAAGTTACAGGGAAAATTTGGAGCACTTCATGGAGTTCAATTTTTACATGCTATATATCATTTCGAAGCTTGAGAAGTCAGAAGTCCAACACTTCAAACAATGTGCAATTTGGAGCTGAAACAAGGAAGTTATGGATATTTGAAGGCAACTGCACAAAGCTGAAGAGGAATTTCGCATTGACATTTCCTGATGCGAAAATTTTCGCATTGACATTCCCTAATGCAAAAATTTTCGCACTGACATTTCTCAATGCGAAGATTTTCGTAGCACACTTTCCCAATGCAAAAATTTCCGTGCTGACCTTCTCCAATGCGAAATTCTTCACACCACCTGCCTCTAAGGCGAAAATGTAATAGCTAGATATTTTACACCGCCTCTTTTAGATCTTTTTACCTTAAGATATTTGGTGTAAATTATCAATTCTCTCATTGTAATCAGTTGAAGATCTTTTAGTATATTTAGGATACCTAATTAAGAGATTGAAAATATCTCTTTTTATATATCCTAAGATATCCCCTTGTAATAAAGATCCCCGGAGACAATCCCCGATACATTTTTTTTTCATATCTCTAAACCATCTCTAATATCTTTCGTCTCTGTGAGGAGGGGAAGATATTGGAGTGGGGATCACTTGTACATGTTTTTAGTAAGAAATATACAGAGCGTTACTCTGCCTTACCTTCTCGTTTTGATTGTATTATTCATTCTAGCCAAACAACCTCTGAAGATGTTTTCTTAGAGGATGAGTGGCTAGACTTTTTGTCTCTTGGACGGAAGGGAGCTTGGTAAGGGACCCGACTACAAAAGTGAGAGTTTTTCTTGTTTCAATTTTTAATGAAGAGGAAGTTGTGACCAGTTAATGGTTTTTATATCTTTAGTTAACTTAAAACACCTTAAAATCACCTGGGCCAACACTTGGTAAGGCAAGTGGACTCCATCCATTGAGTTACACTAGTTTATCTCTTGCGAGCCTCTGGTAGGTGGTTTAAAGGTAGGATTTTCTAGAATAGCCAACACTTGGCAAGCTTTTAGACTCTAAAGAGACATCCATTAGTTATCTCTTGCGAGCTTGTGAAGGGTAATCCAAGGTTAAGGATCACCTTGAATGGTAAATGCTAGGTGAGAGGCACGAGCCATTGCAAGATGCATCAATGAGAGGGAATTAGCGTTGAAACCATTAATGGGAAGCAACTGTAACACACCGGTTGGGAGGATAACTATAGGTTAAATCCCCAATGCAAGGAAAGATCCAGAAATCTCCATTTTTGTATAAGGGGCCTGAACTTAGTAACCTGAAAATCCAAGAGACCATTTTCTTTGTAATTAAACTCAGTTACTATTTTTTATTAGTTTAAAACCAACCTTTTCCAAATCAAAGTTTATGTTTTCTTTTAAAGCTAACTTAGAAAAGAAAAAGCACCAAATCAATTCTTTAAACTAATATCAGGTGTGAAATGAAAACCTATCCCAGTGAACGATCCTAGAGCCACTATGCTATGTTAACTATGCTATCCTAGTACATGATGAAATAGGTTATAAATTTTGTTGATTACTCCCGTCTGAGGACTGAATTAGAAGACACCAGCTGGGCAAATGAATCAAATGAATCAGCTGGTACACCAATTGGGAACGAATCAATGATTACTACTAAAAAAGTGCTATTTGATAGCTTGTAATTAACTCTTTTAAACACTTTTGAGTAGTAGTTATTGCCTTTTAACCCAATTAACATATTAAGGACCGTTGCAATCATTTCTAATCAAAGTGTGTAAGTTTTGGTGTTTTTGTTAGTAATTTGATCACCAAAGCAATCCAAGATTGAGGAGAGTTCTTTGGAATCTATGGAAAAGAAATGGAAAGCTTAGAAACATGAAGAACCGAAGCTTTGAAGTCCTTTGCCATAAGCAAATCCGGAATGCAAGGAGGGGAAGCAAAGAGAAATCTAACATGAAGCATTCTAGATAACAGTCATGTCAGCCACTTTTGGAGCACTTTCTGGAGTTCAATTTATACATGCTATATGCCATTTCGAAGCTCAGGAAGTCAACAATCCAATGCTTCAAACGGTACATGATTTGGAGTTGAAATGAATGAGTTACAGCCATTGGAAGCCGATCACTCCAAGTTGAAGGAAAATTTTGCATGGCTGTGAAATCACCCTTGGGCTACGAAAATGGTGTCCTTTTGCTGCGAAATTTCATAGCCCTCTTGCTGTGGAATTTCTCCTGAAGCTTCCTGATATTTGCAACCAACATTTTGAGATATTTTGCTTTAGATATTTGATGTCTAAATCCCTAAACTCTCCTTGTAACCCACCTATCATAGGATTCCTTAGTCTTTAAGTAAGAACAAAGGGTGAATAACCTCTTATATATAGTTTGTAATTTTCTTTACAAGATAATCATGTAATCAACGAGAGGAAGAAATATATTTTACAAAGCACTTGCTCTGCTTTTCCTTCATATTTTTGTTTTCTCGTTCTTTTTATTTCTAGCCAATCAATCTCTGAGGATTTTTCCTCAGAGGATGAGTGGCTAGGCTCTTTGTCTCTTGGAGTGAAGAAAGCCGGGTAAGTTTCCACATGCATAAATTGGAAGTTTTATTGTTTTAGTTTTTAATGAAGAAAAAGTGTGACCCTTTAATGGTTTTTATCTTTTTAGTTAACTTAAAACGCCTTTAAATCACCTGGGCCAACACTTGGTAAGGCAAGTGATCTCTGTCCATTGAGATGCACTAGTTTACCTCTTGCGAGCCTTTGAGAGGTGGTTTGAAGGTAGGATTTTCTAGAATAGCCAACACTTGGTAAGCTTTTGGACTCTAAGGAAACATCCATTAGTTATCTCTTGCGAGCTTTTAACGGGTAATCCAAGGTTAAAGATCACCTTGAATGGTAAATGCTAGGTGAGAGGCATGAGCCATTGCAAGATGCATCAGTGAGAGGGATTTATTGTTTGAACCCATTAAGGGGAAGCATCTATACCACACCGGTTCGGGAAATAACTATATGTTAAATTCCCAATGCGAGGAAAAGAAACAAGTGATCGGAACTCTCCTTTTTGTATGAGGAACCTGAGCCTAGTGATCTAAACTCCAAGAAACACTTTTCTTTGTAATTAAAATCAATTATTATTATTTTTTGTTAGCTTAAAACCAATCTTTTTTCCATCAAAGATTATGGTTTCTTTTAAAAGCTAACCTTGAAATGAAAAAGCACCGATTCATCTTTGAATTAATATCAATTGTGAAGTGAAAACCCATCCCAGTGAACTACCCTAGAGCCACTATGCTATGCTAGCTAAGGCTGTCCTAGTACATGGTGTAATAGGTTATAAATTTTGTTGATTACTCCCTTCCGAGGACCACAATCAAGGAACACCAGTTGGACACAAATCAAATGGCACCACTGTCAAGGACCATTGAGAGGACATGAATCAGTTGAGACACCAATTAGGAACATATCAATCAATAAACAATTCCATGTTGTGAGCTCAAGACACTATATGCTACGAAAAGCTCATGGCAATGGACGACATGAAGGACTCCAGGTCGTGAGCTCAGAATTGTGGCTAACATGAACGACTTCAAGTTGTGAGCTCAAGGCTCTAGATGCTATGAACAACTCACAATTGTGGATGATATGAACGACTCAGTATCCATTGATCTTAGGCCTCCAAATGCTATGAATAATTCAGGGCTGAGGATCATATCAATGATTCTTGGTCATGAGACTATGAGTCCAAATGTTATGAACAACTCAAAATTGTGAATGAAATTGAAGACTCTGAGTCATGAGGTCAGGACTCTAGATGCTATTAAAGGCTCAGAGTTGTGGATGACATGAATGACTCCAGGTCATGGGCTCAGGGCTTTAGATGCTATGAACAGCTCAAAGCTATGGCTTACACAAATGACTTTGAGTCATGAACTCAAGACTCTTAATGCTTTGAATAGCATAGGGTTATGGTAGATATCTACTACTTCAGCTCATGAGTTCAGGGCTATGGATTTTATCAAGAAGTCAACATTATGGATGATATGAACAACTTGAGATCCTTTGAGCTAAACCTTATAGATGTTATGCTTAGCTCAAGGTTATAGATTAGATGAATGATTCTGCATCATGAGCTAAGGGTTATGGATGGCATGAACGACTCTAGTTCGAAGACTCAAGGCTCTAGATGCTATGATCAACAAAGGGTTGTGGTTAACATGAATGACTTCAGGTCATGAGCTCAAGGCTCTAGATGCAATGAAAAGCTTAAGGCTATAAAAGACATAAAGGACTCTGAGTCATTAGCTCAAGGCTCTAAATACTATGAATAGCTTATGTCCATGGTTAACATGAATGACTCTAGTTCGTATTGTCAGAGCTATAGATATTATGCACAGCTCAGGGTTGTGGTTTACAAGAATGAATCTAGCTTGTGAGCTTAAGGCTCTAGATGCTATGAACAACTTAGAGTTATGGATGATATGAACAACTGGAGATCCCATGAGCTTAGGCCTCTAGATGCTATAAGCAGCTCAAGGTTGAGGATTATACGAACTATTCATGCTCACGAGCTTATGAATCTAAATTCTATGAATAACTCAAGGTTGTGGATGACATGAATAACTCCAACTCGTTAGCTCATGCCACTATATGATACTCATAGCTCAGGTTTGTCGTTGACATGAACAATTCCAAGTCACGAGCTTAGGACTCTAGATGCTATGAAAAGCTCTTGGGTGTGGAGGACATGAATCAATCCGTGTCATGAGCTCAAGGCTCTAGATGTTATGAACAACTCAGGGTTATGGTTGACATGAAAAACTTCGGGTCGTGAGCTTAGGGCTCAAAATACTATGAAAAGCTCATGGTGGTGGTTGACATGAATGACTCTGGGTCATAAGCTTAGGGCTCTAGATGCTATGAACAATTGAGAGTTGTCGATGATATTAACATCTCGAGATCTTATGAGCTTAGGCCTCTAGATGTTATGAACAACTAAGGGCTGAGATTGATTTGAATGATTCTTAGTCGTGAGCCTATGAGTCTAAATGATATGAACAACTCAGGGCTCTAGTTGACATGAATTACTTCAGATCGTTACCTTAGGTCTCATGATGCCATGACAAGCTCAGAGCCATGGATGACATGAATGGATTTAGGTTGTGAGCTTAGGGCTCTAAGTGCGATGAATGACTCATGGTTGTGGTTGATGTCAATGACTTTGGGTTGTGCGCACATTGCTCTAGATACTATGAAAAACTCTAAGTTGAAGTGGACATGAATAACTTCTAATTGTGAGCTCAGGGATCCAGATGATATGAACAACTCAGGCCAGTGATTGATATGAATGATTCTAGGTCCTGAGTTTAGGGCTCTAGATGCTATGAAAAACTCAAGGTTAAGGTTTACTTGAATGACTCCAAGTCATCAGTTCAAAGCTCTAAATGCTATGAACAACTCAGAGTTGTGGATGATATGAATGACTTGGGATCCTATGAGCCACAACCTCTAAATGCTATGAACAACTTAGGGTTAAGGATGATACGAATGATTCTTGGTCATGAGCTTATGTGTCTAAATGTTATGACCAACTTAAGACTATGGATGACATGAACAACTCTAGGTTGTAAGCACAGGGCTTTAAATGCTATGAGCAGCTTAGAGTCGTAATTGACATGAACGACTCTAAGTTGTGTGCTCAGGACTCTAGATGCAATAAATAGCTCAAGGTTATGGATGGCATGAATGATTTCGTGTCGTGAGTTTAGGGCTCTAAATGCTATGAATAGATCAGGGTTGTGGTTTATATGAAAGAATATTGATTATAAGCTTAGGGCTGTAAATGCTATGAACAACTGAGGGCTATGGATGACATGAACAACTCCGGGTCTTGAGCTCTAGGCTTTAGATACTATGAGCAGCTCAAAGTGATGGTTGATATCAATGACTTCGAGTTGTGAGCTTAAGAGCCTAGATGCAATGAATAGCTTAAGGTTGTGGTTGACATGAATGATTTTGAGTCATGAGCTTAAGGCTCTAGATGCTATGAATAACTCCTAGCCATGAGCTTATGGCTCTAAATGTTATGAATAGGTCAAGGCTATGGATCACATGAACAACTGCAGGTCGTGAGATCAGGGCTTTAGATACTATAAGCAGCTCAGAGCTATGGTTGAGTTGAATGACTGTGGGTCATGAGCTTAGAGCTCTAGATGCTATGAACAACTTAACATTGTGGATGATATGAATGACTTGGGATCCCATGAGCTCAAGCCTCTAGATACTATGAATAACTCAGGGTTGTGGATGATATGAACAATTCTATGTCATGAGCTTAGGGTGATGGATGACATGAATGACTCTGGGTCATGAGCTTAGAGCTCTAGATATTATGAATAGCTCGAGGTTATGGTTGACATGAACAACTTCGAATTGTGAGCTAAGTGCTTTGGATGCTATGAAAAGCTCTAGGTTGTGGGGGACATAAATGACATGAAGTCATCAGCTTAAGACTGTAGATCTTATGAACACCTAAGGGTAGTGGTTGATTTGAAAAAATCTGGGTCATGAGCTCAGGTCTCTAGATACTATGAACAACTTAGATTGTGGTTGACATGAATGACTCAAGGTCATGAGCTCAAGGCTCTAGATGTTATGAATAGCTCAAAGTTGTGGATGATATGAACAACTTGAGATCTTATAAGCTAAGGCCTCTAGATGCTATGAACAACTTAGGGATAAGAATGATATGAATGATTATCGGTCATGAGCCTATGAGTTTAAATGTTATGAACAACTCATGGTTGTGGATGATATGAACGACTCTAGGTTGTTGATTACTACTCAAAAAGTGCTATTTGATAGCCTTTTAATTAATCCTTTTAAACACTTTTGAGTAGTAGTTAGTGCCTTTTAACCCAATTAGCATGTTAAGGCTCCTTGCAATCAATTATAATCAAATTGCCTTAAGTTTTGGTGTTTTGATAGCATTTTGACCACCAAAGCATTATGAGATTGAGGAGAGTGTTATGGAATCCTTACAAAGCTTTGGGAAGCTAAGAGGCATGAAGAATCACAGCCTTGAAGCTCTTATGCCATAAGCAAAGTGGAAATGCAAAAGGGGAAGCAAAGAGGATTCAGCCGTGGAGCACTCTTGATGACAGTCACTGCGGCTAATTTTGGAGCCCTTCCCGAAGTCCATTTCCTGCATACAATATGTCATTTGAAAGCTTGGGAAGTCAACAATCCAATGCCTCAAACCGTGTGCAATTTGGATCTGAAATGAGGAAGCTACAGCCGTTGGAAGATAACTGCTCCAAGCTGAAGGAAGGAAGACTTCAGTAAAGTGCTGCGAAATCACCATTCTTGTTGCGGAATGGTTTCGCAGCCTTTTTGCACAGTGCTATGGAGTTCCCCTGAAGCTTTGCGCCGCGATGGAAGACAAACACCTCAAGTTGGAAGTTCACTTTACAAAGGTGTTGAAGCAGCTGGCTGCTATGAAGGAATTTCGCAGCTCCTCTTGTGCACCTGCGAAATTTCGCAGACCTCATCTTTCACCTGCGAAGTGGTCCTTAGTGCTTCCTGATATTTGTAACCGACTCTTGGAGATATTTTTCATTAGATTTTTGTTGCTTAAATGCCTAAATTCTCCTTGTAAGTCACCAATGAAATATTTCCTTAGCTTTTAAGTTAGGAATTTAGCAAATTACCAGGGGATAGCTGTAATTGGAATTTTTGGTATAAAAGGGAGCCCGAGGAGCCTGTTCTGAGGGTGTTCTGGTTGTTGAACCTTTTGTAAGTTCCAAAGAAAGAAATACAAAGAGCTTTAGCTCTTCACTACCTTACCTTCTCTCTTTGTATTTTTATATTTTCACTAAGTTATGCACTCTCTGAGGAATTTTCCCCAGAGAATGAGTAGCTAAACTTTTTAGTTCCTTGGAGTTAAGGTTGCCGGGAAAGGTTCCAAGTGCATCAATCAGAAGCTTTGTGGTTTCAGCTATGAATGAAGAGTAAGTGTGTCCCGTGAATGGTTTCTAATGTTTTTAGTTAACTTAAAACACCTTGGAGTCACCTGGGCCAACACTTGGTAAGGCAAGTGATCTTCACCCATGGAGATGCACTAGTTTACCCCTTGCGAGCCTTTGGTAGGTGACTTGAAGGTAGGTTTTTCTAGAATAGCCAACACTTGGTAAGCTTTTGGACTCTTAGGAGACATCCATTAGTTACCTCTTGCGAGCTTTTGACGGATAATCCAAGGTTAAAGATCACCTTGAATGGTAAAAGCTAAGTGAGAGGCTTGAACCATTGCAAGTTGCATCAGTGAGAGAATTAAAGCTGAAATCCAATTGAGGGATGCATTTATGCAGCACCTGTTAGAGAATTGACTTAGTGTTAAGTCTCTAATGTGAGTAAGTGAACCAAGTGACCGGAGCTATGCTTTTGCATGAGAAACCTCCCCTGTATACCTGAATCTCCAAGGAATGCTTTTCTTCTTAAGTTATTTTCATTACTTTTTGTGTTGTTAATCTAAGTCCAAACCTTTTTCAACCAAAGTTTGTGTTTTATTTCTTAAGCTAATCTTGAAATGAAACAACACCAATTCACTTTGAATTGGTATCATTTTTTACTTGAGTGCCCTTCCCAGTGGATCGATCCTAGAGCCACTATGCTATAGTAGCTTTGTATTTGCTACCCTAGTTCATGGTGTTATAGGTTAAAAATTTTGTTGATTGCACCTGCCATCAAGGAGCACCAGTTGGACATACATCAGCTGAGACACCAAATAGGCATGAATCAAATGGCGCCGTTGCCGGGGAAGGTGTCAAGAATCAGTGATACTATTTCAGTGTACTTGTGATTTTCATCACAAGTGTGGTAAAGTTTCTTTAGCTTTATTAATTCTCATTATTTTCGTTTTGCTAACTCATAATTTAAATTTAGCTTTTAAATTCAGCTTAGTTTTATTTTGTCTTTGTAGCCCTGTTTTCTTTTTGTTGTCCTCTGTTTTCATTTTAGTTTCAAATAGTTGCTAGTTGTGTATGCCAAAGTGGATACGAGGTAGTAGAGGAAGGCTTGTTAGAATTGAATCACCTCATGCTAAGGAATTGGAATTGAGCTTGAATATCATGGAGACTACTCCTGAAGAGCAGCATAGTCACCAAGTTCGTCAAGACAATCTCAATGAATTTAGATCAATGAGGGACCGTATGCATCCACCTCGTATGAGTGCACCATCATGTATAATACCCCCTACAGAGCAGCTAGTTATCAGACCATATATTGTTCCACTTCTACCAACTTTCCATGGAATGGAAAGTGAGAATCCCTATGCACATATTAAGGAATTTGAGGAAGTTTGTAATACATTCCAAGAGGGAGGAGCTTCAATTGATTTGATGAGGCTTAAGTTATTTCCTTTTACTTTAAAGGATAAAGCCAAAATTTGGCTTAATTCTTTAAGGCCAAGGAGTATCCGTACTTGGACTGACTTACAAGCTGAATTCCTTAAGAAATTTTTTCCCACTCATAGAACAAATGGCTTGAAAAGGCAAATTTCAAATTTCTCAGCTAAGGAGAATGAGAAATTCTATGAGTGTTGGGAAAGATATATGGAAGCCATAAATGCATGTCCTCACCACGGTTTTGATACTTGGCTATTGGTGAGTTATTTTTATGATGGGATGTCATCCTCAATGAAGCAACTCCTGGAGACAATGTGTGGAGGAGATTTCATGAGCAAAAATCCGGAGGAGGCTATGGATTTCTTGAATTATGTAGCTGAAGTTTCAAGGGGATGGGATGAGCCAACCAAAGGAGAAGTGGGAAAAATGAAGTCTCAACTGAATGTTTTCAATGCTAAGGCTGGAATGTATGCTTTGAAAGAAGAAGATGATACAAAAGCAAAGTTTGCAGCTGTGACAAGAAGATTAGAGGAGCTGGAATTGAAAAAAATGCATGAAGTGCAAGCTGTTGCTGAATCACCAGTGCAAGTGAAGCTTTGTCCTAATTGTCAATCCTATGAACACTTGGTGGAGGAATGCCCTATAGTTTCAGCTGAAAGGGAAATGTTTGGAGATCAAGCAAATGTTGTTGGACAATTTAAGCCCAATAACAATGCATCCTATGGAAATACTTACAACTCAAGTTGGAGGAATCATCCAAATTTTTCATGGAAGCCTAGAGCACCTCAGTACCAACAGCCGGATCAGCCATCTCAGCAATCTTCAAGTCTTGAACAAGCCATTTTGAATCTCAGCAAGGTAGTGGGAGACTTTGTTGGAGAACAAAAAGCCATCAATAATCAGCTTAATCAAAGAATTGACAGAGTGGAGAATATTCTGAACAAAAGGATGGATGGAATGCAAAATGATATGACTCAAAGATTTGATAATCTCCAGTACTCAATATCAAGGCTCACAAATTTGAATACAGTGCAAGAAAAGGGAAGATTTCCTTCTCAACCCCACCAAAACCCCAAGGGTGTCCAGGAAGTGGAAAGCCATGAGGGGGAATCATCACAGATGAAAGATGTCAAAGCCTTGATCACTCTGAGGAGTGGTAAGAAAATTGAGCAGCCACCACCTAAGCTACCTGTGGAAGCGGAAGAAGAGACAAAGAAGCCAGAGGAAATGACAGACAAAGAAGGAGAGATCAGTGATAAGAGAGAGGACTCTGAGTCAACAATGAATGCAAATCCAGAGAAGGAACTTCTGAAGGAAGAAAAGCTGAAGAAATCAACTTCTCCACCTTTTCCTCAAGCATTGCATGGGAAGAAGGGGGTTAGAAATGCAGCTGAGATCCTTGAAGTATTGAGACAAGTTAAAGTCAATATCCCATTGTTGGATATGATTAAGCAAGTCCCAACATATGCAAAATTCCTAAAGGACCTGTGTACCATCAAAAGAGGGTTGACTGTAACTAAGAAAGCCTTCTTGACTGAGCAAGTAAGTGCAATCTTACAGTGTAAATCTCCTTTGAAGTACAAAGATCCGGGAAGTCCTACCATTTCAGTCATGATTGGAGGAAAGGTAGTGGAGAAAGCTTTATTAGACTTGGGAGCAAGTGTGAATTTGCTTCCATATACTGTCTATAAGCAATTGGGGCTTGGTGAGTTGAAGCCAACAGCAATTACTCTATCTCTAGCAGATAGGTCAGTAAAAATTCCTAGAGGAGTAATTGAGGATGTCTTGGTTCAAGTTGATAATTTCTACTATCCAGTGGATTTTATTGTTCTTGATACGGATCCTACTGTTAAGGAAGCTAATTTAGTTCCTATCATCCTGGGAAGGCCATTCCTAGCTACCTCAAATGCAATCATCAATTGTAGGAATGGGCTCATGCAACTCACTTTTGGTAATATGACACTTGATCTCAATATCTTTTATATGTCTAAAAAGCAAATCATTCCGGAAGAAGAAGAAGGTCCAGAAGAGGTGTGTATTATTGATACTCTGGTTGAGGAACACTGTAATCAGAATGTACAAGACAAGCTGAATGAAAGTTTTGAGGATTGTGAGGAAGGTTTGTCTGAACTTCCTAAGGAGCTTGCTACTTTACAAAGTTGGAGGAGGATAGAAGAAATTCTACCTTTGTTCAATAAAGAAGAGGGAGCAGATGCTGAAAAAGAAATCCCAAAACTCAATTTGAAGCCTCTACCTGTGGAGCTGAAATACACATATCTTGAAGAAGATAACCAATGCCCTGTTGTAATATCTTCATCTCTGACCAATCATCAAGAGAAGTGTTTAATGGAAGTTCTCAAGAAGTGTAAAAAAGCAATAGGATGGCAAATATCTGATTTGAAAGGCATTAGTCCTTTAGTTTGCACACATCATATATATATGGAGGAGGAAGCTAAGCCAATTCGTCAATTTCAAAGAAGATTGAATCCTCATTTACAAGAGGTTGTGCGAGCTGAGGTGCTGAAACTACTTCAAGCAGGTATTATCTACCCTATATCTGACAGCTCTTGGGTGAGTCCTACTCAAGTGGTACCAAAGAAGTCAGGGATCACTGTAGTTCAGAATGAAGAGGGGGAAGAAATCACTACACGTCTCACTTCAGGGTGGAGGGTGTGTATTGATTATAGAAAGTTGAATGCAGTAACCAGAAAAGATCACTTTCCATTGCCATTTATTGATCAAGTTTTGGAGAGAGTCTCTGGCCACCCTTTCTATTGTTTTTTGGATGGGTATTCAGGGTATTTTCAGATTGAAATTGCTGTGGAAGATCAGGAGAAGACTACTTTTACATGTCCATTTGGAACCTATGCTTATAGGAGAATGCCTTTTGGTTTATGTAATGCACCTGCTACTTTCCAAAGATGTATGTTGAGTATCTTCAGTGATATGGTGGAGCGAATTATGGAGGTTTTCATGGATGACATCACCGTATATGGAGGTACATTTGAGGAGTGTTTAGTCAATTTGGAAGCAGTTCTTCACAGATGCATTGAAAAAGACTTGGTGCTTAATTGGGAAAAATGCCATTTCATGGTACAACAAGGAATTGTCCTTGGTCATATCATATCTGAAAAGGGCATTGAAGTTGATAAAGCAAAGGTGGAGCTTATTTCCAAATTGCCATCCCCAACAACTGTAAAAGGAGTAAGGCAGTTCCTTGGCCATGCAGGTTTTTATAGGAGGTTTATAAAAGACTTTTCAAAGCTTTCCAAACCTCTTTGCGAGCTTTTAGCTAAGGATGCTAAGTTTGTATGGGATGAAAGATGTCAAGATAGCTTTGATCAACTGAAGAAATTTTTGACAACAACTCCAATAGTGAGGGCCCCTAACTGGCAATTACCTTTTGAACTAATGTGTGATGCCAGTGACTTTGCTATAGGAGCTGTGCTTGGTCAAAGAGAAGATGGGAAGCCATATGTGATCTACTATGCAAGCAAAACATTGAATGAAGCCCAAAGGAATTACACAACTACAGAAAAAGAATTGTTAGCTGTGGTATTTGCCTTGGACAAATTTCGTGCTTATTTGGTAGGGTCTTTCATCATTGTTTTTACTGACCATTCAGCCTTGAAGTATCTATTGACAAAGCAAGATGCAAAAGCAAGGTTGATAAGATGGATTCTTTTGTTACAAGAATTCGATCTTCAAATCAAAGATAAGAAAGGAGTTGAGAATGTGGTGGCTGACCACCTCTCAAGGTTAGCTATAGCACATAATTCTCATTCCTTACCTATTAATGATGATTTTCCTGAGGAATCACTTATGTTCCTAGTCAAAACTCCTTGGTATGCTCATATGGCTAATTATTTAGTCACTGGTGAAGTTCCAAGTGAGTGGAATGCACAGGACAGGAAGCACTTCTTTGCAAAAATCCATACTTATTATTGGGAAGAGCCTTTCCTTTTTAAATATTGTGCAGATCAGATTATAAGGAAGTGTGTGCCTGAGGAAGAGCAACCAGGAATTCTAATCCATTGTCATGAGAATGCTTGTGGAGGTCACTTTGCCTCTCAGAAAACAGCTATGAAGGTGTTGCAATCAGGCTTTACTTGGCCGTCTTTGTTCAAAGATGCCCACATCATGTGTAGAAATTGTGATAGATGCCAAAGGCTTGGCAAGTTGACAAAAAGAAATCAAATGCCCATGAACCCTATACTGATAGTTGAATTATTTGATGTGTGGGGTATTGACTTTATGGGACCTTTTCCAATGTCTTTTGGTAATTCTTACATCTTGGTGGGGGTAGATTATGTTTCTAAGTGGGTTGAGGCAGTCCCCTGTAAGCAGAATGATCATAAAGTGGTTCTCAAGTTTTTGAAAGAGAACATTTTTGCAAGATTTGGGGTGCCAAAAGCTATAATCAGTGATGGAGGTTCTCATTTTTGCAATAAGCCTTTTGAAAGTTTGTTGGCCAAGTATGGAGTGAAGCATAAGGTAGCTACACCTTATCATCCCCAGACTTCTGGCCAAGTTGAGCTAGCAAACAGGGAGATAAAGAACATACTGATGAAAGTGGTGAGTACAAGCAGGAAGGATTGGTCTGTTAAGCTTCATGACTCATTATGGGCCTATAGAACAGCTTATAAGACTATTCTTGGCATGTCCCCTTATCGTCTTGTCTATGGTAAAGCTTGTCATCTCCCTGTAGAAGTTGAATACAAAGCTTGGTGGGCAATCAAAAAGCTGAATATGGATTTGATAAGGGCTGGGGCAAAAGGGTGCTTAGACCTTAATGAGATGGAGGAATTGAGAAATGATGCTTATATCAACTCCAAAGTTGCAAAACAAAGGATGAAAAAGTGGCATGACCAACTGATTTCTACCAAGGAATTTCAAAAAGGCCAAAGAGTTTTACTCTATGACACAAGACTCCATATTTTTCCTGGGAAGCTTAAGTCCAGGTGGATTGGTCCATTCATTATCCATCAAGTACTTAATCATGGAGTAGTGGAATTATTGAATTCTGATGGCAAGGAAACCTTTAAAGTTAATGGATATCGTCTCAAGCCATATATGGAGCTGTTCAAATCAGACAAGGAGGAGATTAACCTCCTTGAGCCTCAAAAAGCCTAAACAAAGAAGGGTTTACTGGACTTGGTTTTACCAAAGTCCAAAATTTTTGTAAATTTTGTAAATTTTAAAGTAATATTTCTACTTTTGATCTTAGTTTTTGATCTTAAATTGTATGTTTTTGTGTAATTTCATCTGTTTGAATGATTTCAGATGGGAGAAATTGCAAAGAAAAAAATCGGGAAGAAATTGGAGCCGAAACAGAGCTGAAACAGAGCAAAAACAGGGGAGAATAAGAGCTCTGCGAGATTTCGCAGCCAAAGAGGATTTCTCTGCGAAAAGGGTTTTTTGTTGCGAAACCACTTCGCAACGCTTTTGAGCCCTCTGCGAAAGTTTTTGCAGCTGCGAAACGGCCTTTTGGCACACGAGTGCCACTTCGCAGCACAGTGACTTCAATTTCGCAGCTGCGAAGTGCTCTGCGAACCACTAAGGCTTAAAAAAACGCCATTCCGCAGCACTTTCTCAGCGATTTCTCTCTTGCGAAGGATGTTCCGCAATTGCGAAACAGGTGTTTGGCACACGAGCGCCATTCCGCAGCACAGTGACTTCAATTTCGCAGCTGCGAAGTGAGCTGCGAAAGCGATTTTTGAATCCGAAGCGCCCAAATTTGCTGCGGAGCCGTTTTTCTTCTGCGAAACCCCAAATGACCTTTTATATTCTTATAACCGTTATAAATACCGGTCATTTGGGCTGCGAATCCATTTCAGAAAAGGGCAAAAATCGCAGCGACAGACCGTTCGTCTCCTCTCCATAGTCCGACGCCGTTAGCAGCTCCAATCGTCCCCTCCGTTCATCGCCGCCGTCCTAACCCTCGTCAGCTCGCAATGGCACGAACCAGGGGCGCGAAGTCTTCATCCCCTTCCACCCGAAAGCGAACGCCGCGCGAAATGCCACTGCAAGCTTCAAGTTCTGAGCCGCCGCGGCCAGAAACCGTTCCGCCGCCGGCAAAGCTCTCGCCAAAGAAGAAGCAGGCCAAACCACCATTGCAAACCCCTCCGGCGAAACGCTACCTTACCAGGTCAGGGGGCCGGCCCCTCCAAAAGCGAGCTAGGGTACAAAGCTCGGAGCCTATCGATTTAACAGGTCAATCCCCTATTCCATCCCCTGTTTCTTCCCCTGTGTTGTCGCCTGCTGCGTCTCCTGCCCCATCTCCAATTCCATCTCCGGTGCCATCTCCGGCACCGCCTGCGAAGCTTCCAGCAATCCAGCCGCCGCCTGCTGAGCCTCAAATTCCATCCGAACCAACTCCGGAAGCGGTAATTGGGCGGCCAATTCTAGCTCAGCCTCCAATTGAAGGCAATTTGGATTGCCGAGACCGGCCATTCCATTCGGAGCTATGCTTTGACATAGCTGCTTTCCAGCTGCGCCCGGAGCTTGAGGAAACATTCCAATTGCTGCGAAGATACCGAATGGAGCAATTTCTGACACCACGAGACTTCTTCTACCCCAGAATAGCAATGGACTTCTATCAATCCATGACTACTCGACAGGTCAGGGATCCTACCTCAATTCATTTTGTTATTGATGGTAGGCATGGTATCTTGGGGGCTCGGCAAATAGCTGAAGCTTTGGGCATTCCATATGAGCCCAGTCATTTCGATGACTTTAGAGCTTGGGCCAATCCATCTCAGCTGGAGATGGTGCATGTTTTGTCTGGAGGAGCATCCAGAAACCCGTATTTGCTGAGAGGGGAACTACCCCCAAAGATGTTCCTTATTGATGCCCTGTTGAGGCATAGTATATATCCCCTTCAACATTGGACTCAGAGAAGGGGAATTATGTTGGAGACCCTGTTTAAAATGTCTGAGGGCTATTATTTTGGCCCTCACCACCTAATCCTGGCAGCCCTTCTTTATTTCGAAGAGAAGGTGCATAGAAAAAAATTGCAAAGGGCTGATTCCATCCCCCTTCTCTTCCCACGACTGTTGTGCCAAATTCTTGAGCACTTGGGATTCCCAGCAGAGCCTCAGCAGGAGCAAAAGAGGATCTGTAGAGAGATTTTTACTTTTGAAAAATGGAGTAGCATGACAGCTTACAAGGTGGAGCAACAAGAGCTTCCACAGCCAGTTCAGGCTCTACCTGCCAGGAGAGTATCCCCACGCTTCATACCTGAGGGTATGCCTGCAGCCTCTCCCTCCATGGCCAGTGCATCTCCAATTCCTCCAGCAGCCCCTGCTTCAGCACAGCCTTCCACATCAGCCGAGCCTAGGATGGCCATCCCTATCTCTGAGTATAGGGATCTATGCCAGGCATTGGAGACATTGACAGCCTCTCAGAGCAGACTTGCTCAAGAGATGGCAACTTTGAGATCTCAACAGCAGCAGATGATGGCTACTCAGGCTCACCATACTTTCATTCTGAGGCAGCTTCAGCAGCATCTTGGCCTCCCATCAGCTGAGGAGGAGGCCACTCCTACCACCATAGAGCCAAATGCCCCTCATCAGTCAGCAGCTCCAGCTTCAGCAGAGCCATCTCCATAGGCTATCAGCTTTAGCATTTTCTTCCTCTGAACATTTCTATATCTTTAATATATTATCTTTTTGTGTATTTTGTTTTGGTTAGTCTTTTGTGAAATCTCTTATATTTTGATAATATATTTGTGGAGATTCTTTGGATTGTTGTATTACTCCCTTTTTATAGCTGTTCACAAATGAGTAAAGTAATACAAAATCTAATTTTTGTTGTTAATTCTTAGCATCAATTTACTCTTTCTCCCTTTGCTCACATTGTTTATTCTTTTTGAAACATGTGGTTTCTCCATTCAATATTCGAAATTGAAATCGATCAGGAGGTACCACTTCCTCCCTTTATTTTTGATCACCCATATCACATTGAGGACAATGCTCAGCTCGGTTGGGGGGAGATGAAATGAGGAAGGAAGTTTGCTAAGTTGAAGGAAGTATGCTAAGTTATTTTGATATTTTAGCTTTGTCTAGTAAAATAATTATGTTATTTGGATAATTCAGTTGTGCCTAGTAATTTAATTGTAGTTTTTGCTTATTACTACAATCTCCATGGATTTTGAGGAAAAATTTTCGAATTAAAATAGGAGAAACTGAACTTTTGCTTTGCATCTAACTTAGAGTTTGGATTATGCTTGCTAAAGTGGTTCAATTGTTGAAACTTCTATTGAGATCAAATTTAGTCTTTCCACTTTAAGCTATCCACATACTGTGCACAATAGATTCCTTTTATAAAATGAGAAACTATTTCCCCCTTGACTTAGAAAATTTTGGGACTTGATATCTTTGACCTCATTTTAATGATATTGAGACACCTTATGAAAGGCCAATGAGCCTTTGAAAAAAAAAAGAAGAGAAAAAAAAGAAAGAAAGCAAAATGCTTGCTTGCCTTGAAACCCGAGCAAGGTCTTAAAGGGTATATGGTGAAAACCTTTGAAACCTGATGCCCTAAGCCTTCATTGGTTGGGAGTCATCGGCCTCAATGCTCGTTACAAGGGTGGAAAGGTGGAGTTAGCATTTGGTAGGCAAAAAGGGTATATGAAAAAGTCCGGGGTGAAATCCGAGGAGCTAGTGGTTGAAAGATCCTTAAAGCTTGATGCCCTAAACCTTAATTGGTTGGGAGTCATCGATGGACCCCCGTTATATGGACAAAACAGAAAAGAATGCCCCTTAAGCCTGTTGCCTTAAAAAAAAAAAAAAAAAAAAAGAAAAAAAAAAAAAAAAAAAAAGAAAAGTGTGTTCTCTGTTTATTGAATTTGGTCAAGTTTGCTAAAGTGTTGAAAAGAGATAGGTTGGGGGGAGAGATTAGTTTAGCATGCTATATTTGGAACCTATCATATTACACTTAGATTTTTGTGGAAGATTAAAGTTTGGTTCTTTGGAAGTGAAAATGATTCTAAAACTTCAATTTGCATAATGCATTCCCTTGATCAGTGGTATTTAGCAAAGTTGCTGATTTCTCTTATTGAAATATTGAAGTTATAGTTCTTTAATGATCCATGAGAGAGTTTTTCAGTCTTGCCTCTTAAATATTTTTTTGGAAGTGATTAGCATGCTTTGTAAATTATGGTAATTTTGTTTTGTTTTTCTCTCCTTCATTGCTAAGGGACTAGCAATATGTCGGTTGGGGGGAGTGATTACTACTCAAAAAGTGCTATTTGATAGCCTTTTAATTAATCCTTTTAAACACTTTTGAGTAGTAGTTAGTGCATTTTAACCCAATTAGCATGTTAAGGCTCCTTGCAATCAATTATAATCAAATTGCCTTAAGTTTTGGTGTTTTGATAGCATTTTGACCACCAAAGCATTATGAGATTGAGGAGAGTGTTATGGAATCCTTAGAAAGCTTTGGGAAGCTAAGAGGCATGAAGAATCACAGCCTTGAAGCTCTTATGCCATAAGCAAAGTGGAAATGCAAAAGGGGAAGCAAAGAGGATTCAGCCGTGGAGCACTCTTGATGACAGTCACTGCGGCTAATTTTGGAGCCCTTCCCGAAGTCCATTTCCTGCATACAATATGTCATTTGAAAGCTTGGGAAGTCAACAATCCAATGCCTCAAACCGTGTGCAATTTGGATCTGAAATGAGGAAGCTACAGCCGTTGGAAGATAACTGCTCCAAGCTGAAGGAAGGAAGACTTCAGTAAAGTGCTGCGAAATCACCATTCTTGTTGCGGAATGGTTTCGCAGCCTTTTTGCACAGTGCTATGGAGTTCCCCTGAAGCTTTGCGCCGCGATGGAAGACAAACACCTCAAGTTGGAAGTTCACTTTACAAAGGTGTTGAAGCAGCTGGCTGCTATGAAGGAATTTCGCAGCTCCTCTTGTGCACCTGCGAAATTTCGCAGACCTCATCTTTCACCTGCGAAGTGGTCCTTAGTGCTTCCTGATATTTGTAACCGACTCTTGGAGATATTTTTCATTAGATTTTTGTTGCTTAAATGCCTAAATTCTCCTTGTAAGTCACCAATGAAAGATTTCCTTAGCTTTTAAGTTAGGAATTTAGCAAATTACCAGGGGATAGCTGTAATTGGAATTTTTGGTATAAAAGGGAGCCCGAGGAGCCTGTTCTGAGGGTGTTCTGGTTGTTGAACCTTTTGTAAGTTCCAAAGAAAGAAATACAAAGAGCTTTAGCTCTTCACTACCTTACCTTCTCTCTTTGTATTTTTATATTTTCACTAAGTTATGCACTCTCTGAGGAATTTTCCCCAGAGAATGAGTAGCTAAACTTTTTAGTTCCTTGGAGTTAAGGTTGCCGGGAAAGGTTCCAAGTGCATCAATCAGAAGCTTTGTGGTTTCAGCTATGAATGAAGAGTAAGTGTGTCCCGTGAATGGTTTCTAATGTTTTTAGTTAACTTAAAACACCTTGGAGTCACCTGGGCCAACACTTGGTAAGGCAAGTGATCTTCACCCATGGAGATGCACTAGTTTACCCCTTGCGAGCCTTTGGTAGGTGACTTGAAGGTAGGTTTTTCTAGAATAGCCAACACTTGGTAAGCTTTTGGACTCTTAGGAGACATCCATTAGTTACCTCTTGCGAGCTTTTGACGGATAATCCAAGGTTAAAGATCACCTTGAATGGTAAAAGCTAAGTGAGAGGCTTGAACCATTGCAAGTTGCATCAGTGAGAGAATTAAAGCTGAAATCCAATTGAGGGATGCATTTATGCAGCACCTGTTAGAGAATTGACTTAGTGTTAAGTCTCTAATGTGAGTAAGTGAACCAAGTGACCGGAGCTATGCTTTTGCATGAGAAACCTCCCCTGTATACCTGAATCTCCAAGGAATGCTTTTCTTCTTAAGTTATTTTCATTACTTTTTGTGTTGTTAATCTAAGTCCAAACCTTTTTCAACCAAAGTTTGTGTTTTATTTCTTAAGCTAATCTTGAAATGAAACAACACCAATTCACTTTGAATTGGTATCATTTTTTACTTGAGTGCCCTTCCCAGTGGATCGATCCTAGAGCCACTATGCTATAGTAGCTTTGTATTTGCTACCCTAGTTCATGGTGTTATAGGTTAAAAATTTTGTTGATTGCACCTGCCATCAAGGAGCACCAGTTGGACATACATCAGCTGAGACACCAAATAGGCATGAATCAAATGGCGCCGTTGCCGGGGAAGGTGTCAAGAATCAGTGATACTATTTCAGTGTACTTGTGATTTTCATCACAAGTGTGGTAAAGTTTCTTTAGCTTTATTAATTCTCATTATTTTCGTTTTGCTAACTCATAATTTAAATTTAGCTTTTAAATTCAGCTTAGTTTTATTTTGTCTTTGTAGCCCTGTTTTCTTTTTGTTGTCCTCTGTTTTCATTTTAGTTTCAAATAGTTGCTAGTTGTGTATGCCAAAGTGGATACGAGGTAGTAGAGGAAGGCTTGTTAGAATTGAATCACCTCATGCTAAGGAATTGGAATTGAGCTTGAATATCATGGAGACTACTCCTGAAGAGCAGCATAGTCACCAAGTTCGTCAAGACAATCTCAATGAATTTAGATCAATGAGGGACCGTATGCATCCACCTCGTATGAGTGCACCATCATGTATAATACCCCCTACAGAGCAGCTAGTTATCAGACCATATATTGTTCCACTTCTACCAACTTTCCATGGAATGGAAAGTGAGAATCCCTATGCACATATTAAGGAATTTGAGGAAGTTTGTAATACATTCCAAGAGGGAGGAGCTTCAATTGATTTGATGAGGCTTAAGTTATTTCCTTTTACTTTAAAGGATAAAGCCAAAATTTGGCTTAATTCTTTAAGGCCAAGGAGTATCCGTACTTGGACTGACTTACAAGCTGAATTCCTTAAGAAATTTTTTCCCACTCATAGAACAAATGGCTTGAAAAGGCAAATTTCAAATTTCTCAGCTAAGGAGAATGAGAAATTCTATGAGTGTTGGGAAAGATATATGGAAGCCATAAATGCATGTCCTCACCACGGTTTTGATACTTGGCTATTGGTGAGTTATTTTTATGATGGGATGTCATCCTCAATGAAGCAACTCCTGGAGACAATGTGTGGAGGAGATTTCATGAGCAAAAATCCGGAGGAGGCTATGGATTTCTTGAATTATGTAGCTGAAGTTTCAAGGGGATGGGATGAGCCAACCAAAGGAGAAGTGGGAAAAATGAAGTCTCAACTGAATGTTTTCAATGCTAAGGCTGGAATGTATGCTTTGAAAGAAGAAGATGATACAAAAGCAAAGTTTGCAGCTGTGACAAGAAGATTAGAGGAGCTGGAATTGAAAAAAATGCATGAAGTGCAAGCTGTTGCTGAATCACCAGTGCAAGTGAAGCTTTGTCCTAATTGTCAATCCTATGAACACTTGGTGGAGGAATGCCCTATAGTTTCAGCTGAAAGGGAAATGTTTGGAGATCAAGCAAATGTTGTTGGACAATTTAAGCCCAATAACAATGCATCCTATGGAAATACTTACAACTCAAGTTGGAGGAATCATCCAAATTTTTCATGGAAGCCTAGAGCACCTCAGTACCAACAGCCGGATCAGCCATCTCAGCAATCTTCAAGTCTTGAACAAGCCATTTTGAATCTCAGCAAGGTAGTGGGAGACTTTGTTGGAGAACAAAAAGCCATCAATAATCAGCTTAATCAAAGAATTGACAGAGTGGAGAATATTCTGAACAAAAGGATGGATGGAATGCAAAATGATATGACTCAAAGATTTGATAATCTCCAGTACTCAATATCAAGGCTCACAAATTTGAATACAGTGCAAGAAAAGGGAAGATTTCCTTCTCAACCCCACCAAAACCCCAAGGGTGTCCAGGAAGTGGAAAGCCATGAGGGGGAATCATCACAGATGAAAGATGTCAAAGCCTTGATCACTCTGAGGAGTGGTAAGAAAATTGAGCAGCCACCACCTAAGCTACCTGTGGAAGCGGAAGAAGAGACAAAGAAGCCAGAGGAAATGACAGACAAAGAAGGAGAGATCAGTGATAAGAGAGAGGACTCTGAGTCAACAATGAATGCAAATCCAGAGAAGGAACTTCTGAAGGAAGAAAAGCTGAAGAAATCAACTTCTCCACCTTTTCCTCAAGCATTGCATGGGAAGAAGGGGGTTAGAAATGCAGCTGAGATCCTTGAAGTATTGAGACAAGTTAAAGTCAATATCCCATTGTTGGATATGATTAAGCAAGTCCCAACATATGCAAAATTCCTAAAGGACCTGTGTACCATCAAAAGAGGGTTGACTGTAACTAAGAAAGCCTTCTTGACTGAGCAAGTAAGTGCAATCTTACAGTGTAAATCTCCTTTGAAGTACAAAGATCCGGGAAGTCCTACCATTTCAGTCATGATTGGAGGAAAGGTAGTGGAGAAAGCTTTATTAGACTTGGGAGCAAGTGTGAATTTGCTTCCATATACTGTCTATAAGCAATTGGGGCTTGGTGAGTTGAAGCCAACAGCAATTACTCTATCTCTAGCAGATAGGTCAGTAAAAATTCCTAGAGGAGTAATTGAGGATGTCTTGGTTCAAGTTGATAATTTCTACTATCCAGTGGATTTTATTGTTCTTGATACGGATCCTACTGTTAAGGAAGCTAATTTAGTTCCTATCATCCTGGGAAGGCCATTCCTAGCTACCTCAAATGCAATCATCAATTGTAGGAATGGGCTCATGCAACTCACTTTTGGTAATATGACACTTGATCTCAATATCTTTTATATGTCTAAAAAGCAAATCATTCCGGAAGAAGAAGAAGGTCCAGAAGAGGTGTGTATTATTGATACTCTGGTTGAGGAACACTGTAATCAGAATGTACAAGACAAGCTGAATGAAAGTTTTGAGGATTGTGAGGAAGGTTTGTCTGAACTTCCTAAGGAGCTTGCTACTTTACAAAGTTGGAGGAGGATAGAAGAAATTCTACCTTTGTTCAATAAAGAAGAGGGAGCAGATGCTGAAAAAGAAATCCCAAAACTCAATTTGAAGCCTCTACCTGTGGAGCTGAAATACACATATCTTGAAGAAGATAACCAATGCCCTGTTGTAATATCTTCATCTCTGACCAATCATCAAGAGAAGTGTTTAATGGAAGTTCTCAAGAAGTGTAAAAAAGCAATAGGATGGCAAATATCTGATTTGAAAGGCATTAGTCCTTTAGTTTGCACACATCATATATATATGGAGGAGGAAGCTAAGCCAATTCGTCAATTTCAAAGAAGATTGAATCCTCATTTACAAGAGGTTGTGCGAGCTGAGGTGCTGAAACTACTTCAAGCAGGTATTATCTACCCTATATCTGACAGCTCTTGGGTGAGTCCTACTCAAGTGGTACCAAAGAAGTCAGGGATCACTGTAGTTCAGAATGAAGAGGGGGAAGAAATCACTACACGTCTCACTTCAGGGTGGAGGGTGTGTATTGATTATAGAAAGTTGAATGCAGTAACCAGAAAAGATCACTTTCCATTGCCATTTATTGATCAAGTTTTGGAGAGAGTCTCTGGCCACCCTTTCTATTGTTTTTTGGATGGGTATTCAGGGTATTTTCAGATTGAAATTGCTGTGGAAGATCAGGAGAAGACTACTTTTACATGTCCATTTGGAACCTATGCTTATAGGAGAATGCCTTTTGGTTTATGTAATGCACCTGCTACTTTCCAAAGATGTATGTTGAGTATCTTCAGTGATATGGTGGAGCGAATTATGGAGGTTTTCATGGATGACATCACCGTATATGGAGGTACATTTGAGGAGTGTTTAGTCAATTTGGAAGCAGTTCTTCACAGATGCATTGAAAAAGACTTGGTGCTTAATTGGGAAAAATGCCATTTCATGGTACAACAAGGAATTGTCCTTGGTCATATCATATCTGAAAAGGGCATTGAAGTTGATAAAGCAAAGGTGGAGCTTATTTCCAAATTGCCATCCCCAACAACTGTAAAAGGAGTAAGGCAGTTCCTTGGCCATGCAGGTTTTTATAGGAGGTTTATAAAAGACTTTTCAAAGCTTTCCAAACCTCTTTGCGAGCTTTTAGCTAAGGATGCTAAGTTTGTATGGGATGAAAGATGTCAAGATAGCTTTGATCAACTGAAGAAATTTTTGACAACAACTCCAATAGTGAGGGCCCCTAACTGGCAATTACCTTTTGAACTAATGTGTGATGCCAGTGACTTTGCTATAGGAGCTGTGCTTGGTCAAAGAGAAGATGGGAAGCCATATGTGATCTACTATGCAAGCAAAACATTGAATGAAGCCCAAAGGAATTACACAACTACAGAAAAAGAATTGTTAGCTGTGGTATTTGCCTTGGACAAATTTCGTGCTTATTTGGTAGGGTCTTTCATCATTGTTTTTACTGACCATTCAGCCTTGAAGTATCTATTGACAAAGCAAGATGCAAAAGCAAGGTTGATAAGATGGATTCTTTTGTTACAAGAATTCGATCTTCAAATCAAAGATAAGAAAGGAGTTGAGAATGTGGTGGCTGACCACCTCTCAAGGTTAGCTATAGCACATAATTCTCATTCCTTACCTATTAATGATGATTTTCCTGAGGAATCACTTATGTTCCTAGTCAAAACTCCTTGGTATGCTCATATGGCTAATTATTTAGTCACTGGTGAAGTTCCAAGTGAGTGGAATGCACAGGACAGGAAGCACTTCTTTGCAAAAATCCATACTTATTATTGGGAAGAGCCTTTCCTTTTTAAATATTGTGCAGATCAGATTATAAGGAAGTGTGTGCCTGAGGAAGAGCAACCAGGAATTCTAATCCATTGTCATGAGAATGCTTGTGGAGGTCACTTTGCCTCTCAGAAAACAGCTATGAAGGTGTTGCAATCAGGCTTTACTTGGCCGTCTTTGTTCAAAGATGCCCACATCATGTGTAGAAATTGTGATAGATGCCAAAGGCTTGGCAAGTTGACAAAAAGAAATCAAATGCCCATGAACCCTATACTGATAGTTGAATTATTTGATGTGTGGGGTATTGACTTTATGGGACCTTTTCCAATGTCTTTTGGTAATTCTTACATCTTGGTGGGGGTAGATTATGTTTCTAAGTGGGTTGAGGCAGTCCCCTGTAAGCAGAATGATCATAAAGTGGTTCTCAAGTTTTTGAAAGAGAACATTTTTGCAAGATTTGGGGTGCCAAAAGCTATAATCAGTGATGGAGGTTCTCATTTTTGCAATAAGCCTTTTGAAAGTTTGTTGGCCAAGTATGGAGTGAAGCATAAGGTAGCTACACCTTATCATCCCCAGACTTCTGGCCAAGTTGAGCTAGCAAACAGGGAGATAAAGAACATACTGATGAAAGTGGTGAGTACAAGCAGGAAGGATTGGTCTGTTAAGCTTCATGACTCATTATGGGCCTATAGAACAGCTTATAAGACTATTCTTGGCATGTCCCCTTATCGTCTTGTCTATGGTAAAGCTTGTCATCTCCCTGTAGAAGTTGAATACAAAGCTTGGTGGGCAATCAAAAAGCTGAATATGGATTTGATAAGGGCTGGGGCAAAAGGGTGCTTAGACCTTAATGAGATGGAGGAATTGAGAAATGATGCTTATATCAACTCCAAAGTTGCAAAACAAAGGATGAAAAAGTGGCATGACCAACTGATTTCTACCAAGGAATTTCAAAAAGGCCAAAGAGTTTTACTCTATGACACAAGACTCCATATTTTTCCTGGGAAGCTTAAGTCCAGGTGGATTGGTCCATTCATTATCCATCAAGTACTTAATCATGGAGTAGTGGAATTATTGAATTCTGATGGCAAGGAAACCTTTAAAGTTAATGGATATCGTCTCAAGCCATATATGGAGCTGTTCAAATCAGACAAGGAGGAGATTAACCTCCTTGAGCCTCAAAAAGCCTAAACAAAGAAGGGTTTACTGGACTTGGTTTTACCAAAGTCCAAAATTTTTGTAAATTTTGTAAATTTTAAAGTAATATTTCTACTTTTGATCTTAGTTTTTGATCTTAAATTGTATGTTTTTGTGTAATTTCATCTGTTTGAATGATTTCAGATGGGAGAAATTGCAAAGAAAAAAATCGGGAAGAAATTGGAGCCGAAACAGAGCTGAAACAGAGCAAAAACAGGGGAGAATAAGAGCTCTGCGAGATTTCGCAGCCAAAGAGGATTTCTCTGCGAAAAGGGTTTTTTGTTGCGAAACCACTTCGCAACGCTTTTGAGCCCTCTGCGAAAGTTTTTGCAGCTGCGAAACGGCCTTTTGGCACACGAGTGCCACTTCGCAGCACAGTGACTTCAATTTCGCAGCTGCGAAGTGCTCTGCGAACCACTAAGGCTTAAAAAAACGCCATTCCGCAGCACTTTCTCAGCGATTTCTCTCTTGCGAAGGATGTTCCGCAATTGCGAAACAGGTGTTTGGCACACGAGCGCCATTCCGCAGCACAGTGACTTCAATTTCGCAGCTGCGAAGTGAGCTGCGAAAGCGATTTTTGAATCCGAAGCGCCCAAATTTGCTGCGGAGCCGTTTTTCTTCTGCGAAACCCCAAATGACCTTTTATATTCTTATAACCGTTATAAATACCGGTCATTTGGGCTGCGAATCCATTTCAGAAAAGGGCAAAAATCGCAGCGACAGACCGTTCGTCTCCTCTCCATAGTCCGACGCCGTTAGCAGCTCCAATCGTCCCCTCCGTTCATCGCCGCCGTCCTAACCCTCGTCAGCTCGCAATGGCACGAACCAGGGGCGCGAAGTCTTCATCCCCTTCCACCCGAAAGCGAACGCCGCGCGAAATGCCACTGCAAGCTTCAAGTTCTGAGCCGCCGCGGCCAGAAACCGTTCCGCCGCCGGCAAAGCTCTCGCCAAAGAAGAAGCAGGCCAAACCACCATTGCAAACCCCTCCGGCGAAACGCTACCTTACCAGGTCAGGGGGCCGGCCCCTCCAAAAGCGAGCTAGGGTACAAAGCTCGGAGCCTATCGATTTAACAGGTCAATCCCCTATTCCATCCCCTGTTTCTTCCCCTGTGTTGTCGCCTGCTGCGTCTCCTGCCCCATCTCCAATTCCATCTCCGGTGCCATCTCCGGCACCGCCTGCGAAGCTTCCAGCAATCCAGCCGCCGCCTGCTGAGCCTCAAATTCCATCCGAACCAACTCCGGAAGCGGTAATTGGGCGGCCAATTCTAGCTCAGCCTCCAATTGAAGGCAATTTGGATTGCCGAGACCGGCCATTCCATTCGGAGCTATGCTTTGACATAGCTGCTTTCCAGCTGCGCCCGGAGCTTGAGGAAACATTCCAATTGCTGCGAAGATACCGAATGGAGCAATTTCTGACACCACGAGACTTCTTCTACCCCAGAATAGCAATGGACTTCTATCAATCCATGACTACTCGACAGGTCAGGGATCCTACCTCAATTCATTTTGTTATTGATGGTAGGCATGGTATCTTGGGGGCTCGGCAAATAGCTGAAGCTTTGGGCATTCCATATGAGCCCAGTCATTTCGATGACTTTAGAGCTTGGGCCAATCCATCTCAGCTGGAGATGGTGCATGTTTTGTCTGGAGGAGCATCCAGAAACCCGTATTTGCTGAGAGGGGAACTACCCCCAAAGATGTTCCTTATTGATGCCCTGTTGAGGCATAGTATATATCCCCTTCAACATTGGACTCAGAGAAGGGGAATTATGTTGGAGACCCTGTTTAAAATGTCTGAGGGCTATTATTTTGGCCCTCACCACCTAATCCTGGCAGCCCTTCTTTATTTCGAAGAGAAGGTGCATAGAAAAAAATTGCAAAGGGCTGATTCCATCCCCCTTCTCTTCCCACGACTGTTGTGCCAAATTCTTGAGCACTTGGGATTCCCAGCAGAGCCTCAGCAGGAGCAAAAGAGGATCTGTAGAGAGATTTTTACTTTTGAAAAATGGAGTAGCATGACAGCTTACAAGGTGGAGCAACAAGAGCTTCCACAGCCAGTTCAGGCTCTACCTGCCAGGAGAGTATCCCCACGCTTCATACCTGAGGGTATGCCTGCAGCCTCTCCCTCCATGGCCAGTGCATCTCCAATTCCTCCAGCAGCCCCTGCTTCAGCACAGCCTTCCACATCAGCCGAGCCTAGGATGGCCATCCCTATCTCTGAGTATAGGGATCTATGCCAGGCATTGGAGACATTGACAGCCTCTCAGAGCAGACTTGCTCAAGAGATGGCAACTTTGAGATCTCAACAGCAGCAGATGATGGCTACTCAGGCTCACCATACTTTCATTCTGAGGCAGCTTCAGCAGCATCTTGGCCTCCCATCAGCTGAGGAGGAGGCCACTCCTACCACCATAGAGCCAAATGCCCCTCATCAGTCAGCAGCTCCAGCTTCAGCAGAGCCATCTCCATAGGCTATCAGCTTTAGCATTTTCTTCCTCTGAACATTTCTATATCTTTAATATATTATCTTTTTGTGTATTTTGTTTTGGTTAGTCTTTTGTGAAATCTCTTATATTTTGATAATATATTTGTGGAGATTCTTTGGATTGTTGTATTACTCCCTTTTTATAGCTGTTCACAAATGAGTAAAGTAATACAAAATCTAATTTTTGTTGTTAATTCTTAGCATCAATTTACTCTTTCTCCCTTTGCTCACATTGTTTATTCTTTTTGAAACATGTGGTTTCTCCATTCAATATTCGAAATTGAAATCGATCAGGAGGTACCACTTCCTCCCTTTATTTTTGATCACCCATATCACATTGAGGACAATGCTCAGCTCGGTTGGGGGGAGATGAAATGAGGAAGGAAGTTTGCTAAGTTGAAGGAAGTATGCTAAGTTATTTTGATATTTTAGCTTTGTCTAGTAAAATAATTATGTTATTTGGATAATTCAGTTGTGCCTAGTAATTTAATTGTAGTTTTTGCTTATTACTACAATCTCCATGGATTTTGAGGAAAAATTTTCGAATTAAAATAGGAGAAACTGAACTTTTGCTTTGCATCTAACTTAGAGTTTGGATTATGCTTGCTAAAGTGGTTCAATTGTTGAAACTTCTATTGAGATCAAATTTAGTCTTTCCACTTTAAGCTATCCACATACTGTGCACAATAGATTCCTTTTATAAAATGAGAAACTATTTCCCCCTTGACTTAGAAAATTTTGGGACTTGATATCTTTGACCTCATTTTAATGATATTGAGACACCTTATGAAAGGCCAATGAGCCTTTGAAAAAAAAAAGAAGAGAAAAAAAAGAAAGAAAGCAAAATGCTTGCTTGCCTTGAAACCCGAGCAAGGTCTTAAAGGGTATATGGTGAAAACCTTTGAAACCTGATGCCCTAAGCCTTCATTGGTTGGGAGTCATCGGCCTCAATGCTCGTTACAAGGGTGGAAAGGTGGAGTTAGCATTTGGTAGGCAAAAAGGGTATATGAAAAAGTCCGGGGTGAAATCCGAGGAGCTAGTGGTTGAAAGATCCTTAAAGCTTGATGCCCTAAACCTTAATTGGTTGGGAGTCATCGATGGACCCCCGTTATATGGACAAAACAGAAAAGAATGCCCCTTAAGCCTGTTGCCTTAAAAAAAAAAAAAAAAAAAAAGAAAAAAAAAAAAAAAAAAAAAGAAAAGTGTGTTCTCTGTTTATTGAATTTGGTCAAGTTTGCTAAAGTGTTGAAAAGAGATAGGTTGGGGGGAGAGATTAGTTTAGCATGCTATATTTGGAACCTATCATATTACACTTAGATTTTTGTGGAAGATTAAAGTTTGGTTCTTTGGAAGTGAAAATGATTCTAAAACTTCAATTTGCATAATGCATTCCCTTGATCAGTGGTATTTAGCAAAGTTGCTGATTTCTCTTATTGAAATATTGAAGTTATAGTTCTTTAATGATCCATGAGAGAGTTTTTCAGTCTTGCCTCTTAAATATTTTTTTGGAAGTGATTAGCATGCTTTGTAAATTATGGTAATTTTGTTTTGTTTTTCTCTCCTTCATTGCTAAGGGACTAGCAATATGTCGGTTGGGGGGAGTGATTACTACTCAAAAAGTGCTATTTGATAGCCTTTTAATTAATCCTTTTAAACACTTTTGAGTAGTAGTTAGTGCATTTTAACCCAATTAGCATGTTAAGGCTCCTTGCAATCAATTATAATCAAATTGCCTTAAGTTTTGGTGTTTTGATAGCATTTTGACCACCAAAGCATTATGAGATTGAGGAGAGTGTTATGGAATCCTTAGAAAGCTTTGGGAAGCTAAGAGGCATGAAGAATCACAGCCTTGAAGCTCTTATGCCATAAGCAAAGTGGAAATGCAAAAGGGGAAGCAAAGAGGATTCAGCCGTGGAGCACTCTTGATGACAGTCACTGCGGCTAATTTTGGAGCCCTTCCCGAAGTCCATTTCCTGCATACAATATGTCATTTGAAAGCTTGGGAAGTCAACAATCCAATGCCTCAAACCGTGTGCAATTTGGATCTGAAATGAGGAAGCTACAGCCGTTGGAAGATAACTGCTCCAAGCTGAAGGAAGGAAGACTTCAGTAAAGTGCTGCGAAATCACCATTCTTGTTGCGGAATGGTTTCGCAGCCTTTTTGCACAGTGCTATGGAGTTCCCCTGAAGCTTTGCGCCGCGATGGAAGACAAACACCTCAAGTTGGAAGTTCACTTTACAAAGGTGTTGAAGCAGCTGGCTGCTATGAAGGAATTTCGCAGCTCCTCTTGTGCACCTGCGAAATTTCGCAGACCTCATCTTTCACCTGCGAAGTGGTCCTTAGTGCTTCCTGATATTTGTAACCGACTCTTGGAGATATTTTTCATTAGATTTTTGTTGCTTAAATGCCTAAATTCTCCTTGTAAGTCACCAATGAAAGATTTCCTTAGCTTTTAAGTTAGGAATTTAGCAAATTACCAGGGGATAGCTGTAATTGGAATTTTTGGTATAAAAGGGAGCCCGAGGAGCCTGTTCTGAGGGTGTTCTGGTTGTTGAACCTTTTGTAAGTTCCAAAGAAAGAAATACAAAGAGCTTTAGCTCTTCACTACCTTACCTTCTCTCTTTGTATTTTTATATTTTCACTAAGTTATGCACTCTCTGAGGAATTTTCCCCAGAGAATGAGTAGCTAAACTTTTTAGTTCCTTGGAGTTAAGGTTGCCGGGAAAGGTTCCAAGTGCATCAATCAGAAGCTTTGTGGTTTCAGCTATGAATGAAGAGTAAGTGTGTCCCGTGAATGGTTTCTAATGTTTTTAGTTAACTTAAAACACCTTGGAGTCACCTGGGCCAACACTTGGTAAGGCAAGTGATCTTCACCCATGGAGATGCACTAGTTTACCCCTTGCGAGCCTTTGGTAGGTGACTTGAAGGTAGGTTTTTCTAGAATAGCCAACACTTGGTAAGCTTTTGGACTCTTAGGAGACATCCATTAGTTACCTCTTGCGAGCTTTTGACGGATAATCCAAGGTTAAAGATCACCTTGAATGGTAAAAGCTAAGTGAGAGGCTTGAACCATTGCAAGTTGCATCAGTGAGAGAATTAAAGCTGAAATCCAATTGAGGGATGCATTTATGCAGCACCTGTTAGAGAATTGACTTAGTGTTAAGTCTCTAATGTGAGTAAGTGAACCAAGTGACCGGAGCTATGCTTTTGCATGAGAAACCTCCCCTGTATACCTGAATCTCCAAGGAATGCTTTTCTTCTTAAGTTATTTTCATTACTTTTTGTGTTGTTAATCTAAGTCCAAACCTTTTTCAACCAAAGTTTGTGTTTTATTTCTTAAGCTAATCTTGAAATGAAACAACACCAATTCACTTTGAATTGGTATCATTTTTTACTTGAGTGCCCTTCCCAGTGGATCGATCCTAGAGCCACTATGCTATAGTAGCTTTGTATTTGCTACCCTAGTTCATGGTGTTATAGGTTAAAAATTTTGTTGATTGCACCTGCCATCAAGGAGCACCAGCTGGACATACATCAGCTGAGACACCAAATAGGCATGAATCAGTTGTGAGCTAATGGCTTTAGATGCTATGAACAACTCAGGATTATAGTTGACATGAAGGACTTCAAGCTATGTGCTCCAAGCTCTAGATGCTATGAATAACTCAGAATTGTGGATGATATGAACGACTTAGGATCTTATGATCTTTGACCTCTAGATGCTATGAACAACTCAAGGTTGAGGATGATATGAACGATTCTCAGCAGTAAGCTTATGAGTCTAAATGTTAAGAATAACTTAGGATTGTGCATGACATTAATGAATCTCGGTCATGAGGTTAGGACTCTTGATGCTATGAACAACCCAAGGTTGTGGATGATATGAAGAACTATGGATCTCGTGATCTTAGACCTATAGATGTTATAAAAAGCTCAAGGATGTTAATTATATGAACGATTCTTAATTGTGTTCCTATGGCTCCAAATGCCTTGAACAACTGATGGTTCTGGATGACAAGAACAACTTTGGGTCATGAGCTCAAGGCTCTATATGTTGTGAACATCTTAAGGCAATTGTTGACATGAATGACTCCAGGTCATGAGCTCAAGGCTCTAAATACTATGAATAGCTTAAGGCTATGGTTGACATGAATGAATTCAGGTTGTGAGGTCAGGGCTCGAGATGCTATGAACAACTCAGAGTTATGGATGATATGAAAAATTTGGGATCCTATAAGTTGAGGCGTTTAGATGCTATGAATAAAATAGGGCAAAGGATAATACGAATAATTCTTGGTCATGAGCCTATGATCCTAAATGCAATGAACAACTCAGGACTGTGGATGACATGAATGACTCTGGGTTGTGAGCTCAAGGCTCTAGATGCTATGAATAGCTTAAGGTTGTGGTTCACAAGAAGGACTTTGAGTCATGTGCTCAGAGCTCTAGATGTTATGAACAACTCAAAGTTTTGGATGATATGGATGACTCAATATCCCATGATCTAAGGCCTCTAAATGCTATAAACAACTCAAGGCTGAGGATGACATGATCAATTCTTGGTTATGAGCCAATGACTTTAAATGTTATGAATAGCTTAGGGTTATGCATGAAATGAATGACTCCCAATCATGAGCTTAGGAATCCGGATGCTATGAACAACTCAGGTTTGTGGATGATATGAATGACTATTAATCTTATGAGTTTAGGCCTCTCGATGCTATGAAAAGCTCAAGGGTGTGGATGATATGAACAATATTTGGTCATGTGCCTATGGCTTTAAATGCTATGAACAGCTCAGGGTTGTGGATGACATGAATGACTCTAGATTGTGAGCTCCATGTTCTGAATGCTATGAGCAACTCACGGTTGTTGTTGATGTCAACAACTCCAGGTTATGAGCTTAGGGTTCTAGATGCTATGGATAACTCAAGCTTGTGGATGACATGAACGACTCTAGGTCATGAGCTTAGGTCTTTAGATACTGTGAACAACTCAAGGTTGTGGTTGACATGAATGGCTTTTGGTCGTGAACTCAAGGCTCTAGATGATATGAATAGCTCAGGACTGTGGATGACATGAGTTACTCTAGGTTGTGAGGTTATAACTATTGATGCTACGACCAACTTAGTGTTATTAATGATATGAATGACTCTGGGTCATGAGCTCAAGCTTCTAGATATTATGAACAACTCATGGTTGTGGTTGACATGAACGACTATAGGTCATGAGCTCAAGGCTTTAAATGCTATGAATAACTTTAGGTTGTGGATGACATGAATGACTATGACTCATGAGCTCATGCTTCTAGATACTATGAATAGCGTAGGGTTGTTATTGACTTGAGAGACTCCAGGTCATGAGCCCAAGGCTATAAATGTTATGAACAACTCGAAGCTATGGTTGACATGAATGACTTCGAGTCATGATCTCAAGGGTCTAGATCCTAGGAATAATTCAGGCTTTAGATCCTAGGAATAATTCAGGCTTGTAGATGACTTAAACGACTCTTGTCCATGAGATTAGGCCCTTAGATAATGTGAAAAGCTTATATTTGTGATTGACATGACGACTCCAGGTTGTAAGCTCAAAGCTTTAAAAGCTATGAACAACTTTAAGTTGTTGTTGACATGAATGACTATGGGTTGTGATCTCAGGGCTTTTGATGCTATAAACCACTAAGGGTTGTTATTAACATGAATGACTATAGGTCATGAGCTTAGGGCTTTAGATGCTACGAATAGCTTTAGGTTGTGATTAACATGACTATATGTCGTGAGCCCAAGGCTTTAGATCCTATGAACAACTAAGGGTTATGGTTCACATAAACAACTCTAGGTCAAGTGCTTAGGGCTCTAAATGCTATGAACAACTCTAGGTTGTGCTTGACAAGAACCGCCACGGGTCTTGAGCCTGAGATACTATGCATAACTCAAGGCCATAGTTGACATGATTGACTCTAGGTTGTGACGACATGTTTGTAGATGCTATGAATAACTCTAGGTTGTGGTTGACATGAATGACTTTGGGTTGTGAGCTCAGGGCTCTAGATATTATGAAAAGCATAGGGCTATGGTTGACTTGAACAACTCTAGCTCGTGATCTCAAGGCTTTAGATGTTGTGAACAACTCAAAGTTGCGGATGACATGAACGAATTTGGCTCATAAGCTCAAGCCTCTAAATACTATGACTACCTTTAGGCTGTTGTTGACTTAAAAGAATCTGGGTCTTGAGGTTAAGGCTCTATATCTTATGAAAAACTCAAGCTTGGGATTGAAATGAATGACTTAAGGTTGTGAACTATGGGCTCTAGATCTTATGAACAATTCAGGGTTGTGGATGACATGAACGACTCTGAGTCATGAGATGAGCTTAGTAGATACTTTGAATAACTCAAGGTTATTGTTGAATTGAAAGAATATGGTTTAGGAGCTCTAAGCTCTATATGCTATGAATAGCTCAGGGTTGTGGTTAATATGAATGATTCCGAGTTATGAGCTTAGGGCTCTTGATGCTATGAAAATCTTAAGACTATGAATGACATGAACAACTTTGGGTCATGAGCTCAAGGCTCTAGATGCTATAAACAGAGTTGTGGTCGACATGAAAGACTTTGAGTCTTGAGCTCAATGCTTTAAAAGCAATGAACAACTCAGAGTTGTGGATGATATGATTGACTTAAGATCTTATGAGCTCATGCCTCATCATGCGCTCAAGCCTTTAGATGCTATGAATAGCTTAAGGCTATGGATGACACGAATGATCCTAGTATTGAGCTCAAGGCTTGAAATACTATGAATAACTCAAGGTTGTGGTTGACGTAAATGACTTTGAGTTGTGAGCTTAAGGCTTTTGATGCTATGAACTGCTCAGGGTTGTGGATAAGATGGGATATTCTAGGTTGTGAGCTTAAGGCTGTGGATGCTACGAACCACTCAGTGTAGTGGATGACATGAGCTACTCCAGATTGTGAGGTAAAGATTATGGATGATATGAACAACCTAGGGTTGTGAATGATATGAATGACTCATAATCTTGTGAGCTCGAGCCTATATATGCTATGAATTACTTAGAGCTTTGGTTGACATGAATGACTCCCGGTTATGAGCTCAAGGCTTTAGATGCTATGAATAGCTTAGAGTTGGGGATGATATGAACGACTTTGGATTTTGTCAGTCAGGCCTCTAGATACTACGAACCGCTCAGAGCTATGGATGATATGAATGATTCTACATCATTATCTCAAGCCTTTAAATGCTATGAATAGCTTAAGGCTATGGGTGACATGAAAAAAATCCTGGTCATGAGCTCAATACTCTAGATGTAATGAACAACTCTTTGTTCTAGTTGTGATGAACAAAAACTCAAGGCTTTAGATGCTATGAATAGCTCAAGGCTGTCGTTGACAACTTAGGGCTGTGAGCTCAGGGCTTTAGATCTTATGAACAACTCAGGCCTATGGTTGGCATGAACGACTCCAGGTCGTGACCTCAGGGCTCTAAATGCTATGAACAACTCAAGGCTGTGGAAGAAAAAAATGACTCTGGGTGATGAGCTCTAGCCTTTAGATACTATGAACAGCTCAGGGTTGTGGTTGACATGAAAGAATCTAAGACATGAGCTCAGGCCTTTAAATGCTATGCACAGCTCAGGGCTATCGATTACATGTAAGACTTTAGGTCATAAGCTCAGAGCTCTGAATGCTAGGTCTGCTGATGTCATGAAAGACCTTAGGTCAGAAGCTTAAGGATCTAGATGTTATGCACAACTCACATGAGCGACTCTGGATCGGAAGCTTAGGGATCTAGATACTATGACCATGACTGACTCCTGGTCATGAGCTCAGGGCTTTAGATGGTATGAACAACTCAGGGCTATAAATGACAAGAGCTACTCCAGATGGTGAGCTCAAGGCTCTACATGCTATAAAAAACTCATAATTGTGGATGATATGAACGACTTGGGATCCCATGAGCTTAGCCCTCTAGATGTTATTAACCACTCAAGGTTGCAAATTCTATGAAAGATTATACATCATGAGCTCAAGCCTATAAATGCTATGAATGGGTTTGAGTTATGGATGACATGAAAGACTTTGGGTTGTGAGCTATAGCCTCTAGAAGCAATGACCAACTTAGAGTTATGGATAGTATGAATGACTCAGGATCCTGTTAATTCAGGCCTCTAGATGTTGTGAACCGCTTAAGGTTATCAATGACATTAAAGACTCTGGGTTGTGAGCTTAGTGCTCCAGATACTATGAACACCTTAGGTTTGTGGTTGACATGAACAACTTTAGGTCATAAGCTTGAGTGTCTAAACACTATGAAAAACTCAGGGGTGTAGATGAGATGAACTACTCCGGGTCATGAGTTCAAGGCCTAGATGCTATAAACAACTTAGGACTATGAATGGCATGACCTACTCAAGGTCGTGAACTCGAGGCTTTGGATGATATGAACAACTTAGAGTTATAAATGATATGAACGACTCAAGATCCTATAAGCATAGGTCTCTAGTTGATATGAACCGCTCAAGGCTTTGGTTGAGGTAAACAATTCTAGGTCATGAGCTTAGGGATCTAGATTCCATGAACAAGTCAGAGTTATGGATGATATGAATGACTTAAGATCCCATGAGCTCAAGCCTCTAGATGTTTTGAAGCACTTAGGGCAATGGATGATATGAATGATTCCGCGTCATTAGCTCAAGCCTCTAAATGCTATGAATGGATAAGGGTTATGGATTAAATGAATGACTCTAGGTCATGAGTTTAGGGATCTAGATACGATGAATAGTTTTAGGGTTGTGGTTGACATGAATGACTATAGGTCATAAGCTTTGGGCTCTAGATGGTGTGAGTAACTCAAGGCTCTGGATGACATTAATGACACCGGGTCATGAACTCAGGACTCCAGATACTATGAACAGCATAGGGCTTTAGATGTGGTTGACTTGAAAAACCTTAGTTCATTATCTGAGGGCCTTAGATGCTATGAACATGCAAGAGTTATGGATGATATGAACAACTTAGGATCACGTGAGCTCGGGCCCTTAGATACTATGAATTGATGAAGGCTATGGATGATATGAATTATTCTGCACCATGAACTAAAGCCTCTAGATGCTATGAATAGCTCAAGGCTGTAGATGACATGGATGACTTTAGGTTATAAACTCAAGGCTTTAAATGCTATGAACAACTTAGGGATGTGGATGAGATGAGCTACTCCGAGTCATGAGCTCAGAATTTTGGATGCTATAAACAACTTAAGTCTATGGATGACATGAGCTACTCAAGATCATGAGCTCAAGACACTGGATGTTGTTAACAATCTAAAGTTATGAATGGTATGAACGATTTGGGATCTTGCGAGCAAAGTCCTCTAGAAGCTATGTACTGCACAAGTCTTTAGTTCACATGAATGACCCAGGTCGTGAGCTTAAGGCTCTAGATGCTATGAATAGCTCAGGGTTGTGGATGAAATGAATGAGTTATGATCTCATGTGCCCGGGCATGTAGATTCTATAGACAACTCAGGGTTGTGGATGACATGAACAACTCTGGGTTATGAGCTTAGGGCTCAAGATGCTATGAAAAGATCTGGGTTGTGGTTGACATGAATGACTCGGGGTCGTAAGCTTAAGGCTTGAAATTCTATAAACAATTTTAGGCTATTGATTACACAAGCTACTATGGGTCATGAGCCTAAGTCTCTAGATGATATGAACAACTCAAAGTTACGAATAATAGGAATGACTCAGGATCCCATGAGCTTAAGCCTCTAGATGCTATGAACTGCTAAGGGTTGTGGATCATATGAATGATGCTATGTCATGAGCTCAATCCACTAGATGCTATGAACTTCTTAGGGTTGTGGATGACATGAACAAATCCGGGTTGTGAGCTTAAGGCCAGATGTTATTACCAACTCAGGCTTATGGATGACGTGAACGACTAAAGGTCATGAGCTCAGGCCTTTAAATTCTATGAACAACTAAGGAATGTGGTTAACATAGAAGACTTCCATTTGCGAGCTCAAGGCTCCAGTTGTTATGCACAACTTAAGGTTGTCGATGAATTGAAAGACTGTGACTCATGAGCTCAGGGCTCTAGATACTATGAACAACTCAGGGTTGTCTTTAACATGAATGAATCTGGGTCATGAGCTAAGGCTTCTCGATACTATTAAAAACTCAAGGCTATTAACAACTAAAGGCTATGGATACATGAACAACTCTGGGTTATGACCTCGAGTCTCTAGATTCTATAAACAACTTGAGGTTGTTGTTGACATGAAAGACTTTGAGATGTGAGTGCAATGCTCTACATGCAGCGAATAACTCAGGGTTGTGATTGACATGAATGACTATGGGTCGTGAACTCAAGGCTCAAGATGCTATGAAAAATTTAGTGTTGTGAAATGACATGAACAACTCTGGGTCATGAGCTCAGGGCTTTGGATGCTATTAACAACTCAAGGTTGTTGATGACATGAACAACTTTGGGTCATGAGATTAGGTCTCTAGATTCTATTAATAGTTAAGGAATGTGGTTGACATGAATTACTTCAATTTATAAGCTGAGGGCTTTAAATTCCATACATACCTTAAGGTTGTTGATGACATGAAAGACTCCAGGTTGTGAGCTCAGGGCTCTTAATACTATGAACAACTCAGGGTTGTGGATGACATGAAAGAGTCTAAGTCGTGAGCTCAGGGCTCTTGATACTATGAACAGCTCAGGGATGTAGATGACATAAATGACTATGGGTCATAAGCTTAGGGCTCTAAACACTATGAATAGCTTAGGGTTGTAGATGACATGCACTACTTTGAGTTGTGATCCTAGGGATTTAGATGCTATGAATAGCTTAGAGTTATGGATTATATAAATGACTCGGGATCCCATGAGCTTAGTCATCTAGATGTTATAAACCATTTAGGCTGTGGATGATATGAACGATTCTATGTCATGAGCTTAAGCCTCTAGATGCTATGAACTGCTTAGGGCTATGAAAGACATAAACAACTTTTAGTTGTGACTTCAAGGTTGTAGATACTATGAATAACTCAAGGTTGTAATTGATGTGAACAAATCCGGGTCATGAGATTGGGGATGTAGATGCTATTAACAACATAGAGTTATGGATGACATGATTGACTATGGGTCATCAGCTTAGACCTCTAGATTTTTTTAACAATTGAGGATTCTAGTTGACATGAAAGACTCTGAGAGAGCTCAAGGCTTTAGATGCTATGCACATATTAAGGCTATCGATTACATGAAAGACTCCTAGTCATAAGCTGAGGGCTCTATATTTTATACGCATGTATGAGCTTTCAATGACATAAAAGACTCTAGGTTAAGAGATTAGGACTTTAAATGCTATGAACAACTTAAGGTTGTGGTTGACATGAATGACTTTTGGTTGTGAGCTCAAGGCTCTAGATACTATGAGCAACTGAGAGTTATGGATAGTATGATCGAGTCAGGATCCTATGAGCTCAAGCCTCTAGATGCTATGAACCACTAAGGGTTATAGATGATTTGAATGATTTTGCATCATGAGCTTAAGGCCTTAGATTCTATGAACTCCTCAGTTTTATAGATGATATGAATGACTATGGCTCGTGTTCTCAAGGATTTAGATGCTATTGAAAACTCAGGCTTGTGGGTAACATGAACAACTTCAGGTCATGAACTCAGGCCTCTAGATTTTATGAACACCTCAGCGCTGTGGTTGACATGAACAACTCCGATTTGTGAGCACAGGCCTCTAGATTATATGCACAACTTAAGGTTTTCAATGACGTGAAAAACTGTGCGTCGTGAGCTTAGAGTTCTAAATGCTATGAATAACTTAAGGTTGTACATGACATGAACAACTTTGGGTCATGAACTTAGAGCTCTAGATACTATGAACAACTCAGGATTGTTGTTGACGTGAATGATTCTAAGTCATGAGCTCAGGGCTCTAAATGCTATGAACAACTCAATGCTATATATGATATGAACTACTTCAGATTTGGAGTTGAAGGCATTTGGATGTTATGAATAGCTAAAAGTTGTGGATGATATGAATGAGTTAAGATCTCATGAGCTCAATCCTTTAGATTCTATGAATCACTTAGGATTGTGGATGATATGAACGGTTCTACATCCTAAGCTCAAGCCTCTAGATACTATGGACTGCTCAGGTCCATGGAAGACATGAACGACTCAAAATTGTGATATCAGGGTTATAGATGCTATAAAAAGCTAAAGGTTGTGGCTAACATGAACATCTTCGGGTCATGAGCTTAAGGCACTAGATGCTCTCAACAACTCAAGGCCATGACATGACCAACTCTAGGTTATGAGCTTAGAGCTTTAGATATTATGAAAAACTCAAGGTAGTGGTTGACATAAAAGACTATGGGTCCTGAGTATAGAGTTCTAGAAGGTATGAACAACTCAAGGTTGTGAATGATATGAATGACTTAGGATCCTGTGAGCTCAGGCCTATAGATGCTATGAACCACTCTAGGCTATAGATGATTTAAACGATTTTGTATCATAAGCTCAAGCCCCTAGATGCTATGAACTACTAAGGAATGTGGAAGATATGAATGACTCTGGGTTGTGAGCTCAAGGCTCTAGACACCATGAAAAACTCAGGGCTATAATTAACATGAATGACTTCGAGTAGTGAGCTAAAGGCTTTAGATGCTACTAACAAGTTAGGATTATGGATGGCATGAATGACTTTGGGTCATGGGCTCAGCCTTTAGATTTTATGCACAACTCAAGCTTGTGGTTTACATGAAAGACTCCTAGTTGTGAGCTTAAGGCTCTAGACGTTATGCATAACTTAAGGTTATCGATGACAAGAAAGACTCTCGGTCATGAGCTAAGGGCTCTAGAGGCTATATACAGGTTAGGATTATTGATGACATGAAAGACTGTAGGTCAAGAGCTTAAGGCTCTAGATACTATGAACAACTCAAGGTTGTGATTGACATGAATGACTTTGAATCATGAGCTTAAGACTCTAGATGCTATAAAGAGCTCAGAGTTGTGGATGATATGAACAACTCAGGATCCCATGAGCTTAAGCCTCTAAACACTATAAACTGCTCAGGGTTGTGGATGATGTGAATGATATGAATGACTCAGCTTCATAAGCTAAAGCCTCTAGAGGATATAAACTGCTAAAAGTCGTGGATGACATGAACGACTATGGGTTATGCGCTTAAGTCTATCGATGCTATTAAGAAGTTAGTGTTGTGGTTAAGATGAATGACTCTGGTTCTTCAACTCAGACTTCTAGATTCTATGAACAACATAGGGTTATGGTTAACAAGAAAGACTTTGAGTCATGAGCTTAAGGCTTTAAATGCTATGCACAACTTACAACTATCAATGACATGAAATACTCTAGGTCGTGAGTTTTAGGCTCTAGATGATATGAACATCTCAAGGCCATGGTTGATATGAATGACTCTAGGTCATAAGCTCAAGGCTCTAGATGTTATGAACAGCGCATGGTTGTGGTTGACATGAACGACTCTAAGTTGTGAGCTCAAGGCTCTACATACTATAAACAATTCAAGGTTGTAATTGTCATGAACGACTCTAGGTCATGAACTTAAGGTTTTAGATGCTATTAACAACTTAAGGTTGTGGATGACATGAATGACTCTGGGTTATGAGCTCAGGCCTCTAGATCTTATGAATAGTTCAAGGTTATGGTTAACATGAAAGACTCTGAGTCATGAGTTCAGGACTGTAGATGTTATGCACAACTTAAGGTTGTCAATGACAAGAAAGACTTCGAGTTGTGAGCTTAAGGCTCTACATGCTATAAACAGGTCTGGGTTGTTGATGACATGAAAGAGTCTATGTCATGAGCTCAGCACTCTCAATATTATAAACAACTCAGGGTTGTGGATGACATGAACGACTCTGGGTCATGAACTCAAGGCTCTAGATGCTAAGAACAACTCAGAGTTGTTTATTATATGTATGACTTAGGATCTTGTGAGCTCAGACCTCTTGATGCTATGAACTGCTTAGGATCATGGATGATATGCACGATTCTATGTCATAAGCTTAAGCCTTTAGATGCTATAAATTGCTTAGGGTTATGGAAGATATGAATGACTTTAGGTTTTGATCTCAAGGCTCTAGATGTTGTGAACAACTCGGGGTTGTGGTTGACATGAAAAACTCTAGGTTGTGAGCTCAAGGCACTAGATTCTATGAACAACTTAGGGTGGTTATTGACATGAAATAATCTAAGTGCTGAGCTTAGGGCTCTAGAAGCTATGAACACCTCATTGTTGTGGATGATATGGATGACTTGGGATCCCATGAGCTTATGCCTTCAATTGTTGTGAACTTCTCTAGGTTGTGGATGATATGAATGATTCTATGTACTAAGCTCAAGCCTCTAGATGCTATGAACTACTTTGGGCAATGGAAGACATGAACAACTCTAGGTCATGAGCTCAGGGCTCTAGATACTACTAACAAACTAGGATTGTGGATGACATGAACGATTCTGGATCATGAAACCAGGCCTCTAGATTTTGTGTAAAGCTCAAGGTTGTGGTTGACATCAAACACTCCTAGTTATAAGCTCAGAACTCTAGATGTTATGCACAAATTAAGGCTATTGATGACATGAAAGACTCTGAGCCATGAGTTGAGGTCTCTATATGTTATAGATAGGTTAGGGTTGTCCATGATATGAAAGAATTCGAGTTGAGAGCTAAGGGCTCTAGATGCTATGAACAGCTCAGGGTTGTGGTTGTCATGAACAAATCTAGGTTGTTAGCTTAAGGCTCTAGATGCTATGAACAACTCTCGACTATGGATGACATGAACTACTCTAGGTCATAATCCTAGGGCTCTAGATGATATGAAGAGATCAGAGTTGTGGATGATATGAATGACTTAGGATCCTATGAGCTTAAGCCTCTAGAACTTATGAATTGCTTAGAGTTGTGGATGATGTGAATGATTCTACATCATGAGCTCAAGCCTCTAAATACTATGAACTACTTAGGCTATGGATGACATGAACGACTCCAGGTCATGACCTTAGGGTTGTAGATGCTATCAATAACTCAAGATTGTGAATAACATGAATGACTCTAGTTCATGAGATCAGGGCTCTAGATTATATCTCAGGGTTATGGTTGACAATAAAGACTCCAAGTTGTGAGTTGAGGGCTTTAAATGCTGTACATGGCTTAAGGTTGACGATGACAAGAAAGACTCCAAGTCGTGAGTTCAAGGCTTTAGCAATGAACATCTCAGGGCTATGGTAGACATGAACGACTTCGGGTTATGAGCTCAGGGCTCTTGATGCTATAGACAACTGAGGGTTGTGTTTGACATGAATGACTCTATGTCTTAAGCATAGGGCTCTGGATACCTACTTAGGGTTGTGGTTAACATGAATGACTTTGGGTCATGAACTCAAGGCTCTAGATGCTATGAACAACAGAGGTTTATGGTTCACATGAAGACTATAGGGTGTGAGCTTAGGGCTCTAGATGCTCTTAACAACTCAATTTTGTGGATGACATAAATGACACCAATCATGAGCTGAGGCCTCTAGATTCTATGAACAACTCAGGGTTGTGGTTGACATGAAAGAGTCCAAGTCATAAGCTAAGGGTTGTAGATGCCATACAAAGGTTTGGGTTGTCGATCACATGAAAAACTCTAGGTTGTGAGTTGAGGGTTTTAGATGCTATGAATAGCTCAAGGTTATGGATGAGATGAACGACTCTAGGTCGTGAGCTCTATTCTCTACATACTATTAAAAAACCTAGGGTTATGGTTGACATGAACTACTTCAAGTAGTGAACTTAAGGCTCTAGATGCTTTGAACAACTCAGAGCTATGAAATACTTAAGACTGTCGATGATATGAAGGACTCCGGGTCGTGATCATAAGGCTTTAGATGTTATAAATTGCCCATGGTGCTAATTGACATGAGCAACTCTAGGTCGTGAGCTCAAGGCTCTAGATGCAACATACACCTCTAGATTATGGTTGGCATGAATGAATTTGAGTCGTGAGCTCATGGTTTTAGATGCTATGAATAACTTAGAGCTATGGATGACATGAAGGACTTTGGGTCTTGAGCTGAATCCTCTAAATAATATGAATAACTCAGGGGTTTAAGTTTTATATGCTACCTAAGGTTATTGATGACATGAACTACTCTGGGTCATGAGCTCAAGGCTTTAGATGCTATGATTAGCTTAGGGTTATGGTGGACAAGAACCACTCTAAGTAATGATCTTAGGCCTTTAGATGCTATAAAAAATTTAGGGTTATCATTGATATGAATGACTCTAGGTCATGAGCTTAGGGCTCTAGATGTTTTTAATAACCTAGGGCTGTGGATGACATGAATGACTTCGGCTCATGGCCTTAAGATTCTATGAACAACTCAGGGTTATGGTTGACATGAAAGGCTCTGGGTCTTGAGCTTAGGGTTCTAGAAGTTCTGAACAACTCAAAGTTGTTGATGATATGAATGACTTGGGATCCCATGAGCTCAGTATTTTAGGAATTGATCAAGGTTGGGAAAAATACTAATGATTTTGTGTTAAGAGCTCAAGCCTTTGGATGCTATGAACTACTGAATATCATAGATGACATGAATGACTCTGGGTCGTGAGCTTAGGGCTCGAGATGCTATCAACAACTCAAGGTTATGGTTGATCTTAACAACATTGGGTCATGAGCTCAAGGGTCTAGATGTTATGAACAACTCATAGTTATGGATGATATGAATGAGTCGATGTCCTGTGACCTGAGGCCTCTAGATGTTTTGAATTGCTCAGGGTTATGGATGTTAATAACGATTCTACATCATGCACTCAAGCCTCTCTACACTATGAACAACTCTAGGCTATGGATACTATGAAGAACCCTAGGTCATGAGCTCAAGGCTATGAACTACTCATGGTTATGGTTGATAAGAAGAAATTCGGGTCGTGAGCGCAAGGCTTTAGATTCTATGAAAAACTAAGGATTGTGGATGCCACGAGCTACTCCGGGTCATGAGATTACATCTTTGGATGCTATGAAGAACTCAGGGTATTGGATGATATGAACGACTTGGGATTTCGTGAACTTAGTCCACTAGATGCTATGAACAACTCAGGGCTGAGAATGATATCTTGGTCGTGAGCCCATGGATTTAAATGATATGAATAACTTTAGGTTATGGATAACATAAACAACCCAGGTAGTGAGCTCAGGGCTCTAGATCCTATGAACAACTTAGGGCTATGGTTGACAAGAACAACTCCGGGACGTGAGCTCAACGCTCTAAATTCTATGAATAGTTCAAGTCTATTGATGACATGAATAACTCTAGGTTGTGAGCTTAGGGCTCTAGATACTATGAATAGCTTAGGGTTGTTGTTGACACAAATGACTCTGGGTTGTGAGCTCATGACTCTAAATGCTATGAATAGCTCAAGGTTATGAATGATATAAACTACTTCGGGTCATGAGCTGAGGGCTATGGATGCTATTAACAACTAAGAATTATGGATGATATCAACTACTCAGGATCCCGTGAGGTTAAGCCTATAAATACTAAGTACAACTCAAAGTCGTGGATGATATGAATTCATTTGCTTCATGAGCTCAGGGTTGTGGATGACATAAATGACTTCAGGTCGTGAGTTCATAGTTGAGGATGATACGAATGATTCTTGGTCATGAGACAATGGCTTTAAATGCTATAAACAACTCAATGTTTTGCATCCCATGAAAGACTCTGAGTCACGAGCCGAAGGCTCTATATGTTATGAAAAACTCAGGGTTATGGTTTACAAGAATGAGTTTGGGTTATGAGCTTAAGGCTCTAGATGATATAAATAACTCACGGTTGTTAATGATAGGAGCTACTCCGGGTCATGTGCTCATCACTTTGGATGCTATGAACAACTTAAGGTTATTAATGATATCAATGGCTCGTGATCCTGTGATCTCAATCCTTTAGATGCTATGAGCAGCTCAAGGTTGTGGATCATATAAATAATTCTTGGTCGTGAGCTCATGGCTCTAAATGCTATGAGTAGTTGAGGCTTATAGATGACATGAATGACTCTAGGTAGTGAGCTCGAGGCACTAGATGCTATGAACAACTCAAGACTATGTTTGAAATCAATAACTCTAGGTTGTGAGCTCAGTACTTTAAATACTATGAACAACTCGAGGTTATAGTTGACATGAATGACTTCGGGTTGTGAGTTGAGGACTTTAGATGCTATGAAAAACTCAGGGTTGTGGATGACATGAACGACTCTAGGCCATGAGCTTAGGGCTCTACATATTATGAAGAGTGTGGGCCTGGTTAACATAAATAGCTTCAAGTCATGAGCTCAAGGCTCTAAATGCGATGAACAACTTATGCTTGTTAATGACATGAACTACTTTGGGTCATGAGCTCAAATCTATAAATGCTATGAATAGCTCCATGTTATGGATGATAGACATGATTATAGGTTATGAACTCAAGGATCTAGATGCTATGAACAACTCAAGGTTATGGATGATATGAACGATTTTGGGTCATGAACTCAAGGCTCTAAAAATAATGAACAACTCAAGGTTATGGATGAATAAACGACTATCGATCATGAGCTCAGGATCTAGATGTTATAGACATCTCATTATTGTGGATGATATGAACGACTCAGGATCCTATGACCTTAGGCCTCTAGATGCTATGAACAACTTAGGGCTGAGGATGATATGAATGATTCTTGGTCATGAAGCTATGGCTTTAAATGTGATGAAAAACTTAGAGCAGTGGATGATGTAGAGGACTCTTAGTCATGAGCTCAAGGCTCTATATGCCATGAATAGCTCAGGGTTTTGGTTGACAAGAACGAGTCCTAGTCCTGAGCTTAAGGCTCTAAAAGCTATGAACAACTCAAGGTTGTGGGTAACATGAGCTACTCCAGGTCATAAGATTATGACTCTAGATGCTATGAAGAACTCAGGGTATTGGAAGATATGAACGAATCAGGATCCCATGAGTTCAAGCCTATATATGCTATGAATAACTCAAGGTTGTAGATGATATGAACGATTCTTGGTCATGAGCCATGGATCTGAGTTCTATGAACGACATAGGGCCATGGATGACATGAACGACTCTGTATCAAGGGCACAAGGCTCTAAATACTATGAATAGCTTAGGGTTATGGTTCACATGAGCATCTTTGGGTCATGAGCTCAACACTATAGATGCTTTGAACAACTTAGGGTTGTGGATGACATGATCTTCGCTAGGTTATGAGCTCAAGTCCTTAGATACTATGTACAACTCATGAAGGTGGATGATATGCATGATTCTAGGTTTTGAGCTCAAGGATATAGATGATATGAATAGCTTAGGGGTGTGGATGATATGAACAATTTTGGGTTGTGAACTCAAGGCTCTAGATGTTATGAATAGTTCAGGGCTATGGATGAAATGAAGGACTACGGGTCATGAGCTAAGGGCTCGAGATGGTATGAATAACTAAGGTTTATTGATAACATGGGCAACTCCAGGTCCTGAGCTTAAAACTATAGATCCTATGAGATACTTTGTGTCATGAGCTTAGGGTTTTAGATTCTATGATTAACTTAGGTTTATCGATTATATGAATGACTCGGGATCCAATGAGCTCAGGGCTTTAAATGATATGACCAACTCAAGGTTGTGGATGATATAAATAATTCTTGGTCATGAGGCCATGACCCTAAATGCTATGAATATCTCAAGGTTATGGATGACATGAATGACTTTGGGTTGTGAGCTCAAAACTTTAGATTATATGAATAGCTCAGGATTGTGATTGACATGAATGACTCTGAGCTGTGAGGTCAAGGCTCTAGATGTTATGAATAACTTAGGATTGTGGATGACATGAATGAATCTAGGTTGTTTTCTCAAGGCTCTAGATGCTTCAAACTACATAGGGTTATGGATGATAAGAACAACTCAAGATCCCATGAGCTCATGCCTCCAGATTCTATGAAGAGCTCAAGGCTAAGGATGATATAAATGATTCTAGGTTGTGAACTGAAGGCTCTAGATGCTATGAATAGTTCAAGGCCATGGATGAAATGAACAACTTTAGGTCATGAGCTTAGGGCTCGAGATGGTATGAACTGCTTAGGATTGTGGATAACATGAATGAAGATGTAATGAATAGTTCAGGGTTCTGCTTTACATCAATGACTTTGGGTTGTGAGCTCAAGGCTCTAGATGCTAGAAACATCTCAAGGTTATGAATAACATGAACGACTCTAGGTCATGAGCTAAGGACTCAAGAAGCTATGAATAGCTCATGGTTATGGTTGACATGAACGATACCAGCTCAAGAGATTAGGGTTTGAGATGCTATGAATAGCTCAGGGTTATGTATGATATGATCAACTTGGGGTCATGAGCTCGGGGCTCTAGATGTTATGAACAACTCAAGGTTATGGTTGACATGAAAGACTTGGGGTCATGATCTCATGGCTCTAGATGCTATGAACAGCTCAAGGTTGTGGTTGAGAGGAACTTCCTTGGGTCGTGAGCTCAGGGCTCTATATGCTATGAATAGTCCACGACTCTAGATGACATGAGCTACTCTCGTCGTTAGCATAAGGCTCTAGATGCTATGAAAAGCTTAGGGGTTTAGATGATTAGAACAACTCGGGATCATGTTGACTTAGTCCTTTAGCTGCTATGAACAACCAAGGGGTGTGAATGATAAAATACATTCATGGTCTTAAGCCCGTGGCTCTAAATGCTATGAACATTTGAGGATTGTGGATGACATGAATGACTCTAGGTTGTGGATGACATGAACAACTCTAGCTATTGACTTTAGCACTTTAGATGCTTTAAACAACTCAGGTCAGTGGTTGACATGACGGACTACGGGTCGTGAGCTCAAGGGTTTAGATGCTATGAACAACACAGGGCTATGGATGACATGAACGACTTCGAATTGTGAGCTTACGGCTTTAGATGATATGAACAATTAAGGGTCATGGATGACATGAAAAAATCCAAGTCGTATGTTAAGGGCTCTAGATCCTATGAATAGCTCATGGCTATAGGCTCCAAGGCACTTGTACGCCACCTTTAGGGTCTAAATCCAGATTTGGTTTGAATTAATGTGGGTGGGCCCACCTATGAGTTGAGGGTATTATTCGCTAGGAAGATCAGAGGGCTTACTGTGAATTTTTGGCTTGGGCACATTTTGATGTTTGATTAAAAATGCTTGTGTCTATTGATTTGCCCTTATTTGCAACGCTTGGCTGGGGACCCGAGGTACATACTTGACTTGTTGAGAATTGGATTCATTTGCATGCGTGGGGCTTGGATATGTTTGCTCGTTGTGTGTTTATATTGCTTGACTAACCTCTTATGTAGCGCTTGGCTAGGGACCTCAGGTACGCACCTTTTAGCTTTGATTTGTGGAGACTAAGTGCACGCTAGATAATGAGTAGGTTCATGTGATTTATGTCATTTGTTTAGCCTAATTGATCGATTGATCTTTGACCCATATGCTCCCATGTACCCAATTCATTAGTAGAGACCGAGTTCCGAGCCTAAAAGGGTGCTACCTCGCATGAGGTACCTTCCCAAAAGGTAACCTGATCCCGGGACCTAGAATCTAGTTTTCGCAGACTGCTTTTTCCATACTGGAGTCATTAAGGGTTTTTGTTCTTACTTGGTTTTCCCCTTTATAAAATAAAAATAAAAGTAAGTGGCGACTTCAAACAAAACCGTTCCTCACCGGGAACGGATTTTCCAAAACCTGAAAACACGCTTAATTTCTTATTCTTTTAAAAAGCGAGTTGCGTCGGCCCACGGATAGGGTAAGGGTCCACACCTAGTTTTTGAGCTCAAGGCTCTAGATGATATGAATAACTCTAGGCTATAGCTGATATGAACGACATTAGGTCTTGAGCATAAGGGTTTAGATGCTATGAACAATTCAAGGTTTTCGATGACATGAGCCACTATAAGTCTTGAGATTAGAGCTTTAAATGCTATGAAAAACTCTAGGTTATTGATGATATGAAATACCTTGGATTGTGAGCTCAGGGCTCATGATTTTATGAAGAACTCAAGACTGTGGCTGACATGAATGATTTTGGGTCGTGAGCTCAGAGCTCTAGATGCTATGAATAGCTCTATGCTATGGTTGATATGAACAACTCTAAGTCAGGAAATCATAGCTTTAGATGTTATTAACAGCTTAGGGCTATCGATGACATAAAAGACTACAGTCATCAACTCAGGGCTCTTGATGTTATGAATAGCTCAGGATTGTGGAGAACATCAGCTACTTTAAGTCACGAGCTAAAGGCTCTAGATTCTATGAATAACTATGGATTGTGGATGACATCAACTACTCTGAGTCATGATATCAAGGTTTTAGATGTTATGAATAGGTCTAAGTTATGTTTGACATGAATAGCTCTGGGTCATGAGCTCAGAGCACTAGATGCTATGAACCGCTATGGGTTGGGATAAGATGGGCTACTATGAGTCATGAGCTAAGGACTCTTGATGTTATGAACAACTATGGGCTATGACTGACATTACCAACTTTGGGTTATGAGCTCAGGGCTCTAGATGTTATTAACATGTTACACTTATTGATCACATGAGCTACTCTAGGTTGTGAGCTCAAGGCTCTAGATGCTATGAATAACTGTCAGCTTTAGTTGTCATGAATGACTCTAGATCATTAGCTCAAGCCTCTTGATGCTATAAACAGCTCAGGGTGCCAATAACATGAAAGACTATGGATCGTGAGCTCATGGCTCTTAATGGTATGAATAACTCAGGGTAATGGATTACATGATCTGCTCTTGGTTGTGAGCTCAAGGTTCTAGATGCTACACACAACTCTAGGTTATAGTTGACTTAAATGACTCTAGGTCGTGAGCTTTAGGCTTTAAATGCTATGAACAACTTAGGGTTGTTAATGACGCGAAAAACTATAGATCACGAGCTTAAGACTCTAAATGCTATGAACACCTCAAGGTTGTGCATGAGATGAATGACTCGGGATTGTGAGCTAAGGGCTATAGTTACTATGAGCACCTCAGGTTTGTGGTTGACATGAATGACTTAAGGTCGTGAGCTCAAGGCTATAGATACTATGAACGTCTTAGGGTTTTGGTTTACATGAGTGACTCTAGGTAATGAGCTTAGGGCTTTAGATGCTATGAAGAGCTCATGGTTGTCAATGGCCTAAGCCACTTTGGGTTGTGAGCTCAGTGCTTTAGATGTTATAAACAACTTTGGGTTGTAGTTTACATGAATGACTCCTAGTTGTGAGCTCAAGCCTCTAAATTTTATGAACATCTCAGGGATGTGGATGACATGAATGACTCTGGGTCTTGAAATGAAGGCTCTAGATGTTATGAACAACACTAGGCTATGGTTGAAATGAACGACACCATGTCATGAGCTCAAGGCTTTAGGTGTTATGAACAGCTCAGGGCTTTCGATGATATGAGCCACTCTGGGTTGTGATATCAGGGCTTTAAATGCTTCGAATAGCTCTGGGTTGTCGATGATATGAAAGATTATGGGTCATGAGTTCAAGGATAATGATTCTTTGAATAGCTTAAGGCTATGGATGACATAAACGACTTTTGGTCAAGAGCTCGAGACCCTAGATGTAATGAACAACTATGGGTTGTGGTTGACATGAAAGACTCAAGATCATGCTCTTAGGGCTTTAGATGCTATGAATAACTTAGGGATGTTGATCACTTGAGCCATTCTAGGTCTTATGCTCAACCGTTTAGAGGCTACGAACACTTAGGCTTGTGGTCAACATGAACGACTCTGGGTCATGAGCTTAGGTCTCTCGATGTTATGAATAGCTCAGAGTTTTCAATGACATGAAAGACTTTGGGTCGTGAGCTCAATGCACTAGATTCTATGAGTAAGTCAAGGTTGTGCATGACATGAACAACTCTAGGTCATGAGCTCAAGGCCCTATATGTAATGAACAACTCTGGGTTATAGTTGGCATGAAAGATTCTGGGTCATGAGCTCAAGGATCTAGATGCTATGAATAGCTCAAGGATGTCCACTTTAGGTTTTGAGGTCAGCGTTGTAGATGCTATAAACAACTCAGGCATATGGTTGACATGAATGACTTCGGGTTCTTAGCTAATGGCTTTTGAGGCTATGAACAACTCAGGGTCGTTGATGACATCTTCCACTCTTTGGCATAAGCTCAGGACTTTAGATGTTATAAATAACTCTAGGTTGTGGTTAAGATGAATGACTTCGGGTCGTGAGCTTAGGACTTTAAATGCTATGAGTAGATCAAGGCTATTAATTACAAGAAACACTCTAGGTCATGAAATCAGGGCTCTAGAAGCTATGAACAGCTCATGGTGGTGAATGAGATGAATGCCTTTAGGTCATGAACTTAGGGCCTTTGATTGAATTAACAACTATAGGTTGTTGTATAGATAAAAGACCTCTGGTCATGAACTCGAGGCTCTAGATGCTATGAACAACTGAGGGTTATGGATAAGATGAGCCACTATAGGACTTCAACTCAGAGATCTACTCTAGATGCTATGAATAACTTTGGGTTATGGTTGAAATGAATAACTCCGAGTCGTGAGCTTAGGGCTCCAAATGCTGTTAACAGCTTAGGACACTAAATGACATTAGCTACTCTATACCATGAACTTACGTCACTAGATGCTATGAACAACTTTAGGTTGTGGTAGACATGAACAACTCTAGGTCATGAGCTTAGGGCTCTTGATTCTATGAACAACTTAGGCCTATCGATGACATAAAAGACTTTGAGTCGTGACCTTAGGGCTCTTAATGCTATGAATCGCTGAAGACTGTGGATGTCACGAGCTACTTTGGGTGGTGATCTCAAGGCTCTAAATGCTTTGAACAACTCAAGGCTATGGTTGACATAAGCTCCTTTGGGTCATGAGCTCAAGGCTATAAATGCTCTGAACAACTTTTGGATGTGGTTGACATGAATGACTTCGGGTCGTGAGCTTAAGGGTTTAGATGCTATGAACATTTCAAGGCTATGGATCACATGAACAAATTTGGGTCATCAAATTAAGGCCCTAGATGTAATGAAAAGTTATAGGTTGTGGTTAACATATAAGACTCCGAGTCATGAGCTCAGGGCTTTAGATGATATGACAACTTTGGGCTATGGTCAGTGTGAATGACTCCGGGTCGTTAGCATAAGGCTTGAGATGTTAAGAATAGCTCAAAGCTATTAATGACATGAGTGACTCTCGGTCACGAGATGAGGGCTTTAGATGCTCTTAACAAATCTGTGTTGTGGTTGACATGAACGACTCTAGGCCGTGAGCTCAAGGCTCTAAATTCTATGAATAACTCAAGGCTAATGATGACATGAAAGACTATAGATCATGAGCTCTAGGCTCTAGATTATATGAACAACTTATTGTTGTGGATGATATCAATACTTGGGTTATAAGCACAGGGCCCTAGATGTAAGAAACAGCTCTGGGTTGCGTTTGACATGAAAAACACTAGGTCATGAGCTTAAAGCTCTAGATGTTATGAACAATTCAGGGTTGTGGATGACATGGGTCACTTTGGGTCTTGAGCTCAAGCCTCTAGAAGCTATGAACAGCTCTAGGCTATGGTTGACATGAACGACCTTAGGTCATGAATTGAAGGCTTCAGATGCTATGAACAACTCAAGGCTTTAGACTCTAGGTCATGAGCTTAGAGCTGTAAATGTTATCAACAGGTCAAGGTTATGGGTGGCTCGAGCCACTCTTTGTCATGAGCTCACGACTTTAGATGATATGAACAAATCTAAGCTATGGTTAACATGAACAACTTCAAGTCATGAGCTTAAGGATTTAGATGATATGAACAACTCAGGGTTGTCAATGACATGAAAGACTTTGGGTTATGAGCTTAGGACTCTAGATTCTCTGAGCAACTTAGAGTTGTGGATAACGTCAAGAACTCTAAGTCATGAACTCATGTACCTAGATGTAATGAATAGCTCTAGGTAGTGGTTGACATGAAAGACTTTGGGTTTTGGTTAGCATGAACAACTCTGGGTTGTGAGCATAGGGCTTGAGATGCTAAGAATAGCTTATAGCTGTCAATGACATGAGCGACTCTAGGTCACGAGCTCAAGGCTTTAGATGTTCTTAACATCTCTGGGTTGTGGTTGACATGAACGACTCTGGCTCATGAGCTCAAGGCTAATGATGACATGAAAGACTCTAGGTCATGAGTTCAAGGATCTAGATTCGATGAACAACTTATTATTATAGATGATATCAACGACAGGGTTGCGAACATAGGACCCTAAATGTAATTAACAACTCTGGGTTGCACTTGACATGAAATACACTAGGTTGTGAGCTCAAAGCTTTAGATGCTATGAATAGCTCAAGGTTGTGGATGACATGAGTCACTTTGAGTCTTGAGCTCAAGGCTCTAGATGCTATGAATAACTCTGGGAAATGGTTAACATGAATGACCTTGGGACTTGAGCTGAGGGCTTCAAACGTTATGAACAACTCAGAGCTATCGATGACGTGAACCTTTCTAGGTCATGACTTGAGGACTTTAGATGCTATGAACACCTTTGGGTTGTGGTTGACATGAACGACTTTGGGTCGTGAGCCTAGGCCACTGGATGCTATGAATAGCTCATGGCTATCGATAACATGAAAGACTTTAGGTCGTGAACTCAAGGCTCTAGATTCTATGAACAACTCAAGTCTGTCAATCGCATGAAAGACTCTAGGTCATAAGATTAAGGGTTGATTCATCCCCAATTGGTGTACTCTTGGATTCAGTCCTCATATGGGAGTTATCAACAAAATTTATAAACCTAATTCACCATATACTAGGGTAGCATAGCTAGCATAGCATAGTGGCTCTAGGATCGTCCACAGGGATGGGTTTTCATAGTATAATTGATATTAGTTCCAAAATTAAATTGGTGTTTTTCCTTTTACAGTTAGCTTTAAAGAAAAATTAAATTTTGTGTGAGAAAGGTTGGTTTTATGTTAACCAAAAAAAATATTAACTGAGGTTAATTACAAAGAAAAAGGTTTCTTGGAATTTTAGGTCATTAGGTTCAGGTTCCTTATGTAAAGGGGGAGATTCTAGATCTTTCCCTCGTGTTGGGGAGAATAACATAAACTATGGTTACCTCCCAAACCGGATCTTCATTTAGCAATTAAGGCTTGATCCCACTGGTTCATGAAAAATTGTAGTTGCTTCCCGTTAATGGTTTTAAACATGAAAGACCTCTCACTATGAATCATCTTTCAATGGCTCCTAAAAGATAACTACAAGACACTAAAGGTGTCCATTAAGCTTACCAAGTATTGGCCATTCAAGATAATCCTAACCTTGGACTACCCATCAAAAGCTCGCAAGAGATAACTAATGGATGTCTCCAAGGAGTCTGATTACTACTCAAAAAGTGCTATTTGATAGCTTGTAATTAATCCTTTTAAACACTTTTGAGTAGTAGTTATTGCCTTTTAACCCAATTAACATGTTAAGGACCCTTGCAATCAATTCTAAATTGTGTTAAGTTTTGGTGTTTTGATAGCTTTTTGATCACCAAAGCAATATGAGATTGAGGAGAGTTATTTGGAATCCATGGCAAAGCAATGGAAAGCTCAGAAGCATGAAGAACCAAAGCTTTGAAGTCCTTTGCCATAAGCAAATCCGGAATGCAAGGAGGGGAAGCAAAGAGAAATCTGCCATGAAGCATTCTTGATAACAGTCATGTCAGCCACTTTTGGAGCACTTCCTGAAGTCCAATTTATGCATGCTATATGTCATTTTAAATCTTAGGAAGTCAGTAATCCAATGCTTTAAACGGTGCACAATTCAGAGCTGAAATGAAGGAGTTATAGCCGTTGGAAGCCGAACACCGCAAGCTGAAAGCCAACTTCGCAGCGCTGCAGAATCAGCCTTTTGTTGCGAAGTGATTTCGCAACCCTTTTTATACGTCTGCGAAGTCTCCAGACCACGTTTTCACCTGCGAAATGGTCCTTAGTGCTTCCCGATATTTGTAACCGACACTGTGAGATATTTTTCATTAGATTTTTGTTGTTTAAATCCCCAAACTCTCCTTGTAAGCCACCAATTATAGGATTCCTTAGCTTTTAAGTTAGGAAAAAGGCTAAATATCCATGTAATAACTATTAATGTAATATTCATATAAATAGAGCCCGGAGAGCCTGTTATCAGGGTGACGAACCTTTTGTAAAAGTTTGAAAGAAAGTAAAATACAGAGCTTGAGCTCTGCCTTACCTTCTCACTTTAATTGTATTTTTCATTTACTAAGTTATGCACTCTCTGAGGAAGTTTCCCCAGAGAATGAGTAACTAAAGCTTTAGTTCCTTGGAGCTAAGGTTGCTAGGAAAGGTTCCAAGTACATGAATTAGTAGCTTTGTGGTTTCGGCTATGAATGAAGAGAAAGTGTGTCCCGTGAATGGTTTCTATATTTTTAGTTAACTTAAAACACCTTGGAGTCACCTGGGCCAACACTTGGTAAGGCAAGTGATCTCTATCCATGGAGATGCACTAGTTTACCCCTTGCGAGCCTTTGGGAGGTGACTTAAAGGTAGGATTTTCTAGAATTGCCAACACTTGGTAAGCTTTTGGACTCTAAGGAGACATCCATTAGTTATCTCTTGCGAGCTTGTGATAGGAAGTCTAAGGTTAAAGATCACCTTGAATGGTAAAGGCTAAGTGAGAGGCTCGAACCATTGCAAGTTGCATCAGTGAGAGAGAATTAGAGCTGAAATCCAATTAAGGGATGCATTTGTACAGAGCCGGTTAGAGAATTGACTTTATGTTAATTCTCTAATGCGAGGAAATGAACCAATTGATCGGAGCTATGTTTTTGCATGAGGAACCTCCCCTGTGAACCTAAATCTCCAAGGAATGTTTTTCTTCATAAGTAATTTCCATTACTTGCTGTGTCGTTAGTCTAAATCTAAACCTTTTGCAACCAAAGTTTATGTTTTATTTCTTAAGCTAACCTTGAAATGAAACAGCACCAGTTCACTTTGAATTGGTATCATTTTCAGTTTGAAAACCCTTCCCAGTGAACGATCCTAGAGCCACTATGCTATAGTAGCTTTTTCTTTGCTACCCTAGTTCATGGTGTAATAGGTTATAAATTTTGTTGATTACTCTGATTACTACCAAAAAGTGCTATTTTATAGACCTAATTATAATGGTTTTAAGCACCTTTGAGTAGTAATCATATTCATTTAACCCAATTAATTCATTAAGGTCCTTAGTAATTGGTTTTAACCATTTTGTGGCAAGTTTACATGTTTATATCAGCTTATGAATCAATTCAAGCATGCCAAATGATGGAGGAGCTACTTAGACAAGCCAACCAAAAAAGAAAAGCAAAGAAAAGCAAAGAGAAGCAAAGAAAAGCAAAAGAAAAGCAAAGAGAAGCAAGGAGGAAATCTGAGGTCAGTAGCTGCAGTGTTCTTTGGAACTTTTGGAGCACTTTCCGAAGTCCATTTTTTACATGCTATATACCGTTTCAAAGCTCAAGAAGTCAAGAATCCAACGCTTCAAACCGTGCACGATTTGGAGCTGAAACGAGGAAGTTATGGCCTTCGGAAGAAAACTGCTCCAGGTATGCGAAAATTTCGCACACCTTCTGAATGGTGTGCGAATTTCGCACACCCCTATGCGAAATTCGCATACCTGTGCGAAATCCCTCTTGAGGTGTGCGAAATTCGCACACCCCCTCCCCTGTTTTGCCGACTCCACACGAGATCTTTTCTTTTAGATATTTTTGTATAAATTTCCATTCTTCTCCTTGTAATCCACCAATCATAAGATTTCTTAGCTAGGAAGGATGGAAAAGCTTCTCTATTTATACTCCTTTGCATCCGTTGAAACATATGGAGAAATTTATGTAATATACCCATATATATTGAAATATACCACAGAGCCTTGCTCTGTTTTCTCCTTCTCTTTTCATTTCTATTTTCTTAGTAGCCAAACATCCTTGGTGGATGAAATCCCCAAGGATGAGAGGCTAACCTTTTAAGTTTCTCAAAGTATGGATGTTATGTGATGGCTTGGATGCATTCCCATGGAAATTTCTCGCACCCGGAAGGTAAGGTAGTCGTTTTTCATTAATGGTTCATTAATGCAAAGTTTAGTTTTTATTTCCATTAGACAACTTCCAACGGCCAATACTTGATAAGCTTTTGGATTTCTATCCATTAGTTATCTCCTACGAGCTATTGGAAGGTGAGGTTTTCAATTCCAAGTTTTGCATTAATCCATTAGAACCAATTTCAATGGCCATTGAAAGGTGAGTTTATCACTTGGAATGACTTTGAGTTGCCAATATTTGGTAAGCTTTTGGCTTTAGACCATTAGTTATCTCTTACGAGCCATTCAAAGGAAGTCTAAGGTGAATAACCATTGATGAAATTCACTACCATCTGTTTTGCCATTTTAAAGGATTAAAACTTGATTTGCTAAATCCATACCGGTTCGGGAAGCAAGCATCACCATAGTTGCAACCCCAACGCGAGGAGCCTATCCTGAGATTTCCAATTTGCATAAGAGCCAGAGCATAGCTATCCTATCTTTGAGAAACTTGTTTTTACACCTTTTCATTTTAGCCTTTAATGTTAGCTTAAATTAGTTTAAATCTTTCTAAAACATTTACATCTTCTTTTAAAGCTAACATCCATAAGAAAATCACCTATTTTCCTAATTTGAATATCACTTGTGTTTGCGAAAACCCTTCCCAGTGAACGATCCTAGAACCACTATGCTATAGTAGCTTGGCTACTTTAGTAATAGTATCTTAGGTATAAATTTTGTTGATACGCCTTTAAAGCTAAGCTACCATGAGTCGCATCAAATGGCGCCGTTGCCGGGGAATGAATCAAATGGCGCCGTTGCTCGAGTCGCATCATACTCCCTCCATCAAGGAGCACCAGCTGGACATGAATCAGCTGATACACCAATTGGGCATGAATCACCGAAAAGCTTACCAAGTGTTGGCTATTCTAGGTAATCCTACCTTTAAACCACCTTCTAGAGGCTCGCAAGAGATAACTAATGGATCTCACTGGATGGAGTCCGAAAAGCTTACCAAGTGTTGGCCCTTAACCTAGTTCTTTTCCAGACCTTAGCAAACTTACCAAACAAAAAAAATAGGCTAGGAATGCACCTCTTTTATTTCAAAAAAAAATTTCATTGTGGGAGTGCAATGCTCAAGGTATTACTTTCTAAAGTGTCCATGTAACGGGGGTTCATGGTTTAGGGCATCAAGCTTTAAGGATCTTTTGACCACTAACTCTTCAGATTTTTCCCTGGACTTTTGAAATTGAAAATTTAATACCCAAGCACCTACAATATGTTAAACTCCACCTATTCGCCCTTGTAATGAGCATTGAGGTCAGTGACTCCCAACCAATAAAGGCTTAGGGCACCAAGTTTTAAAGATTTTCACCATATACCCCTCGGACCTTGCTCGGGTTTCAAAGCAAGCATAACACTTTGTTCTTTTTTTTTTGTTTTTTTCCGAAGGCTCGTTGGCCTTTCACAAGGTGTCCTAACACTATTAAAACAAGGTCAAAGAAAAACCAAGTCAAAATTTTCCTAAGTCAAGGTGGTGAAATAGTTTTTCATCTTATAAACAGACCCTAGTGTGCACAGTGTGTGGTAAGATTAGAGTGGAAGAAATAAGGTTGAATTCAATAGGAGTTTCTAAAATTCATCAACCTCGATAAGCATAATACAAACTCTAATGTTCAAGTAAAAAGGTAAGAATTCAACTCCTCCCGTTTCATTTTAAGAAATTTTTCCTTAATAATCATGGAGAGTAAAGTAAAAAAAACTTTTAAAATTAAACATTTTTTTTTAAATTAAGCAAGAACAACTAAATTAACAAATTAACCTAATATTATTAACAATACTTCCTTCCTCAACTCCTCCCCAAATCGAGATCTACATTGCCCTCAATGTGGCAAGAGCGATTGAACAAAAAGAAAGTGGTACCTCCTAAGTTGAATTGAGTCTGAGTCGTAAAGGAGAAACCACATGATTCAAAAAAACAAAAGAGTGATGAGTAGAGGCAATAGAGAAATGGCAAACATAATCAGAAATGATGCGTATATATTACTCTGGAAAAATATAATATAAAATATGAGCATGTAATACATCCAATCCCATAATATAAAAAATCAAAGTAAAACACTATATCCAGTAATATAATAAGTAAATAAAAAAGATAAAGAGATGATCAGTTGGTGGTTAGATCATGTGAAAATGATGGATCTGTGGTGGGCTCTGCTCTGGTCTGAATCGGGGCCTTGGCTATGGTGGCATCCTCAGTTGGAGCTATAGGCTCTAATGGGGCAAGAATGTCGGGCTGAGCTGGTGGCAGAATACCTAGATGCTACTGTATCTGATGAAGGATAGTAGTATGCTAGTCTAGCTACGAACGCATCACCTCTATCTGCCAAAATAAAGCATTATGTGTAGTAGTTAGTTTCTAGAACAAATGTACCATGCCACGAAACTCTATGGCAGATATGGTGATAGAGGCCTCCAATGTAGGAGGTGCAACTAGTGGAACAAGAGGTGTAGTAGGAGGAATAGTAGAGATGGCCTCAAGCATAGGTGGTGCAGGGGCAGGTGGTATAGACTTTGTGGGAAGCTCGTCCTGCTATGCTTGCTCAGCCTGTGGTGGCGCTGCTACAAGTGCTAAATAACCCGCCAACTGTGTCCATTTGTCGAGAGTGAAATTCTCTCAACAATGGTGGTGGTGCTCAAGTTGGGGCTCTGTAGGATAGCCCATGCGCTCCAATATATGATAGAGCAGCCTCGAAAACAACAGTGGAAGAGTGTCGGCTCGTTGTAGCTTCTTCCTGTGAACTTTCTCCTCAAAGTGGAGGAGAGCGACCAAAATCAGGTGGTGTGGCTCCTCGTCTCTGCACTAGGTGCTGAAGAGGAAAAATGTTAGACCGTAGCAACACATCTACTAGGAGCATCCTAGATGGAAGCTCCTTACGTAAAAGGAATGAATCTTTAGAAGTCCCCCTGGATAGGATGCGAACCATGTCCCGTTGAGATATAGGGGACCACTCCCAGAAATGTGATGTCTCCACTGGCTCGTATGGAATATGGAGAGCCTCAGCAATGTGCTTAGCCTCAAGAATACCCTGGCGCCCGTCAATGTTGAAATGAATGGCGGTGAGACTCTGGACGCCCTGAGTAGTCATAGACTGATAGAAGTCCTTTGCCACTCTGGGGTAGAAGAACTCCCTAGAAGTCATAAAGCGCTTAAGATGATACCTCTAGAGTAGTCCAAATGAATCTTGAAGCTCCGACTGGTGTCGCATGTGCTCGATATCGAAGTAAAGCTCAGAATGAAACGGTCAGGCTCTACAATCGGAATTGCCCTCAATAGGCGGCACGGTGACCATAGGCCTCTTGATGATGACTTCCAGGGCAATGCCAGAAGGACGCTGAGAATCGGTAGGGGCCTGAAGATCAGGTTATGTATGCTTAGACGACTCTCCAAGGCTTGAGGTCCTGACTTTCTTAGGTGGAATGCGGCGTACTGATGGCTCAAGGGGTGGAAAAGTAGGCGGTCTCTATGTCGCGTATCTGCGCTGAAGAGGGCTTGAGGGCATTCCTCCCTCAAAAGACGAAACGGTCTAGGCCTCGAGGGCCTGAGATGAATCCTGAGGGGTCGGTATGACCTTCTCTAATGCGCGTCATGGTTGAAATGGAGAAAAAAGTGTAGGTCGCCTCTTCAAATGGTTGGCCGCGGGACGTCCACTGGAGAGAAAACCAATGGTCGCTTGGGTGTCGCAAGATGGTGAGGGGTTTCACAAGGAGCAAATGGGTTTGCGAAATGAATACAGGGCTTGGATGCCTTTAAATAGAGGTTTAAGTGACTATTGGAATTCACACAGAGACTATTGGAATTCGCAAGGTTGCAAAATGGATTCGCAGACCCTCTTAAATTTTGCAAGATTTTCGCAAAGCATTTTGGGCATGCGAAATGAGTTTACACAAGCTTTTCAAATTTCGCATGGGATTTCTCAAGGCAAAGCTTGTTTGCGAAATTTTCGCAAGGTGAATTTGGGGTTGGGAAATTTTTCGCCAAGGTTGCGAAATTTTTCGCAAAGGCTACGAAATGAATTTTTTAATTTTCACAAGGTTGCGAAATTTTCACAAGGTGCATTTGGGGTTTGCGAATTGTGTTCTGTTTTTCATGTGTTTTCTCCGTTAGAAAAATTTTAAGATTTTCCTCCATTTGATTTGAAATCTACCTGTAATTGATCATCAAAGGTTACATTAAACCATAATAAAATAGGATAAAAGCAAGAAATTTCAATTAAAACATGTAATAAATCAATAAAATATGAAATCAACAATAAGACAAAAATATGGACAAAACAGAAAATATGGACTTAATAGTCTTCCGACATACTAAGTCCATCTAACCCGTTATCGTTTTAGGCTTGATGTGGCTCAAGGAGGGTGATTTCCTCCTTGTCTCGAGAAAAATGCTCCATGAATGGCTTGAGACAATGGGCATTGACTTTAAAGCTCCTAGTGTTGTTGGAATTGAGTAGTTCCATTAATCCATTTGAATGTACCTGGTGAATAGTAAAAGGACCTATCCACCTTAACTTCAGCTTTCCCGGAAGGATGTAGAGCTCAGAGTCATACAACAAGACTCTTTGTCCTTTCTGGAATTGTTTGCGGGAGATTAACTGATCATGTCACCTATTCATTCTTTGCTTTGTAATGCTTGAATTATTGTAGGTGTCATTTCTTAGTTCCTCCATCTCATTAAGGTCTAAGAACCTCTTCATGTCGACTCTGTTCAAGTCCATGTTGAGCTTCTTGATTGCCCACCAAGCTTTGTATTCCACTTCCACGGGAAGATGACAAGCTTTGCCATAAACAAGGTGGTAAGGAGACATTCCAAGAATGGTCTTATAAGTTGTTCTGTAGGCCCACAATGAATCATGGAGCTTAATAGACCAATCTCTTCTGCTTGTATTCACCACCTTCATCAGTATGTTTTTGATCTCCCTGTTTGCTAACTCCACTTGCCCAAAAGTCTTAGGGTGGTAAGGTATAGCTACCTTATGCTTCACCCTGCACTTGGCTAAGAGAGTTTCAAACGACTTATTACAAAAATGAGTACCCCCATCACTGATTATGGCTTTGAGTACCCTAAATCTCGAGAAAATGTTCTCCTTCAGAAATTTGGGAACAACTTTGATTCGTATTTCCCAATTGGTGTCTCAGCTGATTCATGTCCTCTCAATGGTCCCCGACAAAGGTGCCATTTGATTCGTGCCCATCTGGTGCCTTGATTTCAATCCTCAGACGGGATCAATCAACAAAATTTATAACCTATTACACCATGTACTAGGATAGCCTCAACTAGCATAGCATAGTGGCTCTAGGGTCGTTCACTGGGATGGGTTTTCAGTCCATAATTGATATTAATTCAAAGTTGAATTGGTGCTTTTTCATTTCAAGGTTAGCTTAAGAAGAAAACATAAAGATGTTTGAGTGAAAAAGGTTTGGTTTTAAACTAACCAATAATAAAATAACTGAAATTACTTACAAAGAAAAGCATTTCTTGGAGTTTCAGATCACTAGGCTTAGGTTCCTAATACAAAAAGAGAGTTCTGGTCAATTGTTTCTTTTGCTCACATTGGAGATTTAACATATAGTTATTTCCTAAACCGGTGTGGTACAGATGCTTCCCTTTAATGGGTTCAAACACTAAATCCCTGTCACTAATTCATCTTGCAATGGCTCATGCCTCTCACCTAGCATTTTCCATTCAAGGTGGTCTTTAACCTTGGATTACCCGTCAAAAGCTCGCAAGAGATAACTAATGGATGTCTCATTGGAGTCCAAAAGCTTACCAAGTGTTGGCTATTCTAGAAAATCCTACCTTCAAACCACCTCCCAAAGGCTCGCAAGAGGTAAACTAGTGCATCTCAATGGACGGAGATCACTTGCCTTACCAAGTGTTGGCCCAGGTGATTAAAAGGCGTTTTAAGTTAACTAAAAACATAAAAACCATTAACGGGTCACACTTTCTCTTCATTAAAAGCTGAAACAACAAAACTACCAATTTTGCATGTGGAAACTTACCCGACTTTCTTCACTCCAAGAGACAAAAAGCCTAGCCACTCATCTTCTGAGGAAACATCCTCAGAGTTTGATTTGCTAGAAATAAAAATAACGAGAAAACAAAAATATGAAGGAAAAATAGAGCAAGTGCTCTGTAAAATATATTTCTTCTTCTCGTCGGATTACATATATGAAATCTGATATATGATTTATGATTTATTCATTTACATTGGTTCAAAGATATATATATAGAGAAGATATTTTCTAAGAAATATCCCAATAATATCTTTGACTGATTACAAGGAGAAAATAGAAATTTACACAAAATATCTTGAGAAAAAATCTAACTTAGTCGGTAGCAAATATCTGAGATTGCACAGGTGGATTTCACACGTTGAATTGTCCATTTTCCAAGTTTGAACTTTGGTTTTGCAACTTGGAGGTGATTCCACAACTTGGAGATGATTTGCAATTTGGAGATGATTCGCAACTTCATTCGCAGCTTGGAGGCCATCTCGCAACCAAGGGCCATTTTGCAGCCAAGGAGCATTTTTGCAGGGTGCAGACATTTTTGCAGTCCATTTTGAAGTTGTGAAATGAGGGGGTGGAGCTGCGAAATGGCACTCGTGTGCCAAAGGGTGGTTTCGCAGCTGCGAAACACCCTACGAAATTTTCGCATCTCATTTCGCTTAGCTTTGCGCAGTTGTCTTCAAACGGACATAACTTCTTCGTTTCAACTCCAATTTGCGTACCGTTTGAAGCGTTGGATGCCTGACTTCTCAAGATTCGAAACGAGATATAGTATTCATGAAATGGACTCAAGAAAGTACTCGAAATGTGTCCAACAGTTTCTGTCCTCTTGAACTCTTCATGTTTAGATTTCTCTCTTGTTCCTCCTTTCATTGTTGATTGGATTTGGCAAAGAACTACAAAGCTCCAAAGCTTGAATTCTTCATGTAAATGAGCTTCCATTTGCTTTGCCATGGATTATATAAAGCTCTCCCTCATCTTAGATTGCTTTGGTGATCAAATTACTAACAAAAACACCAAAACTTAACACAATTTGATTAGAAACGATTGCAAGGGTCCTTAACATGCTAATTGAGTTAAAAGGTAATAACTATTACTCAAAAGTGTTTAAAAGAGTTAATTACAAGCTATAAAATAACACTTTTTGAGTAGTAATCAAACTCTGTGATCATTGTGTTTGAACGGGATCGCTTCGACCCATTTAGAAACATAATCCACTCCCACCAAGATGTAGGAGTAGCCAAAGGACATAGGGAAAGGTCCCATGAAATCTATGCCCTAGACATCGAACAGATCACCGATTAAAATGGGGTTCAAAGGCATCATGTTCCTTCGTGTCTACTTCCCAAGCCTCTGGTACTTTCCACAACTCCTGCACATGGTGTGGTCATCTTTGAAAAGTGATGGCCAGCAGAAACCCGATTGCAATACTTTCATAGCTGTCTTCTGCAAAGAAAAGTGGCCTTCACATATGCTTTTGTGGCAATAATTGAGGATCCCCTATTGCTCTTGTTCAGGGACGCACTTCCGTATTATTTGGTCCGCACGGTGTTTGAATAAAAATGGCTCTTTCCAATAGTAAACATGAATTTTTACAAAGAAGTGCTTCTTGTCTTGAGCTTTCCACTCACTTGGAACTTCTCTGGTAACTAGATAGTTAGCAATATGGGCTTACTAAGGAGTGATTTGCATTAGCATGAGCGATTCCTCTAGAAAATCATCATTGATTGGCAAACAATGGGAATTATGTGCTATGGTTAGCCTTGAAAGATGGTCGGCTACCACATTCTCCACTCCTTTCTTTTCTTTGATTTGAAGATTAAATTCTTGAAGCAAGAGGATCCATCTTATCAGCCTCGCTTTTGCATCCAACTTAGTTAGCAAATACTTTAAAGCTGAGTGATCCGTGAAAACCATAATGGAAGACCCCACCAAGTAGGCACGAAATTTCTCTAAGGCAAAAACTATAGCCAACAATTCTTTCTTTGTGGTTGTGTAGTTTATTTGTGCTTCGTTTAACATTTTGCTTGCATAGTAAATCATGTAGGGTTTTCCATCTTCTCTTTGCCTAAGAACGGGTTCTATAGCAAAGTCACTGGCATCGCACATCACTTCAAAGGGTAATTGCCAATTGGGTGGCCTCACTATTGGAGCGGTCATCAGAAATTGCTTCAATTCTTCAAAACTCCATTGACGTCTATCATCCTATATGAATTTAGCATCCTTTACCAATAGTTCACAAAAAGGTTTGGCGAGTTTAGAGAAATCTTTGATAAACCTTCTGTAGAACCTAACATGGCCAAGGAATTGCCTTACTCCTTTGACAGTCGTTGGAGATGGCAACTTGACAATAAGTTCAACCTTAGCTTTGTCCACTTCAATGCCTTTCTTGGAGATGATATGCCCAAGGACAATTCCTTGGTGTACCATAAAATGACATTTCTCCCAGTTAAGCACCAAATTTTTCTCAATGCATTGACTCAGAACAACTTCCAAGTTGACTAAGCATTCCTCATATGTGCTTCCGTATATGGTGATATCTTCCATAAAGACTTCCATAATATGCTCCACCATATCACTGAAAATGCTTAACATACATCTTTGGAATGTTGCAGGTGCACTGCACAAACCAAAAGGCATTCTTTTGTATGCGTACGTTCCGAATGGGCATGTAAAAGTGGTATTCTCTTGGTCTTGAACAACAATTTCTATTTGAAATTACTCGGAGTAGCCATCTAAAAAACAATAGAAAGGGTGGCCTAAGACTCTCTCAAGCACTTGATTCATAAACGACAACAGGAAGTGGTCCTTCCTTGTCATAGTATTCAGTTTCCTGTAGTTAATAAACACCCTCCAACCTGAAGTGAGGCGTGTAGAAACTTCTTCTCCCTTATCATTTTGCACCATAGTGATCCCAGATTTCTTTGGTGCAACTTACTAGGACTCACCCATGGGCTGTCTGATATGGGGTAGATAATACCGGCCTGAAGTAGCTTAAGCACCTCAACTCGCATCACCTCTTGCATGTGAGGGTTCAAACTAAAGGGTTGATCCCATTCAGATCATAAATTTGCCATCCTATTGCTTTCTTACATCTCTTGAGGACTTCAAGTAGACAATCCTCTTGTGGAACGGTTAGAGATGATGAAATAACAATAGGGACTTCTTGTTTTCTTCCAGGTATGCATATTTCAACTCAACGGGTAATGGCTTCAGAATAAGCTTTGGAGACTCCTCCATTCCCGCTTCTTGTGCCTCATCCTCTTTGAATAAAGGCAAAATTTCTTCTCTCGTATTCCAAAGGGGCAGAGTAGTAAGCCAGTCTGAGGGTTCGGGTGACCCTTCATCAAGCTCTCCAAGACTCTCGTTCAAATCTTCTAGCATTTTTTTATCACAATGCTCCTCCACTAAGTTGTCTCTTCTGGTCCTTCTTCTTATTCCGGATGGAATTGTTTCTTGCATAAGTAGAAGATGTTGAGTTTCATTGTCATGTTGCCAAATTAGAGTTGCATAATTCCATTCATACAATTGATGATGGCATTTGATGTAGCTAGGAATGGTCTTCGAACTATAATAGGAAGAGAGTTAGTTTCTTTTGCACTCGGATCCGTATCCAAGACAACAAAATCCACTGGGTAGTAGAATTTGTCAATTTGCACTAAGACATCTTCAATTATGCCTCTTGGAATTTTCACAGACCTATCTGCTAGAGATAAAGTGATTAATGTTGGCTTCAACTCTCCCAATCCTAATTGCTTGTAGACAGAATATGATAGCAAGTTCACACTTGCTCCAAAGTCCAACAAAGCTCTTTCCACAGACACCCTTCCAATCATCACTAAGATGGTAGGGTGGCCAAGATCTTTGTATTTCACTAGGAACTTGCACTGTATAATGGCACTGACTTGCTCAGTTAAGAAGGCTTTCTTACTTACATTCAACCCTCTTTTTATAGTGCATAAGTCGTCCAAGAATTTTGCATAAGTCGGAACTTGTTTAGTCATATCTAGCAAAGGGATATTAACCTTCAGTTGCCTCAATACTTCAAGAATTTCTAATGCATTGTTGATTTCCTTTTTGCCATGCAAATCTTGGGGGAAAGGTGGAGGCATGTGGTTCTTCATCATATCTTATTTGCTGATGGTCCTCTCCGGTTCTTCATTCACAGTGGAATCATGGTCCTTCTTCTTTGTGTTGTTCCCTGGTCTCTTTCCTTTGAATTCCTCCTTCTTTTTTTCCTCTGCTTCCTTCTTTGGTTCATGCTCTGGCTTGGTTGTTGGTAGATCAACCTCTTTACCACTCCTTAGAGTGATCACCACTTTAACTTCTCTCACCTGTGAAGATTCTCCTTCTTGAGCTTCCACTTCATGGATAGCCTTTGGATTTTGATGAGGTTGAGAAGGAAACCTTCCCTTCTCTTGCACTATGTTGAGGTTAGTGAGCCTGGAGATTGAGTACTGGAGATTATCTATCTTTTGAGATAGATCATTTTGCATTTCATCCATCATTTTGTTCAATATATTCTCTACATTGTCAATTCTTTTATTGAGCTGAGCATTGATGGATTTCTAGTCTCTGACAAAATCTCCCATGACCTTGCTGAGATTAACAATGCCTTGTTCAAGATTTGAAGCTTGCCAAGGTGCTTAGCTGGTTTGCGTATACTCAGGGGCCCTTGGTTTCCAAGAGAAATTCGGATGGTTCCTCCAATTTACATTGTAGGTATTACCATATGAAGCATTGTTATTTGGTTTACATTGTCCAATAACATTTACTTGATCCCCAAACATCTCTCTTACAACTGGAATCGTAGGACATTCCTCCACCAAGTGCTCAAAAGATTGACAAATGGAACACGACATAGCTTGCATTGGTGTTTCAGAAACGGCCTGCACTTCGCGTATCTTCTTAATTTCTACCTCCTCCAATCTTCTTTCCATAGCTGCTACTTTTGCTCTCGTGTCGATATTTTCGTTCAGATTATACATCCTAGCCTTAGCATTTGGAGCATTAGGTTGAGATTGCATTATTCTCACTTCTCGAGCATTCAGTTCATCCCATCCTCATGAAACTTCAGCTACATAACTCAAGAAATCCATGGCTTCCTCTGGATTCTTACTCATGAAGTTTCCTCCACACATCGTTTCCAAGAGCTGCTTTATTGAGGAAGACATTCCGTCATAAAAATAGCTCACCAATAGCCATGTGTCAAAGCCATGGTGAGGACAAGCATTGATCACTTCCATGTATCTCTCCCCGCACTCACATAATTTCTCATTCTCTTTAGCTGAGAAATTTAAAATTTGCCTTTTCAAGCCGTTGGTCCTATGAGTCGGGAAAAATTTCTTAAGAAATTCAGCTTGCAAATCAGTCCAAGCTCGGATACTCCTTGACCTTAGAAAATTAAGCCAAATTTTGGCCTTATCCTTTACAGTAAAAGGAAATAGCTTTAACCGCATCAAGTCGATGGAAGCTCCTCCTTCTTGGAACGTATTACAAACTTCTTCAAATTCCTTGATATGCGCATAGGGATTCTCACTTTCCATGGCATCGAAAGTAGGTAGAAGTGACACAATATGTGGTCTGATCACTAGCTGCTCTGTAGGTGGCACTATACATGACGGTGCACTCATACAAGGTGGATGCATGAGGTCCCTTATGGATCTGAATGTGTTGAGATTATCCTCCTGAGCGTGTTAACTATGCTGATCTTCAGGTGTAGCCTCCATGATATTCAAGCAAAATTTTAACTCTGTCTCGTGAGGATTTTCAATTTTCACAAGTCTTCTCCCACTATCTCGTATCCAATATGGCATGCACAACTAGCAATAACTGAAGCAAAAACAAGAAAAACAAAAGATAAACAAAATCTAGAAAAATATGAAAATTAACTAAAAACTAATTAAAAGATAAATTAAAACAGGAACAATTAAAAGGAAATAATTAAAAAGGGTTAGTAAAAGAAAAGAAAAATCATCGGACTTGTGATGAAGATCACAAGTATTTTGAAAAAGTCATATCACTATATTGTGGCACCATCCCCGACAACGATGCCATTTGATTCATCTCCAATTGGTGTACTCTTGGATTCAGTCCTCACATGGGAGTTATCAACAAAATTTATAAACCTAATTCACCATATACTAGGGTAGCATAGTTAGCATAACATAGCGGCTCTAAGATCGTCCACAGGGATGGGTTTTCATAGTACAATTGATATTAGTTCTAGAATTAAAATAGTGTTTTTTCTTTTTACGGTTAGCATTAAAGAAAAATGAAATTTTTTATGAGAAAGGTTGGTTTTATGTTAACCAAAAAAAAAATATTAACTGAGATTAATTACAAAGAAAAAGGTTTCTTGGAATTTCAGATCATTAGGTTCAGGTTCCTTATGCAAAGAGGGAGATTCCAGATCTTTTTCTCATGTTGGGGAGAATAACATAAACTATGGTTACCTCCCGAACCAGATCTTCATTTAGCAATTAAGGCTTGATTCCACTAGTTCATGAAAAATTGTAGTGGCTTCCCGTTAATGGTTTTAAACATGAAAGACCTCTCACTGTGAATCATCTTTCAATGGCTCGTAAAGGATAACTACAAGACACTCAAGGTGTCCATTAAGCTTACCAAGTATTGGCCATTCAAGATAATCCTAACCTTGGACTACCTATCAAAAGCTCGCAAGAGATAACTAAGGATGTCTCCAAGGAGTCCGAAAAGCTTACCAAGTGTTGGCCCAAGTGATTTTAAGGGATTTTAAGTTAATCATAAAGAAACAAAAACCATTACCAGGTAACAACTTTCCTCAATTTAAGCAAGGAAAACTCCCACCTTTTCATTCGGATCCCTTACCTAACTTCCTTCAGTCCAAGAAACAAAAAGCCTAGCCACTCATCCTCTGAGAAAAACATCCTCACAGGTTGCTTGGCTAGAAAGAAAATAAAAACAAAATTAGAAGGTAAGGCAAAGCAAAAGCTCTGTATTTTTACTTACTAAGAGAATATACAAGTGTTCTCTAGAATTTCTTCCGAGATTCCAAGCTTTTCCCCCAGCTATCACAAAAAAATATACTTTAAGACATATATAGAGAGATATTTTTAACCTCCTTGTAAATATCCTAAATATCTTAGAAATATCTTTAGCTAATCACAAGGAGAAACTAGGATATTTACACAAAATATCTTAAGACAAAAATCTAACGGAGTCGGCAAAAAAATATCTGAAGATTACACAGGAAGATTTCACAATGCTTGCAAAAATTTCGTATAGGTTGCGAAATTGATTTTCTTCAGCTTTGGTTTCGCAAGGTTGTGAAATTCAATTTTCACAGTTTCGCAAGGCTTGCTAGATTTCGCAAGGTTGAGAAATTTCCTTTCTTCAGTTCACAAGGCTTGTGAACATTTCGCAAGGTTGCGAAATTCATTCTTCACAACCTTGCTATCTATCTTGCAGCTTGTACTCCTCTTGGGCATTTCACAAGCTTGCAAAAATTTCGCATAGCCATGCGAAATTGTTGGATGTTAGATTCCTTCTTTGATTCTCTTCCTTACATACTTGATTGATTTGGCAAATGCTTCGAAGCTCTCCAAAACTTGGATTTTTCATGTGCTTGAGCTTTCATCTTGCTTTGCCATGGACTATACAACTTCTCCCTCATTCTTGGCTCATTTTAATGATAAAAAAAACTATAAAAAATACCCAAAACTTGCCAAAAATTGATTAGTACACTTGCAAAGGTCCTTAATGTGCCAATTGGGTTAAAATGTATTAATTACCACTCAGAAGTGTTTTAAAACAGTTAATTTCAAGCTATGAAAGAGCACTTTTTGAGTAGTAATCAAGGGTCTAGATTCTATGAACAAGTCAGTGTTGTGGATGATATGAACGACATTGGGTCATGAATTCAAGGCCCTAGATGCAATGAACACTGTTGGGTTGTCATTCACATGAAAGAATATCGATTGTGAGCTCAGAGCTCTAGATGCTATGAATAGCTCAAGGTTGTGGATGACATGAGCCACTCTTGGTCTTGAGCTCATGGCTTTAAATGCTATGAACAATCCTAGGTTGTGGTTGACATGAGCGACTCTAGGTCTTGAGCTTTGTGATTTAGATGCTATGAACAACTTAGGATTGTCAATGACATGAAAGACTTTGGGTCGTGAGCTTAGGACTCTAGATTCTATGAGCAACTCAGTGTTGTGGATAATATGAACATCTTTGAGTGATGAGCTCGAGTACCTAGATACAATGAATGACTCTAGGCAATGGTTGGCATGAAAGAATCTAGGTCATGAGCTTCGGGCTTTAGATGTATGAAGAGCTTAGTGTTGTGGACAACATGAACCACTCTATGTCTTTAGCTCAAAGTTTTAGATGCCATGAGCAGCTGTAGGCTATGGTTAACATGATCAACTCTAGGTCATCAGGTCAAGCCTCTAGATGCTATTAACAGATCAGGTTGTTAATGACATGTGTTACACTATGTCGTGACCTCAGAGCTCTAGAGGCTATGAACATTTTTGGGTTATGGTTGACATTAACGACTCCAGGTCATGTACTCAGGGCTCTTGATGCTATGAAAAACTTAGGCTCATTGATGACATAAAAGACTATGGGTCATGAGCTTAGATGTCTTGATGCTATGAATAGCTCAGTGTTATGGATGACATGAGTCACTCTGTGTATGAACAACTCTGGGCTCTAGATGCTATGAATAGCTCTAGGTTATGGTTAACCTAGACAAATTTGAGCCATGAGCTCAAGACACCAGATACTATTAATATCTAAGGATTGTGGATAGCATGAGCTACTCTAGGTCGTGAGCTCAAGATATATAACAACTCTGGGTTATGGTTGACATGAATGACTATAGGTTGTGTGCTCAATGCTCTTTATGCTATGAACAACTCAGGGCTATTGATAAAATGAAAGACCATGGGTCCTGAGCTCAAGGCTCTTGATCCTATGAACAACTAAGGGTTATGGATGATAAGAGCTACTCTAAGTCATGAGCTCATGTCTCAATGCTATGAATAACTAAGGTTCGTGGATGACATGATCTCCTCTTAATCATGAGCTTAGGACTTTAGATGCTATGAACAACTTTGGGTTGTGGTTGACGAGAACGACTCTGGGTCATTAGCTCAAGGTTATAGATGCTATGAAGAGCTATCGACTATGGATGACATGAGCTCAGGCCTCTAGTTGTGATGAACAACTCTAGGTAGGGGTTGACATGAATGACTTCTGGTCGTGAGCTCAAGGCTTTATATGCTAGGAACATCTTAGGGCTGTGGATGACATGAGTGACTCTAGGTCATTGACTTAAGGCCCTAGATGCAACGAACAGCTCTAGGTTGTCATTGATATGAAAGACTCTGAGTCATAAGCTCAAGGCTCTAGATGTCATGAATAGCTCAAGGCAGTGGATGACATGCAACACTCTCGATCTTAAGCTTAGGGCTCTAAATGGTGTGAATAGCTTTGGATTGTGGCTAGCATGAACGACTCTAGGTCGTAAGCTTTGGGCTTTAGATGTAATGAACAACTCAAGGTTGTCAATGACATTACCCACTTTAGGTCGTGAGCTTGCTTTAGATGCCATGAACAACTTTGGGCTATGGTTGACATTAATGTCTTTAATTCATGAGCATAGGGCTCTAGATGCTATGAATACCTCAGGGTTGTCAATAACATGAAAGACTTTGGGTCATGAGCTCAAGGCTTAAGATTCTATGAACATCTCAAGGTTGTCGATAACATGAAAGACTCCAAGGCATGAGCTCAAGGCTTTAGATTCTATGAATAGCTTAGGGTTATGGATGATACAAATGACTCTTAATCGTGAGCTCAGAGCCCTAGATGCAATGAACAACTTTGGTTTATGCTTGACATGAAAGACTTTAGGTCATGAGCTTAGAGCTTTATTTGCTATGAAAATCTCAAGGTTATTGATGATATGAGCTACTCTAGGTCTTGAGCTCGGGGCTCTAGTTGCTATTAACAACTTTAGGTTGTGGTTGACATGAACGTCTCTAAGTCACTAGCTCAAGCCTTTAGATGATATGAACAACTTAGGGCCATTGATGACATGAGCCACTCTCAGCCGTGAGTTCAAGGCTTTAGATGTTATGCACAACTCTGGGTTATGGTTGACATGAACAACTTCGGGTTGTAAGCTCAAGGCTCTAGATGCTATGAAGCACTCATGGTTGTCGATGATAAGAAAGACTCCAGGTCATGAGCTTAGGACTCTATATTCTATGAACTACTCAAGTTTGTGGATAACAAGAACGACCTTGAGTCATGAGCTTAAGGCCCTAGATGCAATGAATAACTCTAGGTTGTGTTGACATGAAAGACTTCAGGTTGTGGGCTCATGACTTTAGATGCTATGAACAACTTAGGATTGTGGATGACATCAACCACTTTGGGTCTTAAGCTCAAGGATTTAGATGCTATGAACAACTCTAGGTTCTGGTTAACATGAACGACTCCGATTTATGAGATCAAAGCTTTAGATGCTATTAATAGCTTAGGGTTGTGGATGACATGAGCTACTCTAGGTCGTGAGCAACTCTAGGTTATGGTTGACATGAACAACTCTGGCTCACGGGCTTAAGGCTCTTGACTCTATGAACAACTAAGGGTAGTCGATGACATGAAAGATAATAGGTCATGAGCTAAGGGTTCTCGATACTATAAACAACTCAGAGTTGTGATTGACATGAACGAATCTTTATTATGAGCTCAAGGCACTAGTTGCTATGAAAAGTTGAGGGCTGTGGATAACATGGGCTACTTTGGGTCATGAGCTCAAGGCTCTACATGCTATGAAAAACATTGGGTAGTGGTTGACAAGAATAGCTCTGGATCCTAATCTCAAGGCTTTAGATGTTATGAACAACGTTATGTTATGGTTGATTTCAATGACTCTAATTCGTGAGCTTAGGGCTCAAGATTCTATGGATAACTCAGAGTTGTGGATGACATGAACGACTCTGGGTCATGAGCTTAGGGCCTTAGATGCAATGAATAGCTCTAGGATATAGTTGGCATGAAAGTCTTTGAGTTGTGACCTCATGGCTTAAGATTCTATGAATAACTCAAGGCTATGGATGACATTAGCCACTCTAGGTCTTGAGCTTAGGGCTTTAAATGCTATGAACAATTCTAGGTTGTGATTGACATGAATGACTTTCAGTCATGAGCTCCAGGCTCTAGATGCTATTAATAGCTCAGGGTTATGAAATATATGAGGTACTCTAGGTTGTGAGCTCAGGACTCTAAATGCTATGAACAACTTAGAGATATCAATGACATGAAAGACTATAGGTCATGGGCTCAGCGTTGTAGATACTATGAACAACTCAGGGTTATGGTTCACATGAACGACTCTCGATCGTGAGCTCAAGAATCTAGTTGCTATAAATAGCTAAGGGTTGTGGATAACATAGGGTACTCTTAGTTGTGAGCTCAGGGCTCTAAATACTATGAATAATGTTGGGTTATGGTTGACATGAATGACTTTGTGTCATGAACTTAGGGCTTCAGATGCTATGCACAACTTAGAGTTGTGGATGACATGAACGACTTTGGGTCATGAGCTTAAGGCCTTAGATGTAATTAACAACTCTAGGTTATGGTTGGCATGAAAGACTCTAAGTTGTGAGTTCATGGCTCTAGATTCTATGAACAACTCAGGGCTATGGATGACATTAACCACTCTACGTCTTGAGCTCAGGGCTCTAAATGTTATGAACAACTCTAGGTTATGCTTGACATGAACGACTTGAGTTGTGAGCTCTAAACTATAGATGTTATTAATAGCTCAGGATTGTAGAAGATATGAGGTACTTTAGGTAGTGATCTCAAGTCTCTAGATGCTATGATGAATGACTCCGTGTGGTGAGCTCAAGGCTCTTGATCCTATGAACAACTTAAAGCTATCAATGACATGAAAGACTATAGGTCATGAGCTCAGCGCTATAGATACTATGAACAACTCAGGGTTATGGTTGACATGAATGACTCTCGATTGTGAGCTCGAGGCTCTAGTTGCTATGAATAGGTAAGGGTTGTGGATAACATGGGATACTCTTGGTTGTGAGCTCAGGGCTCTAAATTATATGAACAACATTGGGTTGTGGTTGGCATGAATGACTTTGTGTCGTGAGATCATGGCTCTAGATGTTATGAACAAGTTAAGGTTATGGATGACATGAATGACTCTAAGTCATGAGGTTAAGGTTCTCGATTCTATGAATAACTCTACATTGTGGTTGAAATGAACGACTACGATTCATAAGCTTAGGGCTCTAAATGTTATGAACAACGTTGGGTTGTGGCTGACATGAATGAATTATGGTTGTGAGCTTAAGGCTCTAGATGCTATTAACAACTCAAGGATGTGGATGACATGAGCTACTCTAGTTCATGAGCTCAAAGCACTAAAAGATATGAACAACTTTGGGTTGTGGTTGACATAAACAACTCCCGATCCTGAGCTCAAGGCTTTAAATTCTATGAACAACTCAGGGTTGTTGATGACATGAGCTAATTTGAGTCATGAGCTCAAGGCTTTGAATGCTATGAATAGTTTTAGGTTATGGTTGACATGAACAACTCGAGGTCTTGAGCTCAGAGCTCTAAATGTTTTGAATAGCTCAGGGTTATTGATCACATGAAATACTTTGGGTCATGAGCTCGGGGCTCTAAATGCTATGAGCACTCAAGGCCGTTGATGACATCATTCATTCTAGGTCTTATGCTCAAGGCTCTAGATGCTATGAACAACTCGGGGTTGTGGTTGACATGAATGACTCTAGGTCGTGAGCTCAGGGCTCAAGATGCTATTAACAAATAAGGGTTATGGATGATATGAGCTTCTCTTGCTTATGAGCTCAAGGCTCCAGATGCTATGAACAACTCTAGGTTGTGGTTGACATGAATGACTCAGGGTCATGAGCTCAGGATTCTTGATGCTAAGAAGAACTTAAGGTTGCTAATGACATGAAAAACTATGGGTCATGAGCTTAAGGCTTTAGATACTATGAACAACTCAAAGTTGTGGTTGACATGAACGACTCTTGGTCGTGAACTCAAGGGACTAGTTGCTATAAACAGTTGAGGGTTATAGATAACAAGGGCTACTGTAGATCATGAGCATGGGGTTCTAGATGCCATGAACAACATTGGGTTATAGTTGACATGAACGTCTCTATGTCATGAGCTTAAGTCTCTAAATGCTATGAACAACTCATGGTTATTGATGACACGAAAGACTTTAGGTCATGAGGCCAAGGCTCTAGGTGTTATGAATAGAACTGGGCTATGGTTAACATGAATGACTCTAGATGGAAAGAATTGCTCCAAGGATGTGAATAACATCAACTACTCTAGTTTGTGAGCTAAAGGCTTTAGATGGTATCAACAACTCAAGGTTGTTGATCAGATATGCCACTTTGGGCTATGAGCTCAAGGCTTTAGTTGTTAGGAACTACTCTGGGATGTGGTTGACATGAATGACTCTAGGGGGTGAGCTTAGGTTTCTAGGTGCTATGAGTAACTCAAAGTTCCTGATGACATGAAAAACTCTAGGTCGTTAGCTCAAGGCTCTAGATTCTATTAGCAACATAAGGTTATGGTTGACATTAATGACTCTATGTCGGGAGCTTAGGGTCCTAGATGCTATGAACAACTCTAGGTTGTGGTTCACATTAATGAATCCAGGTATTGAGCCGAGAGCTCTAGATGCTATGAACAGCGCAAGGTTGTTAATAACATAAACCACTCTTGGTCATGACCTAAAGGCTTTAGATGTTATGAAAAACTTTCGACTATGGTTGACATGAAGAACTCCGGGTCATGAGCTCAAGGCTCTAGATGCTATGAACAACTTAGGGTTGTCAATAACATGAAAGACTCTGGGTTATGAACTTAGGGATCTAGACTTTATGATTAGTTTAGGGTTATGGATGACATGAATCACTCACGGTCTTAAGCTTTAGGTCCTAGATGCAATGAACACCTTTAGGTTGTGGTTGACATGAAATACTCTAAGTTGTGAGCTCATGGCTCTAGATGCTATGAATAACTCAGCGCTATCAATGATATGAACCACTTTAGGTTATGAACTAAAGGTTTTCAATGGTATGAAAAGGTTTAGGTTGTGGTTGATATGAATGACTCCAAGTCATGAGCTTATGGCTCTAGATGTAATGAACAACTCAAGGTTTTTATGACATGAAAGACTTAGGGTTGTGAGCACAGGGCTCTAGATTCTATGAACAGGTTAGGGTTAGGGATGACATAAATGACTCTCAATTCTAAAGTTTAGGCTCTAGATGCAATGAAAAACTTAGGGTTATGGTTGACATGAAAGTCTCTGAGTCGTGAGCTCATGGCTCTAAATGCTATGAAAAACTCTAGGCTACGGTTGACATGAATGACTTTGGGTCATGAGCTTAGGGCTCTAGATGGTATGAACAACTTTAAGCTATGGTTGACAAGAATGACTCAAGGTTGTGAGCTCAGGACTCCTGATGCTATAAACAACTCGAAGTTGTTGATGACATGAAAGACTATAGGTCATGAGCTCAAGACTGTAGATACTATGAAATACTTAAGGTTATAGTTGACATGAACTACTCTAGGTCATGAGCTCAAGGCTCTAGTTGCTATAAACAACTAAGAGTTGTGGATAATATGGGCTACTCTAGCTCATGAGCTTAGGACCCTAGATGCTATGAATAACATTGAGTTGTGGTTGACATGAATGACTTCTTGTCATGAGCTTAAGGCTCTAGATGCTATGAACAAGTCAGGGTTATGGATGACATGAATGAGTTTTGGTGATGAGGTAAGGGCTCTAGATTCAATGAATAGCTTTGGCCTGTGGTTGAGATGAACGACTCTAGGTCATGAGTTTAGGGCTCTATATGCTAAGAAAGCCTCAGGGCTGTGGATAACATGGGTTACTCTAGATCATGAGCTCAAGGATCTAAATGCTATGAACAACATTTGGATATGGTTGGCATGAATGACTTCAAGTTATGAGCTTAAAGCTCTAGACCACATGAACAGCTCCGGGTTGTGGATGACATAAAAGACTCAGGGTTGTGAGCTTAGGTTCTACATTCTACAAACAGATTAGGGGTCTTGAGGACATATACGACATTGGGTCGTGAGCTTAGGGTCATAGATACAATGAACAAATCTAGGTTATGGTTGACATGAAAGACTCCGGGTTAGGAACTCAAAGCTCTAGATCCTATGAACAACTCATGGTTTTGGATGACATCAGCCACTCTACCTCTTAAGCTTAGGGCTTTAGATGCTATGAATAAATCTAAGTTATGTTGATATGAAAAACTCAAGGTTGTGAGCATAGGGCTCTAGATGCTATTAATAGCTCAGGGCTATCGCTAACATGAGCTACTCTAGGTCGTGAGCACGGGGCTTAAATGACTTCGACTCACAAGCTTAGGGCTCCTACTGCTATGAACAAATCAGGGCTAGCAATGACATAAAATACTATGGGTCTTGAGTTGAAGACTCTAGATACTATGAACAAGTCATAGTTGTGATTGACATGAATGACCCTAGGTCGTGAGATTAGGGCACTAGTTGCTATGAACAGTTAAGGACTATAAATAACATAGGCTACTCTAGGTTGTGAGCTTAGGGCTCTAGAAGATATGAACAACGTTGGGTTATGGTTAGCATGAACGACTCTGTGTCATGAGCTTCGAGCTCTAGTTGCTATGATTAACTCGGGAATATGGATGACATGAAAGACTATAGGTCATGAGCTCAGGGCCCTAGATGCTCTGAACAAATCTGGTTGTGGTTGACATGAATGACTTCAAGTCATGAGCTAAGGACTCGAGATGCAAAGAATGGCTTAGGATTTGGACAACATGGGCTACTCTAGGTCGTGAGCTCAAGGCTCTAAATGCTATGAACAACACTAGGTTATGGTTGACATGAATGACTCCGGGTTGTGAGCTTAGGGCTCTAGATGCTGTTAAGAGCTCAAGGTTGTTGATGACATGAAAGACTAGGGTTATAAGCTTAGGGCTTTAGATACTATGAATAGCTCAAGGCTATGGTTGGCATGAACAACTCTTAGTCGTGAGCTCAACGCTATAGATGCTATGAGTAGCTCAAGGCTAAGGAAAACGGGGGCTACTCTAGGCCATGGGCTTAAGGCTCTAGATGCTATGAATATCTTTGGGTTATAGTTGAGATGAATGAGTCTATGTCACAACCTCCAGGCCCTGGATGCTATGAACAACTCTAGGTTATGGTTGACATGAACAACTCTAGGTCTTCAGGTCAAGGCTATAGAAGTTATGAACAACTTTGGGTTATGGTTGACATGAACAACTCCGAGTTGTGATTTCTAGACTTTATATGCTATGAACATATCAGGGTTGTTGATGACATGAGCTACTCTTGTTCATGAGCTCAGGGCAGTAGATGTTATCAATAGCTCTTAGTTGTGCTTGACATGAATGACTTTAGGTCATGAGCAAAGGGCTCTTGATGCTATGAACAACTTAGGGTTGTGAATGACATGAACTTCTCTAGGTTGTCAGCTTAGGGCTCTAAATGTTATGAACAACTCAACGTTGTGGATGACATGAGCTCTTCTAGGTCATGAGCTCAAGGCTGTAAATGCTATGAACATGTTAGGGTTTTGGTTGACATGAATGACTTGGGGTCATGAGCTATGGGCTATAGATACTGATTACTACCAAAAAGTGCTATTTTATAGACCTAATTATAATGGTTTTAAGCACCTTTGAGTAGTAATCATATTCATTTAACCCAATTAATTCATTAAGGTCCTTAGTAATTGGTTTTAACCATTTTGTGGCAAGTTTACATGTTTATATCAGCTTATGAATCAATTCAAGCATGCCAAATGATGGAGGAGCTACTTAGACAAGCCAACCAAAGAAGAAAAGCAAAGAAAAGCAAAGAAAAGCAAAGAGAAGCAAAGAAAAGCAAAAGAGAAGCAAAGAGAAGCAAGGAGGAAAACAGAGGACAGCCGCTGCAGTCTTCTTTGGAACTTTTGGAGCACTTTCCGAAGTCCATTTTTTACATGCTATATACCGTTTCAAAGCTCAAGAAGTCAAGAATCCAACGCTTCAAACCGTGCATGATTTGGAGCTGAAACGAGGAAGTTATAACCTTCGGAAGAAAACTGCTCCAGGTGTGCGAAAATTTCGCACACCTTCTGAATGGTGTGCGAATTTCGCACACCTCCTGATCAGGTGTGCGAATTTCGCACACCCCTTCCCCTGTTTTGCCGACTCCACATGAGATCTTTTATTTTGGATATTTTTGTATAAATTTCCATTCTTCTCCTTGTAATCCACCAATCATAAGATTTCTTAGCTAGGAAGGATGGAAAAGCTTCTCTATTTATACTCCTTTGCATCCGTTGAAACATAAGGAGAAATTTATGTAAGATACCCATAAATATTGAAATATACCACAGAGCCTTGCTCTGTTTTTCCTTCTCTTTTCTTTCTCATTTTCTTAGTAGCCAAACATCCTTGGTGGATGAAATCCCCAAGGATGAGAGGCTAACCTTTTAAGTTTCTCAAAGTATGGATGTTATGTGATGGCTTGGATGCATTCCCATGGAAATTTCTTGCACCCGGAAGGTAAGGTAGTCGTTTTTCATTAATAGTTCATTAATGCAAAGTTTAGTTTTTATTTCCATTGGACAACTTCCAACGGCCAATACTTGATAAGCTTTTGGATTACTATCCATTAGTTATCTCCTACGAGCTATTGGAAAGTGAGGTTTTCAATTCCAAGTTTTGCATTAATCCATTAGAACCAATTTCAATGGCCATTGAAAGGTGAGTTTATCACCCGGAATGACTTTGAGTTGCCAATATTTGGTAAGCTTTTGGCTTTAGACCATTAGTTATCTCTTACGAGCCATTCAAAGGAAGTCTAAGGTGAATAACCATTGATGAAATTCACTACCCTCTGTTTTGCCATTTTAAAGGATTAAAACTTGATTTGCTAAATCCATACTGGTTCGGGAAGCAAGCATCACCATAGTTGCAACCCCAACGCGAGGAGCCTATCCCGAGATTTCCAATTTGCATAAGAGCCAGAGCATAGCTATCCTATCTTTGAGAAACTCGTTTTTACACCCTTTCATTTTAGCCTTTAATGTTAGCTTAAATTAGTTTAAATCTTTCTAAAACATTTACATATTCTTTTAAAGCTAACATCCATAAGAAAATCACCTATTTTCCTAATTTGAATATCACTTGTGTTTGCGAAAACCCTTCCCAGTGAACGATCCTAGAACCACTATGCTATAGTAGCTTGGCTACTTTAGTAATAGTATCTAAGGTATAAATTTTGTTGATACGCCTTTAAAGCTAAGCTACCATGAGTCGCATCAGATACTGTGAACATCTCAGGGTTATGGTTGACATGAACGACTCTAAGTCACGAGCTCAAGGCTTTAGATGCTACGAACAACTTAGGGTTGTCGATGACATGTACCACTATGGGTTGTGAGCTTAGGGCTTTAGATGCCATGAATAACTCTTGGTTATAGTTGATATGAATGACTCGAAGACATGAGCTCTTGGCTTTAGGTGATACGAACAACTTAGGGTTATTGATGACATGAAAGACTCCAGGTCGTGAGCTCAGGGCTTTATATTCTATGAGCAACTTAGTGTTTTGGATGGCATGGATAAATCTAGGTCATAAGCTTAGAGCCCTAGATGCAATGAACAACTTTAGGTTGTGGTTCACATGAAAAACTCCGAGTTGTGTACTTAGCGCTCTAGATGCTATGAACAACTCTGGCTTGTGCTTGACGTGAATGGCTCCAGATCATAAGCTCAGGGTTCTAGATGCCATTAATAGCTCTAGGATGTGGTTGACATGAATGAATTCAAGTTGTGAGCTCAGGGCTCTAGATGCTATTAACAGCTCAGGACTGTGGATGACATGAGTTACTTTGGTTTGTTAGCTTAAGGCACTAGTTACTATGAACAACTTTGGGTTGTGGTTTACATGAACAACTGTGGGTTGTGAGCTTAGGGTTCTTAATGCTATGAATAGCTCAGGGCTATCGATGACATAAAAGATTATGGGTTGTGAGCTCAAGGCTCTTAATGCTATGAATAGTTCAGGTTTATGGATTATATGAGCTACTCTAGGCCATAAGCTCACGACTCTAAATGCTATGAACAACCTAGAGTTGTAGATTACATGAGCTCCTCTAGATCATGAGCGCAAGGCTTTATATGCGGATTACATGAGCTCCTCTAGAGCATGAGCTCAAGGCTCTATATGATATAAATAAATCTGGGTTGTAGTTGACATCAATGACTCTAGGTCGTGAGCTTAAGGCTCTAGATGCTATGAATAGCTCAAGGCTGTCGATGACATGAAAGTCTCCAAGTCATGAACTTAGGGCTCTAGATGTTTTTAACAACTCAAGGTTATGGATGACATGAACAACTATCGGTTGTGAGCTAAAGGCTCTAGATGTTATAAACAACTCTAGGTTGTGGTTGACATGAATAACTCCAGTTCATGAGGTCATGGATCTTAATTCTATTAACAACTCAAGGTTGTGGATGACATGAGCTACTTTTAGTCATGAGCTCAAGGCTCTAGATATTATGAACAACTTTGGGTTATGGTTGATATAAACGACTTTGGGTTGTGAGCTCAAGGCCTTAGATGCTAGGAACAGACCATGCTTATCAATGATGTGAAAGTCTCTGGGTCAATAACTTAGGGCTCTAAATGTAATGAATAGATCAGGGTTATGGATGACATTAATGATTCTGCGTCATAAGCTCAGGTCTCTAAATGTTATGAACCACTTAGGTTTCTGGATTACATGAACAACACTAGGTCATGTGCTTAGTGCTTTAGATACTATAAACAATTCAAGATTATGGTTGACATGAAAGACTTTAGGTTATGAGTTGAAGCCTCTAAATGTTATGAATAACTCAGGGCTTTGGATGACTTGAATGACACCGGGTTACGAGCTTAGGGATCTAAATACTATGAACAGCTCAAGGATGTAGTTAACATGAACTACTATAGGTCATAAGCTTAGGGCTCTAAATGCTATCAACCACTTAGGGTTATAGATTGGATGAACTACTCTAGGCCATGAGGTCTTGGCTCTAGATGTGATGAAAAGCTCAGTGGTATGGATTCTATGAACACCTCAGGGTTGTGGATGACATACACTACTCCAATTCATATGCTCGAGCTACTAGATGCTATGAATAACCTAGAGTTCTGAATGATATGAATGACTTATGATCCTATCATTTTAGGACTCTAGATGTTATGAACAACTAAGTGTTAGGGATGATAAGAATGACTCGATATCCCATGAGCTTTGGCCATTAGATGCTATGAATCCCTTAGGAGGTAGATGATATTCACAATTTTGCATCATGAGCTCAAGACTCTGAATGATATGAACAGGTCAAGGCTGTGGATGACATGAATGACTCTGTGAAGTGAGCTTAGGCCTTTAGATATTTGAACACCTTAGGGTTGTGGTTAACATGAAAGACTCCAGGTCATAAGCTTAGGGCTTTAGAAGTTATGAACAACTCAGAGTTGTACATGATATGAATGAATTAGGATCCCGTGAGCTCAGGCCTTTAGATACTATGAACCACTCTAGGATATAGATGATATGAACAATTCTACATAATGAGCTCAAGCCACTGGGGCTATGAACAGGTGAGGGTCGTGGATGACATGAATGACTCTAGATTCTATTAACTACTAAGGGGTGTGGATGTGATGAGCTACTTTGGGTTGTGAGCTTAGGGCTTTGGATACTATGAATTGCTCAAAGCTCTGAATGCTATGAAAAGCTTAGGATTATGGATGACATGAATAAATCCAAGAAGTGACCTCAAGGCTCTAAATGCTATAAACAACTTTGGGTTGTGGTTGGCATGAATGACTTCGGGTTGTGAGCTTAGGGCTGTAGATGCTATGAAAAACTCAAGGCTCTAAATGACTTCAACAACATCAGGTCATGAGCTCAGGCATTCAAATACTGTGAACATTTCAAGGTTGTGGTTGAGATGAAATACTCCTCATCGTGAGTTTAGCGCTCTATAAGCTATGAACAAACTCATATTTGTAGATGATACAAACGACTTAGGATCCCGTAAGCTTAAGTCTCTAAATGAAATGAGGCGTTCTAGGATGTGGATGATATGAATGACTTTGCATCATGAGCTCAAGCCTCTAGATTCTATGAATAGGTTAGAGCTATGGATGACATGAACAACTTCAGGTTAGGAGCGTAGAGCTCTAAAAAATCACATGAATGACTCCAGGTCATAAGCTTAGGGCTCTAGATGCTATGAACAGCTAAAGAGTGTGGATAAGATGAGCTACTCTAGGTCATGAGCTCAGGGCTCTCAATTCTATGAACAACTTAGGCCTTTAGATGGTATGAATAACTCAAGGCTCTAGATGACATGAGTTGTTCTAGGTCGGAAGCTCAAGGTTTGAATGCTATGAACAACCTAAAGTTGTGAATGATATGAAAGACTAGAGATCCCATGAGCTCAGGCCTCTAGATGCTATGAACAACTTAGGGATTTGGTTAACATGAATGACTACAAGTCATGAGCATAGGGCTCTAGATGCCTTGAAGAGCTTAGAGTTGCAAATGATAAAAACAATTAAGGATCTCGCAAGCTTAAGCCTTTAAATGATATGAATCGCTTAGGGCGGTGGATGATATTAATGATTCTACATCATAAGCTCAAGCCTCTAGATGCTATGAATAGCTCAGGGTTGTGGATGACTTGAACAACTCAGGTTGTAAGCTCAAGGCTCTAGATGCCATGAATAGCACCAGGTTATGGTTGACATGAATGACTCCGGGTCGTGAGCCCAAAGCTCTAAATGCTATGAACAACTCAGGGCTGTGAATGACATTAACAACTTTAATTCATGAGCTTAAGCCACTGGACATGAAAAAAATTAGGTTTTGAGCTCAGGCCTCTATATGTTATGCCCAACTTAGGGCTATTGAATACATGAAAGACTTTGGGTCATGAGCTCAGGGTTTTAGATGCTATGGTTGACATGAATGACTATTGGTCATGAGCTCAAGGCTTTAAATGCTACGAATAGCTCAAAGCTACAATTAACATGAACAAATCTAGGTCGTGAGATGAGGGCTCTAGATGTTATAAACAACTTAGGGCTATGCATGATATGAATGACTTTGACTCATGAGCTTAGGCTCATACATACTATGAATAGATCAAGGCTGATGTTGACTTGAAAGAATCCAAGTCTTGAGCTTTAGGCTCTAGATGTTATGAGTAGCTCAAGGTTGTGGTTAACATGAATGGCTCACAGTTGTAAGCTCAATGCTTTAGATCCTATGAATAATTAAGGGTTGTCGATGACATGAACAACTCTAAGTCATGAACTCACGCCTTTAGATACTATGAACAACTATAGGTTGTGATTGACATGGGAAACTCCAGCCCATGATCCTAAGGCTCTAGATGCTATGAAAAACTATGGATGACATGAACGACTCTAGTTCCTGCCTCTAAATACTTTGACTAGCTCAAGGTTGTTATTGATTTGAAAGACTCTAGGTCATCAACTCAAGGCTCTAGATGCTATGAATAGCTCAGGATTGGGATTAAAATGAACCACTTTAGGTCACAAGCTAAGGGCTCTAGACCCTATGAAAAAGTTTGGGTTATGGATGACATGAACGACTCTGAGTTATGAGCTTAGGCCTTTAGAGACTATGAATAGCTCAAGCCTATGGTTGACATGAAACACTCCAGTCATGAGCTTAAGGCTTTAGATGCTATGCATAGCTTAGAGCTATGGTTGATATGACCGAATCTAGGTCATGAACTCAAGGTTCTATATGCTATAAGTAACTTTAGGATGTGGCTAACATGAATGACTACAGGTTGTGAGCTCAAGGCTCTAGATGATATGAACAACTCAGGGTTATGGTTGATAAGAACAACTCCTGGTCATGAACTTAGGGCTCTAAATGCTACAAACAGATCAAGCTTGTGGATGACATGAATGACTATGGCTCAAGAGGTCGGGCATTTAGATACTATGAATAGCTCAAGGCTATTATTGACTTAAAAGACTTCGAGTCGTGAGCTAATGGCTTTAGCTAATATTCACGGCTTACAGTTATCGTTGAAATGAATGACTTGGGGTTGTGAGCTCAGGGCTCTTGATCCTATGATTAATTCAGAGATGTTGATATCATGAACTACTATGGGTCATGAGCTCAGGCCTCTAGATACTTTGAACAACTTAGTGTTGTGATTGACATGAACGACACTAGGACGTGAACTCAAGGCTCTAGATTCTATGAACAACTTTAGCTTGTGGATAACATGAATGACTCTGGCTCATGAGCTCAAGTCTCTAGATACTATGAATAGCTTAGGGCTATTATTTACTTGAAAAAATCTGGGTCATGAGCTCAAGGCTTTAAATGCTTTAAATAACTCAAGGCTATCATTGACATGAACAATTTCGAGTTGTGATATTAAGAATATTGATGGTATGAATAATTTAGGGTTCTAAATGACATGAATGACTTCGGGACATGAGCTCAAGCCTCTAAATACAATGAGGAGCTTAGAGTTATGGTTAACACAAACAAATCCAAGTCGTGAGCTCAAAGCCCTAGATCCTATGAATAGCTTTGGGTTGTTGTTGACATGAACGACTCTAGGTCATGAGCTCATGGCTTTAGATGTTATGAACAGCTCAGAGTTGTGGTTGACATTAATGACTCTAGGTCATGAGCTTAAGTCTTTAGATGGTATGAAAAGCTCTATGGTGCGGTTGACATGAACAACTACAAGTCGTGAGCTTAAGGTAGTAGATTATATAAACAATTGAGGGTCGTAATTGACATGAAAAACTCCAACACATGATCTCAAGGGTCTAAATGATGTGAACAACTCAGGGTTATGGTTGACATGAATGCCTCCGACTCATGAGCTTAGGCCTCTAGATACTATGACTAGATCAGGGCTATTATTGAGTTGAATGACTTTGGGTCATGAGCTTAAGGCTCTATATACTATGAATAGGTCAGAGTTGTAGTTGACATGAACGAATCCAGGTCGTTAGCTTAGGGTTCTAGATTCTATTAGTAACTCAGGGCTATGGTTGACATGAATGACCATGGGTCATGAGCTCAGGGCTTTAGAAGCTATGACCAGCTTAGAACTATGGTTGACATGAACAACTCCAAGTCATGAGCTCAAGGCTCTAGATGCTATGAACAACTCAGGGTTGTGGATGACATGAATGACACTGGTTCAAGAGCTCAGGGCTCTAGATACTATGAAATGCTCAAAGTCTTTATTGACTTGAAAGACTTCGAGTCATGATCTAATGGCTCTAGATGAAATGAACAACTCAATGATGTCGTTGAATTAAATGACTCGAGGTTATGATCTTAGGGATCTAGATCCTATGATTAATTTAGGGATGTGGATAAAATGAACTACTTTAAGTCATGAGCTTAAGCCTATAGATACTGTGAACACGTTAGGGTTGTGGTTGACATGAACAATATCAAGTCCTGAGCTCAGGGCTCTAGATTCTATGAACAGTTTTGGGTTGTGGATGGATAAAAATAATGACTCTGGCTCATGAGCCAAGGCCTCTAGATACTATGAACTGTTTAGTGCTTTTGTCGACTTGAAAGACTCTAGGTCATGAGCACAAAGCTCTAGATGTTTTGAATAGCTCAAGGTTGTGATTGACATGAACAACTCTAGGTCACGATCTTAAGAATTTTAATCCTATAAATAATTTAGGGTTGTGGAATGACTCTAGATCATAAGCTCAGACTTTAGATACTATGAAGAGTTTAGGGTTGTGGTTGACATGAACGAATCTAGGTCGTTAGCTCATAGTTCTGGAAGTTATAAACAACGCTATGCTATGGTTAACATGAATAACTATAGGTCGTGAGCTTAAGACTCTAGATGCTATGAACAACTCAGAGTTATGGTTTATATGAATGACTCCAAGTTGTGAGCTCAAGTCTTTAGATGGTATGAATAGCTCTAGAGTGTGGTTGACATGAACAACTATAGGTCGGGAGCTCAAGGCACTAGATGTTACGAACAATTAAGGGCTTCGGTTGAATTGAACAACTCTAGCTTGTGATCTCAAGGCTCTTGATGTTGTGAAAAACTCACGGTTGTGGATGACATGAATGACTCTAGCTCATGAGCTCAGACTTGTAGTTGACTTGAATGACTTTAAGTCATGAGCTCAAGGCTCTGGATGCTATGAATAGGTGATTACTACTCAAAAAGTGCTATTTGATAGCTTGTAGTTAACTCTTTTAAACACTTTTGAGTAGTAGTTATTACCTTTTAACTCAATTAACATATTAAGGACCTTTCCAATCATTTCTAATCAAATTGTGTAGGTTTTGGGGTTTTTGATAGTAACTTGATCACCAAAGCAATCCGAGATTGAGGAGAGTTCTATGAAATCCATGGCAAAGCAATGGGAAGCTCATTAACATGAAGAAGCAAAGCTTTGAAGCTTTATAGTCCTTTTCCATAAGCAAATCATGAATGCAAGGAGGGAAAGCAAAGAGAGAAATCTAGTATGCATGATTCGGAGTTGAAATGAAGAAGTTAGAGCCATTGGAAGCCGATCACACCAAGCTGAAGGCCAATTTCGCTGGCTGCGAAATCAGCCTTTGGCTACGAAATCACAAGAGGATGGCTGTGAAATCAGCCTTTGGCTGCGAAATGGTGTCCTTCAGGTTGTGAAATTTCGCAGCCATCTTGCATGCCTACGAAATTCTCCTAAGTGCTTCCCGATATTTGCGACCGACATTTCTAGATTTTTTTGCTTCAGATATTTGATGTCTAAATCCCCATTCTCTCCTTGTAATCCACCAATTATAGGATTCCTTAGTTATTAAGTAAGAATAAAGGGTAAATAGCCTCATGTATATTGTTTGTAATTTCCATTATAGATATATCTCGGGAGCTTGTTCTCAGAGACAACTTTTGTATAGTTTTGGAAGGAAGTAAAATATAGAGCTTTGCTATGCCTTACCTACTCAATTTGATTGTATTGTATTTATTTTTTCTTACTAGCCAAACAAGCTCTGCGGATGTTTCCTCAGAGAATTAGTGGCTAGGCTTTTAGTTCCTTGGAGCTAAGGTAGCCGGGTAACACCCCGAATGCAAGAATTGGTAGTTTTGTTGTTCCAGCTGTTAATGAAGAAAAAGTGTGACCCGTTAATGATTTATATGTTTTTAGTTAACTTAAAACGCCTTCAATTCACCTGGGCCAACACTTGGTAAGGCAAGTGATCTCCATCCATGGAGATGCACTAGTTTATCTCTTGCGAGCCTCTGGGAGGTGACTTGAAGGTAGGATTTTCTAGAATTGCCAACACTTGGTAAGCTTTTGGACTCTAAGGAGACATCCATTAGTTATCTCTTGCGAGCTTGAGAATGGAAGTCTAAGGTTAATGATCACCTTGAGTGGTGAATGGTAGGTGAGAGGCATGAGCCATTGCAAGTTGCATTAGTGAGAGAGAATTAGTGCTGAAATCCATTAAAGGGAAACATCTGTATAACACCAATTAGAGAATTAACATATAGTTAATTCTCTAATGCGAGGAAAAGATTCAAGTGACTGGAGCTCTGTTTTTGCATAAGGAGCCTGACCCCAGTGAACCTAAAACTCCAAGGAACGCTTTTCTTCCTAAGTAATTCCCATTACTTTCTTTTTAGTTAGCTTAAAACAAATCCTTTTTCAGCCAAAGTTTATGTTTTCTTCTTAAGCTAACCTTGAAATGAAAACGCACCAATTCAACTTTGAATTGGTATCAGTTGTAAGTTGAAAACCCTTCCCAGTGAACGATCCTAGAGCCACTATGCTATATTAGCTAAGGCTATCCTAGTGCATGGTGATATAGGTTATAAATTTTGTTGATTACTCCCGTTTGAGGACCAAACTCAAGGTACACTAGTTGGGCATGAATCAATAGGTTAGGGTTGTGGTTGACATGAATGACTCCAGGTTGTGAGCTGAGGGTTATAGATGCAATGAGTAACTTTAGGTTATGGTTGACATGAATGACTACAGGTCATGAGCTTAAGGATTTAAATGCTATGAACAACTCAGAGCTATGGTTGACATGAACAACTTTAGGTCATTAGTTGAGGGTTGTAGATTAGTATGAACAACTCAATGCTATAGATGACATGAATGAATCTGACTCACGAGCTTAGTCCTCTACATACTATGAGTAGCTCAAGTCTAATATTGACTTGAAAGATTTCGGGTCATGAGATCAAGGCTCTAGATGTTATGAGTAGCTCAAGATTGTGGTTGACATAAATGACTATGGTTTATAAGCTAAAGACTTTAGATCCTATCAATAATTCAAGGTTATGATGGCATGTACAACTCTAGGTCATGAGCTCAAGCCTCTAGATACTATGAACAGCTCAAGGTTATGGTTGACATGAATGACCTCAAGTCGTGAGCTCAAGGCTCTAAATGTTATGAATAATTCTAAGTTGTTGATCACATGAATGACTATGGATCATGAGCTCAGGCCTCTACATACTATGAACAACTCAGGATTGTTATTGACTTGAGAGATTCTAGGTCATGAGCTCAAGGATCTAGATGTTATGAACAACTTGGGGCTATGGTTGACATGAACGACTTCGAGTCATGATCTCAAGGCTCAAGATCCTATGAACAATTCGGACTTGTAGATGACTTGAATGACTCTAGGTCATGAGATCAGGCTGCTAGATACTATGAAGAGCTTAGGATTGTGGTTGACATGATGACTCCAAGTCGTGAGCTGAAAGCTTAAGAAGCTATGGCCAACTTTAGGTTATGGTTGACAAGAACGACTATGGGTCGTGAGCTCAAGGCTTTTGACATTGTAAACCAGTAAGGGTTGTGTTTGACATGAATGACTCTAAGCCATGAGCTCAGGACTTTAAGCCATGAGCTTAGGACTCTAGGTCATGAGCTTAGGGCTCTAGATTCTATAAACTGCTTTAGGCTGTGATTGACATGAGCGACTACAGGTTGTGAGCTCAAGGCTTTAGATGTTATGAACAACTAAGGGTTGTGTTTAACATGAACAACTACAAGTCATGAGCTTAGGGCTCTAAATTTTATAAAAAACTTTGGGTTGTGCTTGACATGAACTGCTACAGGTTTTGAGCTTTGGGGTGGAGATACTATGCACAGCTAAAGGCTATAGTTGGCATGAATGACTCCAAGTCATGAGGATAGGTCTGTAGATGACATGAATAACTCTGAGCCTACGGTTGACATGAACGAGTATGAGTCGTGAGCTTAAGGCTTTAAATGCTATGAAAAGCTTAAGGCTATGATTGGCATGAACAACTCCAGCTCGTGATCTCGAGGCTTTAGATGGTATGAACAACTCAAGGTTGTGGATGACATGAATGACTCATGTTCCTGAGCTCAAGCCTCTAGATACTATGACCTACTTTGGGCTATTGTTGACTTGAAAGACTCTAGGTCTTTAGGTCAAGGCTCTAGATGCTATGAACATCTCAGGGTTGGGGTTGAAATGAACAACTCGAGGTTGTGACCTATGAGCTCTAGATCCTATGAACAATTCAGAGTTGTGGATGACATGAACGACTTCGGGTCATGAGATGAGGCCACTAGATACTCTGAACAACTCAAGGCTATCATTGACTTCAAAGCCTATAGGTTGGAAGCTCTAGGCTCTACATGCTATGAACAACTCAGGGTTATGATTAATATGAATGACTCTGAGTCATAAGCTTAGGGCTTTAGATGCTATGAACAACTCAGGGCTTGTAATAACATGAACAACTTTGCATCATAAGCTCAGGGCTCTAGATGCTATGAACAGGGCTATGGTTGACATGAAAGACTTCGAGTCTTAAGCTTAGTGCTTTAAAAGCAATGAACAACTCAGAGTTATGGATGATATGAATGACTTTAGACCCTATAAGCTCATGCCTTAAGATGCTATGAATTGCTAAAGGTTGTGGATGATATGAATGATTCTTTATTGTGAGCTCAAGCCTTTAGTTTCTATGAACATCTTATGGCTATGGATGACATGAACGATTCTTGATCATGAGCTCAAGGCTCAAAATACTATGAATAGCTCAAGGTTATGGTTGACATAGAAAACTCTAAGTCGTGAGCTCAGGGCTTTTAATGTTATGAACTGCTTTAGTGATTACTACTCAAAAAGTGCATTTTTTTAAGATTTTTATAAACTCTTTTAAACACTTTTGAGTATTAATTAATACCTTTTAAACTCAATTGGCACGTTAAGGACCTTTGCATATGTTGTTAATCAATTTTTGGCTAGTTTTGGTATTTTTATAGCTTTTTGATCATTGAAGCAAGCCAAGAATGAGGGAGAACTTTGTGCAACCCTTGGGAATGAGTTTCCAGACCAATAAAGAGATGCAAGGAAGAGGATCAGAGAGAGAAATCCATCAGGAAGCAATTTTGCGTGCTGATGCGAAATCTTCACATGCTATGCGAAATTCAAAGGACAGAAGTTGCAAGGAAAATTTGGATCACTTACTGGAGTCCAATTCTTACATGCTATATGTCATTTCGAAGCTTGGGAAGTCAGGAGTCCAATGCTTCAAACAGTGTGCAATTTGGAGCTAAAATGAGGAAGTTATGGCCATTTGAAGGCGACTAACAAAGCTAAGGAGGAATTTCGCATTGACATTTCCTGATGCGAAAATTTTTGCAGCACACTTTCCCAATGCGAAAATTTCCGCACTGACTTTCTCCGATGTGAAATTTTTCACACCACCTGTCTCCAATGCAAAAATATAATAGCTAGATATTTTACACCGACTCTTTTAGATTTTTTACCTTCAGATATTTGGTGTAAATTATCAATTCTCTTCTTGTAATCAGTTGAAGATCTTTTAGGATATTTAGGATATCTAATTAAGAGGCTGAAAATATCTCTCCTTATATATCCTAAGATATCTCCTTGTAATAAGAATCCCAAGGAGACAATCCCCTGATACATTTTTTTCATATCTCTAAACCATCTCTAATATCTTTCGTCTCTGTGAGGAGGGGAAGATATTGGAGAGGGGATCACTTGTACATGTTTTTAGTAAGAAATATGATTACTACTCAAAAAGTGCTATTTGATAGCTTGTAATTAATCCTTTTAAACACTTTTGAGTAGTAGTTAGTGTATTTTAACCCAATTAGCATGTTAAGGTTCCTTGCAATCAATTCTAATCAAATTGTGTAAGTTTTGGTGTTTTTGTTAGTAATTTGATCACCAAAGCATTATGAGATTGAGGAGAGTTATATGGAATTCTTGGCAAGCAATGGGAAGCTTAGAGGCATGAAGAACTAAAGCTTTGAAGCCCTTTTCCATAAGCAAATTTGAAATGCAAGAAGGGGAAGCAAAGAGAATCCAGCCATGAAGCATTCTTGATGATAGTCATTTCAGCCACTTTTGGAGCACTTCCTGAAGTCCAAATTATGCATGCTATATGTCATTTGAAAGCTTAGGAAGTAAAAAATCCAATGCTTCAAACCGTGTATGATTTGGAGCTGAAATGAGGAAGTTATAGCCTTTGGAAGACAACTGCTCCAAGCTGAAGGAAGGATTCAGAAAAGTGCTGTGAAATCACCCTTTTGTTGCGGAATGATTTCGCAGCCTTTTTGCACAGTGCTATGGATTTCCCCTGAAGCTTCACATCGCGATGGAAGCCAAACACCATAAGATGAAAGCCAACTTCGCAAAGCTAAGGAATCAGCCTTTTGCTGCGAAGTAATTTCGCAGCCCTTTTTGTACATCTGCGAAATCTCGCAGACCTCATTTTCACCTGCGAAACGGTTCTGAAGCTTCCTGATAGTTGTGCACCGAATCTTTTAGATCTTTTCTTCTGATATTTTTGTGTCTAAATTTCCATTTTCTCCTTGTATTCAGCCACTCATGTAATTCCTTAGCTAGGAAGTATCCAAGGAAGGGTAAATTACCTTCCTATATAAACTCCCTTGCATCCATTGTAAAACATATGATCCATCATATATAATATATCATATATAGAATCAACGAACAGAGCACTTGCTCTGCTTTTCATGTATATATATATTGGTTTTCTCATTCTTTTTCTTTCTAGCCAATCAAACTCTGAGGATTTTTCCTCAGAGGATGAGAGGCTAGGCTCTTTGTCTCTTGGAGCTAAGGTAACCGGGTAAGTTCCCTCATGCATAAATTGGAAGTTTTGTTGTTTTAGTTGTTAATGAAGAGAAAGTGTGACCCGTTAATGGTTTTTATCTTTTTAGTTAACTTAAAACGCTTTTAAATCACCTGGGCCAACACTTGGTTAGGCAAGTGATCTCCATCCATGGAGATGCACTAGTTTACCCCTTGCGAGCCTCTGGGAGGTGACTTGAAGGTAGGATTTTCTAGAATTACCAACACTTGGTAAGCTTTTGGACTCCAAGGAGACATCCATTAGTTATCTCTTGTGAGCTTTTGACGGGAAATCCAAAGTTAAAGATCACCTTTAATGGCAAGTGCTAGGTGAGAGGCACGAGCCATTGCAAGTTGCATCAGTGAGAGGGATTTAGTGTTTGAACCCATTAATGGGAAGCATCTGTACAACACCGGTTGGAGAAGGAACTATATGTTAATTCTCTAATGCGAGGAAAAGAAACAAGTGACCGGAACTCCCTTTTTGTATGAGGAATCTGAGCCCAGTGATCTAAACTCCAAGAAACACTTTTCTTTGTAAGTAAAATTAGTTACTATTTTTGGTTAGCTTAAAACCAACCTTTTCCACCAAAGATTATGTTTTCTTTTAAAGCTAACCTTGAAATGAAAAGGCACCAATTCAACTTTGAAATAATATCATTTGTGAAGTGAAAACCCATCCCAGTGAATGATCCTAGAGCCACTATGCTATAGTAGCTTTGTCTTTGCTACCCTAGTATATGGTGTAACAGGTTATAAATTTTGTTGATTAATCCCTCAATCAAGGAGCACCAGCTGGACACGAATCAGCTGAGACACCAATTAGGCATGAATCAAATGGCGCCGTTGCCAGGGATGGTGCCACTTTGCAGTGATATGATCTTTTGAGAACACTTGTGATCTTCATCACAAGTTTGGTGACTTTTCTTTTCCTTTTACTAACTCTTTTTATTTCTTTATTGTTCATATTTTAGTATACCTTTTATTTAGTTTTTAGTTTACCTTAATTTTCTTTCTTTAAATTGTTTTTCTTTTGTTTTCTTTTCTGTTCTCTGTTCTTAATTCACAAATTGCTAGTTGTGCATGCCATATTGAATACCATAGCAGAGGAAGCCATGGACTTCATGAGTTATATGGCTGAAGTCTCAAGAGGATGGGATGAACGAAATGCGAGAAATATGGGAAGAATGACGTCTCAACCTAAAGCTAAGGGTGAGATGTATATTTTGAATGACGGCATGGACATGAAGACAAAGATTCCAGCTATGGAAAGGAGATTGGATGAGCTAGAAATGAAGAATATGCAACCAGTGCAAGCCATCTCTCAGACACCATTGCAAGCTATGCCTTATGCCATTTGTCTATCTTATGAGCACTTGGGGGAAGAGTGTCCTACCATTCCAGAAGTGAGGGAAATGTTTGGTGATTATAACACCTACAATTCCAATTGGAGGGACCATCCAACATTCTCTTGGAAACCACAGCCACCTCAGTACCAGCAACCTGCTCAAGCACCACAGCAAGCCTCAAACCTTGAACAAGCTATGATGAATCTTAACAAGGTCATGGAAGACTTTGTTGAAGCTAACAAATCCATCAACTCTCAAAGAATTGACAGTGTAGAGAGTTCATTGAACAAAAAGAGGGATGAAGTGCAAAATGATCTATCTCAAAAGATAAATAATCTCCAAGATTCAATCTCAAGGTTTGCCAACCTCAACACAGTGCAAGAGAAAGAAAACTCTCCTTCTCAACCTTATCAAAATTTCATGAGTATCCATGAAATGGAGGCTAAGGAGGGAGAATCTTCACAAAAGAGGGAAGTCAAAGAAGTGATCACTCTAAGGAGTGGTAGAGAGGTTGATCTGCCCACATGCAAGCTAGAGCATGAGGTAGAGAGTGAAACAGAGAAAGAAAAGAGGGAGGAAATCAAAGGAAAGAGAAAGGGGAAAAGTACAGAGAAAGATGGCTATGGTCTTAAATTAGATGAAGAACCACAGAGGATAGTCATCAAGGAAGAATTGATGAAGAAATACATGCATCCACCTTTCCCCCAAGCTTTGTATGGCAAAAAGGGAATTGGTTTTGTTGCCATCATACACAGCAAGTCTCAAGTGAAGGATGCTAACTTCATATGGGATCCGGGCAAGCTAAATCAGGATCAAATTTTTTTATGGACTTAGTCTTTCCAAAGACTAGCTAGTCCATATCTTTTTGTTTTATTTATTACTTGTTTTAATTTTGATTTCAATGTTTTAATTTTGATTTAAATGCTTTAATTTTGATTTCAATGCTTTAATTCTAATTTGTTTGATGAAATATAGGTTTTTGGATGATCTCAGGTAGGAGGAATTGCAAAGAAATTGAAAGGAAAATTTTCGGAGCGAGAAAATGGCAAAAACAGGGGTTTGCAAGATTTCGCAGCCTCTGGGAAATCGGCACTTTGCTGCGAAACCGTTTCGTAACTCAATTGACTCCTCTGCGAAAATTTTCACAGCTGCGAATCCAAGAATGGCACACGAGTGCCACTTCGCAGCACAGGAGCCCCCATTTCGCAGCTGCGAAGTGGGCTGCGAAGCTCTAAGGCGTGAAAAATCCCAATTCCGCAGCAATAACTCCATTCTGCGGGGTGTTTCACAGCTGCGAAACTGATTTTTGGCACACGAGTACCATTTGGAAGCCCCGTACACTCATTTCGCAGCTGCGAAATGGCTGCGAAACCTCCACACCTTAAAATCCTTCAGCGCGCACACCATGAACAGACATGTCACAGCCGTACCCCCATTTTGGCAACTATTGGACACATTTTGATCACTTTCCTAAGCTTGGGAAGTCAGGAGTCCATAGCTTCAAACGGTGCTCGATTTGGATTTGAAACGGAAAAGTTATGGCTGTTTGAAGATGACTGTGCAAACCATGAGCGGAAATGTCGCACCTCCATTTCGCTACTGTTGGACACATTTTTGAAGCACTTCCTGGAGCTCAAATTATGCATACCATATCTCGTTTCAAATCTTGGGAAGTCAGGAGTCCAGCGCTTCAAATGGTATGTGATTTGGAGGTGAAATGAAGAGGTTATGGCCGTTTGAAGACAAGCGCGCAAAGCTGAGCGGGAATTTTGCAGTCGAGACGCCATTTTGAAGGGTGTTTCGCAGTTGCGAAACCACTTTTGGCACACGAGTGCCATTTTGCAGTATAGTGATCCTCATTTTGCAGCTGCGAGATGGCTGCGAACGTAAAAACTTCCAATTTCGCAGCCAAAGCTCCATTTCGCAGGGTATTTCGAAACTGCGAAACCACTTTTTAGCACATGAGTACCATTTGGAAGCCCCGTACACTCATTTTGTAGCTACGAAATGAGCTGCGAAATCACTTTTGGGCTGCCAAATCACTTTTGAGATGTGAAATGGCTATGAAATGATCTCCAAGCTTCAAAATGGCTGCGAAATCACCTCAAAGCTTCAAAATGGCTGCCAAATCACCTCCAAGCTTAGAAATGGCCTTCAAATTGCGAAATTGACTTATAAAATGGAGGGAAGTTTGCAAAAACACCTTGCAAAGCTAAGGGAAGTTGCTAAAATACCAACAGAGCCCCACGCACCAGCTGAGTACCCTCTGGAACTCATGAACAACCACCTTTCTCCATTTCAGCCGTGGCCAAGACTAGAGGAGAGCCCCGTGCACCTTGGGATCACACACATGAAGCCTCTCATTCCATTTCTTACCTCCTTTAAGCCATCAAATCCCATAGCTACCAACTGAGAGCTCCAGTTGAGGAGACTATGCCATCTAAGGAGACTACCAGAACAGAGGTTGAAGTTTTGATCTAACCCACTCAAGAGGCCACCACAGATGCATCAGCTCCACATAACTCTACCATTACTTGATCATCTCTTCATTTTTTGTATTTACATATTAGTATAGATAATTCCATGTTTTGATGTCTTATATTCTAGGATTGGATGTATTACTGATGATACATCATATATAGACATCAATTCTTGTTTAAACTTAGCATTTTTCTATTTCCTCTACTCACTAACTCTTATGTTTTCTTTGAAACATGTGGTTTCTCCTATACGACTCAGACTCCATGTCACTCAGGAGGTACCACTTCCTCCCTATTTTTTAATCGCTTTTGTCACATTGAGGACAATGTTCAGCTTGGTTGGGGGGAGAGTTGAGGAAGTAAGTATTGCTATTAATGCTAAGTTATTTTGGTAATTTAGTTGCTTTTTGTTTAAATTTAAAATTTTTCTCCATGGTTATTAAGGAAAATTTTCAAAATGAAAAGGGAGAAATTGAATTTTTGTCTTTTTACTTGACTTAGAGTTTGTATTATGCTTACTAAAGTTGATGAATTGTTGAAACATCTATTGAATTCAACCTCAGTTCTTCCACTTTAAGCTATTCACACACCGTGCACAATAGGTTCCGAGTATAAGATGAAAAACTATTTCCCTCTTGACTTAGGAAAATTTTAGACTTGGTACCTTTTACCTCATTTAATGGTGTTGGGACACCTTATAAAAGGCTAATGAGTCTTTGAAAAAGAAAGAAAGAAAGAAAGAAAAAATGTTTGCTTGCCTTGAAACCCGAGCAAGGTCTGAGGGGTATATGGTGAAAATCTTTAAAACCTGGTGCCCTAAGCCTTCATTGGTTGGGAGTCACCAACCTCAATGCTCGTTACATGGGTGAATAGGTGGAGTTTAACATACTGTAGGTGCTTGGGTATTTAAAAAATCATTCTCAAAAGTCCGGGGTGAAATCCGAGGAGTTAGTGGTTGAAAAATCCTTAAAGCTTGATGCCCTAAACCTTGATTGGTTGGGAGTCATCGATGGACCCCCGTTACATGGACAATTTAGAAAAGAATACCTTTAAGCCTTGTACTACTACAATGAAAGAAATTGTGAAAAAAGAGGTGCGTTCTTAGCCTATTGGAGGTTGATTAGTTTGCTAAGCTTTGAAAAAGAACTAGGTTAGGGGGAGAGATTAGTTCAACATACTATATTCGGAAACTAATAAGTAACACTTAGATTTTTGTGGAAGAGTAAGGTTTGGTCCTTTGGAAGTGGAAATGATTTTAAAGCTTAAATTTGCATAATGCCTTCTCTTTAAGAATTGTGATTAGACAAGTTATTTGATAACTCTTGTTGAAGTTTGAGTTTTATTTCTTTAATGTTCCATGTGAGAGTTTGATCAGTCATGCCACTTAAACATTTTTTGAAGTGATCAGCATGATGTTGTAAATTATGGTACTTTTATTTTCTTTCTCTCTCCTTCATTGCTAAGGGACTAGCAATATGTCGGTTGGGGGGAGTGATTACTACTCAAAAAGTGCTATTTGATAGCTTGTAATTAATCCTTTTAAACACTTTTGAGTAGTAGTTAGTGGCTTTTAACCCAATTAGCATGTTAAGGCTCCTTGCAATCAATTCTAATCAAATTGTGTAAGTTTTGGTGTTTTTGTTAGTAATTTGATCACCAAAGCATTATGAGATTAAGGAGAGTTATATGGAATCCTTGGCAAGCAATGGGAAGCTTAGAGGCATGAAGAACTAAAGCTTTGAAGCCCTTTTCCATAAGCAAAGTTGAAATGCAAGGAGGGGAAGCAAAGAGAATCTAGCCATGAAGCATTCTTGATGACAGTCATTTCAGCCACTTTTGGAGCACTTCCTGAAGTCCAAATTATGCATGCTATATGTCATTTGAAAGAAAGAGGAAGTCAACAATCTAATGCTTCAAACCGTGTACGATTTGGAGCTAAAATGAGGAAGTTACAGCCTTTGGAAGACAACTACTCCAAGCTGAAGGAAGGATTCAGAAAAGTGCTGCGAAATCACCCTTTTGTTGCGGAATGATTTCGCAGCCTTTTTGCACAGTGCTATGGATTTCCCCTGAAGCTTCATGCCGCAATGGAAGCCAAACACCACAAGATGAAAGCCAACTTTGCAAAGCTAAGGAATCAGCCTTTTGCTGCGAAGTAATTTCGCAGCCCTTTTTGTACATCTGCGAAATCTCGCAGACCTCATTTTCACATGCGAAACGGTCCTGAAGCTTCCCGATAGTTGTGCACCGACTCTTTTAGATCTTTTCTTCTGATATTTTTGTGTCTAAATTTCCATTTTCTCCTTGTATTCAGCCACTCATGTAATTCCTTAGCTAGGAAGTATCCAAGGAAGGGTAAATTACCTTCCTATATAAACTCCCTTGCATCCATTGTAAAACATATGATCCATCATATATAATATATCATATATAGAATCAACGAACAGAGCACTTGCTCTGCTTTTCATATATATATTGGTTTTCTCGTTCTTTTTCTTTCTAGCCAATCAAACTCTGAGGATTTTTCCTCAAAGGATGAGAGGCTAGGCTCTTTGTCTCTTGGAGCTAAGGTAACCGGGTAAGTTCCCTCATGCATAAATTGGAAGTTTTGTTGTTTTAGTTGTTAATGAAGAGAAAGTGTGACCCGTTAATGGTTTTTATCTTTTTAGTTAACTTAAAACGCTTTTAAATCACATGGGCCAACACTTGGTAAGGCAAGTGATCTCCGTCCATGGAGATGCACTAGTTTACCCCTTGCGAGCCTCTGGGAGGTGACTTGAAGGTAGGATTTTCTAGAATTGCCAACACTTGGTAAGCTTTTGGACTCCAAGGAGACATCCATTAGTTATCTCTTGCGAGCTTTTGACTGGAAATCCAAGGTTAAAGATCACCTTCAATGGCAAGTGCTAGGTGAGAGGCACGAGCCATTGCAAGTTGCATCACTGAGAGGGATTTAGTGTTTGAACCCATTAATGGGAAGCATCTGTACAACACCGGTTGGAGAAGGAACTATATGTTAATTCTCTAATGCGAGGAAAAGAAACAAGTGACCGGAACTCCCTTTTTGTATGAGGAATCTGAGCCCAGTGATCTAAACTCCAAGAAACACTTTTCTTTGTAAGTAAAATTAGTTACTATTTTTGGTTAGCTTAAAACCAACCTTTTCCACCAAAGATTATGTTTTCTTTTAAACCTAACCTTGAAATGAAAAGGCACCAATTCAACTTTGAAATAATATCATTTGTGAAGTGAAAACCCATCCCAGTGAACGATCCTAGAGCCACTATGCTATAGTAGCTTTGTCTTTGCTACCCTAGTATATGGTGTAACAGGTTATAAATTTTGTTGATTAATCCCTCAATCAAGGAGCACCAGCTGGACACGAATCAGCTGAGACACCAATTAGGCATGAATCAAAATATACAGAGCGTTGCTCTACCTTACCTTCTCATTTTGATTGTATTATTCATTCTAGCCAAAGAACCTCTGAAGATGTTTTCTCAGAGGATGAGTGGCTAGACTTTTTGTCTCTTGGACGGAAGGGAGCTTGGTAAGGGACCCGACTACAAAAGTGAGAGTTGTCCTTGTTTCGGCTTTTAATGAAGAGGAAGTTGTGACCCGTTAATGATTTTTATATTTTTAGTTAACTTAAAACGTCTTAAAATCACCTAGGCCAACACTTGGTAAGGCAAGTGGACTCCATCCATTGAGTTACACTAGTTTATCTCTTGCAAACCTCTGGTAGGTGGTTTAAAGGTAGTATTTTCTAGAATAGCCAACACTTGGTAAGCTTTTGGACTCTAAGGAGACATTCATTAGTTATCTCTTGCGAGCTTGTGAAGGGTAATCCAAGGTTAACGATCACCTTGAATGGCAAATGCTAGGTGAGAGGCATGAGCCATTGCAAGATGCATCAGTGAGAGGGAATTAGCGTTGAAACCATTAATGGGAAACAACTGTAACACACCGGTTGGGAGGATAACTATAGGATAAATCCCCAATGCGAGGAAAGATCCGAAATTCTCCATTGTATAAGGGACCTGAACTTAGCAACTTGAAAATCCAAGAGACCATTTTCTTTGTAATTAAACTCAGTTACTATTTTTGGTTAGCTTAAAACCAACCTTTCTCAAACCAAAGTTTATGTTTTCTTTTAAAACTAACTTAGAAAAGAAAAAACATCAAATCAATTCTTTAAACTAATATCAGGTCTAAAATGAAAACCCATCCCAGTGAACGATCCTAGAGCCACTATGCTATGCTAGTTATGTTATCCTAGTACATGGTGAAATAGGTTATAAATTTTGTTGATTACTCCCATATGAAGACTGAATTAGAAGACACCAGTTGGGCAAACGAATCAAATGAATCAGCTGGTACACCAATTAGGAACGAATCATTTAGGTTGTGGATGAGATGAGCTATTTTGGGTCGTGAGCTTAGGCCTTTGGATGCTACGAACTACTCAAGGCAAGTGATGACTCGAGCTACTTTGGATCGTGAGGCAAAGGTTATGGATGCTATGAACAACTAGAGTTGTGAATGATATGAATGACACATAATCCTATGAGCTCAAGCCTATAGATACTATGAATCACTCAGGGCTTTGGTTGACATGAATGACTCCAAGTTGTAAGCTCAAGGCTTTTTATGCTATGAATAGCTTAAAGTTGTTGATGATATGAACGACTTTGGGTTCTGTCAACTCAGGCCTCTAGATACTATGAATTGCTTAAGGCTATGGATGATATGAATGACTCTACATCATTAGTTCAAGCCTCTAAGTGCTATGAATAGCTTAGGGCTATGGATGACATGAACAACTCCTCGTCATGAGCTCAGGGCTCTAGATGTAATGAACAACTCTTTGCTTCGGGTGAGATGAATAACTCTGAGTTATGAGTTAAAGGCACTAGATGCTATGAATAGATCAGGCCTATGGTTGACATGAATGACTCTGATTCATGACCTTAGGGCTCTAAATGCTATGAACAACTCAAGACTATGGAAGACAAGAATGACTCCGGGTGATGAGCTCTAGCCTCTAGATATTATGAATAGCTCAGGGTTGTGGTTGACATGAAAGACTTCAGGATATGAGCTTAGGCCTCTAGAAGCTATGCACAACTCAGAACTCTAAATGCTATGCAAGACTTTAGTTTGTTGATGTCATGAAAGACTCCAGCTTAGGAGCTTAGGGATTTAGATGTTATACATAACTCAAGGTTGTGGATGACATGAACGACTCTAGATCAAAAGCTTAGGGCTCTAGATACTATGAACAATCGAGTGATGTGGTTGACATGACCGAATCCTAGTTGTGAGCTCAAGGCTCTAGATGCTATGAACAACTTAAGATTATGGATGAAAAGAGCTACTTCGAGTGATGAGGTCAAGGCTCTTGATGTTATAAACAACTCAGAATTGTGGATGATACGAAATTAGTGGGGATTGCATGAGCTTGGGGCTTTAGCTACTATGAACCACTAAAGGTTGTGGATTCTATGAAAGATTCTGCATTATAAGCTCAAGCCTTTAAATGCTATGAACGGGTCAGGGCTATGGATGACCTAAAAGACTTTGGGTTGTGAGCTCAAGGCTTTAAAAGCAATGAACAACTCAGAGTTATGGATTATATGAATGACTTAGGATCCTGTCAATTAAGGCCTCTAGATGTTGTGAACTGCTTAGGGTTATGGATGACATTAACCACTCCGAGTAGTGAGCTTAGCACTCTAGATACTATGAACACCTTAGGACTATGGTTAGCATGAATGACTCTAGGTCATAAGCTCAAGGCTCTAGATACTATATATAAAAAAAAAAACATCAAGGGTGTGGACGAGATTTGCTACTCTAGCTCATGAGCTTAAGACCTGGATACTATGAACAACTTAGGGTTGTGGATGACATGAGCTAATCTGGGTCGTAAGATGAAGGCTTTTGATGTTATGAACAACTTAGATTTATGAATGATATGAATGAATCAGGTTCCCATGAGCGTAGGTCTCTAGATGATATGAACCACTCTCAAGACTTTGGTTGAGGTGAACAACTCTAGGTCATGAGCTTAGGGATCTAGATGCCATGAATAGGTCATAGTTACGGATGATATGAACAACTTGAGATCCCATGAGCTCAGGCCTCTAGATGTTTTGACCCACTCATGGCAGTGTATGATATGAACGATTCTGTATTATTAACTCAAGCCTTTAAATTCTATGAACATGTAAGAGTTATGGATTATATGAACAAGTTAGGATCCTATGAGCTTAGGCCCCTAAATACTATAAACCAATCAAGGTTATGGATGATATGAATGATTCTACATCATGAACTCAAGCCTCTACATGCTATGAGCAGCTCAAGGTTATAGATGACATGGATGACTCTGGGTCATAAACTCAACACTCTAAATGCTATGAACAACTCAAGAGTGTGGATAAGATGAGTTACTCCAAGTCATAAGCTTAGGGCTCTAGATACTATGAACAACATAAGGCTATGGATGATATGAGCTACTCATAGTCATCAGCTCAAGACTTTGGATGTTACAAGCAATCTATAGTTTTGAATGATATGAACAACTTGGGATCCTATGAGCAAAGTCCTCTAGAAGCTATGAAGTGCTCAGGTCTTTAGTACACATCAATGACTGCAGGGCGTGAGCTCAGGACTCGAGATGCTATGAATAACTTATAGTGTTAGATTAAATGAATGAGTTACAATCTCATGCACTTAGGCCTTTAGATTCTATGAATAACTCAGGGTTATGAATAACATGAATGACTCTAGGTCATGAGCTCAGGGCTCAAGATGCTATGAATAGCTCAGGACTGTGGTTGACATGAATGACTCGGGGTCGTGAGCTCAAGGCTCTAATTTCTGTGAACAACTCTAGGTTGTTGATTACATGAGCTACTATGGGTCATAAGCCTAGGGCTCTAGATGCTATGAAAAACTCAAAGTTGTGGATGATATGAATGACTCAGGATCCCATGAGCTCAAGCCTCTAGATGCTATGAACCACTAAGGGTTGTGGATGATATGAATGATGCTATGTCATGAGCTCAAGACTCTAGATTCTATGAACTTCTTAGAGTTGTGGATGACATGAACTAATATGAGTCGTGAGTTTAAGGCTCTAGATGTTATTAATAACTCAAACTTATGCATAACATGAACGACTCTAAGTCATGAGCTCAGGCCTTTTGATTCTATGAACAACTAAGGGTTATGGTTGACATGAAAGACTCCAATTTATGAGCTTAAAGCTCTAGATGTTATGCATAACTTAAGGTTGTTGATGAAATGATAGACTTCGATTCATGAGTACAGGGCTCTAGATGTTATGAACAACTCAGGGTTGTTGTTGACATGAATGACACCAAGTCATAAGATAAGGCCTCTCGATGCTATTAACAACTCAAGGCTATGGATACATGAACAACTCTAGGTTATGAGCTTAGGTCTCTAGATTCTATGAATAACTCAAGGTTGTTGTTGGCTTGAAAGACTCTACCATGTGAGTACAATGCTCTATATACAACGAACAACTGAAGTTTGTGATTGACATGAATGACTATGTGTCATGAGCTCAAGGCTTAAGATGCTATGAAAAATTCAAGGTTGTGGATGAAATAAACAACTCTGGGTCATGAGCTTAAGGCTCTAGATACTATTAACAACTCAAGGTGGTGGATGACATGAATGACTCTGAGCTGTGACCGTAAGGCTCTAGATGATATGCACAACTTTTGGCTGTCAATGACATGAAAGACTATGCATCATGAGCTTAGAGTTTTAGATGTTATGAATAAATTAGGGATGAGCATGACATGAACAACTCTAGGTCACGAGCTCAAGGCTCTAGATACTATGAACAACTCAAAATTATAGTTGATGTGAACAATTCCAAGTCGTGAGCTTAGGGCTCTAGATGTTATGAACAACTGAGTGCCATGGATGACATGAGCTACTCCAAGTGATGAGATTAAGGCTTTGGATGCTATGAACAACTTAGAGTTGTGGATGATAAATGACTTAGAATCCTATGAGCTCAGTCCTCTAGATGTTATGAATCACTTAGGGTTATGGATGATATGAAAAATTCTACTTCTTAAGCTCAAGCCATTAGATGCTATGAACTACTAAGGGCTATGGAAGACATGAATGATTGAAGTTATGATCTCAGGGCTGTAGATGCTATGAAAAGCTCAAGGTTGTGGCTGACATGAACTTCTCCAAGTCATGAGCTCAAGGCATTAGATGCTCTCAACAACTCAAGGTTATGGATGACATGACTAACTCTGGGTCATAAGCTCAAAGCTTTAGATATTATGAACAACTCAAGGTAATGATTGACATGAAAGACTCTGGGTCCTAAGCTTAAGGCTCTAAAAGGGATGAACAACTCAAGGTTGTGAATGATATGAACGACTTGTGATCACGTGAGCTTAGGCCTGTAGAGGCTATAAACCACTCTAAGTTATGGATGATTTAAATGATTCTATGTCATGAGCTCAAGATAGTAGATGCTATGAACTACTTAGGGTTGTGGAATATATGAATGACTCTAGGTCGTGAGCTTAAGGCTCTAGACACTATGAACAACTTAGGGTGGTAATTAACATGAACGACTTCAGGTAGTGAGCTAAAGACTCTAGATACTACTAAGAAGTTAAGGTTGTGGATGGCATGAACGACTTTAGGTCATGGGCTTAGGCCTTTAGATTCTATGAACAACTCAAGCCTATGGTTGACATAAAAAACTCCTAGTCGTGAGCTTAGGGCTTTAGAATTTATGCACAACTTAATGTTATCGATGACAAGAAAGACTCTGAGTCGTGAGCCGAGGGCTCTAGATGCTATGCATAAGTTAAGGTTGTGGATGACATGAAATACATTGGGTCGAGAGTTCAAGGCTCTAGATAGTATGAATAGCTCAAGACTGTGGTTGACGTGAGTGACTTTGGATCATGAGCTTAAGGCTCTAGATGCTATGAACAACTTTGGGTTATGGATGACATGAGCTACTCTAGGTCATGAGCTCATAGTTGTGGATGATATGAAGAACTCAAGATCCCATGAGCTAAAGCTTCTAAATGCTATGAACTGCTCAAGGTTATGGATGATATGAATGATTCTACATCATGAGCTAAAGCCAGTAGATGATATGTGATTCATCCCCAATTGGTGTTATTTTTAATTCAGTCCTCATATGGGAGTTATCAACAAAATTTATAAACCTAATTCACCATATACTAGGGTAGCATAGCTAGCAAAGCATAGTGCTTCTAGGATCGTCCACAAGGATGGGTTTTCATATCACACATGATATTAGTTTAACGTACTAAAATGGTGCTTTTTTTTTACAAGCTGAGATTAATTACAAAGAAAAGGTTTCTTGGAATTTCAGGTCATTAGGTTCATGTCCCTTATACGAAAAGGGAAGGTTCCAGATCTTTTCCTCGCATTGGGGATTTAACCTATAGTTATTTCCCGAACCGATGTGTTACAACTACTTCCCACTAATGGTTTCAAACACTAAAGTGTCTCACTGAATCATCTTGCAATGGTTCATACCTTTCACCTGGTATTGGCCATTCAAGGTGATCCTTAACGTTGGATTACCCTTCAAAAGCTTGCAAGAGATAACTAATGGATGTCTCTAGGGAGTCCGAAAAGCTTACCAAGTGTTGGCTATTCTAGGTAATCCTAACTTTAAACCACCTCCTCAAGGCTTGATTCATTTGTTCCCAGCTGGTGTCTTCTAATTCAGTCCTCAGACGGGAGTAATCAAAAAAATTTATAACCTATTTCACCATGTACTAGGATAGCCTCGGCTAGCATAGCATAATGGCTCTAGGATCGTTCACTGGGATGGGTTTTCATTTCACACCTGATATTAGTTTAAAGAATTGATTTGGTGATTTTTCTTTTCTAAGTTAACTTTAAAAGAAAACATAAACTTTGGTTTGAAAAGGTCGGTTTTAAGCTAACCAAAAAATAGTTACTGAGTTTAATTACAAAGAAAATGGTATCTTGGATTTTCAGGTTACTAAGTTCAGGCCCCTTATACAAAAATGGAGATTTTTGGATCTTTCCTCGCACTGGGGATTTAACCTATAGTTATCCTCCCAACCGATGTGTTATAGTTGTTTCCCATTAATGGTTTCAACGCTAATTCCCTCTCACTGATGCATCTTGCAATGGCTCGTGCCTCTCACCTAGCATTTGCCATTCAAGGTGATCCTTAACCTTGGATTACCCTTCACAAGCTCGCAAGAGATAACTAATGGATGTCTCCTTAGAGTCCAAAAGCTTACCAAGTGTTGGTTATTCTAGAAAATCCTACCTTTGAACCACCTACTAGAGGCTCACAAGAGATAAACTAGTGTAACTCAATGGATGGAGTCCACTTGCCTTACCAAGTGTTGACCCATATGATTTTAAGGCGTTTTAAGTTAACTAAAAATATAAAAATCATTAACGGGTCACAACTTCCTCTTCATTAAAAACCGAAACAAGGAAAACTCCCACTTTTTTAGTCAGGTCCCTTACCAAGCTCCTTCCATCCAAGAGACAAAAAGTCTAGCCACTCATCCTTTGAGAAAACATTTTTAGAGGTTGTTTGGCTAGAATGAAAAATAAAATCAAAATGAGAAGGTAAGGTAGAGCAACGCTCTATATATTTCTTACTAAAAACATGTACAAGTGATCCCCTCTCCAATGTCCTCCCCTCTTGAGAGAGACGAGAGATATCAGAGATGATTTCCGAGATATGGAACTGTGTCGGGGATTGTATTGGGGATAGATATTACAAGGAGATATCTTAGGATTTATAACGAGAGATATTTTCAACCTCTTTATTAGATATCCTAAATATCTTAAAAGATCTTCAACTGATTACAAGGAGAGAACTGATAATTACACTAAATATCTTAAGGCAAAAAATCTAAAAGAGTCGGTGTAAAATATCTAGCTATTACATTTTCGCATTAGAGAAAGGTGGTGCAAAAATTTTCGCATTGGAGAAAGTCAGTGTGAAAATTTTTTGCATTGGGAAAGTGTGCTGTGAAAATTTTCGCATTGGGAAATGTCAGTGCAAAAATTTTCGCATCAGGGAATGCCAATGCGAAAATTTTCGCATCAAGAAATGTCAATGCGAAATTCCTCTTCAGCTTTGTGCAATTGCCTTCAAACGGCCATAACCTCTTCGTTTCAGCTCCAAATTGCACACTATTTAAAGTGTTGGACTCTTAACTTCCCAAGCTTTGAAATGATATATAGCATGTAAAAAATGGACTCCAGAAAGTGCTCCAAATTTTCCTTGCAACTTCTGTCCTTTGAATTTTGCATAGCATGTGAAGATTTCTCATCACCATGCAAAATTGCTTCATGATGGATTTCTCTCTCTGATCCTCTTCCTTGCATCTCTTAATTGGCTTGGAAACTCATTCCCAAGGGTTGCACAAAGTTCTCCCTCATTCTTGGCTTTCTTCAATGATAAAAAAGCTACCAAAAACACCAAAACTAGCCAAAAATTGATTAAAAACATTTACAAGGGTCCTTAACATGCCAATTGAGTTAAAAGGTATTAATTACTACTCAGAAGTGTTTAAAAGAGTTTATAACAAGCTATAAAAGAGCACTTTTTGAGTAGTAATCAAGGCTCACGAGAGATAACTAATGGATCTCTATGGATTGAGTCCGAAAAGCTTACCAAGTGTTGGCCCAGGTGATTTTAAGGGATTTTAAGTTAACTATAAAAATAAAAACCATTAACGGGTCATAGCCTCCTTTCATTTAAAACTGAAACAATGAAAACTCCCACTTTTATATCTGGATCCCTTACCTAGCTTCCTTTACTCCAAGAAACGAAAAGTCTAGCCACTCATCCTCTGAGAAAATGTCCTTAGAGGTTGCTTGACTAGAAAGAAAATAAAAGACAAAATTAGAAGGTAAGGCAAAGCAATGCTCTGTATTTTTTTACTCACTAAAAAGAATGTACAAGTGATCTCCAAGAACTTATTCCGAGATTCTAAGATTGGGAGATTGGAGATATTACAAAAGAGATATGTTTACAACATATATAAAGAGATATTTTTAACCCCTCACTTAAATATCCTAAATATCTAAAAATATCTTCAGCTGATTACAAGGAGAGAATAAGTAATTACACAAAATATCTTGAAATAAAAATCTAACGGAGTCAGCAAGAAAATATCTGAAGATTACACAGGGAGATTTCACAAGGGATTGCAAAATTCATTTTCTTCAACTTCGGTTTCGCAAGGTTGCAAAATTAGTTCTTCACAGTTTCACAAGGTTGCGAGAATTTCGCAAGGTTGCAAAATTCATTCTTCATGGCCTTGGTCTTTGTCCTGCAGCATGCACTCCTCTTAGGTATTTCGCAAGCTTGCGAAATTGTTGAATGTTAGATTCCTTCTCTGATTCTCTTCCTTGCGCACTTGATTGATTTGGCAACGACTTTGAAGCTCTCCAAGACTTGGATTCTTCATGTTTTGAGCTTCAACTTGCTTTGACATGAACTGAACAAAGTCCTCCCTCATTCTTGGCTCATTTTACTGATAAAAAAGCTATTAACAACACCGAAACTTGCGAAAAATTGATTAGTACACTTGCAAAGGTCCTTATTGTGCCAATTAGGTTAAAAGGTATTAATTACTACTCAGAAGTGTTTGAGTAGTAATCACTCCCCCCAATCGACATATTGCTAGTCCCTTAGCAATGAAGGAGAGAAAAACAAAAATTAGACAGTACATAATTTACAAAATCATGCTAATCACTCCAAAAAATTTTCAAGTGGCATGATTGGAACATACTCTCCCATAGAACATCAAAGAAGCAAGACTCAACTTTCAATAGGAGTTATCAAATCACTTGCCCAATTACAATTTATAAAGAGTAGACATTATGCAAATTTACATATCAAAAGAAATTCCACTCCCAAAGGTCCAATGCTTACTCTTCCACAAAAATCTACATGTTATTTACTAGCTTCCGGAAATAGTATTTCAAACTATTCTTTCCCCCTAAACTAGTTCTTTTCCAAACCTTAGCAAACTAACCAACCAAAAAAACAGGCTAGGAATGCACCTCTTTTATTTCATTTTTTTTTTCATTGTAGGAGTGCAATGCTAAAGGTATTATTTTCTAAAGTGTCCATGTAACGGGGGTCCATCGATGACTCCCAACCAATCAAGGTTTAGGGCATCAAGCTTTAAGGATCTTTCGACCACTAACTCTTTAGATTTTACCCCAGACTTTTGAAATTACCATTTAACATCCAAGAACCTACAATATGCTAAACTCCACCTATTCACCCTTGTAACGAGCATTGAGGTAAGTGACTCCCAACCAATAAAGGTTTAGGGCATCGGGTTTTAAAGATTTTCACCATATACCCCTCAGACCTTGCTCGGGTTTCAAAGTAAGCATAACACTTTGTTTTTTTTTTTTTCTGAAGGCTCATTGGCCTTTCATGAGGTGTCCCAACACTATTAAAACAAGGTCAGAGGAAAACCAAGTCGAAATTTTCCTAAGTCAAGGGGGTGAAATAGATTTTCATCTTATAATTGGAACCTAGTATGCACAGTGTGTGGTAAGATTAGAGTGGAAGAAATAAGGTTGCATCCAATAGGAGTTTCTAAAATTCATCAACCTTACTAAGCATAATACCAACTTTAATATTCAAGTAAAAGGATAAGAATTCAACTTCTTCCATTTCATTTTGAGAATTTTTCCTTAATAATCATGAGAGTAAAATAAAAACCTTTTAAAATTAAACAAAAATTTTAAAAAAATTAAGCAAAAACAACTAAATTAACAAATTAACCTAATATTATTAACAATACTTCCTTTCTCAACTCTCCCCCCAACCGAGATCTACATTGCCCTCAATGTGGTAAGAGCGATTGAACAAAAAGGGAGGAAGTGGTACCTCCTGAGTTGAATTGAGTTTGAGTCGTATAGGAGAAACCACATGATTCAAAAAACAAAAAAAAAATAATGAGTAGAGGAAATAGAGAAATGGCAAATATAATAAAAAATGATGTTTATATATTACTCTGGAAAAGTACAATATGAAATATGAGCATGTAATACATCCAATCCCATAATATAAAACATCAAAGTACAAAACTATAACTACTAATATAATAAGTAAATACAAAAAACAAAGAGATGATCAGTTGGTGGATGAATCATGTGAAGATGATGGATCTATGGTGGCCTCCTGAGTGGTCTAGATCAGGGCCTCGACTATGGTGGCATCCTCAGCTGGAGCTACAGGCTCTGATGGGCCAAGAATGTCAGGCCGAGGTGGTGGCAGAATACACAAATGTTATTGTATCTAATGAAGGATGACAGTATGTTGGTCTAGCTGAGCACGCATTACCTCCATCTGCCGGAATAAAGCATTATGTGTAGTAATTAGTGTTTGGAACAAATGTACCATGGCACGAAACTCTGTGGCAGATATGGTAATGGAGGCCTCCGATGTAGGAGGTGTAACTGGTGGAACAAGAGGTGTAAGTGGTGGAACAGTAGATGTGGCCTCAGGCATAGGTGGTGTAGGGGCAGGTGGTACGAACTCTGTGGGATGCTCATCCTACAGTGCCTCCTCAGCCTGTGGTGGCGCTGCTACAGGTGCTGAATAACGTGCCAACTGTGTCCATTTGTCGAGAGTGAAATGCTCTCGACAATGGTGGTGGCGCTCAAGGTGGGGCTCAGTAGGATAGCCTATGTGCTCCAATATATGATAGAGTAGCCTCAAAAACAACAGTGGAATAGTGTCGGCTTGTTATAGCTTCTTCCTGTGAACTTTCTCCTCAAAGTGGAGGAGAGCTGCCATAATCAGGTGGTGTGGCCAAAAATAAAAGCCCTCAGATATCCTGAATAATGTGTCCAAGATGACTCCTCGCCTCTGCACTAGGTGCTAAAGAGGAAAAATGTTGGACCGCAGCAACACATCTACTAGAAGCATCCTAGATGGAAACTCCTTACGTAGAAGGAATGAATCTCTAGAAGTCCCCCTGGATAGGATGCGAACCATGTCTCATTGAGATATAGGGGACCACTCCCAGAAATATGTTGTCTCCACTACCTCGTATGGAATATGGAGAGCCTCAGCAATGTGCCTAGCCTCAAGGATACCCTGGAGCCCGTCAATGGTGAAATGAATGGTGGTAGGACTCTAGACGCCCTGAGTAGTCATGGACTGATAGAAGTTCATTGCCACTCTAGGGTAGAAGAACTCCCTAGGAGTCATAAAGTGTTGGAGATGGTACCTTTGGAGTAGTCCAAATGAATCCTCAAGCTCCGACTGCTATCACATGTGCTTAATACCGAAGTAAAGCTCATAATGAAATGGTCGGGCTCTACAATCTGAATTGCCCTCAATGGGCTGCATGGTGACCATAGGCCTCTTGATGATGGCTTCCAGGGCAATGCCAGAAGGACGCTGAAAATCGGCAAGGGCTTGAGGATCAGGCTATACATGCCTAGATGACTCTCCAGGGCCTGAGGTCCTGGCTCTCTTAGGTGGAATGCGGCATACTAATGGCTCAGGGGGTGGAGAAGTCGGGGGTCTTCGTGTCACGTATCTGCGCTGAGGAGGGCTAGATGACACTCCTCCCTCAGAAGATGGAACGGTCAGGGCCTCAGGGGCTTGAGATTAATCCTAAGGAGGGGAGGCTCTTAGCCTCTACTCACGAGATACTGAGGGGTCGGTATGGCCTCCTCTAATGCGCTGCATGGCTGAAATGAAGCGAGAGGTGTAGGTCACCTCTTCAAATGGTTGGCCGCGGGACGTCCACTGGAGAGAAAACCAATGGTCACTTGGGTATCGCAAGGTGGTGGGGGGTTTCGCAGGGAGCAGATGGGTTTGCAAAAATGAATACAGGGCTTGGATGCCTTTAAATAGAGGTTTAAGTGACTATTGGAATTTTCAAGGTTGCGAAATGGCTTCGCAGACCCTCTCAAATTTCGTAAAGCATTTTGGGCATGCATTATGAGTTTGCATAGGATTTTCAAATTTTGCATGGGATTTCGTAAGGCAAAGCTGGTTTGCGAAATTTTTGCAAGGTAAATTTGGGGTTACAAAATTTTTCGTAAAGCCTGCGAAATGAATTTTTGAATTTTCACAAGGTTGCAAAATTTTGGCAAGGTGCATTTGGGGTTTGCGAATTGTGCTATGTTTTTCATGTGTTTGCTCAGTTAGAAAAATTTTAAGACTTTCCCCCATCTAATTTGAAATCCACCTGCAATTGATCATGAAATGTTACATTAAATCATAATAAAATAGGATAAAAGCAAGAAATTTAAATTAAAACACGTAATAAATCAATAAAATATGAAATCAACAGTAAGACAAAAATATGGACAAAACAAAAAATATGGACTTAATAGTCTTTTGACATACTAAGTCCATCTAACCCGTTATCCTTTCAGGCTTGATGTGGCTCAAGGAGGGTGATTTCCTCCTTGTCTTGAGAAAAATGCTCCATGAATGGCTTGAGACGATGGCCATTGACTTTAAAGCTCCCAGTGTTGTTGGAATTGAGTGGTTCCATTACTCCATTTGAATGTACCTAATGAATAGTAAAAGGACCTATCCACCTTAACTTCAGCTTTCTCGGAAAGATGTAGAGCTCAGAGTCATACAGCAAGACTCTTTGTCCTTTCTGGAATTGTTTACGAGAGATTAACTAATCATGCCACCTCTTCATTCTCTGCTTTGCAATGTTTGAATTATTATAGGCGTCATTTCTTAGTTCCTCCATCTCATTAAGGTCTAAGAACCTCTTTATGCCGACTCTGTTCAAGTCCATGTTGAGCTTCTTGATTGCCCACCAAGCTTTGTATTCCACTTCCACGGGGAAATGACAAGCTTTGCCATAAAGAAAGCGGTAAGGAGACATTCCAAGAATGGTCTTATAAGTTGTTCTGTAGGCCCACAATGAATCATGGAGCTTAACATACCAATCTCTTTTGCTTGTATTCACCACCTTCATCAGTATGTTTTTTATCTCCCTATTTGCTAACTCCACTTGCCCAAAAGTCTGAGGGTGGTAAGGTGTAGCTACCTTATGCTTCACCCCGCACTTGGCTAAGAGAGTTTCAAATGACTTATTACAAAAATGAGTACCCCCATCACTGATTATGGCTTTGGGTACCCCGAATCTCAAGAAAATGTTCTCCTTCATAAATTTGAGAACAACTCTGTGATCATTGTGTTTGCACGGGATCGCTTCGACCCATTTAGAAACATAATCCACTCCCATTAAGATGTAGGAGTAGCCAAAGGACATACGGAAAGGTCCAATGAAATCTATGCCCCAGACATTGAATAGATCAATCATTAAAATGGGGTTCAAAGGCATCATGTTCCTTCATATCAGCTTCCCAAGCCTTTGACACTTTCCACAACTCCTGCACATGGTGTGGGCATCTTTGAAAAGTGATGGCCAGTAGAAACCCGATTACAATACTTTCATAGTTGTCTTCTAAAAAGCAAAGTGGCCTCCACATATGCTTTCATGGCAATGACTAAGGATCCCCTATTGCTCTTGTTTAAGGACACACTTTCGTATTTTTTGGTCCGCATAGTGTTTGAATAAAAATGGCTCTTCCCAATAGTAAGCATGAATTTTTGCAAAGAAGTGCTTCTTGTCTTAAGATTTCCACTCACTTGGAACTTTTCCGGTAACTAGATAGTTAGCGATATGGGCATAGCAAGGAGTGATTTCCATTAGCATGAGCGACTCCTCTGGAAAATCATCATTGATTGGCAAACAATGGGAATTACGTGCTATGGTTAGCCTTGAAAGACGGTCAGCTACCACATTCTCCACTCCTTTCTTGTCTTTGATTTGAAGATTGAATTCTTGAAGTAAGAGGATCTATCTAATCAGCCTCACTTTTGCATCCAGCTTAGTTAGCAGATACTTCAAAGCTGAGTGATCCGTGAAAACCATAATGGAAGACCCCACCAAGTAGGAGCGAAATTTGTCTAAGGCAAAAACTACAGCCAATAATTCTTTCTCTGTGGTTGTGTGCTTTCTTTGTGCCTCATTCAACATTTTTCTTGCATAGTAAATCATGTAGGGCTTTCCATCTTCTCTTTGCCCAAGAACGGCTCCTATAGCAAAGTCACTGGCATTGCACATCACTTCAAAGGGTAAGTGCCAGTTAGGTGGCCTCACTATTGGAATGGTCATAAAAAATTCCTTCAATTCTTCAAAACACCATTAACGTCTATCATCCCATACGAATTTAGCATCCTTTAGCAATAGTTCACAAAGAGGTTTGCCGAGTTTAGAGAAATCTTTGATAAACCTTCTATAGAACCCAGCATGGCCAAGGAATTGCCTTACTCCTTTGACAGTCGTTGGAGATGGCAACTTGACAATAAGTTCAACCTTAGCTTTGTCCACTTCAATGCCTTTCTTGGAGATGATATGTCCAAGGACAATTCCTTGGTGTACCATAAAATGGCATTTCTCCCAATTAAGCACCAAATTTTTCTCAATGCATCGACTCAGAACAGCTTCCAAGTTGACTAAGCATTCCTCATATGTGCTTCCGTATATGGTGATATTGTCCATAAAGACTTCCATAATACGCTCCACCATATCGTTGAAAATGCTTAACATGCATCTTTGGAATATTGTGGGTGCATTACACAAGCCAAAAGGCATTCTTCTGTATGCGTATGTTCCGAATGGGCATGTAAAGGTGGTCTTCTCCTGGTCTTCAACAACAATTTCTATTTGAAAGTACTCGAAGTAGCCATCTAAAAAAAAAAAGAAATGGTGGCCTGAGACTCTCTCAAGCATTTGATCCATAAACGCCAACGAGAAATGGTCCTTCCTTGTCACAATATTCAATTTCCTGTAGTCAATACACACCCTCCAACCTGAAGTGAGGCGTGTAGAAACTTCTTCTCCCTTATCATTTTACACCACAGTGATCCCAGCTTTCTTTGGCATGACTTGCGTAGGACTCACCCATAGGCTGTCTGATATGAGGTAGATAATACCGGCCTGAAGTAGCTTAAGCACCTCAGCTCGCATCATCTTTTGCATCTGAGGGTTCAATGTTCTTTGGGCTTGACGAACTGGCTTAGCTTCTTCTTTCATGTATATATGATGGGTACAAACTAAAGGGTTGATCCATTTCAGATCATAAATTTTCCATCCTATTGCTTTCTTACATTTCTTGAGGACTTCAAGTAGACAATCCTCTTGTAGAACGGTAAGAAATGACGAAATAACAACAGGGCACTTCCAGGTATGCAAATTTCAACTCAGCGGGTAATGGCTTTAGAATAAGCTTTGGGAACTCCTCCTTCCTCGCTTCTTGTGCCTCCTTCTCTTTGAATAAAGGCAAAATTTATTCTCTCGTCTTCTAAAGGGGCAGAGTAGCAAGCCAGTCTGAGGGTTCAAGTGACCCTTCATCAAGCTCCCCAAGACTGTCATTCAAATCTTCTAGCATTTTTTTATCACAATGCTCCTCCACTAAGTTGTTAAACATACACACCTCTTCTGGTCCTTCTTCTTCTTTCTGATGGAATTTTTTCTTGCATAAGTAGAAGATGTTGAGTTCCATTGTCATGTTGCCAATCCAAATTGCCCTCAATGGGCAGCACGGTTACCATAGGTGATTGCTACTCAAAAAGTGCTATTTTATAGCCTGAAATTAACTCTATTCACACACTTTTGAGTAGTATTTATTACCTTTTAACCCAATTGGCACATTAAGGACCTTTGCAAGTATACTAATCAATTTTTGGTAAGTTTTGGTGTTGTTAAATAGCTTTTTGATCATTAAAATGAGCCAAGAATGAGGGAGGACTTTGTTTCGTTCATGGCAAAGCTAGTTGAATCTCAAAACATGAAGAATCCAAGTCTTGGAAAGTTACGAAGCCTTTTCCAAATCAATCAAGTGAGCAAGGAAGAGAATCAGAGAAGGAATCTAACATCCAAAAATTTCACAACTCACCTTTCAGCCTTGTGAAATTTTCGCAAGCTTGCAAAATGGCCAAGAAGAGTGCATGTTACAGGACAGAGAGCAAACAAAGCTGAAGGAATTTCGCAAGTCCCTTTTTGCCTTGTGATATTTTTGCAAGCCCCTTTTAACCTTGCAAAATTGGTGAAAATGGATTACGAAATTTTCGCAAGCTTGTGAAACCACAATTGAAGAAAAACAATTTTGCAACCCAATTTTTGACTTGCAAAATTCCCCCTATGTAATTTTCAGATATCTTCCTGCCGACTTTGTTAGATTTTTATTTCAAGATATTTGTGTAATTACCGATTCTCTCCTTGTAATCAACTGAAGATATTTTTAGATATCATAATCAGTTGAAGATCTTTTGTTTTTAGATTTTTAGGATATTTTAGTGAGGGGTTGTAAATATCTCTCTGTATATGTCTTAGAATATCTCCTTTTGTAATATCATCTCCACATCTGAAGAGTTAGGAATCTCTAAAGCTCGAAAGAAATTCCAGAGAGATCACTTGTACATTCTTATTAGTAAGTAAAATACAGAGCGTTGCTCTACCTTACCTTTTAATTTTGTCTTTTATTTTCTTTCTAGCCAAACACCCTCTAGGGACGATTTCTTAGAGGATGAGTGGCAAGACGTTTTGTTTCTTGGAGTAAAGGAAGCTAGGTAAGGGATCCAGATAGAAAAATGGGAGTTTTCCTTGTTTCAGTTTAAATGAAACGAGGTTGTGACCCATTGATGGTTTTTATTCTTCTAGTTAACTTAAAATCCCTTAAAATCACCTGGGCCAACACTTGGTAAGCATTTGGACTCAGCCCATAGAGATCCATTAAATTATCTCTTGCAAGCCTCTGGGAGGTGGTTTAAAGGTAGGATTACTTAGAATAGCCAACACTTGGTAAGCTTTTGGACTCCCTGGAGACATCCATAAGTTATCTATTGCGAGCTTTTGAAGGGTATTCCAAGGTTAAGGACCACCTTGAATGGCCAATACTAGGTGAGAGGTATGAACCATTGCAAATGAGTCAGTGAGAGGTTTTAGGGTTGAAACCATTAATTGGAAGCAATTGTACCAGACTGGTTCGGGAAATATCTATAGGTTAAATCCGCAATTCGAGGAAAAGATTCGGAATCTTCCCTTTTTTATGAGGGACCTGAACCTAGTGACCTAAAATTCCAAGAAACCTTTCTTTGTAATTAATCATAGTTACTATTTTTGTGCTTAGCTTAAAAGCCAACCCTTTTCAACCAACGATTTTGTTTTCTTTTAAAGCTAACTTGTAAAAGAAAAAACACCATTTTAGTATGTTAAACTAATATTATGTGTGATATGAAAACCCATCCCTGTGAACGATCCTAGAGTCACTATGCTATGCTAGCTATGCTACCCTAGTATATGGTGAATTAGGTTTATAAATTTTTTTGATAACTCCCGTCTGATGACCGAATCAATTTGCACACCAATTAGGGATGAATCAAATAGCACCATTGCTGGGGATGGTGCCTTTTCACAGTGATATGATTTTTTCAAAACACTTGTGATCTTCATCACAAGTTCGATGACTTTTCTTTTCTTTTACTAACCTATTGTATTTGTTTTCTTTTAATTGTTCTTGTTTTAATTTACCTTTTGATTTGTTTTTAGTTAACCTTAATCTTTTCGTAGATTTATTTTCTTTTTCTTTCTTTTGTTTTTCTTATTTTTCCTGTTTTTCTTGTTTGTTTCAGTTACTGCTAGTTGCGTATGCCATATTGGATATGAGACAGTGGGGGAAGACTTGTGAAAATTGAAAATCCTCACTAGAAGGAGTTGGAGTTGTGCTTGAATATCATGGAGGCTACATTTGAAGATCAGCATAGTCAACACGCTCAAGAGGACAATCTCAATGCATTCCGATCTATGAGGGATCGTGTGCACCCACCTCGTATGAGTGGATCGTGATCAGACCACATATTGTGCCACTTCTACCTACTTTCCATGGTATGGAAAGAGATAATCCCTGTGCACATATCAAAGAATTTGAAGAAGTTTGTAATACATTCCAAGAAGGAGGAGCGTCCATCGACTTGATGCGGCTGAAGCTATTTCCTTTTACCTTAAAGGATAAGGCCAAAATTTGGCTTAATTCTCTGAGGCCAAGGAGTATCCGAGCTTGGACTGATTTACAAGCTGAATTTCTCAAGAAATTTTTCCCGACTCATAGAACTAATGGCTTGAAAAAGCAAATTTCAAATTTCTTAGCTAAAGAGAATGAGAAATTCTATAAGTGTTGGGAAAGATACATGGAAGCAATCAATTTTTGTCCTCACCATGGCTATTGGTGAGCTATTTCTATGACGGAATGTCTTCCTCAATGAAGCAGCTCTTGGAAATGATGTGTGGAGGAGACTTCATGAGTAAGAATCAGAAGGAAGCCATGGATTTCTTGAGTTATGTAGCTGAAGTTTCACGAAGATGGGATGAACTGAATGCCAGAGAAGTGGGAAAAATTAATTCTCAACCTAGTGTTTCCAATGCTAAGGTTGGGATGTATACATTGAGCGAAGATACTAATATGAAAGTAAAATTTGCAGCTATGGTAAGAAGATTGGAGGAGATGGAAATTAAAAAGATACACGAAGTGCAGGCCATTGTTGAAGCACCAGTGCAAGCTATGCCATGTTCAATTTGTCCATCTTTTGAGCACGTGGTGGCAGAGTGTCCTACAATTCCGACTATGAGAGAGATGTTTGGAGATCAAGCAAACGTTATTGGGTAATTTAAACCCAACAAGAATGCTTCCTATGGTAATACATACAAGGTAAATTGGAGGAACCATTCGAATTTCTCTTGGAAACCAAGGACACCTCAATACACGCAACCCGGCCAAGCACCTCCACAAGCATCAAATTTGGAACAAGCCATTATGAATCTTAGCAAGGTCGTGGGAGATTTTGTTGGAGACAAAAAATCTATCAATTCTCAACTCAGTCAAAGAATTGACAGTCTTGACAAAAAGATGGATGGAAGGCAAAATGATCTATATTAGAAAATAGATAATCTCCAGTACTCAATCTCTAGGCTTACCAACCTCAACATAGTGCAAGAGAAGGGAAGGTTTCCTTCTCAACCTCATCAAAATCCAAAAGCCATCCATGAAGTGAAGGCTCAAGAAGAAGAATCTTCACAGATGAAGGAAGTAAAAGCGGTGATCACTCTAAGGAGTGGTAAAGAGGTTGATCTGCCAACAACCAAGCCAGAGCATGAAACAGAGAGGGAAGCAGAGGAAGAGAAAAATGAGGAGTTCAAAGGAAAGAGACCAAGGAACAACACGAAGAAGGAGGACCATGATTTTATTGTAAATGAAAAATCGAAGAAGACCATTGTCAAAGAAGATATGAGGAAGAACCACATGCCTCCACCTTTTCCCCAAGCTTTACATGGGAAAAAGGGAATCAACAACACATAAGAAATTCTTGAAGTGTTGAGGCAAGTAAAAGTTAACATCCCTTTGCTAGATATGATTAAACAAGTTCCTACTTATGCCAAATTCCTTAAAGACTTATGCACTATAAAAAAGAGGGTTGAATGTAAGCAAGAAAGCCTTCTTGACCGAGCAAGTAAGTTCCATTATACAGTGCAAGTCCCCAATGAAATATAAAGATCCGGGCTATCCTACCATCTCGGTGACGATTGGAGGGGTGCTAATGGAAAGAGCTTTGTTGGACTTGGGGGCAAGTGTGAATTTGCTGCCATACTCTGTCTACAAGCAATTAGGATTGGGAGAGTTGAAGCCAACATCAATCACTTTATCTCTAGCAGATAGATCTATGAAAATTCCAAGAGGCATAATTAAAAATGTCCTAGTCCAAATTGAAAAATTCTACTACCCAGTGGATTTTGTTATCTTGGATATGGATCCTAGTGCAAAAGGAACCAATTGTGTCCCTATTATACTTGGAAGACTACATCAAATGCCATTATCAATTGTAGAAATGGAATGATGCAACTCTCATTTGGCAATATAACAATGGAACTCAACATCTTCTACTTATGCAAGAAACAATTCCATCCGAAAGAAGAAGAAGGACCAAAAGAGGTGTATGTGATTGACAACCTATTGGAGGAGTCTTATGATTAGAAAATGCTAGAAGAATTCAACAAGAGTCTTGGGGATCTTGATGAAGGGTCACTTGAACCCTCAGAATTGCTTGCTACTTTTTACCCTTTGAAGGGGCGGAAAGAAATTATACCTTTATTCAATGGGGTGGAGATGCAAGAATCTATTAAGGAGGAGCCCCCAAAGCTTATTCTGTAGCCATTACCCGTTGAGTTGAAGTATGCATACCTGGAAGAGAACAAGTAGAGCCCTGTTGTTATTTCTTCGTCTCTTACCACTACTCAGGAGGATTCTCTTCTTGAAGTCCTCAAGAGATGTAAGAAGGCGATAGGTGGAAAATCTCTGATCTAAAGGGGATCAACCCTTTAGCCTGTACTCATCATATATATATGGAAGAAGAAGCTAAGCCAGTTCGTCAACCCCAAAGAAGATTGAACCCTCACTTGCAAGAGGTGGTGGGGGCTGAGGTGCTTAAGCTACTTCAGGCTGGTATTATCTACCTCATATCAGATAGCCTATGGGTGAGTCCTACGCAGGTCGTGCCAAAGAAATCTGGGATCACTATGGTGCAAAATGATAAGAGAGAGGAAGTTTCTACATGCCTCACTTCATGTTGGAGGGTGTGTATTGACTACAGGAAGTTGAATACTATGACAAGGAAGGACCACTTCTTGTTGCTGTTTATGGATCAAGTGCTTGAGAGAGTCTCAGGCCATCCTTTCTATTGTTTTTTAGATGACTACTTTGGGTATTTTCAAATTGAAATTGTTGTTGAAGACCAGGAGAATACCACCTTTACATTCCTATTCAAAACTTATGCTTATAAAAGAATGTCTTTTGGCTTATGCAATGCACCCGTAACATTCCAAAGATGCATGTTAAGCATTTTCAACGATATGGTGGAGCGTATTATGGAAGTCTTTATGGACAATATCACCATCTATAGAAGCACATTTGATGAATGCTTAGCTAGCTTGGAATCTGTTCTGAGCCAATGTATTGAAAAGAACCTGGTGCTTAACTAGGAGAAATGCCATTTTATGGTATACCAAGGAATTGTCCTTGGACATATCATCTCCAAGAAAGGCATTGAGGTGGACAAAGCAAATGTAGACCTTATTGTCAAGTTGTCGTCTCCTACTACTGTCAAAGGAGTAAGGTAATTCCTTGGCCATGCTGGATTCTACAGGAGGTTCATCAAAGATTTCTCTAAACTCGCTAAACCTCTGTGTGAACTGTTGGTAAAGGATGAAAAATTCAAGTGGGATGATAGACGTCAACAAAGTTTTGAAGAATTGAAGCAATTTTTTACGACTGCTCCAATAGTGAGGGCACCTAACTGGTAATTACCCTTTGAAGTGATGTGTGACGCTAGTGACTTCGTTATAGGAGCCGTCCTTGGGCAAAGAGAAAATGGAAAGCCCTACGTGATCTACTATGCAAGCAAAATGTTGAACGAGGCACAAAGAAACTATACAACCATAGAGAAAGAGTTGTTGTTTGTAGTCTTTGCCTTAGACAAATTTCGAGCTTACTTGGTGGGGTCTTTCATTGTGGTTTTCACTGACCACTAGACTCTGAAATATCTGCTGACCAAGCAGGATGCAAAAGCGAGGTTGATGAGATGGATCCTACTGCTTCAAGAATTCAATCTTGAAATCAAAGACAAGAGAGGAGTGGAAAATGTGGTAGCCGATCATCTTTCAAGGCTGACCATCACGCATAATTCCCATTGTTTGCCAATTAATGATGATTTTCTACAGGAGTCGCTTATGCTAACAGAAATTGCTCCTTGGTATGCCCATATCATTAACTATTTAGTTACCGAAGAAATTCCAAGTGAGTGGAAAACTCAAGACAAACAACACTTCTTTGCAAAAAAATCATGCTTACTATTGGGAAGAGCCATTCTTATTCAAATATTATGCAGACCAGATAATACGGAAGTGTGTCCTTGAGCAAGAGCAACAGGGGATCCTCAATCATTACCACAAAAGCATATGTGGAGGCCACTTTGCTTCACAGAAGACAGCTATGAAAGTATTGCAATCGGGTTTCTATTGGCCCTCACTTTTTAAAGATACTCACACCATGTGCAAGAGTTGTGAAAGATGCCAAAAGCTTGGGAAGTTGACAAGAAGGATGCCTTTGAACCCCATTTTAATTGTTGATATTTTCGATGTATAGGGCATTGACTTCATGGGACCTTTTCCTATATCCTTTGGCTACTCCTACATCTTAGTGGTTGTTGATTATGTTTCTAAATGGGTCAAAGAAATACTGTACAAATACAATGATCACAGAATTGTTCTCAAATTTTTGAAAGAGAACATTTTCTCAAGATTTGGGGTACCCAAAGCCATTATCAGTGATGGGGGTAGTCATTTTTGTAACAAGCCGTTCGAAACACTCTTAGCCAAGTACGGGGTAAAGCATAAGGTAGCTACACTTTACCATCCTCAGACTTCTAGCCAAGTTGAGTTAGCAAACAGGGAGATCAAGAACATACTGATGAAAGTGGTAAATGCAAGCAAAAAAGATTGGTTTGTTAAGCTCCATGAATCATTGTGGGCCTACAGAACAGCTTATAAGACCATTCTTGGAATATCGCCTTACCGTCTTGTTTATGGCAAAGCTTGTCATCTCCCCGTGGAAGTAGAATATAAAGCTTCATGGGCAATTAAGAAGCTCAACATGGACTTGAATAGAGTCGACATGAAGAGGTTCTTAGACTTTAATGAGATGGAGGAACTGAGAAATGATGCCTACAGTAATTCAAACATTGCGAAGCAGAGATTGAAGAGGTGGCATGATCAGTTAATCTCCCGCAAACAATTCCATAAAGGACAAAGAGTCTTGTTGTATGACTCTAGGCTCCACATCTTTCCGGGAAATCTAAAGTCAAGGTGGATAGGTCCGTTTACTATTCACCAAGTATATTCAAATGGAGTAGTGGAACTACTCAATTCTAACAGCGCCGAGAGCTTTAAAGTTAATGGCCAACGTCTCAAGCCATTCATGGAGCCATTTTGTCAAGACAAGGAGGAAATCACTCTCCTTGAGCCACATCAAACTTGAAAGGAGAACGGGTTAGATGGGCTTAGTTTGTCAAAAGACTATTAAAGTCCATATTTTTTATTTTGTCCATAGTTTTTTACTTTATTGTTAATTTAAAGTTTTATTGATCTATTTCTTATTTTCAATTCGAACTTTTTGTTTTGATTCTAATTTATAGTGATTTATCTTAGCTTTTGATGATCAATTGCAGGTGGATTACAAAATAGATGGAAAAATCTATAAAAATTCTTTGGGCGGAGAAAAACTTTGAAAGAAAAAAACAGAGCATGTTTCGCAATCACAAATTCAAGTTACAAAAATTTCGTAATCATAAATTCAAGTTACGAAAATTTCACAAACCCCAGTTTACCTTGTGAACGCTTTGCAAAAATTTTGCAACTCAGTACAGCCTTGCGAACACCTTGCGAAAATTAAGAGGGTTTGCGAATCTGTTTTGCAACCCTGAAACTGAATTCAAACAGCCTTGAGAATTCCAATAGCCTTGCAAATTCCAAAAGTCACTTGTTAAACTTCTATTTAAAGGCAACCAGCACTGCTTTCAGCTCACATTCCTATCTGAGCCCTACGAAACCTCTCCACCACCTCGCGAAGCTCAAGCGACCCGCGACCAACCTTTTGAAGAGACGAAGGACACTTCTCACTCCATTTCGACCATGGTGTGATCAGAGGAAGCCATACTGACCCCTTAATTTCTCGTGACCAGAGGCCAAGAGCCTCCCCTCCTCCGGATTCATCTCAAGCCCCCGTGGCCTAGACCATACCGTTATCCGAGGAAGGAATGCCCTCTAGCCCTCCTGATTACTACTCAAAAAGTGTTATTTTATAGTTTGTAATTAACTCTTTTAAACACTTTTGAGTAGTAGTTATTACCTTTTTAACTCAATTGGCATATTAAGGACCCTTGCATTCATTTCTAACCAAATTGTGTTAAGTTTTGGTGTTTTTGATAGCTTTTTTATCACCAAAGCAATCTAAGATGAGGGAGAGCTCTATATAATTCATGGAAAAGCTAATGGAAGCTCATTTACAGAAAGAATCCAAGCTTTGGAGCTTTGTAGTCCTTTGCCAAAAGCAAATCAAGAATGGAAAGAGGAAAAACAGAGAAAGGAATCTAACATGAAAAAATCCAAGAGGACAGCAGCTGTAGGACACATTTCGAGCACTTCCTGGAGTCCATTTTATGTATACTATATGTCATTTCGAAGCTCGGGAAGTCCAACGCTTCAAATCGTGTGCAAATCAGAGCTGAAATGAAGAATTTATGGCCATTGGAAGAGAACCGTGCCAAGCTAAAAGACAATTTCGCAAGCTGCGAAATCAAGGTCCAACATGCGAAATTTTCGCAAGTCATGTTACAACTTGCGAAATCCACCTGTGTACTCCTAGATATTTACGACTGACTCTTTTAGATTTTTTTCTTCATATATTTGTTGTTTAAATCCCTATTTTTCTCCTTGTAATCCACCAATCATAGGATTCCTTAGTTAGAAAGTAAAAAGGAAGGGTGAATAATCTATATATATATCAATTGTAATTTTTCTTTTAACATATCTCGGGAGCTTTTCTCAGAGACCAACTTTTGTATAATTTTGAAGAAAGTAATACATAGAGTTTTGCTCTGTCTTACCTACTCGTTTTGATTGTATTTTTCTCACTATCCAAACAAACTTTGAGGATGTTTCTCAGAGGATGAGTGGCTAGGCTTTTTGTTTCTTGGAGTGAAGGAAGTTGGGTAAGGTTCCGAATGCAATAATTGGAAGTTTTGTTGTTTTAGCTTTTAATGAAGAGAAAGTGTAACTTGTTAATGGTTTTTATGTTTTTAGTTAACTTAAAACTCCTTAAAATCACCTAGGCCAACACTTGGTAAGGCAAGTGATCTCTGTCCATTGAGATACACTAGTTTATCTCTTGCAAGCCTCTGGGAGGTGGTTTAAAGGTAGGATTTTCTAGAATAGCCAACACTTGGTAAGCTTTTGGACTCCAAGGAGACATCCATTAGTTATCTCTTGTGAGCTTTTGAAGGGTAATCCAAGGTTAAGGATCACCTTGAATGGCCAATACTAGGTGAGAGGTATGAACCATTGCAAGATGATTTAGTGACAGGGAATTAGTGTTTGAAGCCATAAAAGGGGAAACATTTGTACCACACCGGTTCGGGAAATAACTATATGTTAAATCTCCAATGCGAGGAAAAGATTCAAGTGACCAGAACTCTCTTTTTGTAATAGGAACCTGAGCCCAGTGATCCAAAAACTCCAAGAAACACTTTTCTTTGTAAGTAATTTTCGTTACTTTATTATTGGTTTCACTTAAAAACCAACCTTTTTAAACATCTTTATGTTTTATTTTAAAGCTAACCTTGAAATGAAAAAGCACCAATTCAGCTTTGAATCAATATTAGTTGTAATTTGAAAACCCATCCCAGTGAACTATCCTAGAGCCACTATGCTATGCTAGTTGAGGCTATCCTAATACATGGTGAAATAGGTTTATAAATTGTGTTGATTACTCCTGTCTAAGGACTAAAATCAAGGTACACCAGTTGATTGAACACCAATCAATAGGACATACACCAGCTGGGCACGAATCACCTCCTCAACAAAGATACGCCACACGGAGACCACCGACGTCTCCACCCCCTGAGCCATTAGTACACAGAGTCCCACCCAAGAAATCCAAGACCTTAAGCCTTGGAGAGTCTTCTAGGCATCCATAGCCTAATTCGAGGGCACCTACAGATTCTCAGATACCTTTCGACATTGGCCCAGAATCCATCATCAAGAGGCCTATGGTTACCGTGCCACCCATTGAGGGAAATTCTGATTGCAGAGCCCGACCTTTTCACTCTAAGCTTTACTTCGATATAGAGGTCTTGCAACAGCAGCCAGAGCTTCAAGATTCATTTGGTATACTTTAAAGGTATCATCTTGAGCACCTCATGACCCCCATGGAGTTTTTCTATCCTAGAGTAGCCATGGATTTCTACCATGACTACCCGAGACATCCCGAGCCCTACTGCCATCCATTTTATCATCGACAGATGCCAGAGTATTCTAGAGGCTAAGCACATAGCAGAGGCTCTTCATATTCCATATGAGCCAGTGGACCCAACAAACTTCAGAGAGTGGTCCTGTATATCTCAGTAGGACATGGTTCGTATCCTATCTAGAGAGACTTCATCGGATTCATACATTATCTGGAAGGAGGTTCCATTTGGGATGATCCTAGTAAATGTTTTGTTGCAGTCCAACATTTTCCCTCTATAGCATCTAGTGCAGAGGCGAGGAGCCATCCTTGAGGCATTATTTAGGATATCTGAGGGCTTCTATTTTGGGCCACATCACCTAATTATGGCCGCTCTCCTCCATTTTGAGGAGAAGGTGCATAGGAAGAGGCTACAGCAAGCCGACCACATTCCACTATTATTTTCGAGGCTGCTCTATCATATATTTGAGCACATGGGCTACCCTACTAAGCCCCACCTTGAGCGTCGCCATCATTGTCGAGACCATTTCACTCACAACAAATGGACACATTTGGTAGGTTATTCAGTACCTATAGCAGAGCCACCATAGGCTGAGGAGGCATCGCAGGACGAGCATTCCATAGACTCTGTACCACATGCCCCTGCACCACCTATGCTTGAGGCCGTATCTACTGTTCCACCACTTAGCCTTATAGCACCTACCACAGTGCCCGTACCTGAGAATACTTCTACTACACCTCCTGTTCTACCAGCTACATCTTCTACATCGGAGCCTTTCATGACTATATCTACCACAGAGTTTCGTGCCATGGTCCATTCGTTCCAGACACTGACTACTACACATAATCCTTTATTCCGGCAGATGGAGGTGATGCGTGCGCAGCTAGACCAGCAGATTGTCATCCTTCATCAGATACAATAGCATTTGGTTATCCTGCCACCACCTCAGGCTGACATTCCTTGCCCATCAGAGCCTGTAGCTCCAACTGAGGATGCCACCACAGCCAAGGCCCCGATCCAGACTACATAAGAGGCCACCAGAGACCCATCAGCCTCACATGATCCAACCACTAGCTGATCATCTCTTTATCTTTTGTATTTACTTATTATAGTACTAGTTATAGTGCTTTACTTTGATGTTTTATATTTTGGGATTGGATGTATTACATACTCATATTCCATATTGTACTTTTCCAGGGTAATATATAAACATAATTTCTTATTATATTTGCCATGTTTCTATTTCCTTTACTCATTATTTTGTTTCTTTTTTAATCATGTGGTTTCTCATATTCGACTCAAATTCAAACACACTCAGGAGGTACCATTTCCTCCATCTATTTTTAATCACTCTTGCCACATTGAGGGCAATGTAGATCTCGGTTGGGAGGAGTGTTGAGGAAAGAAGTTTTGTTAAATAATATTAGGTTAATTGTTAATATAGTTGTTTTTGCTTAATTTTTAAATTTTTGCTTAATTTTAAAGTTTTTTTACTCTACTCTCCATGGTTATTAAGGAAAAATTCTCAAAATGAAATGGGAGAAATTGAATTCTTATCTTTTTACTTGAAATTTAGAGTTGGTATTATGCTTATTGGAATTGATGAATTACTTAAACTCCTATTGAATTCAATCTTATTTCTTCCACTTTAATCTTACCACACACTATGCACGCTAGGTTCTGTTTATAAGATGAAAAACTATTTCAATCTCTTTGACTTAGGAAAATTATGACTTGGTTTTTTATTGACCTCGTTTTAATAGCATTAGGACACCTTGTGAAAGGCCAATGAGCATTCAGAAAAAAAAAAGAACAAAGTGTTATGCTTGCTTTGAAACCCGAGCAAGGTGTGAGGGGTATATGGTGAAAATCTTTAAAACCTAGTGCCCTAAGCCTTGATTGCTTGGGAGTCACTGACCTCAATGCTCATTACAAGGGTGAATAGGTGGAGTTTAGCATATTGTAGGTGATTGGGTATTAAATTTTCAAATTCAGAAGTCTGGGGAAAAATCTAAAGAGTTAGTGGTCGAAAGATCCTTAAAGCTTAATGCCCTAAACCTTAATTAGTTGGGAGTCATCGATGGACCCCCGTTACATGGACACATTAGAAAGTAATACATTGAGCATTGCACTCCTACAATGAAAAAAAAAATTGTGAAAGAAAAGAGGTGTGTTCCTAGCCTATTTGTTTGGTTGGTCAATTTACTAAGAATTGAAAAAGAAGTAGGTTAGGGGGAAAGAATAGTTTGACATATTATTTTCGGTAGCTAGTAAATAACACGTAGATTTTTGTGGAAGAGTAAACATTGGACCTTTGGGAGTGGAATTTCTTTTGATATGTAAATTTGCATAATGCCTACTCTTTATAAGTTGTAATTAGGCAACTGATTTGATAACCCTTGTTGAAAGTTGAGACTTGCTTCTTTAATGTTCTATGTGAGACTATAATCTGAATCATGCCACTTGAAAATTTTTTGGAGTGATCAGCATGATTTTGTAAATTATGTACTGTCTAATTTTTGTTTTTCTCTCCTTCATTGCTAATGGACTAGCAATATGTCGGTTGGGGGGAGTGATTACTACTCAAAAAGTGTTATTTTATAGCCTGAAATTAACTCTTTTCACACGCTTTTAAGTAGTATTTATTACCTTTTAACCCAATTGGCACATTAAGGACCTTTGCAAGTATACTAATCAATTTTTGGTAACTTTTGGTGTTGTTAGATAGCTTTTTTATCATTAAAATGAGCCAAGAATGAGGGAGGACTTTGTTTCGTTCATAGCAAAGCTAGTTGAATTTCAAAACATGAAGAATCCAAGTCTTGGAGAGCTTCGAAGCCTTTTCCAAATCAATCAAGTGAGCAAGAAAGAGAATCAGAGAAGGAATCTAACATCCAAAAATTTCAGAACTCACCTTTCAACCTTGTGAAATGGCCAAGAAGAGTGCATGTTGCAGGACAAAGAGCAAACAAAGCTGAAGGAATTTCACAAGTCCCTTTTAACCTTGCGAAACTGGTGAAAATGGATTGCAAAAGGCTTGTCAAATTTTCGCAAGCTTGTGAAACCACAACTAAAGAAAAACAATTTCGCAACCCAATTTTTGACTTACGAATTTTTTGCAACCTTGCGAAATTCCCCCTGTGTAATTTTCAGATATTACACCATAGTGATCCTAGATTTCTTTGCCACGACTTGTGTAGGACTCACTCATGGCCTGTCTAATATAGGGTAGATAATGCCTGGTTGAAGTAGCTTAAGCACCTCAACTTGCATCACCTCTTGCATGTGAGGGTTCAACCTTCTTTAGGGTTGACGAACTGGCTTAGCTTCTTTTTTCATGTATATATGATGGGTATAAACTAAAGGGTTGATCCCCTTCAGATCAGAAATTTGCCATCCTATTGCTTTCTTACATTTCTTGAGGACTTCAAGTAAACAATCCTCTTGTAGAACAGTAAGAGATGACGAAATAACAACAGGGCACTTCTTGTTTTCTTCCAGGTATGCATATTTCAACTCAGCGAGTAATGGCTTCAGAATAAGCTTTGGGGACTCCTCTTTTCCCGCTTCTTGTGTCTCTTCCTCTTTAAATAAAGGCAAAATTTCTTCTCTCATCTTCTAAAGGGGCAGAGTAGCAAGCCAGTCTGAGGGTTCAGGTGACTCTTCATCAAGCTCCTCAAGACTCTTGTTCAAATTTTCTAGCATTTTTTTTTATCACAATGCTCCTCCCCTAAGTTGTCAATCATACACACCTTTTCTAGTCCTTCTTCTTCTTCCAGATGGAATTGTTTCTTGCATAAATAGAAGATGTTGAGTTCCATTGTCATGTTTCCAATCCGAATTGCCCTTAATGGCCGACACGGTTACCATAGGTGATTACTACTCAAAAAGTGTTATTTTATAGCCTGAAATTAACTGTTTTCACACACTTTTGAGTAGTATTTATTACCTTTTAACCCAATTGGCACATTAAGGACCTTTGCAAGTATACTAATCAATTTTTGGTAAGTTTTGGTGTTGTTAAATAACTTTTTGATCATTAAAATGAGCCAAGAATGAGGGAGGACTTTGTTCCGTTCGCGGCAAAGCTAGTTGAATCTCAAAACATGAAGAATCCAAGTCTTGGAGAGCTGCAAAGCCTTTTCCAAATCAATCAAGTGAGCAAGGAAGAGAATCATAGAAGGAATCTAACATCCAAAAATTTCGCAACTCATCTTTCAGCCTTACAAGAATTTCGCAAGCTTGTAAAATGGCCAAGAAGACTGCATGCTACAGGACAAAAAGCAAACAAAGCTGAAGGAATTTCGCAAGTCCCTTTTTGCCTTGCAAAATTTTCGCAAACCCCTTTTAACCTTGCGAAACTGGTGAAAATGGATTGCAAAAGGCTTGCGAAATTTTCGCAAGCTTGAGAAACCACAACTGAAGAAAAACAATTTCGCAACCCAATTTTTGACTTGCGAAATTCCCCCTATGTAATTTTCAGATATTTTCCTGTCAACTTCGTTAGATTTTTATTTCAAAATATTTTGTGTAATTACCTATTCTCTCCTTGTAATCAACTGAAGATATTTTTAGATATCATAATCAGCTGAAGATCTTTTGTTTTTAGATTTTTAGGATATTTTAGGGAGGGGTTGCAAATATCTCTCTATACATGTCTTAGAATATCTCCTTTTGTAATATCATCTCCACATCTGAAGAGTTAGGAATCTCTGAAGCTCAGAAGAAATTCCAGAGAGATCACTTGTACATTCTTATTAGTAAGCAAAATACAGAGCGTTGCTCTGCCTTACCTTCTAATTTTGTCTTTTATTTTCTTTCTAGCCAAACACCCTCTGGGGACGATTTCTTAAAGGATGAGTGGCTAGAATTTTCATTTCTTGGAGTAAAGGAAGCTAGGTAAGGGATCCGGATACAAAAGTGGGAGTTTTCCTTGTTTCAGTTTAAATGAAAGGAGGTTGTGACCCATTAATGGTTTTTATTTTTCTAGTTAACTTAAAATCCCTTAAAATCACCTAGGCCAACACTTGGTAAGCATTTGGACTCTGCCCATAGAGATCCATTAAATTATCTCTTGCGAGCCTCTGGGAGGTGGTTTAAAGGTAGGATTACTTAGAATAGCCAACACTTGGTAAGCTTTTGAACTCCTTGGAGACATCCATAAGTTATCTCTTGCAAGCTTTTGAAGGGTATTCCAAGGTTCAGGACCACCTTGAATGGCCAATACCAGGTGAGAGGTATGAACCATTGCAATATGAGTTAGTGAGAGGTTTTAGGGTTGAAACCATAATGGGAAGCAACTGTACCACATTGGTTCGAGAAATAACTATAGGTTAAATCCTTAATTCGAGGAAAAGATCCAGAATCTTCCCTTTTTGTATGAGGGACTTGAACCTAGTGACCTGAAATTCCAAGAAACCTTTCTTTGTAATTAATCAAAATTACTATTTTTGTGGTTAGCTTAAAAGCCAACCCTTTTCAACCAACGATTTTGTTTTCTTTTAAAGCTAACTTGTAAAAGAAAAAACATCATTTTAGTATGTTAAACTAATATCATATGTGATATGAAAACCCATCCCTGTGAACGATCCTAGAGCCACTATACTATGCTAGCTATGCTACCCTAGTATATGGTGAATTAGGTTTATAAATTTTGTTGATAACTCTCGTCTGAAGACCGAATCAATTTGCACACCAATTGGGGATGAATCAATAAGCCTCTTGATGATGGCTTTTAGAGTAATGTCGAAAGGACGCTGAGAATCGACAGGGGCTTGAGGATCAGGTTGTACAAGCCTAGATCTCCAAGGCCTAAGGTCTTGGCTCTCTTAGGTTGAATGCGACATACTGATGGCTTAGGGAGTGGAGAAGTCGGTGGTCTCCGTGTCGTGTATCTGCGCTAAGGAGGAATAGAGGGCTCTCCTCTCTCGAAAGACGGAACAGTTTGGGCCTCGGGGGCCTGAGATGAATCATGAAGAGGGAAGGCTCTTGGCCTCTGCTCGTGAGATACTGAGGGGTCGGTATGGCCTCCTATCATGCGCACCATGGTCGAAATGGAGCGAGAAGTGTATGTCATCTCTTCAAATGGTGGCCGCGGGACGCTTGGGCTTTGCAAGGTGGTGGGGAAGTTTCGCAGGGCACAGATGGGTTTGTGAAATGAAAACAAGGCTGGGATGCCTTTAAATAGAGGGTTAAGTGACTTTTGGCATTCACAAGGACTGTTGGAATTTGCAAGGTTGCGAATTCGGGTGCTAGGGTTGTGAAATAGATTCGCAAACCCTCTTAGATTTTGCAAAGCTTTTGCAAGGCATTTTGGGTGTGCGAAATGAGGTTCCACAGGCTTTTTTAAATTTCACATGGAATTTCGCAAGGTAGAACTGGGTTGCGAAATTTTTACAACCCTTGTGAAATTGTCGCAAGGTTTTCGCAGGGTAAAACTGGCTTGTGAAATTTTTGCAAGGTCAATTTGGGGCTTGCGAAATTTTCGCAAGGTGCATTTGGGGTTGCGAAACATGCTATGTTTTTCATATTATTTCTCTGCCCGAAGAATTTTTATAGATTTTTCCATCTATTTTGAAATTCACCTGCAATTAATCATCAAATGATAAATTAAATAACCATAAAATAGAATTAAAACAAAATATTGAAATTAAAACAAGTAATAAATCAATAAAACCTTAAATCAACCAGTAAAACAACAAAAAAATATGGACTTTAGTATTTTTTTGAAAGACTAAGTCCATCTAACCCGTTATCCTTTTAGGGTTGATGTGGCTCAAGGAGGGTGATTTCTTCATTGTCTTGAGAAAATGGCTCCATGAATGGCTTGAGACGTTTGCCACTGACTTTAAAGCTCCCGGTGCTATTGGAATTGAGTAGTTCCACTACTCCATTTGAATATACTTGTTGGATAGTAAATGGACCTATCCACCTTGACTTCAGCTTTCCCAAAAAGATGTGAAGCTTAGAATCATACAACAAGACCCTTTGTCCTTTCTGGAATTGTTTGCGGGAGATTAACTGGTCATGCCACCTCTTCAATCTCTGCTTTGCAATGTTTGAATTACTGTAGGCGTCATTTCTCAGTTCCTCCATCTCATTAAGGTCTAAGAACCTCTTCATGTCGACTCTATTCAAGTCCATGTTGAGTTTCTTAATTGCCCACGAAGCTTTATATTCTACTTCCATGGGGAGATGACAAGCTTTGCCATAAACAAGACGGTAAGCCGATATTCCAAGAATGGTCTTATAAGCTGTTCTGTAGGCCTACAATGATTCATGGAGCTTAACAGACCAATCTTTTCTGCTTGTATTCACCACCTTCATTAGTATGTTTTTGATCTCCCGATTTGCAAACTCAACTTCCCCAGAAGTCTAAGGGTGGTAAGGTGTAGCTACCTTATGTTTTACCCTATACTTGGCTAAGAGAGTTTCGAACGACTTGTTACAAAAATGAGTACCCCCATCACTAATTATGTCTTTGGGTACCCCAAATCTTAAGAAAATGTTCTCCTTTAGAAATTTGAGAACAACTGTGTGATCATTGTGTTTGCACGGGATTGCTTCAACCCATTTAGAAACATAATCCACCCCCACCAAGATGTAGAAGGAGCCAAAGGACATAAGGAAAGGTCCCATGAAGTTAATGCCCCAGACATCGAAAAAATCAACGATTAAAATGGGGTTCAAAGGCATCATTTTCCTTTGTGTCAACTTTCCAAGTCTCTGGCATCTTTCACAACTCTTGCACATGGTGTGGGCATCTTTGAAAAGTGAGGGCCAGCAGAAACCCGATTGCAATACATTCATAGTTGTCTTCTGTGAAGCGAAGTGGCCTCCACATATGCTTTCGTGGCAATGACCGAGGATCCCCTATTGCTCTTGCTCAAGGACACACTTTCGTATTATCTAGTCCGCACAATATTTGAATAGAAATGGCTCTTCCCAATAGTAAGGATGAGTTTTTGGAAAGAAGTGCTTCTTGTCTTGAGCTTTCCACTCACTTAGAACTTCTCCGATAACTAGATAGTTAGCGATATTGGCATACCAAGGAGCGATTTTTGTTGGCATGAGCGACTCCTTTGGAAAATCATCATTGATTGGCAAACAATGGGAATTATGTGCTATGTTCAGCCTTGAAAGATGAGCGGCTACCACATTATCCACTCCTCTCTTGTCTTTGATTTGGAGATTGAATTCTTAAAGCAGTAGGATCCATCTAATCAACCTCGCTTTTGCATCCTGCTTGGTCAGCAAATATTTCAGAGCTGAGTGATCAATGAAAACTACAATGAAAGACCCCACTAAGTAAGCGTGAAATTTGTCTAAGGCAAAAACTACAGCAAACAACTCTTTCTCCATAGTTGTGTAGTTTCTTTGTGCCTCATTCAACGTTTTTCTTGCATAGTAGATCACATAAGGCTTTTCATCTTCTCTTTGCCCAAAGACAACTCTTATAGCGAAGTCGTTGGCGTCACACATCACTTCAAATGGTAATTGCCAGTTGGGTGCCCTCACTATTGGTGTGGTTGTCAAAAATTGCTTCAATTCTTCAAAACTTTGTTGACGTCTATCATCCCATACGAATTTAGTATCCTTTACCAGTAGTTCACAAAGAGGTTTGGCGAGTTTAGAGAAATCTTTGATAAACCTTCTATAGAACCCAACATGGCCTAGGAATTGCCTTACTCCTTTGATAGTAGTAGGAGATATGAATCATTCCCAATTGGTGTCTCAGCTGATTCATGTCCTCTCAATGGTCCCTAACAATGGTGTCATTTGATTCATGTCCAGCTGGTGTCCCTTGATTGTGGTCCCCATAAGGGAGTAATCAACAAAATTTATAACCTATATCACCATGCATTAGGATAGCTTTAGCTAATATAGCATAGTGGCTCTAGGATCGTTCACTGGGGAAGGTTTTCAACTTACAATTGATACCAATTCAAAGTTGAATTGGTGCTTTTTCATTTCAAGGTTAGCTTAAGAAGAAAACATGAACTTTGGTTGAAAAAGGATTTGTTTTAAGCTAACTAAAAAGAAAGTAATGGAAATTATTTATGAAGAAAAGCATTCCTTGGAGTTTTAGGTTCACAGGGGAGGCTCCTCATGCAAAAACAGAGCTCCGGTCACTTGAATCTTTTCCTCGCATTAGAGAATTAACATATAGTTAATTCTCTAAACGGTGTTGTACAAATGCTTCCCTTTAATGGATTTCAGCACTAATTCCCTCTCATTGATGCAACTTGCTATGGCTCGTGCCTCTCACCTAGCATTTTCTATTCAAGGTGATCATTAACCTTGGACTTCCCTTTTCAAGCTCGCAAGAGATAACTAATGGATGTCTCCTTAGAGTCCAAAAGCTTACCAAGTGTTGGCAATTCTAGAAAATCCTACCTTCAAGTCACCTCCCAAAAGCTCGCAAGAGATAAACTAGTGCATCTCCATGGACGGAGATCACTTGCCTTACCAAGTGTTGGCTCAGGTGAATTGAAGGTGTTTTAAGTTAACTAAAAACATAGAAATCATTAATGGGTCGCACTTTCTCTTCCTTAATGGCTGAAACAACAAAACTACCAATTCTTGCATTTGGGGCCTTACCCGGCAACCTTATCTCCAAGGAACTAAAAGCCTAGCAACTCATTCTCTGAGGAAACATCCTCAGAGCTTGTTTGGCTAGTAAGAAAAATTAAATAATATACAATACAATCAAAACGAGAAGGTAAGGCAGAGCAAAGGCTCTATATTTTACTTACTTTCAAAACTATACAAAGGATGTCTGTGAGAACAAGCTCCCCGACCTCCATTGTAATGGAAATTACAAACATTATATATGAGGCTATTTACCCTTTGTTCTTGCTTAATAACTAAGGAATCCTATGATAGGTGGATTACAAGGAGAGTTTGGGGATTTAGACATCAAATATCTAAAGCAAAAAATCTCAAAATGTCGGTCGCAAATATCGGGAAGCTTCAGGAGAATTTCGTAGCCGTGCAAGATGGCTACGAAATTTCACAGCATGAAGGACACCATTTCGCGGCCAAAGGCTGATTTCGCAGCCTGCGAAATTGCCTTCAACTTGGTGTGATCGACTTCCAATGGCTGTAACTCCTTCATTTCAACTCCGAATCGTGCATCATTTGAAGCGTTGGATTTTTGACTTCCCGAGCTTCGAAACGACATATAGTATGAATAATTTGAGCTCCAAGAAGTGCTCCAAAAGTGTCTGACAGTGGCTGTCCTCTAGAATGCTTCATGTTAGATTTTTCTCTTTGCTTTCCCTCCTTGCATTCATGACTTGCTTATGGAAAAGTGCTATAAAGCTTTAAAACTTTGGCTCTTCATGTTTCTGAGCTTCCCATTGCTTTGCCATGGATTCCAAAGAACTCTCCTCAATCTCAGATTGTTTTGGTGATCAAATTACTAACAAAAACACCAAAACTTATACAATTTGATTAGAAATGATTGCAAAGGTCCTTAATATGTTAATTGGGTTAAAAGGTAATAACTACTACTCAAAAGTGTTTAAAAGAGTTAATTATAAGCTATCAAATAGCACTTTTTGAGTAGTAACCACTCCCCCCAACCGACATATTGCTAGTCCCTTAGCAATAAAGGAGAGAAAAAGTAAACTAAAAAGTAATATACTTTACAAGATCATGCTGATCACTTCCAAAAAATTTTAAGTGGCATGATGATCAAACTCTCACATGAAACATTAAAGAAATATAAACTCAAATTTCAACAAGAGTTATCAAATAACTTGTCTAATCACAATTCATAAAGAGAAGGCATTATGCAAATTGAAGCTTTAAAAATCATTTCCACTTCCAAAGGACCAAACCTTACTCTTCCACAAAAATCTAAGTGTTAGTTGATAGTTTCCGAATATAGTATGCTGAACTAATCTCTCCCCCCAACCTAGTTATTTTTCAACACTTAGCAAACTGACCAAATTCAATAGGCTAAGAACGCACCCTTTTTGGTTCATAATTTTTTTTCATTGTAGGAGTACAAGGCTTAAAGGTATTCTTTTCTAAATTGTCCATGTAACGGGGGTCCATCGATGAATCCCAACCAATTAAGGTTTAGGGCATCAAGTTTTAAGGATCTTTCAACCACTAACTCGGATTTTACCCCAGACTTTTGAGAATGAATTTTAACACCCAAGCACCTATAGTATGTTAAACTCCACCTATTCACCCTTGTAACGAGCATTGAGGTCGGTGACTCCCAACCAATAAAGGCTTAAGGCACCAGGTCTTAAAGATTTTCACCATATACCCCTCAGACCTTGCTCGGGTTTCAAGGCAAGTAAAACATTTTTCTTTCTTTCTTTTTTTATAAAGGCTCATTGGCCTTTTATAAGGTGTCCCAACACTATTAAAATAAGGTCAAAAGTACCAAGTCTAAATTTTCCTATGCCAAGAGGGAAATAGTTTTTCATCTTATAATCGGAACCTATTGTGCACAGTGTGTGAATAGCTTAAAGTGGAAGAACTAAGGTTGAATTCAATAGAAGTTTCAGCAATTCATCAACTTTAGTAAGCATAATACAAACTCTAAGTTAAGTGAAAAACAAAAATTCAATTTCTCCCATTTCAATTTGAAAATTTTTCCTTAATAACCATGGAGAGTAGAATAAAAAACTTTAAAAAATTTAAAATTAAACAAAAATCAACTAAATTATCAAAATAACTTAGCATAAGTAACAAAAACTTCCTTCTTCAACTCTTTCTCCCCCCAACCAAGCTGAACATTGTCCTCAATGTGGCATGAGCGATTGAGATTATAGGGGGGAAGTGGTACCTCCTGAATGATATCAATTTCGAGTATTGATTGGAGAAACCACATGCTTCAAAAACAATAAAAGATATGAGTAGAGGAAATAAAATAAAATAATGCTAAGAGTGATAAAAAAATGATAGATTTGTATTACTTCAATTCATGTAAGTACAAAATGGAGAACAAGTAATACAATTAATCCCAGTATATAATACCAAAAGCATGGGATGTCATAAAGGACATACATAAACGAAATACATTAAGGAAATATATATAAAAGAAACTATCAAAATGATCAAATGGTGGTTGGAGGATGATGTGGAGATGAAGGCTCAACTGCCTCTGCCTCTTCTTTAGTGGGCTCCTTAGGAGGCATAGTCTGCTCTACGAAAGGAGGGGCCTATGCTGGCTCTGGTGGGCTAGGAGTGGCATGCTCAAGAGCTGATATGATACCTAGATGATGTTGAATCTGCCTTAAGATGGCAGTGTGTTGTGTCTAAGTGGTGATAATATGCTCCTGATGAGCACGAAGAGCTGTCATCTGCTGAGTGAGGATGCTCTGAGAAGTAGCCAATGCCTGGAAAGTGTGGCATAGGCCTCTATACTCGATAATGGGTATAGCAATCCTTGGCTCAACTGAAGGAGATGGCTCTGATGTGGGTGGAATAACAGGGGGAGTCTGTGGTGTGGCCTGAGGAGCAGAGGGTGGAACCTCTGGTACAGGCTCAGTAGAGGCCATAGCAGGGGCAGGTGGTGGAGTGTCAACTGGTATCTCAACTGGCTCCTCTAGATGCTCTGATCCAGCTGGGGTTCCCTGGTTTGCACCATAGGCTATCATACTCGTCCATCTATCGAGAGTGAATATCTCTCGACAAATGCTTCTACGCTCATGCTGAGGCTCAGTTGGGTATCCCAGGTGCTCCAAAATCTGGCATAACAATCTGGGGAAGAGAAGTGGAATAGCATCCGCTCGGAGTAGCTTCTTCCTATGGACCTTCTCTTCAAAGTACAGAAGAGCGGCCATGATGAGATGATGAGGGCCAAAGAAGTATCCTTCAGATATCCTAAACAATGCCTCCAGCAAAACTCCTCTCCTCTGCACCCAATGCTGAAGTGGAAAAATGTTATGGCGCAGGAGTGCATCAATGAAGAACATGCTAGGAGGAAGCTCCTTCCTCAAGATATAGTGGCGTGAGGATGCCCCTCTGGACAGAGTATGAACTATGTCGCTCTGGGCAGGATGAGTCCAGGCTCGAAAATCCTCTGGACGTGCTGGCTCATAAGGAATATGGAGTGCCTCTGCTATATGTCGGTCTCCCAGAATACCATGGTGAAATGGATGATTGTATGATCCCGGACCTAGTTTGTGGTCATGGACTGATAGAAGTCCAATGCCATGTAGGGATAGAAAAAATCCCTGGGAGTCAACAAGTGCTCCATATGATACCTCTGTAGCAGACGGAAGGAATCCCTAAGCTCAGTCTGAAGTCTGAAAGTGGCTATGTTGAAACAGAGCTCAAAGTGTAATGACATTGCCCTACAATCCAAATTTCCTTCAATTGGTGGTTATGTAACCATGTGGCGTCTGATAACCACCTCAGGGTCATGCTTGAGGGAATCTGAGACTTTTTGTTGGTGTCTGAGATGGCTGAGGCTTTTTGGCAAGTGGTGGAGACTTTTTGACAGGTGATGGAGATGGCGTAGGCTCTGATTCAGGCTCTGAAGACGATTCTGTTAGATCAATTGGCTCAGAGACCTTGACTTTCTTCTTTGGGGGACCGGTACCTGATTTTTAGCCTCTGGAAGAGCTCGCACCGGCCATGGTAAGTGACCTTCGCGTGTTATAACGCCTGGGCGGAGGACTGACTGGTGCGTCCTCAATTGGAGGTGGGACGACTCGTGGCTGCGGAGGCTTGGATGTGGAGCCTTGGATAGGTGTGTCTCTTGGGATTCTCAGGCGAATCGATGGGGACAAGGACTTAGCTCCTCGAGTTCTAACCATGGCTATGTGGAGAAGACTGCCGGAGGTGCGTGCGGATTGCTCAGGCGAAAGAGGCAGACGGGAGGGTGCTCTGGCTTGGCTCCTCTTGGTACCTTTTTGAAGTTCAAATGACCAGTTAGAATAGGAAAAATGGAATTTATACCGTTTAACAGGATGCCAAGGGATGCTTTTCATTTTCGCAGCAGGGGGGTAGTTTCGCAGCGGGAGGCATTTTAGCAACATTTTCGCAGCCCATTTTGCAGCTGCGAAATGAGGGTACGGCGCTGCGAAATGGCACTTGTGTGCCAAGGGGTGGTTTTGCAGCTGCGAAACCACCTGCGAAATGGGGTCTCGGCTGCGAAATGAGGAATTCTAAGGCATGGAGATTTCGCAACCATTTCGCAGCTGCGAAATGAGTGTACAGGGCTGCGAAATGTCACTTGTGTGCCAAGGGGTGGTTTCGTAGCTGTGAAAATTTTCGCAAAGGGGGATAGGAGGCTGCGAAATCATTTCGCAGCGGGAGACAATTTTCGCAGCAGATGCTTGGGGGTTGCGAAATTATTTCGCAGCTAAGGACCATTTTTGCAGGGGCCCTTTTTAGGCTGTGAAATTTCGCAGACCATGCTTTCTCTTTGTTTTTGAGCTCCTCTTGGTTCTTAGCTTCCTTCTTTCAATTTCCTCACAATTCCTCCTGATTTTGATCATTCAAAAACATTAAGTTACATATAAATAACACAATTTAAGGCCAAAATTAAAATCAAAACAATTTACAAAGCTTATAAATTAACACAATTAAACAAAGATATGGACTTTGGTGAAACCAAGTCCATCTAACCCTTCTCTGATTAGGCTTTTTATGGCTTAAGGAGGTTGATTTCCTCATTTTCTTGCTTGAATGGCTCAATGAATGGCTTAAGACGATAACCACTGACTTTAAAGATGTCTGTGCCATTGGAATTCAGTAATTCCACCACTCCATTGAGATGCATTTGGTGAATAATGAAAGGACCTATCCACCTTGACTTGAGCTTCCCAAGAAGGATATGGAGCCTTGAATCATAGAGTAAGACTCTTTGTCCTTTCCGGAATTCTTTGTTGGAGATTAATTGATCATGCAACCTCTTCATCCTCTGTTTTGCAACTTTGGAATTGATGTAAGCATCATTTCTTAATTCCTCCATCTCATTAAGGCCTAAGCACCTCTTTGCCCCGGCTCTGATCAAGTCCATGTTTAACCTCTTGATTGCCCACCAAGCCTTATATTCAACTTCCACAAGGAGATGGCATGCTTTTCCATAGATTAGGCAATAGGGAGACATACCAAGAATAGTCTTGTAAGCTGTTCTATATGCCCATAATGAATCATGAAGCTTAATAGACCAATCTTTTCTACTCGTGATCACCACTTTCATCAATATGTTCTTGATTTCCCTGTTTGCTAGCTCCACTTGCCCAGAAGTTTGAGGGTGATAAGGTGTAGCTACCTTATGCTTCACTCCATACTTGGCTAATAGGGTTTCAAAAGGTTTGTTGCAAAAATGAGTACCTTCATCACTGATTATGGCCTTGGGCACCCCAAATCTTGAGAAAATGTTCTCCTTAAGAAATTTGAGAACCACCTTGTGATCATTATGTTTACAGGGGATTGCCTCAACCCATTTAGAAACATAGTCCACCCCCACCAAAATATAAGAGTTACCAAAAGACATTGGGAAAGGTCCCATGAAGTCAATACCCCAAACATCAAAGAGATCAACTATTAGGATGGGGTTCATGGGCATTTGATTTCTTTTTGTTAGCTTCCCGAGCCTTTTGCATCTATCACAGCTCCTACACATGATGTGGGCATCCTTGAAAAGTGATGGCCAAGTAAACCCTGATTGCAACACCTTCATGGTTGTTTTCTAAGAGGCAAAGTGTCCTCCACATGCATTCTCATGGCAATGGCTGAGGATTCCTTGTTGCTCTTCTTCAGGGACACACTTCCTTATTATCTGATCCGCACAATACTTGAAAAGAAAAGGCTCTTCCCAATAATAAGCATGAATCTTTGCAAAGAAGTGCTTCATGTCTTGTGCTTTCCACTCACTTGGAACTTCACCAGTAACCAAATAGTTAACAATATGAGCATACCAAGGAGTTTTCTTTAGCAACATGAGTGATTCCTCAAGAAAGTCATCATTAATAGGTAAGACATGGGAATTGTGTGTTATAGCCAACCTTGAAAGGTGGTCAGCTACAACATTCTCCACTCCTTTCTTGTCTCTGATTTGGAGATCGAACTCTTGTAATAAAAGAATCCATATAATCAACCTTGCTTTTGCATCTTGCTTTGTCAATAAATACTTCAAGGCTGAATGGTCAGTGAAAACAATGATGAAAGACCCTACCAAATAAGCACGAAACTTGTTTAAAGCAAACACCACAACTAACAATTCTTTCTCAATAGTTGTGTAGTTCCTTTGAGCTTCGTTCAATGTCTTTCTTGCATAGTAGATCACATAGGGCTTCCCATCTTCTCTTTGGCCAAGTACAGCTCCTATAGCAAAGTCACTGGCATCACACATTACTTCAAAGGGTAGTTGCCAGTTGGGGGCCCTCACTATTGGAGCAGTTGTCAAAATTTGCTTCAATTGATCCAAACTCTTTTGACGTCTTTCATCCCATATAAACTTAGCATCCTTAGCTAAAAGTTCACAAAGAGGCTTTGAAAGCTTAGAGAAGTCTTTTATAAATCTCTTGTAAAACCCTACATGGCCAAGGAATTGCCTTACTCCTTTTATAGTTGTTGGGGATGGCAATTTAACAATAAGTTCCACCTTTGCTTTATCAACTTCAATGCCTTTCTTGGAGATGATTGGCCAAGGACAATTCCTTGATGTACCATAAAGTGGCATTTCTCCTAGTTGAGCAACAAGTCCTTTTCAATGCATCTGTTAAGAACCGCTTCCAAATTGACTAAGCATTCTTCAAATGTACCTCCATATATGGTGATGTCATCCATGAAAACCTCCATAATTCGCTCCACCATATCACTGAAGATACTAAGCATACATCTTTGGAATGTTGCAGTGCATTGCATAAACCAAAAGGCATTCTTCTGTAGGCGTATGTTCCAAATGGACATGTGAAAGTGGTCTTCTCCTGGTCTTCAACATCAATTTCAATTTGAAAATACCCTGAGTACCCGTCCAAGAAACAATAGAAAGGATGGCCAGAGACTCTCTCCAACACTTGATCAATAAATGGGAGTGGAAAATGATCTTTCCTTGTCACGGCATTCAATTTCCTATAGTCAATACACACCCTCCAACCTGAAGTGAGGCGTGTAGCAATTTCTTCTCCATCTTCATTTTGAACCACAGTAATCCCTGACTTCTTTGGTACCACTTGAGTAGGACTCACCCAAGGGCTGTCAGATATGGGATAAATAATACCCGCTTGAAGTAGCTTCAGGACCTCAGCTCGCACCACCTCTTGCAAATGAGGATTCAATCTTCTTTGAGGTTGACGAATTGGTTTAGCTTCTTCCTCCATATATATGTGATGTGTACAAACCAAAGGACTAATGCCTTTCAAGTCAGATATTTGCCATCCTATTGCTTTCTTACACCTATTAAGAACTTCAAGTAGAGAAATCTCCTGATGAGTAGTAAGAGATGAAGATATAACAAGAAGGCATTGGTTATTTTCTTCCAAGTATGTGTATTTCAATTCCATGGGTAGAGGTTTCAAATTGAGCTTTGGGATCTCTTCCTTAGTAGCTTCTTGTGCCTCCTCTTCATTGAATAAAGGTAGAATCTCTTTTTTCCTCCTCCAATCTTGTAGAGTAGCAAGCACGTCAGCGGATTCAGAAAACCCTTCTTTAAGATCCTCAAGACTTTCATTCAACTTGTCTTGCATATTCTGAATCCAATTCTCCTCCACTAGAGTGTCAATAATGCATACCTCTTCTAGACCTTCTTCTTCCGGAGTGATTAGCTTCTTAGACATATAAAAGATATTGAGCTCAAGTGTCATGTTACCAAAAGTGAGTTGCATAAGTCCATTCCTACAATTGATGATTGCATTTGAGGTAGCAAGGAATGGTCTTCCAAGGATGATAGGAACATAATTAGCTTCCTTAACAAAGGGGCCCGTATCAAGAACAACAAAATCTACTGGATAGTAGAAATTATCAACTTGAACTAAGACATCTTCAATTATCCCCCTTGGAATTTTCACTGATCTATCAGCTAAAGATAGAGTGATTGATGTTGGCTTCAATTCACCAAGTCCCAATTGCTTGTAGACAGAGTATGGTAGCAAATTCACACTTGCTCCCAAGTCTAATAAAGCTTTTTCCACTACCTTTCCCCCGATCATGACTGAAATTGTAGGACATCCCGGATCTTTGTACTTCAAAGGAGACTTGTGATTACTACCCAAAAAGTGCTATTTTACACCTTTAAGTCATTATGTTTTAAGCACTTTTGTGTAGTAATTCTCCATCTTTATTCCAATTGGCATGTTAAGGACCTAGAAATAACTTCTAATTATATTTGTGGCTAGTTTTAGTGTTTTGACATCTTTTTGGACCATTAAGACAAGCCAACCAAAGAAGAAAAGCAAAGAAAAGCAAAGAGAAGCAAAGAGAAGCAAGGAGGAAAACAGAGGACAGCAGCTGCAGTCTTCTTTGGCACTTTTGGAGCACTTCCCGAAGTCCATTTTTTTACATGATATATACCATTTCAAAGCTCAGGAAGTCAAGAATCCAACGCTTCAAACCGTGTATGATTTGGAGCTGAAACGAGGAAGATATGGCCTTCGGAAGACAACTGCTCTAGGTGTGCGAATGGTGTGCGAAATTCGCACACCCCCTTAGCTGTGCGAATGGTGTGCGAAACTTGCACACCCCCCTCAGGTGTGCAAAAATTCGCACACCTCATGCGTGGTGCGAATTTTCCTCTGTTTTTGCCGACTCCACTTTAGATATTTTCTTATGTATTTTTTGATGTAATTTCCTTTCTTCTCCTTGTAACAAGCCAATCACAAGCTTTGCTTTTGTAAACACTATATAAGGGGTGAAAATCACCTCTTGAAGACATGTATCATACGTGTTATGTTTTACACTTAGAAATATACAGAGCTCTCTCGTTTTCTATTTTCTCTTTACTATTTTCTTTTTCTTGGAAGCCAAACAACCTCTGAGGATGTTTTCTCAGAGGATGAGAGGCTAAACTTTTGGTTTCTTGGAGTGAAGGAAGCTAGGTGAAAAGTCCAGATGCAAAGGTGGAAAACGCTCGTGCCTTAAATACAGGTAGTTGAAGTTCATAAATGGTTTTTAAATCCAAAGTTTTGCTTTAAATCCCTTAGAATCACTTTGAATGGCCAATACATGGTAAGCTTCAGGTCTCTGTGGATGCTTATTGCTAGATCCATATCAATCCATTAGTTATCATGTACGAGCCATTGGAAAGTGGTTCAAGGTGAAGACCCATAGTGTCTAAAGCCATTAATGGACCTTGACTACCATTTCTATTGACCTTTTATGGATTAAATCTTCATTGTTAAACCTATACCGGTTCGAGAAATAACTATAGGTTAAATCCCCAATGCGAGGAGGAAAATCCAGAATTTTCCACTTTGAATTCTAAACTTGATCCTAGCAATCCTTAGCTCCGAGAAACTTTCTTTCTTCCATTTTTAATTAGTTTATGTTAATTTAGTTTCAAACACTTTCAAAACAAATTTTATTTTCTTTTAAACTTTAAGTTTTTGATAAAGGAAATCATTAAATTCAATTTCTAATCTCGAGTATATCACTGGTAGAATGAAAACCCATCCCAGAGTTCGACCCTAGAGCCACTATACTATAGTAGCTTTGCTACACTCGTATGAGGTCATAGGTTTTATAAATGTTTTTGATTAAATGACCCGACTGGATTTACAAGCGCAAATCAAAATGGCACCGTTGCCGGGGATGGGGCCACGATACAGTGATACAACCTTATAGAGGCTACTTGTGATTTTTGTCACAAGTTTGGTGAATTTCTTTTTCAATAACTTTATTTCCTTTCTTTTAATTGTAGAATTTCTTTTGTTTTCTTTCTAACTTTAACTTTCTTATAGTTTTCTTTTGTTTTTGTTGTCTTTGTTTTGTTTTCAGGCAAGTAGTGATTTGTGCATGCCCTATTGGATTCGGGACCAAGAGGGAAGATTAGTAAGGATTGAGAATCCTCAAGACACAGAGTTGGATATCTGTGTAAACATCATGGACCCTCCACAAGAGGATCAGAATTCTCAACACGGTCAAGGGGGTAATCCAAATGCATATCTATCCATGAGGGATAGAATGCACCCACCAAGGATGAGTGCACCCTCATGCATCATACCTCCTCTTGAGTAGCTGATTATAAGGCCCCATATTGTGCCCCTTCTACCAAATTTCCATGAAATGGAGAGTGAGAATCCATATGCCCACATCAAGGAGTTTGAGGAGGTGTGCAATACCTTTAGAGAGGGAGGAGCTTCAATAGACTTGATGTGACTCAAGCTATTCCCTTTCACTTTGAAGGACAAGGCAAAAATATGGCTTAATTCTTTAAGGCCAAGGAGCATAAGGAATTGGGTTGATCTTCAGGCCGAATTTTTGAAGAAATTTTTCCCCACCCATAGGACCAATGGGTTGAAGAGGCAAATCTCAAACTTTTTTGCAAAAGAAAATGAGAAGTTCCATGAATGTTGGGAAAGGTATATGGAGGCCATCAATGCTTGTCCTCATCATGGCTTTGATACATGGTTCTTGGTGAGCTATTTCTATGATGGGATGTCTTCCTCCATGAAGCAAATTCTTGAAACCATGTGTGGGGGAGATTTTATGAGTAAAAATCCTGAAGAAGCCATGGATTTTTTAAGTTATGTATCTGAGGTAACAAGAGGATGGGATGAGCCCAACTCAAAGGAATTGGGAAGGATGAAAGCTCCTGTAAATCCAAAGGGTGGAATGTACATGTTAAGTGAAGACATGGACATGAAAGCTAAGGTGGCAACAATAGCAAGGAGGTTGGAGGAACTTGAGTTGAAAAAGATGCATGAAGTCCAAGCCATTTCCGAGACTCAAGCCCATATCATGCCATGCACCATTTGCCAATCATGTGATCATGTGGTGGATGAGTGCCCAACCATGCCAGCTGTGAGGGAGATGTTAGGTGATCAAGCCAATGTTGTGGGGCAATTTAGGCCTAACAACAATGCACCTTATGGAAACACCTATAATTCAAGCTGGAGAAACCATCAAAATTTTTCTTGGAAACCAAGACCACCTCCATACCAACCACAAGCCCAAACTCAAGCACCTCAACAAACCTCTTCAGTGGAGCAAGCCATTGCGGACCTAAGTAAAGTCATGAATGACTTTGTGGGTGAACAAAGGGCAATCAACTCCCAATTGCACCAAAAGATTGAGAATGTTGAGAGTTCTCTAAATAAGAGAATGGATGGGATGCAAAATGATCTATATCAGAAGATAGATAATATTCAATACTCCATCTCTAGGCTTACCAACCTCAACACAGTGAATGAGAAAGGAAAGTTCCCCTCTCAACCAAGCCAAAATCCAAAGGGTGTTCATGAAGTTGAAACCCAAGAGGGGGATTCTTCAAAGTTGAGGGAGGTCAAAGCTGTGATCACCTTGAGGAGTGGAAAAGAGGTTGATCAACCCTTGCCTAAGGTGAGGCAAGATGAAGAACTCTTGTCAAAGAAAACCTTGGTTAAAGAGAGCAATAACCAAGAAGAGGAGAGTGGGAAGAAAAGTGCATCCAAATCAAGCTTTGAAGAAGAGCCAAGGATAGTGATTAAAGAGGATATGATGAAGAAACATATGCCTTCCCCTTTTCCTCAAGCTTTACATGGAAAGAAGGAAATCAAGAATTCATCAGAAATTCTTGAAGTCTTGAGACAAGTGAAGGTGAATATACCCTTACTTGATATGATCAAGCAAGTCCCCACATATGCAAAGTTTCTAAAGGACTTGTGCACAGTCAAGAGAGGGTTACATGTGACAAAGAATGCATTTCTCACTGAGCAAGTAAGTGTTATCATTCAGAGTAAGTCTCCAGTTAAGTATAAAGATTCGGGTTGCCCCACCATTGCAGTCAACATTGGAGGGACACTTGTGGAGAAAGCTTTACTAGACTTGGGGGCAAGTGTGAATTTACTCCCATACTCTGTGTACAAGCAACTGGGACTTGGAGGATTGAAGCCCACAGCCATCACTCTCTCCTTAGCTGATAGGTCTGTCAAAATCCCAAGGGGGGTGATAGAGGATGTTCTAGTTCAAGTGGACAAATTCTATTATCCCATGGATTTTGTTGTGCTTGATACTGACCCCACTATTAAGGAAGCCAATTATGTGCCAATCATCCTTGGGAGACCTTTCCTGGCTACCTCCAATGCTATCATCAATTGCAGAAATGGGGTGATGCAGCTCACATTTGGAAACATGACCTTGGAATTAAACATATTCCATCTTTGCAAGAGGCATCTTCACCTAGAAGAGGATGAAGGATTGGAGGAGGTGTGCCTGATCAACACCTTGGTTGAAGAGTATTATGACAAGAGCTTAGAAGAGAGCTTCAATGAAAGCCTTGAAGTGCTTGAAGAAGGGTTACCTGAACCCTCTGATGTACTAGCTATCATGTCACCTTGGAGGAGACGAGAAGAGATCTTACCACTGTTCAATAAGGAAGACTCACAAGGAGCAGCTATGGAGGACCCTCCAAAGCTTGTTTTGAAGCCACTTCCTGTTAATTTGAAGTATGCCTATTTGGAGGAAGATGAGAAATGTCCAGTGGTGGTCTCTTCAAATCTCACAAGTGATCAAGAGGATAGTCTTTTGGGAGTCCTCAGAAAATGCAAGAAAGCCATTGGATGGCAAATTTCTGATCTGAAAGGGATTAGTCCTTTGGTGTGCACCCACCATATCTACATAGAGGAAGATGCAAAACCAGTGAGACAGCCCCAGAGGAGGTTGAATCCTCACATGCAAGAGGTGGTGAGGGGTGAAGTTCTGAAATTACTATAAGCAGGGATCATATATCCCATTTCAGATAGCTTGTGGGTGAGCCCCACCCAAGTAGTTCCAAAGAAATCTGGAATCACTGTGATCCAGAATGAGAAAGGGGAGGAAGTCTCTACACGTCCTACCTCAGGATGGAGAGTGTGTATAGACTACAGGAGGTTGAATTCAGTGACTAGAAAGGACCGTTTCCCATTGCCTTTCATGGACCAAGTCCTTGAGAGAGTCTCAGGACATCCTTTCTACTGTTTTCTAGATGGTTACTCGGGGTACTTCCAAATAGAGATTGATTTGGAAGATCAAGAAAAGACAACCTTCACATGCCCCTTTGGTACTTTTGCATATAGGAGAATGCCCTTTGGTTTATGTAATGCTCCTGCAACCTTCCAAAGATGTATGCTAAGCATCTTCAGTGATATGGTAGAACGCATCATGGAAGTCTTCATGGATGACATCACTGTTTATGGAAGTTCTTTTGAGGAGTGTTTGTTGCACTTAGAAGCAGTTCTCCACAGATGTATTAAGAAAGACCTAGTGCTAAATTGGGAAAAGTGCCATTTTATGGTACAACAAGGCATTGTCTTATGACATATAATCTCCAAAAATGGCATTGAGGTAGGTAAGGCAAAGGTGGAGCTGATTGTTAAGTTGCCACCTCCCACAAATGTTAAAGGAATTAGGCAATTCCTAGGACATGCCGGGTTCTATAGGAGGTTCATTAAGGATTTCTCAAAAATCTCAAAGCCTCTTTGTGAACTCTTGGTAAAGGATGCCAAGTTTGTGTGGGATGAGAAGTGTCAGAAGAGTTTTGAGGAACTAAAGCAATTCCTCACAACTGCACCAATAGTGAGAGTTCTAAATTGGAAATTACCTTTTGAGGTAATGTGTGATGCAAGTGATCTTGCTATGGGGGCTGTTTTGGGGTAAAGAGAGGATGGAAAGCCCTATGTGATTTATTACTCGAGCAAAACTTTGAACGAGGCTCGAGGGAACTACACAACTACTGAGAAGGAGTTGTTGGCAGCAGTTTTTGCCTTGGATAAGTTTCGTGCCTATTTAGTAGGGTCCTCTATAGTGGTGTTCACTGACCATTCCGCTTTGAAGTACTTGCTAACCAAGCAAGATGCCAAGGCAAGATTGATAAGATGAATCCTTTTGCTCCAAGAATTCAATCTCCAAATCAGGGATAAAAAGGGAGTAGAAAATGTGGTAGTTGACCACTTGTCAAGACTTGTGATAGCACATGACTCACATGGTCTGCCTGTCAATGATGACTTCCCTGAGGAGTCTCTCATGTCAATAGATGTAGCTCCTTGGTATTCTCACATTGCAAATTACTTGGTTACTGGGGAAGTTCCAAGCGAGTGGAGTGCCCAAGACAAGAGGCACTTCTTTGCTAAGATCCATGCCTATTATTGGGAGGAGCCTTTTCTCTTCAAATATTGTGCGGATCAAATCATAAGGAAATGTGTTCCTGAACAAGAGCAATCAGGAATTCTTTCCCATTACCATGATAGTGCATGTGGAGGTCATTTTGCCTCCCAGAAAACAGCTATGAAAGTGATCCAATCAGGGTTTTAGTGGCCCTCTCTTTTCAAGGATGCCCACTCTATGTGCAAGGGATGTGATCGGTGTCAAAGGCTTGGTAAGCTTACACGCCGAAATATGATGCCCTTGAACCTCATTTTGATAGTGGATGTCTTTGATGTTTGGGGGATAGACTTCATGGGACCATTTCCAATGTCATTTGGACATTCCTACATTTTGGTGGGAGTGGATTATGTCTCTAAGTGGGTGGAAGCAATCCCATGTAGGAGCAATGATCATAAGGTGGTTCTTAAATTCCTCAAGGACAACATCTTTGCAAGATTTGGAGTGCCTAAGGCCATTATAAGTGATGGAGGAACCCACTTTTGCAATAAACCTTTTGAGACTCTTCTAGCCAAATATGGGGTTAAGCACAAGGTAGCTACACCTTATCACCCTCAAACAAGTGGCCAAGTTGAGTTAGCCAATCGGGAGATCAAGAATATATTGATGAAGGTGGTGAATGTGAATAGGAAGGATTGGTCTATTAAGCTCCTAGATTCCTTATGGGCGTATAGGACCGCTTACAAGACCATTATTGGAATGTCTCCTTATCGCCTTGTTTATGGCAAAGCGTGCCATCTTCCAGTGGAGATTGAATACAAAGCATGGTGGGCAATCAAGAAGCTCAACATGGATTTGACAAGAGCCGGGTTGAAAAGATGTTTGGATTTGAATGAATTGGAGGAAATGAGGAATGATGCTTACCTCAATTCAAAAATTGCAAAGGAGAGGTTGAAGAAATGGCATGATCAATTGGTAAATCAGAAGAATTTTGCCAAGGGGCAAAGAGTCTTGCTTTATGACTCTAAGCTTCATCCTTTTCCAGGAAAATTGAAATCAAAATGGACGGGCCCTTTCATAATTCATGAGGTGCAACCAAATGGAGTAGTGGAACTACTCAACTTCAATAGCACTCGAACTTTCAAAGTGAATGGGCATCGTCTCAAGCCCTTTATCGAATCTTTTTCCCGAGACAAGGAGGAATTCATCCTCCTTGATCTACCTCCAGCATGAAAACACTTGGTTCATGGTTGAACTTAGTCTCTCCAAAGACTAAAAAGTTCATCCTCTTTTTGTTCTCTTTTAAGTTGATTTTAGTTTAATCTAATGTTTTCTTGTATTTATGCATGTTTTGATTTCTATTTTTGACTTTAATTTCATTCTAATGTGGTTTGAATTGTTTTTTTTGTGTTAACATGTAGGTAGAAAGGCTTGAAGAATGAAGTCTTGGTGAAAACAAGGGAAAACAGGGGAGAAAAGACAAGATTCAGCAAAATTCGCACACCCCCTTGTGGTGTGCGAAAATTTCGCACACCACTTACCCTGTGCGAATTTGCTTTTGCACCACTTTTCAAAAATTGCATGCTTTCGGTCCTTTGTGCGAATTTCACAGGTATGCGAACCTTGTGCGAACCCTGTGCGAATTCGTTTTTTTGCGCCAATTTTCAAAACCATGCTCTCTGTCTTGGAGAATCATAGGTATGCGAAAACTTCGCACACCATTTTACCTTTTGCGAAATTCCCATTTTCTCTTTAAAAACCATGTTCTCCTCTTCAAAGTCTTAGCTTCTTCTTCAATTCTCTCAACACCTTTCTTCCGATCACCCATTTCCATCCACAAAGCTCCTTTCCTTCATCATCCATCATCATTAACACCACCATGGCATCCATTATCCATAGCCGCGGCATCCACTATTCACCACTTTCCATTTTCGGCAATTCCACCTCCTTCCACCATCAAAATCCTTTCAAATCTTCACCCAACACTCTAAATCCATCCAAACCTTGTTCTTACCAAACCAAGGCCTAAACCATAAGCATTTAAGCCATGGTTTCTTCATAAGAAACCCATTGTCGCCGGCCATGGGAGCTCCCAATCTTCAATTTTCCTCTTGAAAAGCTCCAATTTCCAAGCCTATTCACCATAACAAATCTTTTTCATACCTAAGCCAACTTTTCCCACCCTCAAAAGCCACAAATTTTCACCATCTCAAACAAGCCACAATTCTTCAAACACGCGGGTGAATAGTACCCTGTGCGAAAATTTCGCACACCCCCTCCCCCCCCTTGTGCGAAAATTTCAGCTTCTCCATCCCTACCTTCCCTAATCCCAAGCCTCTGAGCCTCATTTCATCACTTCATCATGCCTAAGACCCGAGGAGGATCTACCTCAGCTCCCCAGAGCAGTCAGAGAGCCACCCTTGTGCAGGCCCCACTAGATGCACCCTCGCATTTACCTGATTCTACCCCTCAGAGCAGATACCATACGAGGAGAGCATCTACCACGTCTGTGGCCGCCGACACAAATTCCACCTCGGAGTCCTCCTACAAAGAAAGCCAAGACTTCCCGAGCCAAGGGAAGTCCCTCCTGCTTCGTCCACTTCAGCTCCTCCTTAGCCAGTACTGGAGGCAGCATCATCTGATGCCCCACCTGCTGTTCCTCCTACATCAGAGCTGCCCATTACCATCCCTGGTGCAGAGTATCGTGCCTTGCTCGCTTCTTTCCAGACTTTGACCACTACTCAGACGGCCATTATGGAGCGGATGGACCACTTCCAGCTTTAGCAGGACCAGCAGACTCTCATTCTCCGTGAAATTCAGCAGCACCTCGGTCTTTCACCACCAGCTCCACTTGTAGCGGTTCCTTCCACAGTTGCAGCGGAGGACCCCTCCTATCGACCAGAGGAGCCCACTACTTGATCATACGATCACTCCTCTCCTTTTTTTATCTATATGCTACGTTTTTGGATGTCTTATATATTTTGGACCACTTTTATACTGGGATTGGATGTATTCCATGTTTATTTTGTATATTGTACTCTCTCAGTTTATATAGACATCTTCTCTTTTTGCGTATTTTAGCTATTCCATTTTATTTCCTCTATTCATCACTCTTATTATTTTTCTTTTCTTTTGCAACATGTGGTTTCTCCTGTTCATTCAGACTTCCTTACTATCAGGAGGTATCACTTCCTCCCTTTTATTATCTCTTGCTTTTGGAACATTGAGGACAATGTTCATCCTAGTTGGGGGGAGAGTTGAGGAAGTAATTTGTTGAATTTTTGGTTAAGTTATTTTGCTAACAAATTTTTTGCAAACTCTCTTTGTTTTCTCAAAGATAAATTCTCAAAAGTAAATGGGAGAAATTAAATTCTTATCTTATTGCCATAGTCTCAAAGTTTGTATTATGGTTATTAAAGTTGATAAATTGTTGAAGCTCCTTTTGTTTTCAATCTTAAGTCTTCCACTCTAATCTTTTCACACACTGAACACATTAGATTCCAGTTATAAGATGGAAAACTTTCTCACCCCCTAAACTTAGGAAATTTTCAACTTGGTGCCATTGACCTCATTCTATTAGTGTTGGGACACCTTATAAAAGGCCAATGTGTCTTATGAAAATAATTTTTGCTTCACTTGCTTTGAAACCCGAGCAGGGTCCGAGGGGTATATGGTGAAAATCTTTAAAGCCTGGTGCCCTAAGCCTTTACTGGTTGGGAGTTCACCGACCTCAATGCTCGTTATATGGGTGGATGGGTGGATTATTTATATATATAAAAAAAAAAGAGTGAGAAAGGGTGCGTTCTTAGCCTTTTATATATGAGTTAGTGTTGCTAAAGTTAGAGAAAAACCTTAGTTGGGGGGAGAATATAGTTTGACATACTATAACTGGAAACTAAGCACCTTAACACTTAGATTTTTGTGGAAGATTAAGAGTTGATCCTTTGGGAGTGGAAATTATTTTGATACTCAAATTTGCATAATGCCCGCTCTTTGCAAGTTGTGATAGGTAAGTTATTTGATAACTCTTGTTGATGATTGGGTTTTATACCCTTGACTTACCATGTGAGAGTTTGATCCAATCATGCCACTTGATTATTTTTTGGAGTGATCAACATGATTTTGTAAATTATTTTATTATCTATTTTTCTTTCTTTTTCTCTCCTTCATTGCTCAGGGACTAGCAATGTGTCAGTTGGGGGGAGTGATTACTACCCAAAAAGTGTTATTTTACACCTTTAAGTCATTATGTTTTAAGCACTTTTGTGTAGTAATTCTCCATCTTTATTCCAATTGGCATGTTAAGGACCTAGCAATGACTTCTAATTATATTTGTGGCTAGTTTTAGTGTTTTGACATCTTTTTGGACCATTAAGACAAGCCAACCAAAGAAGAAAAGCAAAGAAAAGCAAAGAGAAGCAAAGAGAAGCAAGGAGGAAAACAGAGGACAGCAGCTGCAGTCTTCTTTGGCACTTTTGGAGCACTTCCCGAAGTCCATTTTTTACATGCTATATACCATTTCAAAGCTCAGGAAGTCAAGAATCCAATGCTTCAAACCGTGTACGATTTGGAGCTGAAAAGAGGAAGATATGGCCTTTGGAAGACAACTGCTCTAGGTGTACGAATGGTGTGCGAAACTCGCACAGCCCCCTTAGGTGTGCGAAAATTCGCACCACGCATGCGAATTTTCCTCTGTTTTTGCCGACTCCACTTTAGATATTTTCTTATGTATTTTTTGATGTAATTTCCTTTCTTCTCCTTGTAACAAGCCAATCACAAGCTTTGCTTTTGTAAAAAACTATATAAGGGGTGGAAATCACCTCTTGAAGACATGTATCATGCGTGTTATGTTTTACACTTAGAAATATACAGAGCTCTCTCGTTTTCTATTTTCTCTTTACTATTTTCTTTTTCTTGGAAGCCAAACAACCTCTGAGGATGTTTTCTCAGAGGATGAGAGGCTAAACTTTTGGTTTCTTGGAGTGAAGGAAGCTAGGTGAAAAGTCCAGATGCAAAGGTGGAAAACGCTCGTGCCTTAAATACAGGTAGTTGAAGTTCATAAATGGTTTTTAAATCCAAAGTTTTGCTTTAAATCCCTTAGAATCACTTTGAATGGCCAATACATGGTAAGCTTCAGGTCTCTGTGGATGCTTATTGCTAGATCCATATCAGTCCATTAGTTATCATGTACGAGCCATTGGAAAGTGGTTCAAGGTGAAGACCCATAGTGTCTAAAGCCATTAATGGACCTTCACTACCATTTCTATTGACCTTTTATGGATTAAATCTTCATTGTTAAACCTATACCGGTTCGGGAAATAACTATAGGTTAAATCCCCAATGCGAGGAGGAAAATCCGGAATTTTCCACTTTGCATTCTAAACTTGATCCTAGCAATCCTTAGCTCCGAGAAACTTTCTTTCTTCCATTTTTAATTAGTTTATGTTAATTTAGTTTCAAACACTTTCAAAACAAATTTTATTTTCTTTTAAACTTTAAGTTTTTGATAAAGGAAATCATTAAATTCAATTTCTAATCTCGAGTATATCACTGGTAGAATGAAAACCCATCCCAGAGTTCGACCCTAGAGCCACTATACTATAGTAGCTTTGCTACACTAGTATGAGGTCATAGGTTTTATAAATGTTTTTGATTAAATGACCCGACTGGAAGCGCGAATCAACTTGCATTGTATGATGGCACTTACTTGCTCAATCAAGAAGGCTTTCTTATTCACATTCAACCCTCTTTTGATAGTACACAAGTCCTTTAGGAATTTTGCATATGTTGGAACTTGCTTAATCATATCCAACAATGGAATATTGACTTTCACTTGTCTCAATAGTTCAAGGATTTTTGATGCATTTTTTATCCCCTTTTTCCCATGCAAAGCTTGAGGAAAAGGTGGAGAGATGTGTTTCTTCATCATTTCTTCCTTAATAAGCTCTTTCTCCAGATTTGCATTCACTATTGAATCATGGTCCTCTTTCCCTTCACTGATATCTTTCTTCTTTCCTTTGATTTCCTCCCTCTTCTTTGTCTGTTCTTCTTCTTTCTCTTCAACACGTGGCTTGGGTGTTGGTAACTCAACCTTTTTACCACTCCTTAGAGTGATCAAGGCTTTGACATCTCTCACCTGTGAAGATTCTCCCTCATGAGTTTCCACTTCATGGATACCCTTGGGGTTTTGGTGAGGTTGAGAAAGAAATCTACCCTTCTCTTGCACTATGTTCAAGTTAGTGAGCCTTGAGATTGAGTATTGGAGATTATCTATCTTCTGAGATAAGTCATTTTGCATCCCATCCATCCTTTTATTCAAAGTATTCTCTACACTGTCAATTCTTTGACTGAGTTGAGCATTGATGGATTTTTGGTTTCCAACAAAATCTCCCACAACCTTGCTGAGATTCACTATTGCTTGTTCAAGACTTGAAGCTTGTTGAGATGGTTGAGCCGGCTGTTGGTACTGAGGTGCTCTTTGCTTCCATGAAAAATTTGGATGATTCCTCCAACTTGAGTTGTAAGTGTTTCCATACGAAGCATTGCTATTGGGCTTGAATTGTCCAATGACATTTGCTTGATCTCCAAACATTTCTCTAGCAACTGGAATTGTAGGGAACTCCTCCACCAAGTGTTCATAAGATTGACAAATAGAACATGGCTTTACTTGCACTGGTGTTTCAGCAACAGCTTACACTTCATGCATCTTTTTTAGTTCTAACTCCTCCAATCTTCTTGTCATAGCTGCAAATTTTGCTCTCATATCAACATCTTCATACAAGGTGTACATCCCAGCCTTAACATGAAAAGCATTCGGTTGAGACTTCATCTTTCCCACTTCTCCTTTGTTCGATTCATCCCATCCCCTTGAGACTTCAACCACATAACTCAAGAAATCCATAGCTTCCTCCAGATTCTTACTCATGAAATCCCCTCCACACATTGTTTCGAGGAGTTGCTTCATTGAGGAAGACATACCATCATAGAAATAACTCACCAATAGTCATGTGTCAAAACCATGGTGAGGACAAGCGTTGATGGCTTCCATGTATCTTTCCCAACACTCATAGAATTTCTCATTCTCTTTAGCTGAGAAGTTTGAAATTTGCCTTTTCAAGCCATTTGTTTTGTGAGTAGGAAAAAACTTCTTGAGGAATTCAGATTGTAAATCAGTCCAAGTACGGATACTCCTTGGCCTTAAAGAATTAAGCCAAATCTTGGCCTTATCCTTTAAAGTAAAAGGAAATAGCTTAAGCCTCATCAAGTTGATTGAAGCTCCTCCCTCTCGGAATGTATTACAAACATCTTCAAATTCCTTGATATGTGCATAGGGATTCTCACTTTTCATTCCATGGAAAGTTGGTAGAAGTGGAACAATATGTGGTCTGATCACTAGCTGCTCTGTAGGGGGCACTATACATGGTGGTGCACTCATACGAGGTGGATGCATGCGGTCCCTCATTGATCTGAATTCATTGGGATTGTCCTAATGACCATGTGACTATGCTGATCTTCAGGCATAGTTTCCATGATGTTCAAGCTCAATTCCAATTCCTTGTTATGAGGTGTTTCACGTTTAACAAGCCTTCCTCCACTATCTCGTATCCAATTTGGTATACACAACTAGTATCAACTGTAACAAAAACAAACACAAAAGAAAACAACACTACAAAAAGACTTAGATTAAGTAAAACTAAATTAAAAGATATGTTAGAATATGAACAAGTAAAAGAAACAATTAAAAGAGTTAGTAAAATGAAAGAAAAATCACCAAAATTGTGATGAAAACCACAAGTACGTTGAAATAATATCACTGTGAAGTTGGCACCTTCCCCGGCAACGACGCCATTTGACTCATTCCTAATTGGTGTCTCAGCTGATTCATGTTCTCTCAATGGTCCCTGACAATGGTGCCATTTGATTCGTGTCCAGCTGGTGTCCCTTGATTGTGGTCCTTAGAATGGAGTAATCAACAAAATTTATAACCTATATCACCATGCATTAGGATAGCTTTAGCTAATATAGCAAGTGGCTCTAGGATCGTTCACTGGGAAGGGTTTTCAACTTACAACTGATACCAATTCAAAGTTGAATTGGTGCTTTTTCATTTCAAGGTTAGCTTAAGAAGAAAACATAAACTTTGGTTGAAAAAGGATTTGTTTTAAGCTAACTAAAAAGAAAGTAATGGAAATTACTTATGAAGAAAAGCATTCCTTTGAGTTTTAGGTTCACAGGGGAGGCTCCTCATGCAAAAACAGAGCTCCGGTCACTTGAATCTTTTCCTCGCATTAAAGAATTAACATATAGTTAATTCTCTAAAAGGTGTTGTACAGATGCTTCCCTTTAATGGATTTCAACACTAATTCCCTCTCACTGATGCAACTTGCAATGGCTCGTGTCTCTCACCTAGCATTTGCTATTCAAGGTGATCATTAACCTTGGACTTCCCTTCTCAAGATCACAAGAGATAACTAATGGATGTCTCCTTAGAGTCCAAAAGCTTACCAAGTGTTGGCAATTCTAGAAAATCCTACCTTCAAGTCACCTCCCAAAAGCTCGCAAGAGATAAACTAGTGCATCTCCATGGACGAAGATTACTTGCCTTACCAAGTGTTGGCTCAGGTGAATTGAAGGTGTTTTAAGTTAACTGAAAACATAGAAATCATTAATGGGTCCCACTTTCTCTTCATTAATGGTTGAAACAACAAAACTACCAATTCTTGCATTTAGGGCCTTACTCGGCAACCTTAGCTCCAAGGAACTAAAAGCCTAGCCACTTATTCTCTGAGGAAACATCCTCAGAGCTTGTTTGGCTAGTAAGAAAAATTAAATAATATACAATACAATCAAAACGAGAAGATAAGGCAGAGCAAAGGCTCTGTATTTTACTTCCTTTCAAAACTATACAAAGGATGTCTGTGAGAACAAGCTCCCCGACCTCCGTTGTAATGGAAATTATGAACATTATATATGAGGCTATTTACCCTTTGTTCTTACTTAATAACTAAGGAATCTTATGATAGGTGGATTACAAGGAGAGTTTGGGGATTCAGACATCAAATATCTAAAGCAAAAAATCTCAAAATGTCGGTCGCAAATATTGGGAAGCTTCAGGAGAATTTCACAGCCATGCAAGATGGCTGCAAAATTTCGCAGCATGAAGGACACCATTTCACAGCTAAAGGCTGATTTCGCAGCCCGCGAAATTGGCCTTTAGCTTAGTGTGATCAGCTTCCAATGGCTGTAACTCCTTCATTTCAACTCTAAATCATGCACCATTTGAAGCGTTGGATTGCTGACTTCCCAAGCTTCGAAATGACATATAGTATGCATAATTTAAGCTCCAGGAAATGCTCCAAAAGTGGCTGACAGTGGCTGTCTTCTAGAATGCTTCATGCTAGATTTTTCTCTTTGCTTTCCTTCCTTGCATTCATGACTTGCTTATGGCAAAGGGATATAAAGCTTCAAAGCTTTAGTTGTTCATGTTTCTGAGCTTCCCATTGCTTTGCCATGGATTCCAAAGAACTCTCCTCAATCTCGGATTGTTTTGGTGATCAAATTACTAACAAAAACACCAAAACTTACACAATTTGATTAGAAATGATTGCAAAGTTCCTTAATATGTTAATTGGGTTAAAAGGTAATAACTACTACTCAAAAGTGTTTAAAAGAGTTAATTATAAGCTATCAAATAACACTTTTTGAGTAGTAATCAAGACGGCAGCTTGACAATAAGTTCAACCTTAGTTTTTTCCACTTCAATGCCTTTCTTGGAGATGATATGCCCAAGGACAATTCCTTGGTGTACCATAAAATGGCATTTCTCCTAGTTAAGCACCAAGTCTTTTTCAATGCATCAACTCAGAACAAATTCCAAGTTAGCTAAGCATTCCTCAAATGTGCTTCCATTTTTTGTGATATCATCCATAAAGACTTCCATAATATGCTCCACCATATCCCTGAAAATGCTTAACATGCATCTTTGGAATGTTGCGGGTGCATTGCATAAGCCAAAAGGCATTCTTCTATAGGCATAAGTTCCGAATGGGCATGTAAAGGTGGTCTTCTCTTGGTCTTCAACAACAATTTCAATTTGAAAATACCCAAAGTAGCCATCTAAAAAATAATAGAAAGGATGGCCTGAGACTCTCTCAAGCACTTGATCCATAAACGGTAACGGGAAATGGTCCTTCCTTATCATAGTATTCAACTTCCTGTAGTCAATACACACCCTCTAACCTGAAGTGAGGCATGTAGAAACTTCCTCTCCCTTATCATTTTGCACCATAGTGATCCTAGATTTCTTTGGCATGACTTGCGTAGGACTCACCCATGGACTATCTGATATGGGGTAGATAATACCGGCCTGAAGTAGCTTAAGCACCTTAGCTGGCACCACCTCTTGCATGTGAGGGTTCAACCTTCTTTGGGGTTGACGAATTGGCTCAGCTTCTTCTTCCATGTATATATGATGGGTACAGACTAAAGGGCTGATCCCCTTTAGATCAGAGATTTTCCATCCTATCGCCTTCTTACATCTCCTGAGGACTTCAAGTAGACAATCCTCCTGAGTAGTGGTAAGAGATGAAGAAAAAACAACAGGGCGGCTTTGCTTGTTCTCTTCCAGTTATGCATACTTTAACTCCGTGGGTAATGGCTTCAGAATAAGCTTTGGGGGCTCCTCCTTAACAGCTTATTGCGTCTCTACCCCATTGAATAAAGGTAGAATTTCTTCCCGCCCCTTCAAAGGGTAAAAAGTAGCAAGCAACTATGAGGGTTCGGGTGACCCTTCATCAAGATCCCCAAAACTCTCATTCAAATCTTCTAGCATTTTCTTATCACAATGCTTCTCCACTAGGTTGTCAATTGTACACACCTCTTCTAGTCCTTCTTCTCCTTTCGGATGGAATTGTTTCTTGCATAAGTAGAAGATGTTGAGTTCCATTGTCATGTTGCCAAATGAGAGTTGCATCATTCCATTTCTACAATTGATAATGGCATTTGATGTAGCTAGGAATGGTATTCCAAGTATAATAGGGACACAGTTGGTTTCTTTTGCACTCGGATTCGTATCCAAGACAACAAAATCCACTGGGTAGTAGACTTTGTCAATTTGAACTAAGACATCTTCAATTATGCCTCTTGGAATTTTCATAAATCTATCTGCTAGAGATAAAGTGATTGATGGTAGCAAATTCACACTTACTCCCAAGTCCAACAAAGCTCTTTCCACATACACTCCTCCAATCATCACTGAGATGGTAGGGCAACCCGGATCTTTGTATTTTACTGAAGACTTGCACTGTATAATGGAACTTACTTGCTCAGTCAAGAAGGTTTTCTTGTTTACATTCAACCCTCTTTTTATAGTGCATAAGTCCTTCAGGAATTTTGCATAAGTCGAAACTTGTTTAATCGTGTCTAGCAAAGGAATGTTAACCTTCACTTGCCTCAATACTTCAAGAATTTTTGATGCATTGTTGATTCCCTTTTTTCCATGCAAAGCTTGGAGAAAAAGTGGAGGTGTGTGGTTCTTCCTCATATCTTCTTTGACAATGGTCCTCTCTAATCCTTCATTTATAGTAAAATCATGGTCCTCCTTCTTTGTGTTGTTTCCTTGTCTCTTTCCTTTGAACTCCTCCTTCTTCTCTTCCTTTGCTTCCCTCTCTGTTACTTTCTTTGGCTTGGTTGTTGGCAGATCAACCTCTTTACCACTCCTTAAAGTAATCACAGCTTTAACTTCCCTCACCTGTGAAGATTCTCCTTCTTGAGCCTCCACTTCATGGATAACCTTTGGATTTTGATGAGGTTGAGAAGGAAACCTTCCCTTCTCTTGCACTATGTTGAGGTTGGTGAGCCTGGAGATTGAGTACTGGAGATTATCTATCTTTTGAGATAGATCATTTTGCCTCCCATCCATCTTTTTGTCTAAATTGTTAATTTTTTGACTGAGCTGAGCATTGATGAGTTTCTGGTCTCCAACAAAATCTCCCACGACCTTGCTAAGATTCACAATGGTTTGTTCAAGATTTATGGCTTGCGGAGGTGCATAGCCAGTTTGAGTGTACTGAGATACCCTTGGTTTCCAGGAGAAATTCGGATGGTTCCTCCAATTTGCATTATAGGTATTACCATATGAAGCAATATTATTGGGCTTAAATTGTCCAATAACATTTACTTGATCCCTAAACATTTCTCTCACAGTTGGAATCGTAGGACACTCCGCCACCACGTGCTCAAAAGATTGACAAATGGAACATGGCATAGCTTGCACTGGTGTTTCAGCAACGACCTACACTTCGCGTATCTTCTTAATTTCTAGCTCCTCCAATCTTCTTGCCATAGTTGCAAATTTTACTTTCATATCCATATCTTCGTTCAGCGTATACATCCCAGCCTTAGCATTAGAAACACTAGGTTGAGAATTCATTTTTCCCACTTCTCTAGCATTCGGTTCATCCCATCCTCGTGAAACTTCAGCTACATAACTCAATAAATCCATGGCTTCCTCTAGATTCTTACTCATGAAGTCTCCTCCACACATCGTTTTCAAGAGCTGCTTCATTGCGGAAGACATTCCGTCATAGAAATAGCTCACCAATAGCAATGTATCAAAGCCATGGTGAGGACAAGTGTTGATCGCTTCCATGTATCTTTCTTAACACTCATAGAATTTCTCATTCTCTTTAGCTGAGAAATTAGAAATTTGCCTTTTCAAGCCATTGGTCCTATGAGTCGGGAAAAATTTATTGAGAAATTTAGCTTGGAAATTAGCCCAAGCTCGAATACTCCTTGGCCTTAGAGAATTAAGCCAAATTTTGGCCTTATCCTTTAAGGTAAAAGAAAATAGCTTTAGCCACATCAAGTCAATGGAAGCTCCTCTTTCTTGGAATGTATTACAAACTTCTTCAAATTCCTTGATATGGGCATAGGGATTCTCCATTTCCATGCCGTGAAAAGTAGGTAGAAATGACACAATATGTGGTTTGATCACTAGTTGCTCTGTAGGTGGTACTATACATGATGGTGCACTCATATGAGGTGGATGTATGCGGTCCCTCATAGATCGGAATGCATTTAGATTGTCCTCCTGAGCGTGTTGACTATTTTGATCTTCAGGTGTAGCCTCCATGATATTCAAGCACAACTCCAACTCTGTCTCGTGAGGATTTTCAATTTTTACAAGTCTTCCCCCACTATCTCATATCCAATATGGCATACACATCTAGCAATAACTGAAACAAAAACAAGAAAAACAGAAAAAACACAAGAAAGAAAAAAAACAAATCTAGAAAAAGATTATAGTTAACTAAAAACAAATCAAAAGGTAAATTAAAACAAGATCAAATAAATAAAAAAAAATAAGAAAAAAGGTTTGTAAAAGAAAAGAAAAATCATCGGACTTGTGAAAAAAATCACAAGTGTTCTGAAAAAGTCATATCACTATGAAGTGGCACCATCCCCGGCAAAGATGCCATTTGATTTATTCCCAATTGGTGTTCTTTTTAATTCAGTCCTCAAACGGGAGTTATCAACAAAATTTATAAACCTAATTCACCATATACTAGGGTAGCATAGCTAGCATAGCATAATGGTTCTAGGATCGTCCACATGGATGGGTTTTCATATCACACATGATATTAGTTTAACGTACTAAAATAGTGTTTTTTCTTTTAGAAGTTAGCTTTAAAAGAAAACATAATTGTGGCTGAAAAAGATTGGTTTTAAGCTAACCAAAAATAATAACTAAGATTAATTACAAAGAAAAGGTTTCTTGGAATTTCAGGTCACTAGGTTCCGGTCCCTTATACAAAAGAGGAAGATTCCGGATCTTTTCCTCGCATTGGGGATTTAACCAATAGTTATTTCCCGAACCGGTGTGTTACAGCTACTTCCCACTAATGGTTTCAAACATTAAAGCCTCTCACTGAATCATCTTGCAATGGTTCATACCTCTCACCTGGTATTGGCCATTCAAGGTGATCCTTAACCTTGGATTACCCTTCAAAAGCTCGCAAGAGATAACTAATGGATGTCTACAAGAAGTCCGAAAAGCTTACCAAGTGTTGGCTATTCTAGGTAATCCTACCTTTAAACCACCTCCTAGAGGCTTGCAAGACATAACTAATGGATCTCTATGGATTAAGTCTGAAAAGCTTACCATGTGTTGGCCCAAGTGATTTTAAGGGATTTTAAGTTAACTATAAAAATAAAAACCATTAACGGGTCACAACCTCCTTTCATTTAAAACCGAAATAAGGAAAACTCCCATTTTTGTATCCCGATCCCTTACCTAGCTTCCTTTACTCCAAGAAATAAAAAGTCAAGCCACTCATCCTCTGAGAAAACGTTCTCAGAGGTTGCTTGACTATAAAGAAAATAAAAGACAAAATTAGAAGGTAAGACAGAGCAACGCTCTATATTTTTTTACTTACTAAAAAGAATGTACAAGTGATCTCCAAGGACTTCTTTTGAGATTATGAGATTAGGAGATTGGAGATATTTTTACAACCTATATAGAGAGATATTTTTAACCCTTCACTTAAATATCCTAAATATGTAAAATATCTTCAATTGATTACAAGGAGATAATAGGTAATTACATAAAATATCTTGAAATAAAAATCTAACGGAGTCGGCAAGAAAATATTTGAAGATTACACAGGGAGATTTCGCGAGGAGTTGCGAAATTCATTTTCTTTAGCTTTGGTTTCGCAAGTTTGCGAAATTCGTTCTTCACAGTTTCGCAAGGTTGTGAGGATTTCACAAGGTTGCGAAATTAATTCTTCATGCCCTTGCTCTCTATCTTGTAGCATGCACTCCTCTTGGGTATTTCACAAGCTTGCAAAAATTTTGCAAAGCCATGCAAAATTATTGGATGTTAGATTCCTTCTCTGATTCTCTTCCTTACACACTTGATTGATTTGGAAAAGGCTTTGAAGCTCTCCAAGACTTGGATTCTTCATGTTTTGAGCTTCAACTTGCTTTTCCATGAACTAAACAAAGTCTTCCCTCATTCTTGGCTCATTTTACTGATAAAAAAGTTATTAACAACACCAAAACTTGCCAAAAATTGATTAGTACACTTGCAAAGGTCCTTAATGTGCCAATTAGGTTAAAAGGTATTAATTACTACTCAGAAGTGTTTGAAAAGAGTTAATTTTAGGTTATAAAATAGCACTTTTTGAGTAGTAATCAATATGAACTGCTTAGGGTCATGGATTATATGAACAACTCTGGGTTGTGAGCATAAGATTGTAGATGTTGTTAACAACTTAGGGTTGTGGATAAGATGAATGACTCTAGTTCATTAGCTCAGGCCTCTAGATTCTATGAACAAAATAGGGTTGTGGTTGAGAAGAAAGACTCTGTGTCATGAGCTCAAGGCTTTAAATGATATGCACAACTTAGAGCTATCAATGACATGAAAGACTATAGGTTGTGAGTTCGAGGCTCTAGATGTTATGAACATCTTAGGGCAGTGGTTGACATGAACAAATCTAGGTCGTGAGCTCAAGGCTCTAGATGCTATGAATGGCTTAGGGTTGTGGTTAACATGAACAATTCTGGGCCATGAGCTTAGGACTCTAGATACTATGAACAACTTAAGGTTGTAATTACCATGAACAACTTTGGGTCATGTGCTTAAGGTTCTAGATGCTATTAACAACTTAGGGTTATGGATCACATGGATGACTGATCACTACTCAAAAAGTGCTATTTCATAGCTTGTAATTAACTCTTTTAAACACTTTTGAGTAGTAGTTATTGCCTTTTAACCCAATTAACATGTTAAGGACCCTTGCAATCGTTTCTAATCAAATTGTGTTAAGTTTTGGTGTTTTTCATAGCTTTTTGATCACCAAAGCAATCCAAGATTGAGGAGAGTTATTTGGAATCCATGGAAAAGCAATGGAAAGAGCAGAATCATGAAGAACCAAAGCTTTGAAGTCCTTTGCCATGAACAAATCCGGAATGCAAGGAGAGAAGCAAAGAGGAGAAAAGCAAAGAAGAAAACAGAGGACAGCAGCTGCAGTCTTCCTTCGCACTTTTGGAGCACTTTCCGAAGTCTATTTTCTACATGCTATATACCATTTCAAATCTCATGAAGTCAAGAATCCAACACTTCAAACCGTGTACGATTTGGAGCTGAAATGAGGAAGTTACAGCCTTTGGAAGACAACTGCATCAAGCTGAAGGAAGAATTTTGCACAGCGCTGCGAAATCACCCTTTTGTTGCGAAATGATTTCGCAGCCTTTTTGCATAGTGCTATGGATTTCCCCTGAAGTTTCACGACGCGATGGAAGCCAAACTCCGCAAGATGAAAGCCCACTTCGCAGCGGTGCGAAATTAACCGTTTGCTGCGAAGTAATTTCGCAACCCTTTTTGTACATCTGGGAAATCTCGCAGACCTCATTTTCACCTGCGAAACAGTCCTGAAGCTTCTCGATAGTTGTGCACCGACTCTTTTAGATCTTTTCTTCTGATATTTTTGTGTCTAAATTTCCATTTTCTCCTTGTATTCAGCCACTCATGTAATTCCTTAGCTAGGAAGTATCCAAGGAAGGGTAAATTACCTTCCTATATAAACTCCCTTGCATCCATTGTAAAAGAGATAATCCATCATATAATTTATCATATATAGAATCAACGAACAGAGCACTTGCTCTGTTTTTCCTATATATTCGTGTTTTCTCGTTAGTTTTCTTTCTAGCCAATCAAACTCTAAGGATTTTTTCTTAGAGGATGAGAGGCTAGGCTCTTCGTCTCTTGGAGCTAAGGTAACCGGGTAAGTTTCCTCATGCATAAATTGGAAGTTTTGTTGTTTTAGTTTTTAATGAAGAGAAAGTGTGACCCGTTAATGGTTTTTATCTTTTTAGTTAACTTAAAACGCCTTTAAATCACCTGGGCCAACACTTGGTAAGGCAAGTGATCTCCGTCCATGGAGATTCACTAGTTTACCCCTTGCGAGCCTCTGGGAGGTTACTTGAAGGTAGGATTTTCTAGAATAGCCAACACTTAGTAAGCTTTTGGACTCCAAGGAGACATCCATTAGTTATCTCTTACGAGCTTTTGACGGGTAATCCAAGGTTAAAGATCACCTTGAATGGCAAGTGCTAGGTGAGAGGTATGAGCCATTGCAAGTTACATTAGTGAGAGGGATTTAGTGTTTGAACCCATTAATGGGAAGCATCTGTACAAAACCGATTGGAGAAGGAACTATATGTTAATTCTCTAATGCGAGGAAAAGAAACAAGTGATCGGAACTCCCTTTTTGTATGAGGAATCTGAGCCTAGTGATCTGAAACTCCAAGAAACACTTTTCTTTGTAAGTAAAATCAGTTACTATTTTTGGTTAGCTTAAAACCAACCTTTTCCACCAAATATTATGTTTTCTTTTAAAGCTAACCTTGAAATGAAAAGACACCAATTCAGTTTTGAATTAATATCATTTGTGAAGTGAAAACCCATCCTAGTGAACGATCCTAGAGCTACTATGCTATAGTAGCTTTGTCTTTGCTACCCTAGTATATGGTGTAATAGGTTATAAATTTTGTTGATTAATCCCTCAATCAAGGAGCACCAGCTGGACACGAATCAGCTGAGACACCAATTAGGCATGAATCAATGACTCCAGGTTGTGAGCTCAGGCCTCTAGATTTTATGAACGACACAAGGTTGTGGTTAACATGAAAGACTCTGAGTCATGAGTTCTAGGCTCTAGATGCTATGTACAACTTAAGGTTGTCGATGACATGAAAGACTCTGGGTCATGAGCTTAGGGCTCTACATGTTATATACAGGTCTGGGTTGTTGATGACATGAAAGAGTTTAGGTGATGAGCTTATGGCTCTTGATAGTATAAACAACTCAGGGTTGTGGATGACATAAATGATTATAGGTCATGAGCTTAAGGCTCTAGATGCTATGAACAACTTAAAGTTGTGGATGACATGTTGTACTATGGGTCGTGATCTTAGGACTCCGGATGCTATGAACAACTCAGAGTTGTTGATTATATGTACGACCCAGGATCCCGTGAGCTCAGACCTCTTAATGCTATGAACCACTTAGGGCCATGGATGATATGAATGATTCTGCATCATGAGCTCAATCCTCTAGATGCTACGAACTACTTAGGGCTATGGAAGATATGAATAACTCAAGGTTTTGATGTCAAGGCTCTAGATGCTATGAACATATTAGGGCTATGGTTGACAAGATTGACTCTAGGTCTTGAGCTCAAGGCGCTAGATGCTATAAAAAACTTAGGGTTGTTGATGACATTTACACTCCAGCTTATGAGTTTAAGGCTTTAGATACAACGAACAACTCAGGGTGGTGGTTGACATGAAAGACTCTAGGTTCTGAGCCTAGGGTTTTAAAATCTATGAACAACTCATAGTTGTGGATGATATGGAAGACTTAGGATCCTGTGAGCTTAGGCCTATGGATGTTACGAATTGTTCTAGGTTATGGATGATATGAATGATTCTATGTCATGAGATCAAGCCTCTAAATGCTATGAACCACTTTAAACGGTGGAAAGTGTGAATGACTCCAAGTCGTGAGATTAGGACTCTAGATGCTACTAACAAACAAGGGTTGTGGATGACATGAACAATTCTGGGTCATGGGATCAAGCCTCTATATTTCAAGTTATGAGCTTAGAGCTCTAGATGTTATGCAAAACCTAAAGCTATCGATGACATGAAAAACTCCGAGTCCTGAGCTGAGGGATTTAGATGCTACACATATGTCAAAGCTGTCGATGACATGAAAGACTCTGGGTCAAGAGCTCAGGTCTCTGGATGTTATAAACAACTTAGGGTTAGGGTTGTCATGAATGAAACTAAGTCGTGAGCTTAAGGTTGTTAATGTTAGGAACAACTCTCGGCTATGGATGACATGAGCTACTCTTGTTCAAAAGCCTAGGGTTTTAGATGCTATGAAGAGCTCAAAGTTGTGGATGATATGAATTACCTGGGATCCTATGATCTTAAGCCTCTAGATCTTATGAATTGCCTAAAGATGTGAATGATTCTCCATCATGAGCTCAAGCCTCTAGATGCTATGAACTACTCAAGCTACATATGACATGAACGAATCCAGGTCGTAAGCTCAAGAATGTAAATGTTATCAATAACTCAGGGTTATGAATAACATGAATGACTCTAGTTCATGAGATAAGGCCTCTAGATTCTATGAATAGATCAAGGCTACAATTGACAAGAAAGACTCCAAGTTGTGAGCTTAGGGCTCTAGATGTTATGCATAACTTAAGGCTATCGATGATAAGAAAGACTCCAAGTCATGAGTTCAAGGCTTTAGATGCTATGAACATCTTGGGGTTATGGTTGACATCAATGATTTTGGGTCATGAGCTTAGGGCTCTTGATGCTATAAACACCTGAGGGTTGTGCTTGACATAAACTTGTTAGTTCAATGTTTTGATTGTGTCGTGTATACCAGACTTTGTGTCTTGAGCTCAAGGCTCTAAATGTTATGAACTACTCAGGGTTGTGGTTAATATGAATGACTCCGAGTTATAAGCTCAAGGCTCTAGATGCAATGAAAAAGGTAGGTTTGTGGTTGGCATGAAGACTCTAGGTCATGAACTTAGGGCTCTAGATGCTCTTAGCAACTCAATGTTGTGGATGACATAAATGACACCAATTATGAGTCGAGGCCTCTAAATTTTATGAACAACTCAGGGTTGTGGTTAACATGAAAGAGTCTAGGTTATGAGCTAAGGATTGTAGATGCCATACACAGGTTTGGGTTGTCAATCACATGAAAGACTCTAGGTTATGTGCTAAGGGCTCTAGATGTTATGAACAACTCAGGGTTGTTAATGACATGAATGACTCTGGATCGTAAGCTTCAGACTATATATACCATAAACAACTCAGGGTTGTGGTTGACATGAATGACTTTAGGTCGTGAACTCAAGGCTCTAGATGATTTGAACTCAAAGTAATGACCTGCTTAAGGTTGTGGATGACATGAACAACTCTGGGTCATGATCACAGGGCTCTATATGTTATAAACTACTAATGGTGCTAGTTAACATGAGCAACTCTAGGTCATGAGCTTAAGGCTCTAGATGCAACGTACACCTCTGGGTTCTGGTTAACATGAATGACTTTAGGTCATGAGCTCATGGTTTTATATGCTATGAACAACTTAGGGCTATGGATGACGTAAATAACTTTAGGTCTTAAGCTCAATCCTCTAGATACTATGAACAACTAAGGGTTGTGGTTGACATGAACAATTCTGGGTCATGAGCTCAAGGGTCTAGGCTCTATGAACTGCCTAAGGTTATTGATGACATGAACTACTCCAGGTCGTGAGCTCATGACTCTATATGCTATGAACAACTCGAGGTTGTGGTGGACATGAACCACTCTGAGTCATGATCTTAGGCCTCTAGATTCTATGAACAACTTAGGGTTATAGTTGATATGAATGACTCTAGGTTATGAGCTTAGGGCTTTAGATGCTTTTAACAACTCATGGTTGTGGATGACATGAACGAATTTGGGTCATGCCCATAAGATTCTATGAACAACTTAGGGTTATGGTTGACATGAAAGGCTCCAGGTCTTAAGCTCAGAGTTCTAGATGTTAAGAGCAACTCAAGGTTGTGGATGATATGAATGACTTAGGATCCCATGAGCTCAGTCCTATAGATTTTATGAACTGATCAGGGCTGGGAAAAATCTGAATGATTTTGTGTCATGAGCTTAAGCCTTTAGATGGTATGAATTGCTCGATGTTGTGGATGACATGAACGTCTCCCATTTGTGAGCTTAAGGCTCAAGATGTTATCAACAACTCAGGGTTGTGGTTGACTTGAACAACTTCGAGTCTTCAGTTTATGGGCCGAGATGTTATGAACAACTCATAGTTGTGGATGATATGAACGACTCGGTCTCCTATGACCTGAGCCCTCTAGATGTTACAAATTGTTCAAGCCTCTATATGTTATGAATAACTCAAGGTTGTTGATTACTACTCAAAAAGTACTCTTTTATAGCTTGTTATAAACCCTTTTAAACACCTTTAAGTAGTAATTAATACCTTTTAACTTAATTGGCATATTAAGGACCCTTGCAAGTGATACTAATCAATTTTTGGCTAGTTTTGGTGTTTTTGATAGCTTTTTAATCATTAAAACAAGCCATTAATGAGGGAGAATTTTGTGCAAACCTTGGGAATAAGTTTTGATTACTACCCAAAAAGTGCTATTTTGCGCCTTTAATTCATTATGTTTTAAGCACTTCTATGTAGTAGTTCTCCATTTTTATTCCAATTGGCATGTTAAGGACCTAGAAATGACTTCTAATCATATTTCTAGCTAGTTTTAGTGTTTTGACAGCTTTTTGGATCATTAAGACAAGCCAAGTAAAGGAGAGAAGCAAAGAGGAAAACAGAGTGAAGAAAACAGAGGACAGTAGCTTCAGTCTTACTTTGCACTTTTGGAGTACTTCCCGAAGTCCATTTTCTACATGTTATATATCATTTCAAAGATCAGGAAGTCAAGAATCCAAGGCTTCAAACTGTGTATGATTTGAAGTTGAAATGAGGAAGATATGGCCTTCGGAAGACAACTGCATCAAGCTAAGTGCGAATTTCGCACCACCAGCCCATGCAAGTGCGAATTTCGCACCACCAGCCATGCAAGTGCGAATTTCGCACCAGCCCATGCGTCTTTGGTGCGAAATCTCCTCTGTTCTGCCGACTCCACATGAGATCTTTTCTTTTGTATTTTTTTATGTAAATTCCTTCCTTATCCCTATATTTAGCCAATCACAGGCTTTGGTTTTGTAAAGACTATAAGAGGGGTGGAAATCATCTCTCGAAACACACTAACATATTGTATATTTTACACTTAGTGAAATACTGGGCTCTTGTTGCTTTCCTTTTCTCTCTACCATTTTCTTTTTCTTGGAAGCCAAACAACCTCTGAGGATGTTTTCCCAGAGGATGAGGCTAAACCTTTGGTTTCTTGGAGTGAAGGATGCTAGGTGAAAAGTCCAGATGCTAAAGTGGAAAACTCTCGTGCATTAAATACAGGTAGTTGGAGTTCATAAATGGCTTTTAAATCTAAATTTTTGCTTTAAATCCCTTAGAATCACTTTGAATGGCCAATACAGGATAAGCTTTAGGTCTTTGTGGATACTTATTGCTAGATCCATATCAGACCATTAGTTATCATGTACGAGCCATTGGAAAGTGGCTCAAGGTGAAGACCCATAGTGTCTAAAGCCATTAATGGAATCTGACTACCATTTCTATTGACTTTTTATGGATTAAATCTTCATTGTTAAACCTATACCGGTTCGGGAAACAACCATCCTTTATGTTGTTGTCCCCAATACGAGAAGAAAAATCCGGAATTTCCACTTTGCATTCTGAACTTGATCCTAGCAACCCTTAGCTCCGGGAGACTTTCTTTCTTCCATTTTACCTAGTTCTATATTAGTTTAGTTTCAAACACCATTTTCAAAACAAATTTTATTTTCTTTTAAACTTTAAGTTTTTGACAAAGGAAATCATCAGATTCAATTTCTAATCTTGAGTCTATCACTGGTAGAATGAAAACCCATCCCAGAGTTCGACCCTAGAGCTGTTATACTATAGTAGCTTTGCTACGCTAGTATGAGGTCATAGGATTTATAAATATTTTTTATTAAAATACCCAACTGGGCACGAATCAAAAATGGTGCCGTTGCTGGGGATGGTGCCACGATACAGTGATACAACTTTTTAGAGGCTACTTGTGATTTTCATCACAAGTTTGGTGAATTCCTTTTTAACTAACTTCATTTCCTTTCTTTTAATTGTAGAATTTCTTTTGTTAAGTTTATTTTCATTTTCTTTCTAACCTTAAATTTCTTCTAGCTTTCTTTTGTCTTTGTTGTCTTTGTTTTGTTTTCAGGTAAGTAGTAACTTGTGCATGCCCCATTGGATTCGGGACTAATTCATGCCCAGTCGGGTGTTTTAATCAAAAATATTTATAAATCCTATGACCTCATACTAGCGTAGCAAAGCTACTATAGTATAGCAGCTCTAGGGTCGAACTCTGGGATGGGTTTTCATTCTACCAGTGATATACTCAAGATTAGAAATTGAGTCTGATGATTTCCTTTGTAAAAAACTTAAAGTTTAAAAGAAAATAAAATTTGTTTTGAAAGTGGTGATTGAAACTAAACTAACATAGAACTAAGTAAAAATGGAAGAAAGAAAGTCTCCCGGAGCTAAGGGTTGCTAGGATCAAGTTCAGAATGCAAAGTGGAAATTCCGGATTTCTCATCTCGTATTGGGGACAACAACATAAAGGATGGTTGTTTCCCAAACCGGTATAGGTTTAACAATGAAGATTTAATCCATAAAAAGTCAATAGAAATGGTAGTCAAGTTCCATTAATGGCTTTAGACACTATGGGTCTTCACCTTGAGCCACTTTCCAATGGCTCGTACATGATAACTAATGGTCTGATGTGGATCTAGCAATAAGTATCCACAGAGACCTAAAGCTTATCATGTATTGGCCATTCAAAGTGATTCTAAGGGATTTAAAGCAAAACTTTAGATTTAAAAGCCATTTATGAACTCCAACTACCTGTATTTAATGCACGAGAGTTTTCCACTTTAGCATCTGGACTTTTCACCTAGCTTCCTTCACTCCAAGAAACCAAAGGTTTAGCCTTTCATCCTCTGGGAAAACATCCTCAGAGGTTGTTTGGCTTCCAAGAAAAAGAAAATAGTAGAGAGAAAAGGAAAGCAACGAGAGCCCTGTATTTCACTAAGTGTAAAATATACAATATGTTAGTGTGTTTCGAGAGATGATTTCCACCCCTCTTATAGTCTTTACAAAAGCAAAGCCTGTGATTGGCTAATTACAGGGATAAGAAAGGAATTTACATCAAAAAATACAAAAGAAAAGATCTCATGTGGAGTCGGCAGAACAGAGGAGATTTCACACCAAAGACGCATGGACTGGTGTGAAATTCACACTTGCATGGCTGGTGGTGCAAAATTCGCACTTGCTTGGGCTGTTGTGCGAAATTCGCACTTGCTTGGGCTGCTGTGCGAAATTCGCACTTAGCTTGATGCAGTTGTCTTCCAAAGGCCATATCTTCCTCATTTCAGCTCCAAATCGTACATGGTTTGAAGCGTTGGATTCTTGACTTCCTGAGCTTTGAAATGGTATATAGCATGTATAAAATTGACTTCGGAAAGTGCTCCAAACATGTGAAGAAAGACTGAAGCTGCTGTCCTCTGTTTTCTTCACTTTGTTTTCCTCTGTTTTTCCTCTTTGCTTCTCTCCTTTACTTGGCTTGTCTTAATGATCCAAAAAGCTGTAAAAATACTAAATCTAGCCACAAATATTATTAGAAGTCATTGCTAGGTCCTTAACATGCCAATTGGAATAAAAATGGAGAACTACTACACAAAAGTGCTTAAAACATGATGAATTAAAGGCGCAAAATGGAACTTTTTGGGTAGTAATCAGGGACCAAGAGGGAAGATTAGTAAGGATTGAGAATCCTCAAGACACAGAGTTGGATATCTGTGTAAACATCATGGACCCTCCACAAGAGGATCAGAATTCTCAACACGGTCAAGGGGGTAATCCAAATGCATATCTATCCATGAGGGATAGAATGCACCCACCAAGGATGAGTGCACCCTCATGCATCGTACCTCCTCTTGAGCAGCTGATTATAAGGCCCCATATTGTGCCCCTCCTACCAAATTTCCATGGAATGGAGAGTGAGAACCCATATGCCCACATCAAGGAGTTTGAGGAGGTGTGCAATACTTTTAGAGAGGGATGAGCTTCAATAGACTTGATGAGACTCAAGCTATTCCCCTTTTACTTTGAAGGACAAGGAAAAATTATGGCTTAACTCTTTAAGGCCAAGGAGCATAAGGAATTGGGTTGATCTTCAGGCCGAATTTTTGAAGAAATTTTTCCCCACCCATAGGACCAATGGGTTGAAGAGACAAATCTCAAACTTTTCTGTAAAAGAAAATGAGAAGTTCTATGAATGTTGGGAAAGCTATATGGAGGCCATCAATGCTTGTCCTCATCATGGCTTTGATACATGGCTCTTGGTGAGCTATTTTTATGATGGGATGTCTTCCTCCATGAAGCAAATTCTTGAAACCATGTGTGGGGGAGATTTTATGAGTAAGAGTCCGGAAGAAGCCATGGACTTTTAAAGTTATGTATCTGAGGTATCAAAAGGATGGGATGAGCCCAACTCAAGAGAAATGGGAAGGATGAAAGCTCCTATAAATCCAAAGGGTGGAATGTACATGTTAAGTGAGGACATGGATATGAAAGCTAAGGTGGCAACAATGGCAAGGAGGTTGGAAGAACTTGAGTGGAAAAAAATGCATGAAGTCCAAGCCATTTTTGAGACACAAGCCCATGTCATGCCATGCACCATTTGCCAATCATGTGATCATGTGGTAGATGAGTGCCCAACCATCCCAGCTATGAGGGAGATGTTAGGTGATCAAGCCAATGCTGTGGGGCAATTTAGGCCCAATAACAATGCACCTTATGGAAACACCTATAATTCAAGCTGGAGAAACCATCCAAATTTTTCTTGGAAACCAAGGCCACCTCCATACCAACCACAAGCCCAAACCCAAGCACCTCAACAAGCCTCTTCAGTGGAGCAAGCCATTGTGAACCTAAGTAAAGTCATGGGTGACTTTGTGGGTGAACAAAAGGCAATCAACTCCCAATTGCACCAAAATATTGAAAATGTTGAGAGTTCTCAAATTAAGAAAATGGATGGGATGCAAAATGATCTATCTCATAAGATAGATAATATTCAATACTCCATCTCCAGGCTTACCAACCTCAACATAGTGAATAAGAAAGGAAAGTTTCCCTCTCAACCAAGCCAAAATCCCAAGGGTGTTCATGAAGTTGAAACCCAAGATGGGGAGTCTTCAAAGTTGAGGGAGGTCAAAGCTGTGATCACCTTGAGGAGTGGGAAGGAGGTTGATCAACCCTTGCCTAAGGTGAGGCAAGATGAAGAACTCATGTAAAAGAGAACCTTAGTTAAAGAGAGCAATAACCAAGAAGAGAAGAGTGGGAAGAAAAATGCATCTAAATCAAGCATTGAAGAAGAGCCAAGGATAGTGATTAAAGAGGATATGATGAAGAAACATATGCCTCCCCCTTTTCCTCAAGCTTTACATGGAAAGAAGGGAATCAAGAATTCATCAGAAATTCTTGAAGTTTTGAGACAAGTGAAGGTGAATATACCCTTACTTGATATGATCAAGCAAGTCCCCACACATGCAAAATTTTTAAAGGACTTGTGCACGGTCAAGAGAGGGTTACATGTGACAAAGAAGGCATTCCTCACTGAGCAAGTAAGTGCCATCATTTAGTGTAAGTCTCCAGTTAAGTACAAAGATCCGGGATGTCCCACCATTTCAGTCAACATTGGAGGGACACATGTGGAGAAGGCTTTACTAGACTTGGGGGTAAGTGTGAATTTGCTCCCATACTCTGTGTATAAGCAACTGGGACTTGGAGGATTGAAGCCCACAACCATAACTCTCTCCTTAGCTGATAGGTCAGTCAAAATCCCAAGGGGGTGATAGAGGATGTTCTAGTTCAAGTGGAGAAATTCTACTATCCCGTGGATTTTGTGGTGCTTGATACTGATCCCACTGTTAAGGAAGCAAATTATGTGCCAATCATCCTTGGGAGACCTTTCCTAGCTACCTCCAATGCCATCATCAATTGTAGGAATGGGGTGATGCAGCTCACATTTGGAAACATGACCTTGGAATTAAACATATTCCACTTATGCAAGAGGCATTTTCACCCAGAAGAGGAGGAAGGATTGGAGGAGGTGTGCTTGATCAACACTTTGGTTGAAGAGCATTGTGACAAGAATTTAGAAGAGAGCTTGAACGAAAGCCTTGGAGTGCTTGAAGTAGGGTTACCTGAACCCTCTTATGTGTTAGCCATCATGTCTCCTTGGAGGAGAAGAGAAGAGATCTTACCCTTGTTCAATGAGGAGGACTCAAAAGGAGCAGCTAGGGAGGACCCTCCAAAGCTAGTTTTGAAGCCACTTCCCGAGCCAAGGGAAGTTCCTCCACAGCCCTTACCATCTATATTTGCTCCATCCACTTCAGCTCCCTCGGAGCTCGTACCAGAGGCAGCATCGTCTGATGCCCCACCTGCTGTTCCTCCTACCCCAGAGCCGCCCATTACTATCCCTGGTGCAGCGTATCGTGACTTGCTCACTTCTTTCCAGACTCTGACCACTACTCAGACAACCAGTATAGAGCGGATGGACCACTTCCAGCTTCGGCAGGACCAACAGACTCTCATTCTCTGTGAGATTCTGCAGCACCTCGGTCTTTTGCCACCAGCTCCACCTGTTGCTCCTGTGCCCTCAGAGCCTTTTGCTCCAGTTGATGATGCTACACCTATAGCGGTACCTTCCATAGTTGCAGCTGAGGACCCCTCCTATCCACCAGAGGAGCCTACTACTTGATCATACGATCACTCCTCTCCATTTTTGTTTTGTATCTATATTCTATGTTTTTAGATGTGTTATATATTTTGGACCACTTTTATACTGGGATTGGATGTATTCCATGTTTATCTTGTATATTGTACTATCTCAGTTTATATAGACATCTTACTTTTTGTGTATATTAGCTATTCCTTTTTATTTCCTCTACTCATCACTCTTATGATTTCTTTTTCTTTTGCAACATGTGGTTTCTCCTGTCCATTCAGAGTCCCTTACTATCAGGAGGTATCACTTCCCCTCTTTTATTATCACTTGCTTTTGGAACATTGGGGACAATGTTCATCTTAGTTGGGGGGAGAGTTGAGGAAGTAATTTGTTGGATTTTTGGTTAGGTTATTTTGCTAACAAATTTTTGCAAACTCTCTTTGTTTCTCAAAGATAAATTCTCAAAAGTAAATGGGAGAAATTAAATTTTTATCTTATTGCCATAGTCTCAGAGTTTGTATTATGCTTATTAAAGTTGATAAATGGTTGAAGCTCCTATTGATTTCAATCTTAAGTCTTCCACTCTAATCTTTTCACACACTGAACACATTAGATTCCAGTTATAAGATGGAAAACTTTCTCACCCCCTAAACTTAGGAAATTTTCGACTTGGTGCCTTTAACCTCATTCTATTAGTGTTGGGACACCTTATAAAAGGCCAATGTGTCTTATAAAAAATTTGCTTCACTTGCTTTGAAACCCGAGCAAGGTCCGAGGGGTATATGGTGAAAATCTTTGAAGCCTGGTGCCCTAAGCCTTTATTGGTTGGGAGTCACCGACCTCACTGCTCGTTACATGGGTGGATAGGTGGAGTTTAAAAAAAAAAAAAAAAAAAAAAAAAAGGTGCATTCTTAGCCTTTTATATGGGGGGTTAGTGTTGCTAAAGTTAGAGAAAAACCTTAGTTGGGGGGAGAATATAGTTTGACATACTATAACTGGAAACTAAGCACCTTAACACTTAGATTTTTGTGGAAAATTAAGAGTTGGTCCTTTGGGAGTGGAAATTATTTTGGTACTCAAATTTGCATAATGCCCATTCTTTGTATGTTGTGATAGGTAAGTTATTTGATGACTCTTGTTGATGATTGAGTTTTATATCCTTGACTTGCCATGTGAGAGTTTGATCCAATCATGCCACTTGATTATTTTTTCGAGTGATCAGTATGATTTTGTAAATTATTATATTATCTATTTTTCTTTCTTTTTCTCTCCTTCATTACTAAGGGATTAGCAATGTGTCAGTTGGGGGGAGTGATTACTACCCAAAAAGTGCTATTTTGCGCCTTTAATTCATTATGTTTTAAGCACTTTTGTGTAGTAGTTCTCCATTTTTATTCCAATTGGCATGTTAAGGACCTAGCAATGACTTCTAATCATATTTCTGGCTAGTTTTAGTGTGTTGACAGCTTTTTGGATCATTAAGACAAGCCAAGTAAAGGAGAGAAGCAAAGAGGAAAACAGAGTGAAGAAAATAGAGGACATCAGCTGCAGTCTTCCTTTGCACTTTTGGAGCAATTTCTGAAGTCCATTTTCTACATTTTATATACCATTTCAAAGCTCAGGAAGTCAAGAATCCAACGCTTCAAACCGTGTACAATTTGGAGCTGAAATGAGGAAGATATGGCCTTCGGAAGACAACTGCATCAAGCTAAATGCGAATTTCGCACCACCAGCCCATGCAAGTGCAAATTTCGCACAGCAGCCCAAGCAAGTGCGAATTTCACACCACCAGCCATGCAAGTGCGAATTTCGCACCAGCCCATGTGTCTTTGGTGTGAAATCTCCTCTGTTCTGCTGACTCCACATGAGATCTTTTCTTTTGTATTTTTTGATGTAAATTCCTTCCTTATCCCTGTATTTAGCCAATCACAGGCTTTGATTTTCTAAAGACTATAAGAGGGGTGGAAATCATCTCTCGAGACACACTAACATATTGTATATTTTACACTTAGTGAAATATAGGGCTCTCGTTGCTTTCCTTTTCTCTCTACTATTTTCTTTTTCTTGGAAGCCAAACAACCTCTGAGGATGTTTTCCCAGAGGATGAGAGGCTAAACCTTTGGTTTCCTGGAGTAAAGGAAGCTAGGTGAAAAGTCCAGATGCTAAAGTGGAAAACTCTCGTGCATTAAATACAGGTAGTTGGAGTTCATAAATGGCTTTTAAATCTAAAGTTTTGCTTTAAATCCCTTAGAATCACTTTGAATGGCCAATACATGATAAGTTTTAGGTCTCTGTGGATACTTATTGCTAGATCCATATCAGACCATTAGTTATCATGTATGAGCCATTGGAAAGTGGCTCAAGGTGAAGACCTATAGTGTCTAAAGCCATTAATGGAACCTGACTACCATTTCTATTGACTTTTTATGCATTAAATCTTCATTGTTAAACCTATACCGGTTCAGGAAACAACCATCCTTTATGTTATTGTCCCCAATACGAGAAGAAAAATCTGGAATTTCCACTTTGCATTCTGAACTTGATCCTAGCAACCCTTAGCTTCGGGAGACTTTCTTTCTTCCATTTTACCTAGTTCTATATTAGTTTAGTTTCAAACACCACTTTCAAAACAAATTTTATTCTTTTAAACTTTAAGTTTTTGACAAAGGAAATCATCAGATTCAATTTCTAATCTTGAGTCTATCACTGGTAGAATGAAAACCCATCCCAGAGTTCAATCCTAGAGCTGCTATACTATAGTAGCTTTGCTACGCTAGTATGAGGTCATAGGATTTATAAATATTTTTTATTAAAATACCCGACTAGGCATGAATCAAGTTTCCAAGCCAATCAAGAAATACAAGGAAGAAAAACATAGAGAAATCCAACATGAAGCAATTTCGCATGGCTATGAGAAATCTTCGTATGCTATGCAAAATTCAAAAGGACAGCAGCTGCAAGACAAATTTAGAGCACTTCCTGTAATCCATTGTATACATACTATATATTTTTTTGAAGCTCGGGAAGTCAGGAGTCCAATGCTTCAAACAGTGTGCAAATCGGAGTTGAAATGAAGAAGTTATAGCCATTTGAAGACAATTGCACCAAGCTGAAAATGAATTTCGCATCAGCCAAAGCCAAATGCGAAAATTTCACACCAGCAATTTCAAATGTGAAAATTTCGCATCAGCCAATTCCAAGTGCGAAAATTTCGCACCAGCAATTTCAAATGCGAAAATTTCGCATTAGCAATTCTAAATGCGAAAATTTCGCATCAGCCAAATCCAAATGCGAAATTTTCGCAACACCATCAACCACTTGCGAAATTTTCGCAACTCCATATCTGACTTGCAAAATCTTCCTGTGTAATCTTCAGATATTTGCGCACCGAATCAGTTAGATTTTTTCTCAAGATATTTTGTGTAATTACCTTTTTCCTCCTTGTAACCAACTAAAGATATTTCTGGGATATTTAAGATATTTCTGGGATATTTAGGATATCTAAAGGGAGGTTAAAAATATCTCTTTGGATATTTCTTAGAAAATATCTTCTATATATATATCTGATATCATGCAAAGAAATGTATGTAATACACGGAGGAGGATCGTAGTAAGAAATATATTTACAGAGCACTTGCTCTACTTTTCCTTCGAACTTTTGTTTTCATTTTCTTTATAGCCAAAAATCCTCTGAGGCCACAAAGGATGAGTGGCTAGGCCTTTTTTGTTTCTTGGACTGAAGGAAGCTAGGTAAGGGATCCGAATACAAAGGTAGGAGTTTTCATTGTTTCAGTTTTTAATGAAGAGAGAAGGTTGTGACCCGTTAATGGTTTTTATATTTTTAGTTAACTTAAAATCCCTTATAATCACCTGGGCCAACACTTGGTAAGCTTTTCAGACTCAATCCATAGAGATCCATTAGTTATCTCTTGCGAGCCTTTGGGAGGTGGTTTAAAGGTAGGATTGCTTAGAATAGACGACACTTAGTAAGCTTTTAGACTCCCTGGAGACATCCATTAGTTATCTCCTATGAGCTTTTGAAGGGTAATCCAAGGTTAAGGATCACCTTGAATGGAAAATGCTAGGCGAGAGGTATGAGCCATTGCAAGATGCATCAGTGAGAGGGATTTAGCGTTGAAACCATTAATGGGAAGCAGTTGTAACACACCGTTGGGAGGATAACTATAGGTTAAATCCCCAATGCGAGGAAAAGATCCAGAATCTCCTCGTTTGTATAAGGGGCCTGAACCTAGTGACCTGAAACTCCAAGAAACCATTTTCTTTGTAATTAAAATCAGTTACTATTTTTGGTTAGTTTAAAACCAACCTTTTTCAAACCAAAGATTATGTCTTCTTTTAAAGCTAACTTAGAAAAGAAAAAACACCAATTCAATTCTTTAAACTAATATCAGGTGTGAAATGAAAACCCATCCTAGTGAACGATCCTAGAACTACTATGCTATGCTAGTTATGCTACCCTAGTATATGGTGAAATAGCTTTATAAATTTTGTTGATAACTCCCGTTTAAGGACTGAATCAAAGGAACAACAATTGGTGACGAATCAGTTATGGATGCTATGAACAAACCTATGTCATGAGCTCAAGGATTTAGATGCTATGAACTACTCATGGTTTGGTTCATAAGAAGAAGTTTAGATTGTGAGCTTAGGGCTCAAGATTCTATGAACAAATAAGGATTCTGGATGACATGAGCTACTCTGATTCATGAGCTTACAACTTTGGATGCTATGAAGAACTTGAGGTATTAGATGATATGAATAACTCAGGATTTTGTGAACTTAGTCCTCAAGATGGTATGAACAACTCCGGACTAAGGACGATATGAACGATTCTTGGTTGTGAACCCATGGCTCTAAAAAATATGAATAGCTCAAGGCTCTAGATGCTACGAACAACTTAAGGTTATGGTTGATAGAACAACTCCATGTCATGAGTTCAACACTCTAAATCCTATGAATAGCTCGAGGCTATGGATGACATAAATGAGTCTAGGTCATGAGCTTAGGGCTTTAAATACTATGAATGGCCTACGGTTATGGTTGACATGAATGACTCTAGGTCGTTAGCTCGTGACTCTAAATGTTATGAACAACTCAAAGTTATGAATGATATAAACTACTCCGGGTCATGAGTTGAGAGCTATGGATGCTATGAACAACTAAGCATTATGGATGATATGAACAACTCAAAATCCCGTGAGGTCAAGCCTATAGATTCTAAGTACAACTCAAAGCTGTGGATGATATGAATTTACCTGCTTCATGTGCTCAGGGTTGTGGATGACATGAACAACTCAGGGTTGTGGATGACATGAATAGCTCCGGGTCGTGAGTTCAGAGTTATGGATGATATGAATGACTTAGGATCCCGTGAGCATAAGATGCTAGATGTTATGAATAGCTCAAGGTTGAGGATAATATGAAGATTCTTGGTTGTGAGCCAATGGATTTAAATTATATGAACAACTCAAGGTTGTGCATCACATGAAAGACTCTAATTCGTGAGTTTAGGGCTTTATATGTGATGAAAAGCTCATGTCTGTGGTTACAAGAAAAAGTTTGAGTCATGAGCTCAAGGCTCTAGATGCTATAAATAACTAATGGTTGTTAATGACATGAACTACTCTAGGTCATGAGCTCAGGACTTTGGATGCTATGAACTTAGGGTTGTGGATGACATCAATAGCTCCTGATCTAGTGACCTCAATCCTCTAGATGCTATGAGTAGCTCAAGGTTGTGGATCATATGAATAGGTCTTGGTCATGAACTCATGGCTCTAAACGCTATGAGCAACTGAGGGCTATAGGTGACATGAATGACTCTAGGTAGTGAGCTCAAGGCTTTAGATGCTAAGAACAACTTAAGACTATGTTTGACATCAACAACTCTAGGTCATGAGTGCAACACTTTAGATGCTATGAAGAACTCAAGGTTATAGTTGACATAAACAACTTTGGGTTGTGAGTTAAGAGCTCTAGATGCTATGAACAACTCGGGGTTGTGGATGACATGAATGTTTCTAGGTCATGAGCTTAGCTCCTACATATTATGAAGAATGTGGGCTTATGGTTAACATGAACAACTTCAGGTCGTGAGCTCGGGGCTCTAGATGCTATGAATAACTTATGCCTATTAATGACATGAACTACTCTTGGTCACGAGTTCAGGTCTCTAAATGCTATGAATAGCTCCATGTTATTAATGATACACATGATTTTGGGTCATGAGCTTAAGGATCTATATGCTATGAACAACTCAGGGTTATGGATGATATGAACGATTTTGGGTCATGAACTCAAGTCTCTAGACACAATGAACAACTTAGGGTTATGGATGAATAAACGACTTCGAGTCGTGAGCTTAAGACCCTAGATGTGATGAACACCTCACTATTATGGATGATATGAACGACCTTGGATCCCGTGACCTTAGGCCTTTAGATGTTATGAACAACTTAGGGCTAAGGATGATACAAATGATTCTTGGTCAGGAGCCTATGACTTTAAATGCCATAAAAAGCTAAGGGTAGTGGATGATGTGGAGAACTCCTAGCCATTAGCTCATGGCTTTAGATGTTACGAACAGGCCAGGGTTATGGATGATATAAACGAATCAGGATCCTATAAGTTTAGGTTTCTAGATCATACGAACAACTCAAGGCTATGAATCATATGAATAATTCTTGGTCCTGAGCCCAAAGCTCAAAATATTATGAATAGCTCAGGGTTATGACCAACATAAATGACTTAATGTCATGAGCTTAAGTGTGGACCCACATTTTTCACGTGCGTCCCCACTCGATCGGCGAGACTCGCTTTTTATTTGTGAAAAATTAATTTTAGAAAAGTTGGAGTCGCCACCTATTTTATTTTTATTTTGAAGGGAAAATAAAACAAGAAAGAAAAACCCTAAAAAGTGACTTCATAGTTTTGGAAAAAGCATGTCTTTGAGAAACCCAAGTCTAGGTCTGGGGATCAGGTTACTTATTGGGAAGGTACCTCTAGGAGGTAGCACCCCTCTAAGCCCTACAAAGGTCTCTACTAACAAAGTTAAGGGAAGTGTGGCCATTAATCAGTTAATTATGGATACCTAAGTAGGCTAGGTGATTTCAAATATTGCATGCCTAACAAGAAAACAAACCATAAGAGAGAATTGAAGTGCGTACCTGAACGACTTCTCAAGCGCTATCATAAAACATAAGAGTTAGTGTAGAAATCTATCACACAACATATGTCTTATCCGGGCAAATCTAATATATATTTAAACACCCAAGAATCACATCATGCATGGATGTAGTCACCAATAGCATACGTGTCCATAGAATTCTCGAAAAAAAAGATGAGAAGGAGCGTACCTGGATAGCAAGCTAAAGCGCCTTTATGGGAAGCAATGTTAGGCCAATAACAAATATAAAACAAATTCAAGCATATCTCCAAGAGGAATCAAAATCAATTAAATACCAAACAATCATCTTTAAAATCAATATTAGTGAAGATATCAAGAATGTAGGACCCCCCACCAAAGTCCATATTACTTTTGCACGAATTGATTCAATGAATTCCATTGTTTGGAATCATGAAGTTTGTTCATGCTTGTTGAAAATCGAGAAAATCATGAAAATAGTTGAAAATAATGAAAATGCATGCCGGAAGGGAAAATGGCAGCGAATAGTATGTTGAAATCTGGATATTATGCCTATGAACTCCTAAGGATGGGATTTTAAAGAAAAAAAAAGAGTTATTTAATGGAAAAGATTTTGAAATCCAGATTTAAGATGTATAAGATCACAAAAAGAAGAAAAAAAAAAGAAACATCAGAAGGAGTATGATATGCGGCAAGGTGGCCAAGCTGGATTAATGTCTAGGCTGCTTTTGAGACTGAATCACTTGGGTTGCCTGAGGATGCTTCTGTAGATTGCTGAAATGGAATTCTGCATTCTTCACAACCTGAGCAAGAACTTGGTGCACTCCGACTGATGTCTTCCAACATTTCTTCTAATTCAGGTTTGGAGAATGATATGAGGTCGTTTGAGTGTAATTAACATCTGAGTTCTGCTTCTATTGTCAACTTGCTCACAGATAATTCTCTTCAACTAAGTGCTCGTGTCTTAATTGATTTTCAGATGTTCAGTTTCCAGAATAACTCCTTATTCTTCAGGCGTATCAAATTGCCCACAATTAGTAATTAACCCTCAGTCAATAGGATTCAGCAGCCTATTTCGCGTGTGTGAAGGTAAATGGGCAGTACGCTAGAGACTTTCTGATGGACCCTGTATTTCGGGACTTTCGAGTGTGGCTGCCAAGAAGACACCTAGCTCCACCATCCTCTTGTTCCTCCTGAAGGCTTCCTCTCTGTTCTATGAGGACCATTACATGAAAGGCGCAAAGTTGGATGATCTGCTCATTACTGATATCTTTTGGAGCTGTCGAGATTTTCTTGAGTAGTTAATGGTCGAATGACAATTTGGCCTATTCCATCTTGAAGCTCTCTTGAAATAGACAAGCTGACTGAGTTATCTACACCCGAGCAGCTCCTCTCATCCAGATTTGAATTGCTATCCGAAAGCTGATCTCCACCCTCTATGAAAGGTAAAAATGACTGAAAGTTAACGGAACCATTCCAGTGGTTCTGCAGGATTTGGAGAAGATCATCAAAAGCATAAGTATAGTGGACAAAAACTGATTATTTCAACTCTTTAGTAACTTCAAGCTCATGGTTTTGATCTCCTATTGCTCCGTCACCAATCATCTCATCTTCAGTTTCAAATTCATTCTTTGACTGTAGATTTTACTTTCTTTGCGGGCTTAGAACTCACCAGTTACAAATCAACAATATGAAATTGGATCTAGAAGCAAACGGTCACATGAATATGGTTTTCTCTGACTTATGGTATTGATTCTATATTATTTTTCCCCTCATCCTTCTCTTCTCTAAGTTCAGTTAGAGGCAATTTGCATTCAATAGTCTCTAAAATTGGAATTAGAAATCCCTGACTTCCAACTATCTCCTCAAAAGGCTTGAAATTGACATGCCCATCAACTGTTGGATTCTCGTCACCCAAATACATCAATTCACATCTAATAGCCACTAGAAACTACAGAAATATCAGTGTTCCTAGACGGATCTTCCCATGCAAAACATATATCCTTCCAACTTCAGCTTCTATGCCTTTGCCGTTATGCAAACAGAACTGTTTCTTAGCTTCAGCCGGAGGAGTTGGAATTCTGGACCTTCGCGATCTGGATGGCTCAAATTCTCAGAAAATATGTCAAATGCATCCACAACCTTCTCTGATTCAATCAGCTGATTCGTCAGATCCTAGTTTATTTTCATCTCTTCAGTCAACTTCTGCCGACTCTGGAGGTCCCAATATTCTGCTATCAGTGGCTTGCTTATCAATTCCCTGCATGTATGCTTTCCTTGCTTGTCAAGTGAATGCTTGATGGTTCTTCTGCTTTTGTGGATCCCCAGAGTTTGAAAATCATTCCGCAATCTGAAATTCTACTTCATTTTTAATATTTTTATCTTCTTCACTCAAGGTATTCTTTGAGTCGCCTCCGATTACAAGATTAGAAGGGGTATAAAGATCGGACTGGTTTGGTCAGGGAGGGGAGCAGGTTTTTGAGACCAGTTCACAGATTCCAATCTAGCAAGACAGTCAACAGAAAAAAGAAAAAAACTTGGATCCGCCTAGAGAGGTTATTGTGATACTGCCACTATCAGAACTTGTATTTGTTACTGCTTTCAAAATGGCAACCAATGCAACAGAATTAAATAATTTCTTTCTATCTCCTTCTTCATCAGTGTCCACTTCTTCATCTGAATCACTTATATATAATTTGACCACCAATTCTCTGTGAATGATAACGAGAACTCTCTGCACTAGAGTGAGAACCTCCACCTAATACTTGCTCCAATTCTTTCAAGAAGTGTTTGGCAGCTTCAGAACCTTCAAGAACCATACCTTTAAACTCTTCATTTGTAACTGAGCCTTCAATCTCACTTTCTTTATCATCTTCATCTAAGTAATGATTGGTTTCATCTAGTTTTATTGTTGTGTTTAAAACTGGACTGAGATCCGCAAATTCAAGTGACTCTGATTTGCCAGAGACCACATTTTCCAGTTCAGCGCCCTATGCATTAACATGTGTAAGTCTGTTTTCTAACTGTTTTGACTCGAGTGTTAGGTTCTCTGTGGTAGATTCAGCGTCATTTTCCACTTCCTGGTCTCCATTGCCAACAGCTTCTTTCCCTCTATGCACAAATTGTACTCCATCAGCAACTACCTTTATAATATGCTCATTCTTTGTGGCTTCAGAATCAGCTTCTGGCTTGGTTTCTGTTTCTTATTTTTCCTCATTATTACTCAGATCAGCAGTTTCTCTTTTATCTGTACAGGCATCCCCTTTAGTACCATCCTGGTTATCAACTATAACAGTATCACGGAGAACAGTACCAACATTTAGTTCTTGATCTTTCTCCACACCACCACCAGTTTTCTCTAAATTGAAAGTTCCTAAATCTGAGTCAAAATCATCATTATTGCTATATTTTCTGCTATTCTTAAAGTCATGATCAGTGTTTCCAGAGTCATACGAAAAGCTAGAAATCTTTTCATATAAAGTAATTAATGTCACTTGAAACAGTAGAATACATTGGAAGTTCCAACTCCTCAGTCGTGTCAACAAGATTCAATTCAGAAATATGCACACACCTTGATAAGTCTGATTTCCGAGGCATAAAGTAGCAGCTGGAATTTTCGGTATTGGCAACATGTATCCTTCTTTAAATATAAGTGATTGGGAATAACCACAAAATTTAACTGTTCAATTACCATACAAAAATGTCTTGGAAATCTCTCTTCACGTGCCTTTTGTAGAAAATTAAGTATCAACAAGTAACGTGCATTATGGTTCCAAGGTTCTCTATGTAACCATTTCTGCAGTTGTGGTATTGCCTCTGGCACAATTTCGTTCTCTTGAAAGCCCACATGATCTAGTAATTCTGAAGTAAAGGATAACATGGGTTCTTGCTCTGAACAAAAGACTACATCTTTCATGACTAGTATGAAATCAGCAACAGGTAAGAACTCTACTTGATGTGCAACATAAATCACTACCTTCGAACCCAAGAGACACAGCAAATATTCCTTAAAGAAATTGGTTCCTACGCGAGCATCCACAGCACTATAACTGTCTGATCACCAAATGAGAGAACCTTCAGATTCTTTTTCAAGGAATATGCATCAAGAACCCTTTCATACCTTTCTCTGTCCATCTTCTTATTAAACAAGATGTTCTCTTCTATTTTACTATTATGTATCTAAGGAGATTGAGTAACATAGGCCTTTGTTCCATTTCCAATTGAGTCTCATATTGGATTCTTGAATAATATCACTGGGAGCACAACAATATCCTCGAGACATTCTCATCTTATGGCCAGCTGCACTAAAAGTTATGAAGATAGGTTTCTGTGCTCTGAAACCTGAATTTCTAAAGTGCCAATCCTATATATAGCAGAAACAGTGAAACTTGAAGTGTCATGATCCACAACATCAAAATCATGCAGGATGAACTACTGCAATGAAGCAATCTTGCTGACCTGTTTCTCATTTTGACTCACATTACCATTTCCTCTACCATTGGTATTGAAAATTGAGCGTGTAATCTTTACAAAGGCAGTAGATGACACACTGGAAAAATGATCATAGTCAGAAAGGTAAGCTTCCACCTCTTTAAAACCTGTCTCCCCAACCCTCAATGAATGTTTCAGGCCTGGTTTCTCAAGGATCTCCCTTGGTACATCCAAGGCAGGGATACCTTTTTGTGGAAAGTATACACAAACCTTTGATGATGCTTCGTTTAATTTATTGGCTATAAAGCCAACGAATTTCCTATTTTCATCCACCGTAGTTCAAATAAGAGATACTTGCTCAACGTGTACATGAATATTTCGGTTCAGTAAATGAGAAAGTATGATAATCTTGGCTTCAGAATTTACCATATCCAATGCTCTCACATTCACAACTAAAGGGATCTTCTTCTCTATCACGGCGTTAAAACAGAACTGTCACAGGCCATGACACTTCCAACTACATAATCTGCAACCCCTTGTTGTTGTGATGCCCAAAACTCCCTGTATAAATCCCCCATCTGACAAGATCCTCCACTATTTCAATTAGGTTCTTCAGAATATCACCATAAAATTGATCATCAAATTAAGAAGCTAGAACATGTGCAGATCCCCATCATAAGACACAGAAACCAATGCATCAAGGTCCTCACTAGGAAAACGGATACAAGAGTAGCAAGATGGACGTCCAAAAAATATTCTTCTGGTTTTCACTTTTCTGCCCGGTTTCCTCCTTTGTGCCTCTCCTCAAGACAAACCAAGAATTTCCCCCAAACCCAATGGATTCTAAATTCTGACCCTATGGCTCCCACGAACAGAGAACAGACATGACCCAAGAGGAGCTAAGCAGGCAAACAGACTGCTGGATGAGGTCCCTTTTCATGTTTTAATCAAAGGGCCAAAAGCAGGTGAAAGAGGCAGGGGGCAAGAACATGATTCTCACACATTACGCGATGAAGATGGATCATATTGAAGATAAATCTTAAGGAAGACCAAAGATGCAGTATGTGAACAGGGTAAAATCTAGTCTATCAATATACTTAAACAGCAACAAGCAATGTCCATATATCCAATATTCACGCCCAATCAGCAAAATAAATGCTCAAAACCATCAATGAATCATCAAGAATAGAATATGATGAAGCATAGGAAATAGTTGAAAGCGCACCTGGGCAGTCTTGGCTGCAATGGCTTGGCACTCGACTATCTTTTTTTCTTCCGTCTGAAGACCACTCCCAGAGAAAAATCAAAATCCACCTTTTCCCGGTCACTCCTTCTTCCTTTCTCCCTCTCCTTTCTCCAATGCGTGTCCTCACTCAATTCCTCCTTTTCTCACCTATATATATCACCCCTTAAGACCTAAATTTGTTTCCAAAAAGGAAAATTCTCCTCCTTCCTTTCTTCTTCTCATTTTTTTTTTTCAAATCTTCCAATCAAAAGCAATCTTCCCAATTTCAAATTCCCTTCCAAAACCTTCCAAGGAGAGTCCCACCTTCCTTAAACTCCAATGGTAAGTTTCTTTGCAAAAACATGAAATTCTTGAAGTTAAATAAATTGAATGAATAGATAAGCAAGTAAATAAATTAGGAAACGGTAATAAATAAATAAATAAATAAACAAAAATAAATAATAAATAAATAAATAAGTTAAGGAAAATAATATAAAGGGATCAAATAATCTCTCAACCAAAGTCTCCAAGGTGACTCAGAAAAAGGTAAGTGATGAGTAGTACTGGGCCACCAAGGAACTACTGTGGAGCACTGAAAATGAACTTAAAGACATGTGTTAAAGGGACAAAATTGAGGGTCTACATTAAGGCTTTAGATGCTATGAATAGCTCAGGGTCATGGTTGACATTAATGACTATGGGTCATAGGTTAAGGGCTCTAGATGTTATGAACAACTGAGGGATGTGGATGATGTGAACGACTTCAAGTCATGAGCATAGAACTCTAAATACTATGAATAGCTTAGGATTGTGGTTCACATAAACATCTCCGGGGTGTGAGCTTGGGGTTGCAGATGATATGAACAACATGGGGCTATCAATGACATGAACTTCGCTAAGTCATGAGCTCAAGTCTTTATATAATATGTACAATTCACGATAGTGGATAATATGCACTATTCTAGGTGGTGAGCTCAAGGATATAGATAATATGAACAACATAGGGTTGTGGATGTTATGAATAATTTTGGGTCATGAACTAAAGGCTCTAGATGTTATGAATAGTTCAGGGCTGTGGATGAAATGAACTACTACAAGTCATGAACTATGAGCTCAGGATTGTATGAATAACTAAGGGTTATGGATAACATGAACGACTCTGGGTTCTAAGCTTAGGGCTATAGATCCTATGAGCCATTCCCTGCCATGAGCTTAGGGCTTTAGATTATATGATAAGCTTAAGGTTGTCGATGACATGAAGAACTCGGGATCCAGTGAGCTTAAGCCTTTAGATGCTATAACTAGCTTAGGGTTGTGGATGATATGAATGATTCTTGATCATGATCCCATGGCTCTAAATGCTATGAATATCTCAAGGCTACGGATGACATGAATGACTTTCGGCTATGAGCTTAAAACTCTAGATGCTATGAATAGCTTAGGATTGTGGTTGACTTGAATGACTCTGGGTTGTGATCTTAAAGCTCTAGATGTTGTGAACAGCTCAACCTTGTGGATGACATGAATGAGTCTGGGTTGTCTGCTCAAGGCTCTAGATGCTTTGAACAGTACAAGGTTGTGGATGATAAGAACAACTCAAGATCCCATGAGCTCAGGTCTCTAGATATTATGAACAACTCAAGGCTGAGGATGATGTGAATGATTTTAAGTTGTGAACTCAAGGCTCTAGAAGCTATGAATAGCTTAAGGCTATGGATGAAATGAACAACTTTAGGTCATGAGCTTAGGGCTCAAGATGGTATGAACAACTCAGGGTTATGGATTACATGAATGAAGATGCAATGGATAGTTTAGGGTTCCATTTCATATCAACGACTTTGGGTAGTGAGCTCAAAGCTTTAGATGCTAGGAACAACTTAGGTTGTAGATGACATGAACAACTCCAGGTCGTGAGCTGAGGACTCTAGAAGCTATGAATAGCTTATGGTTATGGTTGACATGAACAATACTGGGTCATGAGATTAGGGTTCGAGATGCTATGAACAGCTCAGGGCTGTGTATGATATTATCAACTTGGGGTATTTAGCTTAGGGCTCTAAATGATATGAACAACCAAAGGTTATGGTTGACATGAAAGACTTAGGGTCATGATCTCAGGGCTTTAGGATCTTTGAACAACTCAAGGTTGTGGCTGAAAGGAACTTCTCTAGGTCATGAGCTCAGGGCTCTATATGCTATGAATAGCCCATGAATCTAGATGACATGAGCTACTCTCATCGTTAGCATAAGGCTCTAGGTGCTATGAAAAGCTAAGTGTTTTGGATGATTCAAACAACTCAGGATCCCATTGACTTAGGCCTTTAGATGCTATGAACAACTGGGGGAAGTTGATGATAGGAATGATTCATGGTCGTGAGCCCATGGCTCTAAATGGTATGAACAGTTGAGGATTGTGGATGACATGAATGACTTCATGTCGTCGATGACATGAACAACTCTAGGTCGTAAGCTTAGGGCTTTAAATGCTATGAACAACTCAAGGCAGTGGTTGACATAACCGACTCTGGATCATGAGCTCAAGGGTCTAGAAGCCATGAACAACACAAGGCTATGGATAACATGATCGACTTTAGCTTGTGAGCTTAGAGCTTTAGATTCTATGAATAGTAGAGGGTCATGGATGACATGAATGACTCTGAGTCATATGTTGAGGGCTCCAGATCCTATGAATAGCTCAAGGCTATGGTGAGCATAAACAACTCCATGTTGTGAGCTCAAGAGACTAGATGCTATGAAAAGCTCATGGAAATGGATGACATGAAGGACTCTAGGATGTGAGCTCAGGATTGTGGCTAACATGAAGAACTTCGGGTCATGAACTCAAGGCTCTAAATGCTATGAACAACTCATAATTATGGATGATATGAACAACTCAATGTCCCAATATTTGAGGCCTCCAGATGCTATGAATAGTTCAGGGTTGAGGATTATATCAATGATTCTTGGTCATGAGCCTATGAGTCCAAATGCTATGAACAACTCAGTGTTGTGGATGAAATTAAAGACTCTTAGTCACGAGGTCAGGGCTCTAGATGCTATTACAAGCTCAAATTTTTTAATGACATGAATAACTCTAGGTCGCAGGCTCAAGGCTTCAAATGTGTTGAAATTTGGCATTCAAAGTTAGGGTTTTTAATTTAGGAAAGTATTTTAGGAATAAAAAAGGATAGATCATTTAGGATGATTCAGTTTCCTAATTTTAGGAGAGAATCAAGCTAGATTGATATTTTCTTATTCAGTCATTTGTGTATATATATGTGTATGGTGTGTACCTAAAATCATCAATAAAGGAATTCAGAAATTCTTCATGGTATCAGAGCCAGTTTTCTGAAACCCTAATCCCTTCTGGCCACCTCTTATTCAGGCTATCATTCATTCCGGCCAAATCTCTCTGGCCATCTCTTAATCTGACCATCTCTCATTCTGGTCATCAGTCTCTGTTCTCAGAGCCAAGGGAGAAAACGCTTTCCGGTCGGTCGAATCATCGTCAGAAAACATTCACCGCCGGTGAACTTTTCCGGCGACGATTTTTTTCACACCGCAAGGAGCGTCTGGAGGAGATCTACAACTTTTCCCAAAACACCGGAGCCAGAAAACCATCCACGCACCGCCCACGTGCGTTTTTCCGGCCGGCGACTGCATCTCACGCGCCGGCACGTGAGCCACTTTCCGGCGACGTGCTTCCTACTCCAAGCTCGCCTGACGCCGACTAGCCACCCTACGTACCTGTTTCTGCCATCCAAGCCCTGCACGTGCCTCTTTTGGGGTCCTTTTGCCTCCGCGAGCCCTCCGATCAGTTTTTCCGACGTCCTCCGGCTATTTTTCCTCAACTCCAATCCCTGTACGTGCCTTGGGAAGTGTTCTTCTACCTTTCCGGTCCATGACAAAATACGGAATGGCATCATCACAAGTATCCAGCATCACGTCACCAGAATTAGGAGGCAGATCTGAAGTTCCAAACCTTGGTGGCAGTGATTCCTCTCCTATTCTCATCACAGGACACAAATTAAATGGCCATAACTATTTACAGTGGTCACAATCTGTGTTGCTGTTCATTTGCGGTAAAGGAAAGGATGAGTACCTCACTGGAGAAACAGCCATGCCAGAAACTACAGAACCGGGTTTCAGGAAGTGGAAGATTGAAAATAGCATGATCATGTCATGGCTTATCAATTCCATGAACAATGATATAGGTGAAAATTTCTTGCTGTTTAGGACTACAAATGACATATGGGATGCAGCCAAAGAAACTTACTCAAGTTCTGAAAATATTTAAGAACTTTTTCAGGTTGAATCAGCCCTACATGACTTCCGCCAAGGAGAGCAGACAATTACTCAGTATTACAACACACTCACAAGGTACTGGCAGCACCTTGACTTATTCGAGACTCACTCATGGAAATGTCCTGATGATGCAGCAACATACAGGAAAATTGTGGAACAAAAGAGACTGTTCAAGTTTTTCCTAGGACTAAACAGGGAATTGGATGATGTTAGAGGCCGAATCATGGGCATTAAACCCCTGCCAAGTCTCAGGGAGGTTTTTTCAGAGGTTAGGCGTGAAGAAAGTAGAAAGAAAGTGATGATGGGATCCAAAGAGCAACCTGCCCCAACATTGGATGCCTCTGCCCTTGCTACTCGGTCATTTAATAGTAGTGGTGGAGATCGTCAGAAACGGGATAGGCCTTGGTGTGATTATTGTAAGAAACCAGGCCATTATAAGGAGACTTGCTGGAAGCTTCATGGCAAACCGGCTGATTGGAAACCAAAGCCACGGTCTGACAGAGATGGCAGAGCACACGTGGCTGCCAACTCTGAGAGCACATCTGTTCCCGAGCCGAGTCCATTCAACAAAGAGCAGATGGAGATGCTATAGAAACTATTAAGCCAAGTTGGCAATGGCAGTACTACCGGTGTAGCCTTCACTGCTAATCGAGGAGGAATGAAGTCGTGGATAGTGGACACAGGTGCTTCTGATCACATGACAGGAGATGCTGCCATTCTTCAAAATTACAAGCCAAGTAATGGTCATTCATCCGTCCATATTGCTGATGGTTCAAAGTCAAAAATTGCCGGGACAGGTTCTATAAAACTTACTAAAGACTTATATCTTGACTCTGTCCTCCATGTTCCAAACTTGGATTGTAATCTTTTGTCCATTAGCAAATTGGCTCGTGATCTCCAATGTGTTACTAAATTTTATCCAAACTTGTGTGTTTTTCAGGACTTGAAATCGAGGAAGATGATTGGCAGTGCTGAACTGTGTTCCGGGCTCTACCTCCTCTCATGTGGCCAATTCTCAAACCAAGTCTCTCAAGCAAGTTGCGTACAGTCTCAGAGTATGTTAGAGTCTTTCAATTCTGTGTCAAATTCTAAGGTCAATAAAGATAGTGAGATTATAATGTTACACTATCGCCTTGGTCATCCTAGCTTTGTTTACCTTGCAAAATTGTTTCCCAAATTATTTATCAATAAAAATCCAGCATCTTATCACTGTGAAATTTGTCAGTTTGCAAAGCATACTCGAACAGTCTATCCTCAAATTCCATACAAACCTTCGACTGTTTTCTCTCTAGTACATAGTGATGTGTGGGGTCCCTCCCGGATAAAAAATATTTCTGGCACTCGATGGTTTGTGACATTCGTTGATGATCATACACGGGTAACATGGGTTTTCCTTATGAAAGAAAAGTCAGAGGTCGGGCACATTTTTAAAACCTTCCATCTTATGGTTCAAAATCAATTCAATTCCAAAATTCAAGTCCTCAAGTCAGATAATGCTAAGGAATACTTTACTAGTAGTCTCAGTACTTGTCTTCAAAATCACGGCATTATCCACATAAGTTCTTGCGTTGACACCCCACAACAAAATGGGGTGGCTGAACGCAAGAATAAACATCTCTTGGAGGTTGTCCGGTGCCTTATGTTTTCCTCTAATGTTCCAAACTATTTATGGGGGGAAGCTATTCTCACAGCTACTTATTTGATTAACCGTATGCCATCCAGAGTGCTTACCTTTCAATCCCCACGTCAACTTTTCTTAAAACAATTTCCTCATACCCGTGCAGCCTCTTCTGATTTGCCACTCAAAGTATTTGGTTGCACGACATTCCTTCATGTGTATCCTCAAAATCATAGCAAATTTGCTCCTCGAGCCAATAAGTGCATTTTCCTAGGGTATTCTCCAACCCAAAAAGGGTACAAATGCTATTCTCCAACCAACAAAAGATTTTACACCAAAATGGACGTCTCTTTCTTTGAACATGTCTTCTTCTATCCCAAATCTCATGTTCGGGGGGAGAGCATGAATGAACATCAAGTTTGGGAGTCTCTTCTTGAGGCTGTACCTTCTTTTCACTCAAAGTCACCAAATCCTTTCCAATTCACGCCCACTGAGTTGTCCACACCCATACCGTCATCAGTCCAGCCAGCCCAGCACACAAATGTTCCTTCTCCTGTGACCATCCAGTCTCCCATGCCTATTCAACCTATAGCCCCACAACTTGCTAATGAGAACTTACAAGTTTATATCAGGAGGAGAAAAATACAGGAATTAGAGCACGGATCACAGTCAACATGTGGCTAATATATTGACTCCAATTCAAGTCTTCCTGAAGAGAACATAGGTGAGGATAGGGCTGGAGAGGTGTTAATTCCCAGCATTGATGATTCTACTCTGCCGATTGCATTGAGGAAGGGTGTTAGGAAGATGTATAGATCATCCAATTGGGAATTATGTTACAGATGAAGGGCTATCATCATCTTACAGAGCATTTGCTACTTCTCTTGATGATACTCAGGTTCCCAACACAATACAAGAGGCATTAAAAATTTCAGAATGGAAGAAGGCAGTACAAGATGAGATTGATGCACTTGAGAAGAATGGGACATGGACTATCACAGATTTGCCGATTGGGAAGAGGCCCGTGGGGTGCAAGTGGATTTTCACCATAAAATACAAAGCAGATGGATCAGTCGAGAGATTCAAGGCTCGTTTGGTAGCTAGAGGGTTTACACAATCCTATGGGATAGACTATCAGGAGACTTTTGCTCCTGTTGCAAAACTGAACACTATCAGGATTCTTCTCTCATTGGCTGTCAATCAAGATTGGTGCTTGCAACAACTGGACATAAAAAATGCGTTTCTAAATGGTGACCTAGAAGAGGAAGTCTACATGGAAATACCACCTGGTTTCGAAGGAAGTATGGCAAAGAATCAGGTTTGCAAACTCCAAAAATCCTTGTACGGCCTTAAACAATCTCCCCGAGCCTGGTTTGATAGATTCACAAAAGCAGTCTTGAAGTTGGGCTACAAACAAGGTCAGGCTGATCATACTCTATTTGTCAAGAAGTCTCATGCCAGGAAAATGGCCATATTGATAGTCTATGTGGATGATATTATTCTATCTGGGAATGATATGGAGGAATTACAGAATTTGAAGAAGTATTTGTCAGAGGACTTTGAAGTTAAAGACCTTGGAAATTTGAAATATTTCCTTGGTATGGAAGTGGCTAGATCAAGGAAGGGAATTGTAGTCTCTCAAAGAAAATACATACTCGATCTTCTTAAGGAGATCGGTATGCTTGGATGCAAACCAATTGATACTCCTATGGATAGTCAGAAAAAACTTGGTATCGAGAAAGAAAGTACACCGATAGACAGGGGAGATATCAGCAGCTCGTCGGGCGCTTGATTTATCTCTCACACACTCGGCCAGATATTGGCTTTGCAGTGAGTGCTGTAAGTCAATTCATGCACAGCCCCACTGAGGAACACATGGAAGCAGTCTACAGGATTCTTAGATATTTAAAAATGACACCAGGGAAAGGTCTATTCTTCAGAAAGACAGAGAACCGTGACACTGAAGTATACTCAGATGCGGATTGGGCAGGAAACATCATTGACAGGCGGTCCACTTTTGGATATTGTTCTTTTGTCTGAGGAAATCTTGTTACCTGGAGGAGTAAGAAGCAATCAGTTGTAGCCAGAAGTAGTGCAGAAGCTGAGTACAGAGCTCTTGCACAGGGAATCTGTGATGGGATTTGGATAAAAAGGGTTCTTAGTGAACTGAGGCAAACGAGTTCATCTCCAATTCTGATGATGTGTGATAATCAGGCAGCTATAAGCATAGCAAAGAACCCCGTGCATCATAACAGGACCAAGCACGTTGAGATTGACAGACACTTCATCACAGAGAAGGTGACTAGTGAGACGGTTAGATTGAACTATGTTCCTACCAAGCACCAAACCGCAGACATCCTCACCAAAGCTTTACCTAGGCCTAACTTTGAAGACTTAACTTGCAAGCTGGGATTATATGATATATATTCTCCAGCTTGAGGGGGAGTGTTGAAATTTGGCATTCAAAGTTAGGGTTTTTAATTTAGGAAAGTATTTTAGGAATAAAAAAGGAGAGATCATTTAGGATGATTCAGTTTCCTAATTTTAGGAGAGAATCAAGCTAGATTGATATTTTCTTATTCAGACATTTGTGTATATATATGTGTATGGTGTGTACCTAAAATCATCAATAAAGGAATTCAAAAATTCTTCAAAATGCTATGAACAACATAGAGTTGTGGTTTACATGAATTACTCTGAGTCATGAACTCAAGGCTTTTGATGCTATGAATAACATAGGGTTATGGAAGATATGTTCTACTCCAACTTGTGATTTTAGGGCTATGGATTTTATCAACAACTCAACATTATGGATGATACGGACAACTTGCGATCCCTTAAGCTCAATCCTCTATATGTTATGTTTAACTCAAGGTTGTGGATTAGATGAACGATTCTACATCATAAGCTAAGGGCTATGGATGACATGAACGACTTTGGATCATGGACTCAAGGCTCTAGATGCTATGAACAACACAGGGTTGTGGTTGACATGAACAACTCCAGGTCGTGAGCTCAAGGCTCTAGATGTAATGAAAAGCTTCAAGCTATGAAGGGCATAAATGACTCCAGATCATGAGCTCATGGCTCTAAATGCTGTGAATAGCTTAAGGTTATGGTTAACATGAATGAGTCTTGGTCGTAAGGTCAGGGCTCAAGATACTATGCACAATTTAGGGTTATGCTTGACAAGAATGAATTTGGGTTGTGAGCTTAAGGCTCTAAATGATATGAACAGCTCAGAGTTATGGATGATATGAATGACTAGGGATTACATGAGCTTAGGCCTCTAGATGCTATGAACAACTCAAGGCTGAGGATGATACAAATGATTCATGGTCATGATCATATGAGTCTAAATACTATGAATAGCTCAGGATTGTTGTTGACGTGAGCAATTCCGAGTCATGAGCTTAGAACTATAGATGCTATGAAAAGCTCCTGGGGTGTCAAAGACATGAATGACTCAAGGTCGTGAGCTCAAGGCTTTAGATGGTATGAACAACTTATGGTTGTGGTAGACATGAAGAACTTTGGGTCATGAGCTTAGGGCTCCAAATACTATGAAAAGCTCATGGTGGTGGTTGACATGAATGACTCCGGGTCATATGCTCAGGGCTTTAGATCCTATGAATAACTAACAGTTATGGATAATATTAATGACTCAAAATCTTATGAGCTTAGGCCTCTGCATGCTATGAAGAACTAAGGGTTGAGATTGATATGAATGATTCTTGGTCATGAGCCAATGAGTCTAAATGTTATGAACAACTCAAGGCTTTAGTTGACATGAATTAATCTAGATCGTTAGCTTAGGGTATTAGATGCCATGAAAAGCTTAGAGTTATGGATGACATGAATGACTCTAGGTTGTGAGCTTAAGGCTCTAAGCGTTATGAGCAACTCATGGTTGTGGTTGATATTGATGACTTTGGGTTGTGAGCACGTGGCTCTAGATTCTATGAAAAGCTCCAAGTTGTAATGGACATGAATGACTCCCAGTCGTGAGCTGAGGGATTTAGATGCTATGAACAACTCATGCTAGTGTTTGATATGAACGACTTTGGGTCCTGAGATTAGGGCTCTAGATGTTATTACCAACTTAGGGTTAAGGCTTATTGAAATGAATCTGGGTCATGAGCTCAGTGCTCTAAATGCTATGAATAGCTCAGAGTTGTGAATGATATGAATGACTCGGGATTCTATGAGTTAAAGCCTCTAGATGCTATGAACAACTTACGATTAAGAATGATACAAACAATTCTTGGTCGTGAGCCTATGTGTCTAAATGTTATCAACAGCTTAGGGCTGTGGATGACATGAACAACTCTGGGTCCTAAGCACAGGGCTCTAAATGCTATGAATAGCTCAGGGTTGTTATTGACATGAATGACTCTGAGTTGTGAGCTCAAGACTCTAGATGTAATGAATAGCTCAAGGCTATGGATGACATAAATGATTCCAGGTCATGAGCTTAGGGCTTTAGATGCTATGAACAACTCAGGCTGGTGGTTTACATGAATGACTCTTAGTTGTCAGCTTAGGGCTCTTAATGCTACGAACAACTCAAGGCTATGGATGACATGAACAACTTAGGGTTGGGAACTCAGGGCTTTAGATACTATGAGTAGCTCAAAGCTATGGTTGACATGAATGACTTAAATTTTTTAGCTTAGGATTCTAGATACTATGAACAGCTCAGAGTTGTGGTTTACATGAACGACTCTCGATTGTGAGATTAAGGATCTAAATGCTATGAACAACTTAGGGTTATAGATGATGTGAAAAACTACGAGTCATCAGCTTGGGGCTTTAGATACTATGAGTCACTCAAAGTTATGGTTGACTTGAATGACTACAGGTCATGAGCCTAGAGCTCTAGATGCTATACATAGCTTAACATTGTGGATGATATGAATGAATCAGGATCCCATGAGCTTAGACCTCTAGATACCATGAATAACTCAGGGTTATGGATAATATGAATGATTCTATGTGATAAGCTTAAGGTTGTGGATGACATGTATGACTCTAAGTCATGAGCTTAGAGCTCTAGATATTCTGAACTGCTAGGGGTTGTGGTTGACATGAATAGTCTTAAGTTGTGAGCTAAGTACTTTGGATGCTATGAAAAGCTCCAAGTCATGGTGGACATAAATGACTTCAAGTCGTGAGCTCAGGACTATAGATGCTATGAACACCTAAGGGTAGTGGTTGACATGAACAACTTTGGGTCGTGAGCTCAAGTCTCTAGATACTATGGACAACTTAGGCTATGGTTGACATGAATGACTTCGGGTCGTGAGTTTAGGGCTCTAGATTTTATGAATAGCTCAAAGTTGTGGATGATATGAACAACTCGGGAACCTGTGAGTTATGGCCTCTAGATGTTATAAACAACTTAGGGATTAGAATGATATGAACGATTCTTGGTCATGAGCCTAAGAGTTTAAATGTTATGAACAACTCAAGGTTATGGATGATATGAACGACTCTAGGTTGTAAGCTGAGGGCTCTAGATGCTATGAACAACTCAGGGTTATAATTGACATGAAGGACTTGGAGTTATGTGCTTCGGGATCTAGATGCTATGAACAACTCAAAGTTATGAATGATATGAACTACTTAAGATCCCGTGATCTTAGACCTCTAGATTCTATGAACAACTCAAGCTTGAGGGTGATATGAATGATTCTTGGTTGTGAGCCTATGACTCTAAATGCTAAGAATAGCTTAGGATTGTGCATGAGATGAATGAATCTCGATCATGAGCTTAGGACTCTGGATGCTATGAACAACCCAGGGTTGTGGATGATATGAATAACTATGGATTCGAAAAGCTCAGGCCTCTAGATGCTATGAAAAGCTCAAGGGTGTTAATTATATGAATGATTCTTAGTCGTGTGCCCATGGCTCTGAATGCCATGAACGGTTCATGGTTGTGAATGACATGAATGACTTTGGGTCGCTATGAACCATGAACGGTTCATGGTTAGCTCAAGGCTCTATATGTTGTGAATAACTTATTCCTTTAAATACTATGAATAGCTCAAGGCTATCGTTGACATGAACGACTTCAGATTGTGAGCTCAGAGCTCTAGATGCTATGAAAAGCTTAAAGTTATGGATGATATGAATAACTCGGGATCTTATGAGTTGAGGACTCTATATGCTATGAACAACGTAAGGCTAAGGATGATACAAATGATTCTTGGTCATGAGCCTATGATCCTAAATGTAATGAACAACTAAGAATTGTCGATGACAAGAATGACTACAGGTTGTGAGCTTAAGGCTCTAGATACTATGAATAGCTCAAGGTTATAATTGATGAAAAGGACTCAGAGTCATGTGCTCAGGGCTGTAGATGTTATGAACAACTCAAAGTTTTAGACGATATGAACGACTCAAGATTCCATGATCTAAGGCCTCTAGATGCTATGAACAACTCAATGATAAGGATGCCATGAATGATTCTTGGTTGTAAGCTAATGACTCTAAATGCTATGAATAGCTCAAGGTTGTGCATGAAAGGAATGACTCCCAATCATGAGCTTAGGACTCTGGATGCTATGAACAACTCAGGGTTGCAGATGATATGAATGACTATGAATCCTATGAGTTTAGGCCTCTCGATGCTATGAAAAGCTCATAGTTGTGGATGATATGAATAATTCTTGGTCATGTGCCCATGACTTTAAATGCTATGAATAGCTCTAGGTTGTGGATGACATGAATGACTATAGGCTGTGAGCTTAGGGCTTTGAATGCTATGAACTGCTCAGGGTTTTTGTTGATATGAACAACTCCAGGTCATGAGCTTAGGGTTTTAGATGCTATAGATAGCTCTAGGATGTGGATTACATGAACCACTTTAGGTCATGAGCTTAGGTCTTCAGATACTATGAACAACTCAAGGTTGTGGTTGACATGAATGACTTGGGGTTATGAGCTTAAGGCTCTAGATGCTATGAACAACTTAAGACCATGGATGACATGAGCTACTCTAGGTTGTGAGCTTAGGGCTATTGATGCTACAAGCAACTCAATGTTGTTGATCATATGAACGACTGAGGACCCCATATAAGCTCAAGCCTTTAGATGATAGGAATATTTCAAGACTATGGATTATATGATCGGTTCTATGTCATGAGGTTAGGACTATAGATGACATGAATAGCTCTACGTCGTGAGCTTAGGGCTTTGGATACTATGAACAACCCAAGGCTGTGATTGACATCAATGACTTTGAGTCATGAGCTCAAGGCTCTAGATGCTATGAATAGCTCAAGGTTGTGGATGATATGTACTACTCTAGGTCATGAGCTCAAGGTTATGGATGCTATGAACAACTCAACATTGTGGATGGTATCAGTGACTCGGGATCCCATGAGCTTACACCTCTAGATCTTATGAACAACTCAGGGTTGAGGATGACATTAATGATTCTTGGTCCTAAGCTAATGACTCTAAATGCTATGAATAGCTCAAGGTTATGGCTGACGTGAATGGTTCGGGGTCATGTACTCAAGCTTAGGGTTGTGGTTGACATGAAGAATTTGGGTTATGAGCTTAGGCCTCTAGATGCTATGAAAAGCTCAAGACTGTGGATGACATGAGCTATTCTAAATCATTAGCTCAGGGCCTTGGATGTTTGAAATAGCTAAGGGTTGTGGATGATATGAAAGATTCTTGGTCGTGTATCCATAGCTCTAAATGCTATGAACAATTCAAGGTTGTAGATGACATGAATGACTCTAGGTCGTGAGCTCAAAGCTCTGGATGCTATGAGCAACTTAGTCCTTTGGTTGATATGAACGACTTTGGGTCATGTGCTTTGGGTTCTAGATACTATGTACAAGTTAGGGTTGTGGATAACATAAATGACTCTAGGTCATGAGCTCAAGGCTCTACAAACTATGAACAACTCAAGGTTGTGGTTGACATAAACAAATCTAGGTCATGAGCTTAAGCCTCGACATGTTATGAAAAGCTCAAGGTAGTAAATGATATGAATGATTTTCCATAATGAGCTCAGAGCTATGGATGACATCAATGAATCTGGTTCGTGAGCTCAATGTTCTAGATACTACGAATAACTTAGAGTTATGGTTGACATAAATGACTTTGGGCTTTGATCTCAGGGCTCAACATGCTATGAGTAAATCAAGGTTGTAGACTACATAAGCTACTTCAAGTCATCAGCTTAAGGTACTACATGCTATGAACAACCCAACTTTGTGTATGATATGAATGACTCGGGATCTTGTGAGCTGAGGACTCTAGATGCTTTGAACAGTTAAGTGTTATGGTTGACATGAACGACTCCGAGTCTTGAGTTCTAGGCTCTAGCTTCTATGAACAGCTTAGGGTTGTGGATGATATGAATGATTCATGGTCATGATCCCAATCCTCTAGATATTATGATTAGCTCAGGGTTGTGGATGACATGAAGAACTTCAGGTCGTGATCTTAAGGCTTTAAATGCTAAGAACAACTCAAGGCAGTGGTTAACATGAATGACTCCAGGTTATGATCTCAGTACTTTAGATGTTATTTACAACTCAGGGTTGTGAAGGACATGAACAACTCTGGGCCATGAGCTCATAGCTCTAGATGCTATGAACAACTCAAGCTTGTGGATGACATGAGCTACTTATGGTCATGAGCTAAGGGCTTTGGATGTTATGAACATGTCAGGGTTGTGGATGATATGAACAATTCTTGGTCAAGAGCCTAAGGCTCTAAATCTTATGAACAACTTAGGACTATAAATGACATAAACGACTCAAGGTCATGACCTCAGAGCACTAAATGCTATGAGCAAATCATGTTTATGGTCGATATGAACAACTATGAATCTTGAGCTCAAGGCTCTAGATACTATCAACATCTCAGGCCTGTGGTTAATATGAGTTACTTGATTCATGCCTAATTGGTGTCTCAGCTGATTTGTGTCCAACTGGTGCTCCTTAATTGAGGGAGTAATCAACAAAATTTATAACCTATTACACCATATACTAGGGTAGCAAAGACAAAGCTACTATAGCATAGTGGCTCTAGGATCGTTCACTGGGATGGGTTTTCACTTCACAAATGATATTAATTCAAAGCTGAATTGGTGCCTTTTCATTTCAAGGTTAGCTTTAAAAGAAAACATAAAGATGTTTGAAAAAGGATTGGTTTTAAGCTAACCAAAAATAGTAATAATTGATTTTACTTACAAAGAAAAGTGTCTCTTGGAGTTTCAGATCACTAGGCTCAGATTCCTTATACAAAAAGGGAGTTCCGGTCACTTGTTTCTTTTTCTCGCATTAGAGAATTAACATATAGTTCCTTCTCCAACCGGTGTTATACAGATGCTTCCCATTAATGGGTTCAAACACTAAATCCCTCTCACTGATGCATCTTGCAATGGCTCATACCTCTCACCTAGCACTTGCCATTCAAGGTGATCTTTAACCTTGGATTTCCTGTCAAAAGCTCGCAAGAGATAACTAATGGATGTCTCCTTGGAGTCCAAAAGCTTACCAAGTGTTGGCAATTCTAGAAAATCCTACCTTCAAGTCACCTCCCAAAGGCTCGCAAGGGGTAAACTAGTGAATCTCCATGGACGGAGATTACTTGCCTTACCAAGTGTTGGCCCAGGTGATTTAAAGACGTTTTAAGTTAACTAAAAAGATAAAAACCATTAACGGGTCACACTTTCTCTTCATTAAAAACTAAAACAACAAAACTTCCAATTTATGCATGTGGAAACTTACCCGACTTTCCTCACTCCAAGATACAAAGAGCCTAGCCTCTCATCCTCTGAGGAAAAATCCTCAGAGTTTGGTTGGCTAGAAAGAAAAAGAACGAGAAAACAAAAATATATATGAAAAGCAGAGCAAGTGCTCTGTATTTTACTTCCTTGCAAATTTGTACAAAGGATCCTCTCTTGACCCCTCCTCAAGAACAAGCTCCCGAGAGATATATATAAAGAAAATTACAAAACAAAATATCTGAGGTTATTCACCCCTTTTCCAAACTTAATAACTAAGGAATCCTATAATTGGTGGGTTACAAAGAGAAAATGGGGATTTAAACATCAAAAATCTGAAGCAAAATATCCAAAAGAGTCGGTGCAAATATCGGGAAGCACTAAAGACCATTTCGCAGGTGAAAACGAGGTCTGCGAGATTTCACAGATGTACAAAAAGGGCTGCGAAATTACTTCGCAACAACCGGTGAATTTCGCACCGCTGCGAAGTGGTCTTTCAGCTTGCGATGGTTGCTTTCCAACTTGTCGTGAAACTTCAGGGGAATTCCAAAGCACTGTGCAAAAAGGCTGCAAAATCATTTCGCAACAAAAGGGTGATTTCGCAGCCGAGCAAAATTCTTCCTTCAGCTTGGAGTGGTTGGCTTCCAATGGCTGTAACTTCCTCATTTCAGCTCCAAATCGTATACGGTTTGAAGCGTTGGATTTTTTACTTCCTGAGCTCTGAAATGGTATATAGCATGTAAAAAATGGACTTCGGGAAGTGCTCCAAAAGTGCGAAGGAAGACTGCAGCTGCTGTCCTCTGTTTTCCTCTTTGTTTTTCTCCTCTTTGCTTCTCTCCTTGCATTCCGGATTTGCTTATGGCAAAGGACTTCAAAGCTTTGGTTCTTCATGCTTCTGCTCTTTCCATTGCTTTGCCAAGGATTCCAAATAACTCTCCTCAATCTCATATTGCTTTGGTGATCAAAAAGCTATCAAAAACACCAAAACTTACACAATTTGATTAGAATTGATTGCAAGGGTCCTTAACATGTCAATTGGGTTAAAAGGCAATAACTAATACTCAAAAGTGTTTAAAAGGATTAATTACAAGCTACAAAATAGCACTTTTTGAGTACTAATCATTACTCTACATCTTGAGCTCATGGCTCTAAAATCTATGAATAGCTTAACGTTTTGGACGATATGAACGACTCAGAATCCTTTGAGCTCAAGCCTTTAGGATCTATGAATAACTTAGGGTTTTGGATGATATGAATGATTCTTAGTCATAAGCCCAAGGCTCTAAATTTTATGACCTAGTAAGGGTTATGAATACATAAATCACTCAAGGTTGTCAGCTTAGGGCTCTTCATGCTATGAACAACTTAGGATTGTAATTGACATGAATGACTCTATGTTGTCAACTTAGGGCTCTAGATGCTATGAACAACTTAGAGTTATGGATGATACGAATGACTTAGGATCTTGTGAGCTATGGTATCTAGATGCTTTGAACATCTCAAGGTTGAGGATGATATGAACGATTTTTGGTCATCAGCATATGACACTAAATGTTATGATCAACTCAGGGTTGTGGATGACATGAGTGACTCAAGGATGTGAGCTCAAAGCTCTAGATGTTATGAACAACTTAGGCTTGTGGATGATAAGAACGACTCCAGGTCATGAGCATGCATGCCATGAGCTCATGGTTTTGGATGCTATGAACTACTTGGGGTTGTGGATGATATGAACAACTTGAGATCCTATAAACTCAAGCCTCTCGATACTATGAATAGCTAATGGTTGTTAGTGATATGAACGATTCTTGGTCATAAGCCCAAGGCTCTAAATGTTATGAACAACTAAAGGTTGTGGATAACATGAATGACTGAAGATCATATGCTTAGGGCTCTGGTTGCTATGACCAACTTACGGATCTCAATGCAATGAATAAATCAAAGTTGTTGATGATATTAATGTCAGGTGTTCTTGTGAGATTAGGCCTCTAGATGCTACGAATAGCTCAAAGCTATGTAAACATGAAGGACTCTAAGTCGTGAGCTCTATGAACAACTTAAGGTTGTGGATGAGATGAACGACTCAAGATCGTGAGTTTTAGGCTTTGGATGCTAAGAATAGCTCAAGGCTTTGGATGACATGAACAACTCTGGATCGTGAGCTGAATGCTTTAGATGTTATGAACAACCTAGGGTTATGGTTGACATGAACGGCTCTGGCTCATGAGTTAAGGGCTCCTGATTTGTTCCTAATTGGTGTCTCAACAGATTCGTGTCCTTTCAATGGTCCCTGACAGTGGTGCCATTTAATTCGTGTCCAGCTGGTGTCCCTTGATTGTGGTCCTCAGAAGGGAGTAATCAACAAAATTTATAACCTATTACACCATGTACTAGGATAGCCTTAGTTAGCATAGCATAGTGGCTCTAGGGTCGTTCACTGGGATGGGTTTTCACTTCACAATTGATATCAATTCAAAGCTGAATTGGTGCCTTTTCATTTCAAGGTTAGCTTTAAAAGAAAACATAATCTTTGGTGGAAAAGGTTTGGTTTTAAGCTAACCAAAAATAGTAACTGATTTTAATTACAAAGAAAAGTGTCCCTTGGAGTTTAGATCACTAAGCTCAGATTCCTAATACAAAAAGGGAGTTCCGATCACTTGTTTCTTTTCCTCGCATTAGAGAATTAACATATAGTTAATTCTCTAACCGGTGTGGTACAGATGCTTCCCCTTAATGGGTTCAAACACTAATTCCCTCTCACTGATGCACCTTGCAATGGCTCATGCCTCTCACCTAGCATTTGCCATTCAAGGTGATTCTTTAACCTTGGATTACCCGTCAAAAGCTCGCAAGAGATAACTAATGGATGTCTCCTTAGAGTCCAAAAGCTTACCAAGTGTTGGCTATTCTAGAAAATCCTACCTTCAAACCACCTCCCAAAGGCTCGCAAGAGATAAACTAGTGCATCTCAATGGATGAAGATCACTTGCCTTACCAAGTGTTGGCCCAGGTGATTTAAAGGCGTTTTAAGTTAACTAAAAAGATAAAAACCATTAACGGGTCACACTTTCTCTTCATTAAAAACCAAAACAACAAAACTTCCAATTTATGCATGAGAAAACTTACCCGGCTTTGTTCACTCCAAGAAACGAAGAGCCTAGCCTCTCATCCTCTGAGGAAAAATCCTTAGAGTTTGATTGGCTAGAAATAAGAAGAACGAGAAAACAAAAATATATCTGAAAAGCAGAGCAAGTGCTCTGTATTTTTATATGTCTTACTTATACAAAAGGTTGTCTCCAAGAAAAGGCTCCCGAGATATATTGTATGATGAAAATGACAAACTATATATAAGAGGTTATTCACCCTTTGTTCTTACTTAAAGACCAAGGAATCCTATGATAGGTGGATTACAAGGAGAGTTTGGGGATTTAGACATCAAATATCTAAAGCAAAATATCTCAAAATGTCGGTCGGAAATATCGGGAAGCTTCAAGAGAAATTTTGTTGCACTATGCAAAATGGAGACTTGGTCGTCAGTATTATCAGAGTTTGCTTTTTTATTATGGGCATAAATGGATCCGGCGAATTGCGAGTGTCTAACGAGCCAAGCTGTTCGGGAAATCTGAATTGTCGGCCGCGAATGCTCTCCGGGTAAGCGCTATCAGAGTATCCGGACATGTCTGATCGGGGAAGTTGAAACACCCTCCTCTCCCATCCGGCGTCAGGCGCCGGATGTGAAATATCCGATCAGAGGATCCAGACATGTCTGATCGGATAAAATTCCGGACGCGAGATATCCGGAGAAGGTGGAATGTCGGCTAGATAGAATTCTTCCCCGGGTGGAATGAGTTATGTCGCGCGTCGCAAGGGGGACAGTCTGCGTGTGCAAGGTGTAGGGACCCCTCCCCCTGATGACACGGAGCGCGCATCGCTATCCGAAGTAACTCCATCCGGATTCCCCAAGAGAGAAGCACATGGCACTCATGAACATCACACCCCGAACGATAGCATACCATATCCGGATATGTTGTCCAGATCATTGACTAAAGTGAGCAAGCCTTGCTACTTCATTCCGAAAGCCTACCACAGCCCACGTTCCGCCGCCCTCCAATGGTGTGTCCGGACGCCCTGTCCGAACATCTTTTGCCATGGATTCCAAAGAACTCTCCTCAATCTCGGATTACTTTGGTGATCAAAAAGCTATCAAAACACCAAAACTTAACACAATTTGATTAGAATTGATTGCAAGGGTCCTTAATATGTTAATTGGGTTAAAAGGTGATAACTACTACTCAAAAGTGTTTAAAAGAGTTAATTACAAGCTATCAAATAGCACTTTTTGAGTAGTAATCAGCTCCAGATGCTATGAACAGTTCAAGGATGTCCATGACATGAACGACTTTGTTTGGTGAGCTCAAGGCTCTAGATGCTATGAACAACTGAAAGTTGTGGATGATATGAACGACTCGAGATCCCGTAAGCTCAAGCCTTTAGATGCTATGAACAACTTAGGGCTCTGGGTGATATGAATGATTCTTGGTCGTGAGGAGAAGACTTCAAATGTTATGAACAACTAAGGGTTATGGATGACATGAATGACTCAAGGTCATGAGCTTAGGGCTCTAAATGCTATGTATAGCTCTTGACTATGGATGACATGAACGTCTTAAGTTCATGAGTTCAGTGCTCTACATGTTAGGAATAACTTAAGGTTGTGGATGATCTGAATGACTCCAAGTCATGAGTTCAAGGCTGTCGATGCTATGAATAGTTCAAGTATGTGGATGGCATAAACGACATCGTGTTGTGAGCTCAGGGATCTAGATGCTATGAACAACTCAGGGCTTTAGATGATATGAACGATTCTTGGTCTTGAACTTAAGGTACTAAATGTTATGAACAACTTAGGGTTATAGAGGACATCAACTACTTAAGGTTGTGATCTCAAGGCTCTAGATGATATAAACATATAAGGTATATGGTTGACATGAATGACTCTGGAATGTAAGCTTAGGGCTTTAGATACTATGAAAAGCATAGGACTAAGGATGACATGAGTTACTCCATGTCGTGAGCTCATGGCTTTGGATGCTATCAACTTCTTGAGGTTGTGAATGATATGAACAACTCGGGATCCTGTGAGTTCAAACCTTTAGGTGCTATCAATCGCTTCAAGTTATGGATGATATAAATGATTCTTGGTCGTGAGCAATAGAGGGATTTGGATGACATAAATGACAAAAGGTCATAAGCTTAGGGCTCCGGATGCTATGAATAGCTCAAGGCTCTAGATTCTATGAACAACTCAAAGTTATGGATGATATGAATAACTTAGGATCCTGTGAGCTTAGGCCTCTAGATGCTATGAATAGCTAAGGGTTGTAGATGACAAGAAGGACTCCAAGTCATGAGATCATGGCTTTAAATGCTATGAACTGCTCTAGGCTATGGATAATATGAATGACTCAAGGTTGTAAGGTCAGAGCTCTAGATGTTAGCAATAGTTCAGGGTTATGGATGACATGAAAAACTCTAGGTCATGAGCTCAAGGCTTTAGATCCTATGAACAACCCAAGGTTGTGGTTGACATGGACTACTTTGGGTTGTGAGCTAAGGACTCTAGATGTTATAAACAATTTAGGAATGTGGATGACATGAATGACTCTATATCATGAGCTCAAGGCTCTAAATGCTATGAACAACTCAAAGTTGTGGATGATATGAAAAACTCATGATCCCGTAAGCTCAGGCCTCTAGATGCTATAAACGACTCAGGGCTTTGGAAAATATGAGCGATTCTTGGTCATGAGCATTAGACTCTAAACGTTATGAACACCTCAGGGCTATGGAAAAGAGGAACGACTCATGGTCATGTGCTCGAGGCTTTAAATGATATGAACAACTCAGGTCTGTGGTTGACATGAATTGCTCTAGGTCATGACCTAAGGGCTCTAGTGTTAGGATAGAGCCTTTAAAAACATGACATGATATTATAAATTTGGAATTCATTATTTATTTAATGATGTTTTAGTTTCACTATTATCCATCCTTATTCCATGTATTATACTCTATGAGCATTCTTGCCTCAACCTTTTGCATTGTACATGACTTAGGTTTCCACCAAGCTACTTCATGGTATTGTCTCTCAACCTTGAGAAAATATCGAGCTTGTTCTAAAAATAGTAGTGTCTTTAACCTATGAGTAAGATTGTAAGGTTATCATATATTCCCTATGGATTGGGTTACTATTAATGAAAGCCGGTAACAATAGGTATTCTCAATAAAGGCACCATGATATCTCTTGGTATTGAGATAGAGTGTCCCATTAAGTGATCCTAAGGAGGTGTATTCATGGAAACTATAGCCATAGTAGTTCCTTAGGTTGAACTTGACACAATAGATAACTTTCACCTAATAGGAGGATCTATAACTCAAGGATGGTAGAGGTAGTCTTGAAAGACTGATAACTTTCACCTTGTTAGACTATAGACACTAGTTCATGGGGAGACTTAACACAATAGATACCAGGTCACAGACCCGAGCACTTGGTGTCTCGTTCTTATTTACCTAGGAAACTAAAGTTTAGTTGATTCTCTATAGTGGGATGTTTAATCAACTTTAGAATTGGATTCTAAGGGAGCCAATATTCTTATAGGTCCCAACGGTCCCCGCTCTAAGCTTATATACTTTGTTGGCATGGGTTATGAGGATCGAATTGGCTCTAAGTTCACTTTTGTGTATATAGGCATTTTGGTAATTACATAAGGTTGTGTATGGGTAAGTGAACAAGGTCTCTGGATTGGATTAAGGATTAATTAGTTGGCCCTATTGGGTTAATTAATCAATTATAACCCATTTTGTGTTAGATTAAGTAACCCAAGCCCATGTGGGCTCAAGTCACTTAAGCCCACTTAGGAACCCTATAAATACCCCCTAAAGGTTAGGGTTTCCATAGCTTTTGTGTTCCACCATCAACAGAGGTAGAGAGCCCTAGCCTCCACCCTCTTTTCCTCTCCATCGAAAGTGTGTCAAAATCAAGGTTTGAGTCATCAAGTGGAAGACTTCTATAATTTTGATCTTCATCTTCACCATGTGGATTTGATTCGGGAAAATCTAAATTTAAGGAATGGTTTTTGTTAGCACTTTTTGAATCCTTTTGAAGTATAAAAATGTTATTTTTTTAACTATGCATAGAATTTTAAAAAAGCCTAGAATAGTCATACATGATTCATCCCCAATTAGTGTATCATTTGATTCAATCCTCAGACGGGAGTTATCAACAAAATTTATAAAACCTAAAACACCTTACACTAGGGTAGCATAGCTAACATAGTATAGTGGCTCTAGGATCATCCACAAAGATGGGTTTTCATCGTATAAGTGACTTTGGTGAAGATAATGAAATGGTGAATTTTCTTATGAAAGTTAGCTTTAAAAGAAAATAGAATTGTGGGTGAAAAAGGTTGATATTAAGTTAAACAAAAATAACAAATAAAATTAACTACAAAGAAAAGGTCTTTTGGAGCTTCAGGTCACTAGGATCGAGTTCCTCAGGTAAAAGGGGAGATTCTGGATCTTTTCCTCGCATTGGGGATTTAACCAATAGTTATTTCCCGAACTGGTGTGGTACAGTTGCTTCCCACTACTGGTTTCAACATTAAAACCTCTCACTGACTCATCTTGCAATGGTTCATACTTCTCACCTGGTATTGGCCATTCAAGGTGATCCTTAACCTTGGATTACCCTTCACAAGCTCGCAAGAGATAACTAATGGATGTCTCCGAGGAGTCCAAAAGCTTACCAAGTGTTGGCTATTCTAAGTAATCCTACCTTTAAACCACCTCCCAGAGGCTCGCAAGAGATAACTTAATGGATCTCTATGGACTAAGTCCAAATGCTTACCAAGTGTTGGCCTAGGTGATTTTAAGGGATTTTAAGTTAACTAGAAAAATAAAAACCATTAACGGGTCACAACCTCCTTTCATTTAAACTAAAACAAGGAAAACTCCCATTTTTGTATCTGGATCCTTTACCTATCTTCCTTTACTCTAAGAAACAAAAAGTCTAGCCACTCATCCTCTCAGAGAACGTCCCTAGAGGGTGTTTGGCTAGAAAGAAAATAAAAGACAAAATTAGAAGGTAAGGCAAAGCAAAGCTCTGTATTTTACTTTCTAATAAGAATGTACAAGTGATCCCCCAAGAACTTCTTCCGAGATTCTGAGATATGGATCCATTACAAAAGAAGATATTCTAAGACATATATAGAGAGATCTTTGCAACCCCTCACTAAAATATCCTAAATATCTAAAAACAAAATATCTTCAGCTGATTACAATATCTAAAAATATCTTCAGCTGATTACAAGGAGAGAATGGGTAATTACACAAAATATCTTGAAATAAAAATCTAATGGAGTCGGCAGGAAAATATCTGAAATTTACATAGGGAGAATTTCGCAAGGTTGCGAAAAATTCGCAAGGGGTTACGAAATTGATATCTTTAGTTTTGGTTTCGCAAGCCTTGTGAAACTTATTTTCACCAGTTTCGCAAGGGAAAAAGGGCTTGCGAAAATTTCGCAACGCTGAAAGGTGGGTTGCGAAATTCCTTCAGCACAGTTCACTCTCTATCCTGCAGCATGCACTCCTCTTAGCCATTTTGCAAGCTTGCAAAAATTTCGCAAGGCTAAAAGGTGGGTTGCAAAATTGTTGGATGTTAGATTCCTTCTCTGATTCTCTTCCTTGCTCACTTAATTGATTTGGCAAAGGCTTCGAAGCTTTCGAAGACTTGGATTCTTCATGTTTTGAGCTTCAATTGGCTTTGCCATGAACGAAACGAAGTGCTCCCTCATTCTTGGCTCATTTTAATGATCAAAAAGCTATTTAACAACACCAAAACTTACCAAAAATTGATTAGTATACTTGCAAAGGTCCTTAATGTGCCAATTGGGCTAAAAGGTATTAATTACTACTCAGAAGTGTGTGAAAAGAGTTAATTTCGGGCTATAAAATAACACTTTTTGAGTAGTAATCAATACATATTCATAACCTGATCCAGACTTGGGAAACGGAGATATTTGGATTTTTCCCATTAGTTAACTCAAGGGTTGGGATGTTATGAACAACTTTGGGTTGTGGATGATATGAAAGACCTTGGGATCCTATAAGCTTAAGCCTCTAGATGACATGATCAACTCAAGGGTGTGGATGATATGAACAATTCTTGGTCATGAGCCTTAGGCTTGAAATGTTATAAAAAACTCAGGGTTATAGATTACATGAATAGCTCAAGGTCGTGAGCTCAGGGTTCTAAATGCTATGAACAGCTCAGGGTTGTGATCTCAGGGCTCTAGATGTTATTAATAGCTCAAGACTATGGATGATATGTGCTACTCTGGGTCATGAGCTCAAGGCTATGGATGCTTGGAATAGCTCAACATTATGGGTGATATGAATGACTCAGGATCCCATGAGCTCAAGCCTCTAAATGATATGAGCACCTTAGGGATGTAAATGATATGAACGATTCTACGTCATGAGCTCAAGGTTGTGCATGACATGAAAAAATCTAGGTCATGAGTTCACAACTTTAGATACTATGAACAACTCAAGGTTGTGGTTGACATGAACCACTTCAAGTCGTGAGCTTAGGGCTCTAGATGCTACAAAAAGCTCAGAGTCCTAGATGATATGAATAACTTAAGATCCTATGAGTTCAGGCCTTAAGATGCTATGTACACCTTAGGGTTAGGGATGATATGAACATCTCAAGGCTATAATGAACATGAACAACTTTGGGTCATGAGCTCAAGGCTCTAAATGTTATGAACAACTTAGGACTCTAGATGTTATTAACAGCTCAGGGTTGTGGATGACATGAACAACTTTAGGTTGTGAGCTCAAGGCTATAGATGCCATGCACAGCTCAAGGCTATGGTTGACATGAATGACTCTGGTTCGTGAGCTCCAAGCTCTAGATGCTATGAATAACTCAAGGTTGTGGATCATATGAGCTAGTCTAGATTGTGAGCTCGGGCTATGGATGCTATGAATAATTCAACTTTATGGATGATATGAACGACTTGGAATCTTGTGAGCTCAGGCCTCTAAATGCTATAAACAGCTCAGGGTTGTGGATGAGATGAATGATTCTTAATGATGAGCTTATGGCTCTAAATGCTGTGAACATCTCAGGTATGTGGATAACATGAATGACTTCAAGTTGTGAGCTTAAGGCTTTAGATGCAATGAACAACTCAGGGCTATCATTGACATAAACGACTTTGGGTTATGACCTCAACAATCTAGATGCTATGCACAACTCAAGGTTGTGGATGATATAAACAACTTGGCATCCCATGAGCTCAGACCTCTAGATGGTATGAATAACACAGCGGTGTAGATGATAGGATGATTCTTGGTTGTGAGACCGTGGCTCTAAAATACTATGAACAACATATGCCTATCTTTTAAATGAATGACTCTAGGTTGTCAACTCATTACTTTAGATGCCATGAACAACTCAGGGTTGTGGATGACATGAATGACTTTAGGTCATGAGCTTAGGGCTTGTGATGCTATGAATAGCTCATGGTTTTGGATGACATGAACAACTTTGGGTCGTGTGCTTAGGACTCTAGATACTATGAAAAACTCAAGGCTATGGTGGACATGAATGTCTCTGGGTTGTCAGCTTAGGGCTCGTGATGCTATGAATAGCTCATAACTTTAGATGACATGAACAACTCTATGTTGTGAGCTCAAGGCCTTAGATGCTATGAATAAAACAAGGTTGTGGATGATATGAATGACTCTTCCTCATGAGTTTAGGGCTTTAGATACTACGAATAGCTAAGGATTATGGTTGACATGAATGACTCTAGGTCGTGAGCTTAAGACTATAAATGTTATGAACAAGTGAAGACTTTAGATGATATGTGCTACTTTGAGTCACGAGCTCAAGGATGTGGATACTTTAAACAACTCAACATTATGGATGATATGAACGACTTAGGATCCTGTGAGATCAAGCCTCTATATGCTATGAGTAGCTCAGGGTTATGGATGATATGAATGATTTTGCATCATGAGTTGAGGGTTGTGGATGACATGAACGACTCTCGATTATAAGCTCACAGTTTCAAATACTTTGAATAGCTTAAATTTGTGGTTGACATAAACGAGTAAGGGTTGTGAACTTAAGGCTCTAGATGCTATGAGCAGCTCAAAGCTACTGATAATATTAACAACTCAGGATGTTATAGGCTCAAACCTCAAGATGCTATGAACAACTCATGGTTGAGGATGATATTAATGATTCTTGGTGGTGAGCCTATGGCTCTAATTTCTATAAATAACTCAGAGTTATGGATGACATGAACGGCTCCAGGTCGTGAGCTCAAGGATCAAGATGCTATGAATAGCTCAGGGCTATGTATGACATGAACAACTTTGGGTCGTGGGCTTATGGCTCTAGATGCTATGAATAGCTCAGGCCTATTGATGACATGAATGACTCAAGGTCGTCTACTCAAGGCTTTAAATGTTATGAACAGATCAAAGTTGTGGTGGACACCAACGATTTTAGGTCATGAGCCTAAGGCTCTAGATTCTATGAAAAACTTAAGGTCGTGGATTACATGAATGGCTTCTAGTTGTGAGCTTAGGGCACTAGATGCTATGAACAACTTAGGGTTGCGGATGACATGAACTACTTTGGGTTGGGAATTTAGAGCTTTAGATGCTATGAATCGCTTAGTGCTATGGATGACAAGAACAACTCTGAGTGGTGTGCTCTGGGCTCTAGATGCTATAACAACTCAGGGTTGTGGTGGACATCAATGACTCCGGGTCATGAACTAAAGGCTTCAGATGCTATGAAAAGTCAAGGTTAGGAATGACATGAACGTATTTGGGTCATGATCTTAGGGGTCTAAATTTTATGAAAAGCTTAGGGCTATAAATGACATGAAAGATTTTGGGTCATGGGCTTAGGAGTTTAAAGGCTATGAACAGCTTGGGGTTATTGATGACATGAACGACTCTGGCTCATGTGCTTAAGGATTTAAATGGTATGAATAACTCAAGGCTATGAATGATATGTGCCGCTCTGAGTCATGAGCTCAAGGCTATGGATGCTTTGAACAACTAAGCATTGTGAATGATATGAATGACAAGATATCCTATGAGCTAAGGCCTCTAGATGCTATGAGCAGCTTAGGGTTGTGGATGTGATTACTACCTAAAAAGTGCTATTTTGCACCTTTAAGTCATTATGTTTTAAGCACTTTTGTGTAGTAGTTCTCCATTTTTATTCCAATTGGCATGTTAAGGACCTAGCAATGACTTCTAATCATATTTGTGGCTAGTTTTAGTGTTTTGACAGCTTTTTGGATCATTAAGACAAGCCAAGCAAAGGAGAGAAGCAAAGAGGAGAAAAGCAAAGAGGAAAACAGAGTGAAGAAAACAGAGGACAGCAGCTGCAGTCTTACTTCACACTTTTGGAGCACTTTCCGAAGTCCATTTTCTACATACTATATACCATTTCAAAGCTCAGGAAGTCAAAAATCCAACGCTTCAAACCGTGTATGATTTGGAGCTGAAATGAGGAAGATATGGCCTTCAGAAGACAACTGCTCCAAGCATGTGAGAATTTCGCACAACAGCCCAAGCTTGTGCGAAATTCGCACAACACCTTCCCCTTGTGCGAAACTCACACAACACCTTCTCCTTGTGCGAAATTCACACAGCAGCCCATGCAAGTGCAAAATCTCCTCTGTTTTTGCCGACTCCACATGAGATCTTTTCTTATGTATTTTTTATGTAAATTCCTTTCTTATCCTTGTAACTAGCTAATCACAGGCTTTGCTTTTGTAAAGACTATAAGAGGGGTGGAAATCATCTCTCGACCATGTGTTATGTTTTACACTTAGTGAAATACAGGGCTCTCATTTTTTCCTTTTCTCTCTACTATTTTCTTTTTCTTGGAAGCCAAACAACCTCTGAGGATGTTTTCCCAGAGGATGAGAGGCTAAACTTTTGGTTTCTTGGAGTGAAGGAAGCTAGGTGAAAAGTTCAGATGCAAAGGTGGAAAACTCTCTTGCATTAAATACAGGTAGTTGAAGTTCATAAATGGCTTTTAAATCTAAAGTTTTGCTTTAAATCCCTTCGAATCACTTTGAATGGCCAATACATGGTAAGCTTCAGGTCTCTGTGGATGCTTATTGCTAGATCCATATCAGTCCATTAGTTATCATGTACGAGCCATTAGAAAGTGACTCAAGGTGAACACCCACAGTGTCTAAAGCCATTAATGGAACTTGACTACCATTTCTATTGACTTTTTATGGATTAAATCTTCATTGTTAAACCTATACCAGTTCGGGAAACAACCATCCTTTATGTTGTTGTCCCCAATGCGAGAAGAAAAATCCAGAATTTCCACTTTGCATTCTGAACTTGATCCTAACAACCCTTAGCTCCAGGAGACTTTCTTTCTTCCATTTTTATCTAGTTCTATATTAGTTTAGTTTCAAACACCACTTTCAAAACAAATTTTATTTTCTTTTAAACTTTAAGTTTTTTATAAAGGAACTCATCAGACTCAGTTTCTAATCTTGAGTATATCACTGGTAGAATGAAAACCCATCCCAGAGTTCGACCCTAGAGCTGCTATACTATAGTAGTTTTGCTACGCTAGTATGAGGTCATAGGATTTATAAATGTTTTTTATTAAAATACCCAACTGAGTACGAATCAGGATGATATGAATTATTTTGCATCATGAGCTAAGGGTGGTGGATGGCATGAATGACTCTGAGTTGTGAGCTAACAACTCTAGATACTATGAACAACTCAAGACTATGGTTGACATGAATGACTTCGGGTCATGAGCTCAAGGCTATGGATGCTATGAGTAGCTCAGGGTTTTAGATGATATGAACGACTTAGGATCCCATGAGCTCAGACCACAAGATAGTATGAACAACTTAGAGCTATGGATAATATGAATGATTCTTGGTCGTGAACTTATGGCTTTAATTTCTATTAATAGCTCAGGGTTGTGGATAACATGACGATTCCATGCCGTGAGCTCACAAATCTAAATGCTATGGATAACCCAAGGCTTATGATGACATGAACGATTTCGGGTTGTAAGCTTAGGAGTCTAAATTCTATGAATAGCTTAGGGTTGTTAATGACTTGAACAAATCCGAGTAGTGTGCTTAGGGCTTTAGATGATATGAACAACTCAAGCCTGGGGATGTGATTACTACCAAAAAGTGCTATTTTGTAGACCTAATTATAATGGTTTTAAGCACCTTTGGGTAGTAATCATATTCATTTAACCCAATTAATTCATTAAGGTCCTTAGTAATTGGTTTTAACCATTTTGTGGCAAGTTTACATGTTTATATCAGCTTATGAATCAATTCAAGCATACCAAATGATGGAGGAGCTACTTAGACAAGCCAACCAAAGAAGAAAAGCAAAGAAAAGCAAAGAAAAGCAAAGAGAAGCAAAGAAAAGCAAAAGAGAAGCAAAGAGAAGCAAGGAGGAAAACTGAGGACAGCAGCTGCAGTCTTCTTTGGCACTTTTGGAGCACTTCCCGAAGTCCATTTTCTACATGCTATATACCGTTTCAAAGCTCAGGAAGTCAAGAATCCAACGCTTCAAACCGTGTACGATTTGGAGCTGAAACGAAGAAGTTATGACCTTCGGAAGAAAACTGCTCCAGGTGTGCGAAAATTTCGCACACCTTCTGAATGGTGTGCGAATTTCGCACACCTCTCCAATGGTGTGCGAATTTCGCACACCCCTCCCCTGTTTTGCCGACTCCACACGAGATCTTTTATTTTGGATATTTTTGTATAAATTTCCATTCTTCTCCTTGTAATCCACCAATCATAAGATTTCTTAGCTAGGAAGGTTGGAAAAACTTCTCTATTTATACTCCTTTGCATCCGTTGAAACATAAGGAGAAAAATATGTAATATACCCATATACATAAATATATAAAGCTTTGTTTTTCTCTCTTCTCCGGTTCTTTTCCATTTCTATTTTCTTAGTAGCCAAACATCCTTGGTGGATGAAATCCCCAAGGATGAGAGGCTAACCTTTTAAGTTTCTCAAAGTATGGATGTTATGTGATGGCTTGGATGCATTCCCATGGAAATTTCTCGCACCCGGAAGGTAAGGTAGTCGTTTTTCATTAATGGTTCATTAATGCAAAGTTTAGTTTTTATTTCCATTAGACAACTTCCAATGGCCAATACTTGATAAGCTTTTGGATTTCTATCCATTAGTTATCTCCTACGAGCTATTGGAAGGTGAGGTTTTCAATTCCAAGTTTTGCATTAATCCATTAGAACCAATTTCAATGGCCATTGAAAGGTGAGTTTATCACTTGGAATGACTTTGAGTTGCCAATATTTGGTAAGCTTTTGGCTTTAGACCATTAGTTATCTCTTACGAGCCATTCAAAGGAAGTCTAAGGTGACTAACCATTGATGAAATTCACTACCATCTGTTTTGCCATTTTAAAGGATTAAAACTTGATTTGCTAAATCCATACCGGTTCGGGAAGCAAGCATCACCATAGTTGCAACCCCAACGCGAGGAGCCTATCCTGAGATTTCCAATTTGCATAAGAGCCGGAGCATAGCTATCCTATCTTTGAGAAACTTGTTTTTACACCCTTTCATTTTAGTCTTTAATGTTAGCTTAAATTAGTTTAAATCTTTCTAAATCATTTACATTTTCTTTTAAAGCTAACATCCATAAGAAAATCACCTATTTTCCTAATTTGAATATCACTTGTGTTTGCGAAAACCCTTCCCAGTGAACGATCCTAGAACCACTATGCTATAGTAGCTTGGCTACTTTAGTAATAGTATCTAAGGTATAAATTTTGTTGATATGCCTTTAAAGCTAAGCTACCATGAGTCGCATCAAATGGCGCCGTTGCCGGGGAAGGTGCCACAAGCACAGTGAAGCAACCATTAAGGGTAACTTGTGATCTTCATCACAAGTTTGGTGAGTTTTCTTCTAATTTTTTTTTATTTTGTTTAGTTTTTATTTAGTTAAATTTTTTATTCTCTTTTCTTTTATTTTTGTTTTAATTTCAATTTGTGCATTCCTTGTTGGATTCGAGACCAAGAGGGAACCCTGCTACAAGTTGAAGAAAAGAGCCTTAGTTGAATATCATTTTTTAGAAATGGAAATTCCACATGAAGATCAAAGCTCTCATTATGATCATGAGAAGGACAAATTTGCATACTTATCCATGAGGGATCGGATTGAATTAGGGAAAAGGCGGGTTCAACAAAGCCAATGGGGTAGTAAGAATGCTTTGAATGAAGACATGAGCATGAAGGCAAAGCTAGCATCTATGGCTAGAACGATAGAAGAGTTTGAATTGAGAAATGTGCATACTGAAGCACAACCACAAGCCATGCCAACTTCATTTGAGTATGTAAACCATCCCAACCTTACAAGCCAACCTCAACATCAACCGAATGACAAATTCGCATACCTATCCATGAGGGATCGGATTGAATTAGAGAAAATGCAAAGTCAACAAAGCCAATGGGGTAGTAAGTATGCTTTGAATAGAGATGATTCATATGAGCATATGGTAGGGGAATGCCCTACCATTCCAACTGTGAGAGACATGTGCGGTTACCAAAGCTCCTACACCTCAAGCTGGAATAACCATCCCAACCTTACAACCCAACCTCAACCTCAACCATCAATGAGTACATCTTCATTGGAGCAAGCCATTTTGAAGATAAGCAAAGTCATGCAGGACTTTGTAGGTGAGCAACAAAAGATCAACTCTCATCTTAATGAAAAGATTGATAATTTGGAGAGTTCAATAAATGTAATAATGGAGGAGGTTTATAATGATCTATCACTAAGGATAGAAAAAGTTCAAGACTCCATTGAGAAGCTTACCAATCTCGACATAGCAAGGGGGAAAAGGAAGCTTCCTTCTCAACCCCACCATAACCTTCAAGGAACCAATGCAAAAAGATCAAGGAAAGTGTTGAAGATCGACACTTTGGTGGGGGATTGCTATGACAACTCTATGGACCAACCTTCCATTGAAAATCATAAGGTTCAAGATGATAAAGGGTTACCTGAATCCTTTAAGGCATCCACTTCTACAGGGAAGAGAAGAGAAACGAATTCCCTTGGACCAATTGGGAAGGATGCCAATTTTGTTTGGGATCCAGGGGGAATTCAGCATGACGTGGGTGTGTGAGTGAGGATGAGCTAAATAGTTCATCTCCTTTTTGGGGTACATGCTATTAGCTTCATTTAAATTCTATGCTTTCTTTAAATTTATGCATGTTTTAGTTTGAATTCTTAGCTTTAATTTAGTTTTAATATGTTTTTGAGATGAGTTTTGAAGTGTTCATGCAGGTACGATGCTTGCAAAAATCGAAATGGTGGTGAAAACAGGGGAAAACAGGGGAGAAAAAGACAAGATTCAGCAAATTTCGCACACCCCCTTTGAGGTGTGCGAAATTCGCACACCCCCCCCCCCTCCCCTGTGCGAAAAACTTCCCGAAGTTCATTTCATGCGTACCATATCTCATTTCAAAGCTTGGGAAGTCAGGAGTCCATAGCTTCAAGAGGTGCTCGATTTGGAGTTGAAACGAAGAAGTTATGGCCGTTTGAAGACGGCTGTGCAAAGCTTAAACGGAAATGTTGCAGCCGCACCCATTTTTTGCTACTGTTGGACACGTTTTTGGAGCACTTTCTGGAGCTCAAATTATGCATACCATATGTCATTTTGAAGCTTAGGAAGTCAGGAGTCCAGTGCTTCAAACGGTGATCAATTTGGATTTGAAACGAAGAAGTTATGGCCATTTGAAGGAGCCACACTTTTGCATTTGCGCGGGTGAATAGTGCCCTGTGCGAAAATTTCGCACAGGTGTGCGAAAATTTCGCACACCCCTTGCATGGTGCGAATTTTTCAGCTTCTTCATCCCTACCCTCCCCAAACCTAAGCCTCTAAGCCTCATTTCTTTACTCCATTATGCCTAAGACCCGAGGAGGCTATGCCATAGCTCCCTAGAGCAGTCAAAGAGCCCCGCGCACCTTGGGATCACACACATGAAGCCTCTCACTCTATTTCTGACCTCCTTAAACCATCAAAGCCCATAGCTCCAACTGAGAGCTCCAGTTGAGGAGACTATGCCATCCAAGGAGAATACCAGAATAGAGGCCAAAGTCTTGATCCAACCTACTCAGAAGGCTGCCACAGATGCATCAGCTCCACAAGACCCTTCCATTACTTGATCATCTCTTTATTTTTTGTATTTACATATTAGTATAGATAATTCCATATTTTGATGTCTTATATTCTGGGATTGGATGTATTACTGATGATACATCATATATAGACATCATTTCATTTTTGTTTAAACTTGGCATTTTTCTATTTCCTCTACTCACTAACTCTTATGTTTTCTTTGAAACATGTGGTTTCTCCTACATGACTCAAACTCCATGTCACTCAGGAGGTACCACTTCCTCCCTATTTTTTAATCGCTTTGTCACATTGAGGACAATGTTCAGCTTGGTTGGGGGGAGAGTTGAGGAAGGAAGTATTGTTATTAATGCTAAGTTATTTTGGTAATTTAGTTGTTTTTTGCTTAATTTTAAATTTTTTTTTTTTTAAGTTTTTATTCTACTCTCCATGGTTATTAAGGAAAAATTCTCAATAGTAAATGGGATAAATTAAATTCTTATCTTATTGCCATAGTCTTAGAGTTTGTATTATGCTTACTAAAGTTGATGAATTGTTGAAACTTCTATTGAATTCAAGCTTAGTTCTTCCACTTTAAGCTATCCACACACTAAACACAATAGGTTCCGTTTATAAGATGAAAAGCTATTTCCCTCTTGACTTAGGAAAATTTTAGACTTGGTACCTTTGACCTCATTTTAATAGTGTTGAGACACCTTATAAAAGGCCAATGAGCCCTTGAAAGAGAAAAAGAAAAAAAATGTTTACTTGCCTTGAAACCCGAGCAAGGTCTGAGGGGTATATGGTGAAAATCTTTAAAACCTGGTGCCCTAAGCCTTAATTGGTTGGGAGTCACCGACCTCAATGCTCGTTACAAGGGTGAATAGGTGGAGTTTAACATATTGTAGGTGCTTGGGTATTTAAAAATTCATTCTCAAAAGTCCGGGGTAAAATCCGAGGAGTTAGTGGTTGAAAGATCCTTAAAGCTTGATGCCCTAAACTTTGATTGGTTGGGAGTCATTGATGGACCCCCGTTACATGGACAATTTAGAAAAGAATGCCTTTAAGCTTTGCACTCCTACAATGAAAAAAATTGTGAAACAAGAGGTGCGTTCTTAGCCTATTGGAGGTTGATTAGTTTGCTAAGCTTTGAAAAAGAACTAGGTTGAGGGGAGAGATTAGTTTGACATACTATATTCGGAAACTAATAAATAACACATAGATTTTTGTGGAAGATTAAGTGTTGGTCCTTTGGGAGTGGAAATTATTTTGATACTCAAATTTGCATAATGCCCGCTCTTTGCATGTTGTGATAGGTAAGTTATTTGATGACTCTTGTTGATGATTGAGTTTTATATCCTTGACTTGCCATGTGAGAGTTTGATCCAATCATGCCACTCATATCATTTTTTGGAGTGATTTGCATGATCCCTTTTATGTATATTATAGTTTACTTAGTTTTTATCTCCTCCATTGCTAAGGGACTAGCAATGAGTCGGTTGGGGGGTGTGATTACTACCAAAAAGTGCTATTTTGTAGACCTAATTATAATGGTTTTAAGCACCTTTGGGTAGTAATCATATTCATTTAACCCAATTAATTCATTAAGGTCCTTAGTAATTGGTTTTAACCATTTTGTGGCAAGTTTACATGTTTATATCAGCTTATGAATCAATTCAAGCATGCCAAATGATGGAGGAGCTACTTAGACAAGCCAACCAAAGAAGAAAAGCAAAGAAAAGCAAAGAAAAGCAAAGAGAAGCAAAGAAAAGCAAAAGAGAAGCAAAGAGAAGCAAGGAGGAAAACTGAGGACAGCAGCTGCAGTCTTCATTGGCACTTTTGGAGCACTTCCCGAAGTCCATTTTCTACATGCTATATACCGTTTCAAAGCTCAGGAAGTCAAGAATCCAACGCTTCAAACCGTGTACGATTTGGAGCTGAAACGAAGAAGTTATGACCTTCGGAAGAAAACTGCTCCAGGTGTGCGAAAATTTCGCACACCTTCTGAATGGTGTGCGAATTTCGCACACCTCTCCAATGGTGTGCGAATTTCGCACACCCCTCCCCTGTTTTGCCGACTCCACACGAGATCTTTTATTTTGGATATTTTTGTATAAATTTCCATTCTTCTCCTTGTAATCCACCAATCATAAGATTTCTTAGCTAGGAAGGTTGGAAAAACTTCTCTATATATACTCCTTTGCATCCATTGAGAAAGATATGTAATATGTAATATTATGATATAATTATATAGAATGGACGCACAGAGCCTTGCTCTGTTTCTCCTTCTCTTCTCTTTCTTATTTTCTTAGTAGCCAAACATCCTTGGTGGATGAAATCCCCAAGGATGAGAGGCTAACCTTTTAAGTTTCTCAAAGTATGGATGTTATGTGATGGCTTGGATGCATTCCCATGGAAATTTCTCGCACCCGGAAGGTAAGGTAGTCGTTTTTCATTAATGGTTCATTAATGCAAAGTTTAGTTTTTATTTCCATTAGACAACTTCCAATGGCCAATACTTGATAAGCTTTTGGATTTCTATCCATTAGTTATCTCCTACGAGCTATTGGAAGGTGAGGTTTTCAATTCCAAGTTTTGCATTAATCCATTAGAACCAATTTCAATGGCCATTGAAAGGTGAGTTTATCACTTGGAATGACTTTGAGTTGCCAATATTTGGTAAGCTTTTGGCTTTAGACCATTAGTTATCTCTTACGAGCCATTCAAAGGAAGTCTAAGGTGACTAACCATTGATGAAATTCACTACCATCTGTTTTGCCATTTTAAAGGATTAAAACTTGATTTGCTAAATCCATACCGGTTCGGGAAGCAAGCATCACCATAGTTGCAACCCCAACGCGAGGAGCCTATCCTGAGATTTCCAATTTGCATAAGAGCCGGAGCATAGCTATCCTATCTTTGAGAAACTTGTTTTTACACCCTTTCATTTTAGTCTTTAATGTTAGCTTAAATTAGTTTAAATCTTTCTAAAACATTTACATCTTCTTTTAAAGCTAACATCCATAAGAAAATCACCTACTTTCCTAATTTGAATATCACTTGTGTTTGCGAAAACCCTTCCCAGTGAACGATCCTAGAACCACTATGCTATAGTAGCTTGGCTACTTTAGTAATAGTATCTAAGGTATAAATTTTGTTGATACGCCTTTAAAGCTAAGCTACCATAAGTCGCATCAGGATGATATGTGCCACTCCAGTCGTGAGCTCAATGGTATGGATGCTTTGAACAACTCAACATTATGGATGATATGAACGACTAGGGATCCGTGAGCTCAAGCCTCTAAATGCTATGAACGACTCAGGGCTATGGATGATATGAATGACTCTGTGTCATGAGCTCGGGGCTATGGATAACATGAATGACTCTGGGTCATAAGCTCATGGCTCAAGATACTATGAACACCTCAAGGTTGTGGTTGGCATGAACAACTTTAGGTCATGAGCTTAGGGCTTTAAATGCTATGAGAAGCTCTGAGGTATGGATGATATGAACGATTCAGGATCTCATGAGCTCAACTTTTAAGATACTATAAATAGCTCAAGGTTATAGATGACATTAGAAAATTTAGGTCATGAGCTTAGAGCTCTAAATGCTATGAACAACTATGGGTTATGGTTGACATGAATGACTCTGGGTCATGAGCTCAAGGCTTATGATACTATTAACAACTTAGAGCTATGGCTGATATGAATGACTCCAGGTTGAGAGCTTAGGGTTCTAGATGCTATGAGCAACTCAAGATTGTGGATGACTTAAGCTACTCCAGGTCATGAGCTCAGGCTTTAGATGCTATGAACAACTCTCTACTGTGGTTGACATGAATGACTCCGGGTTGAGAGCTTAGGGTTCGAGATGCTATGAAAAGCTCAAGGCTGTGGATGACTTGAGCTACTCCAGGTTGTGAGCTCAGGCTCTATATGCTATGAAAAACTCTCTATTGTGGTTGATATGACTGACTCGAGGTCATGATCATAGGGCTCTAGATGTTATGAACAACTCAAGGTTATTGATCACATGAGCTACTCTGCATCATTAGCTTAAGCCTCTTGATGCTATGAATAGCTCAAGGTTGTCAATGACATGGAAGACTATAGTTTGTGAGCTCAGAGTTCTTAATGTTATGAACAACTCAAGGTCGTGGATGACATGATCTACTTTGGGTCATGAGCTCAGGGCTCTAGATGTTACGAATAGCTTAGGGTTGTGGATCACATTAGCTACTTTGGTTTGTGAGCTCTAGAAACTAGATGTTATGAACAACTTTGTGTTATGGTTTACTTGAACGACTCCAGGTTGTGGGCTCTAGGCTTTAGATGCTATGAATAACTTAGGGTTGTCGATGACATGAAAGGCTCTAGGTCATGAGCTTAGGGTTCTAGATGTTATGAACAACTTAAGGTTTTGGATGACATGAATGACTCAAGGTTGTGAATAAAGGACTATAGATACTGTTAACATCTCAAGGTTGTGGTTGACATCAATGACCCTAGGTAGTGAGCTCAAGGCTTTAAATGCTATGAACAGCTTAGGGTTGTCAATGACATGAGCTAATTTGAGTCGTGACCTTAAGGCTCTAGATACTATGAACAACTCTAGGCAGCTAAAGACATGAAAGACTCTGAGTCATGAGATCAAGCCACTAGATTCTATGATTATCTTAGGGATGTGGAAAACATGAACAACCTTAGGACTTGAGCTCAAAGCTTTAGATACTATGAACAACTCTAGGCTATGGTTGACATGAACTACACCAGGTCATGAGCTCAAGGGTTTATCTGCTATGAACAACTCAAGGCTTCCGATGACATGAGGCACTATAGGTCTTGAGATCAAGGCTTTAAATGCTATGAAAAACTCTGGGTTGTCAATGATATGAAAGACTCTAGGCCGTGAGCTTAAGGCTTATGATTCTATGAAGAGCTCAGGACTATGGATGATATGAACGACTCTTAGTCATATGCTTAGAAATCTAGATGCTGTGAACATTTTTGTGTTATGGTTGACATGAACACCTCCCAATCGGGAAATCAGAGCTTTAGATGTTATTAACAGCCCAAGGCTGTTGATGTCATAAAAGACTATGGGTCATCAGCTCAAGGCTCTTAATGCTATGAATAGATTAAGACTGTGGATGACACCAAATACTTTAAGTTGCGAGCTTAGGGCTTTAGATGAAATGAATAGTTTTAGGTTGTGGATGACATCAACTACTCTGGGTCGTGATATCATGGCTTTAGATGCTATGAATAGCTCTAAGCTATGGTTGACATGAATAACTTTAGGTCATGAGCTCAGAGCACTAAATGCTATGAACCGCTATGGGTTGTGGATAACATAGGCTACTTTGGGTCATGAGCTAAGGGCTCTTGATGTTATGAACAACTTTAGGTTGTGGCTAACATGAACAACTTTGACTCATGAGCTCAAGGATTTAGATGCTATTAATAGCTTATGGTTGTGGATGACATGAGCTACTCTGGGTCATGAGCTCAGGGCTCTAGATGCTATGAACAACGGTCAACTTTGGTTAACGTGAACAACTCTCGATCATGACCTCAAGCCTTTTGATGCTATAAATAGCTCAGGGTTATCGATGACATGAAAGACTATGGGTCATGACCTCAGGGCTCTTAATGGTATGAACAACTCAGGATTGTGGATTACAGATCTACTCTTGGTTATGAGCTTAAGGCTCTGGACGCTACGAACAACTCTACGCTATGGTTGACTTGAATGAATCTGGGTCGTGAGCTTCGGGCTTTAAATGCTACGAACAGCTTCATGTTATTGATGACATGAAAGACTCTAGGTCGTGAGCTTAGGGCTCTAAATGCTATGAACACCTTAAGGTTGTGCATGGCATGAAAGACTCCAAGTCATGAGCTTAAACCTTTAGATTTTATTAACATCTCAGGGATGTGGATGACATGAATGACTCTAGTTTGTGAGCTTAAGGCTTTAGATGCTATGACCAATGTAGGGTTGTGGATAACATGGATGACTCTGGGTTATAAACTCAGGGCTTTAAAAGCTATGAATAACTCAGGGGTGTGGATGAGATGAGCTACTCCAAGTCATGAGCTCGGGCCTTTAGATGATATGAACAACTTAAGGCTATGGATTAGATGAGCTACTCAAGATCATGAGCTCAGGACTCTAGATGCTATGAACAATCTAGAGTTATAAATCATATGAATGACTTGGGATCCTATGAGCAAAGTCCTCTAAAAGCTATGAGCTACTCAGGCCTTTCGTTCACATGAATGACTTTAGTTGGTAAGCTCAGGGCTCTAGATGCTATGAACAAATTAGAGTTGTGGATGAAATGAATGGGTTGTGATCTCATGTGCTTAGGCCTATAGATTCCATGAACAACTCAAGGTTTTGGAAGACATGAACAACTTTGGGTCTGTGCTCAAAGCTCAAGATGCTATGAAAAGCTCAAGTCTATGGTTAACATGAATGAATCAAGGTCGTGAGCTAAAGGCTTTAAATTATAGGAACAACTTTAGGTTGTGGATTACATGAGCTACTACGGGTTGTGAGCCCAAGGCTCTAGATGTTATGAACAACTTAAAGTTACAGATGATATGAATGACTTGAGATCTCATGAGTTCAAGCCTTTAGATGCTATGAACTACTAAGGGTTGTGAATGATATGAATGATGCTATGTCATGAGATCAAGCCTCTAGTTGCTATGAACTTCTTAGGGTTGTGGATGACATGAACAAATCCAAGTCGTCTGCTTAAGGCACTAGATGTTATTGACAACTTAGGATTGTGGATGACATGAATAACTCTGAGTCATGAGCTTAGGCCTTTAGATTCTATGAACAACTAAGGATTGTGGTTGACATGAAAGACTCCAATTTGTGAGCTAAAGGCTCTAGATATGATGCACAACTTAAGGCTTTTGATGAAATGATTACTACCCAAAAAGTGCTATTTTGCACCTTTAAGTCATTATGTTTTAAGCACTTTTGTGTAGTAGTTCTCCATTTTTATTCCAATTGGCATGTGTAAGGACCTAGCAATGACTTATAATCATATTCGTGGCTAGTTTTAGTGTTTTGACAGCTTTTTGGATCATTAAGACAAGCCAAACAAAGGAGAGAAGCAAGGAGAGAGGAAAAACAGAGTGAAGAAAACAGAGGACAACAGCTGTAGTCTTCTTTCACACCTTTGGAGTAGTTTCCAAAGTTCATTTCTACATTCTATATACCATTTCAAAGCTCAAGAAGTCAAGAATCCAACGCTTCAAACCGTGTACGATTTGGAGCTGAAATGAGGAAGATACAGCCATTGGAAGCCAATCACTCCAAGCTGAAGGAAGAATTTTGCACGGCTGCGAAATCACCCTTTTGTTACGAAATGATTTCGCAGCCATTTTGCACAATGTTGTGGAATTTCTCCTGAAGTTTCCCGATATTTGCGACCGACACTTTTGGATATTTTGCTTCAGATTTTTGATGTCTAAATCCCCATTTTCTCCTTGTAACCCATCAATTATAAGATTCCTTAGTTATTAAGTTTGGAAAAGGGGTGATAACCTCAAATATTTTGTTTTGTAATTTTCTTTATATAGGACTCTCGGAGGAGCTTGTTCCAGGGGGATCAAATATATAGATAGATATCATATATATAATCGATAAAACAGAGCACTTGCTCTGTTTTTCCTATATATTCTTGTTTTCTCGTTAGTTTTCTTTCTAGCCAATCAAACTCTGAGGATTTTTCCTCAGAGGATGAGAGGCTAAGCTCTTCGTCTCTTGGAGTGAAGAAAGCTGGGTAAGTTTCCTCATGCATAAATTGGAAGTTTTGTTATTTTAGTTTTTAATGAAGAGAAAGTGTGACCTGTTAATGGTTTTTATCTTTTTAGTTAACTTAAAACTCCTTTTAATCACTTGGGCCAACACTTGGTAAGGCAAGTGATCTCCGTCCATGGAGATTCACTAGTTTACCCCTTGCGAGCCTCTGGGAGGTGACTTGAAGGTAGGATTTTCTAGAATTGCCAACACTTGGTAAGCTTTTGGACTCCAAGGAGACATCCATTAGTTATCTCTTGCGAGCTTTTGACGGGTAATCCAAGGTTAAAGATCACCTTGAATGGCAAGTGCTAAGTGAGAGGTATGAGCCATTGCAAGGTGCATCAGTGAGAGGGATTTAATGTTTGAACCCATTAATGGGAAGCATCTGTACAACACCGGTTCGGGAAATAACTATAGGTTAAATTCCGAAAGCGAGGAAAAAAAACAAGTGACCGGAACTCCCTTTTTGTATGAGGAATCTGAGCCTAGTGATCTGAAACTCCAAGAAACACTTTTCTTTGTAAGTAAAATCAGTTACTATTTTTGGTTAGTTTAAAACCAATCTTTATTCAAACATCTTTATGTTTTCTTTTAAAGCTAACCTTGAAATGAAAAGGCACCAATTCAGCTTTGAATTAATATCATTTGCAAAGTGAAAACCCATCCCAGTGAACGATCCTAGAGCCACTATGCTATAGTAGTTTTGTCTTTGCTACCTTAGTATATGGTGTAATAGGTTATAAATTTTGTTGATTACTCCCTTAATCAAGGAGCACCAGCTGGACACGAATCAACTGAGACACCAATTAGGCATGAATCATGAAATGAAAGACTTTGACTCTTGAACTCAGGGCTCTAGATGTTATGAATAACTTAGGGCAATCATTTACATGAATGACTTTGGTTTATGAGCTAAGGCCTCTTGATGCTATTAGTAACTCAAGTCTATGGATACATGAACAACTCTAGGTTATGAGCTCAGGTATCTAAATTCTATGAACAACTTAAGGTAGTTGTTGACATGAAAGACTCTAAGACGTGAGTGCAATGCTCTACATGCAATGAATAACTCAAGGTTGTGATTGACATGAATGATTATGGATCATGAGCTGAAGACTCGAGATGCTATGAAAAATCTAGGATTACGGATGACAGGAACAACTCTGTGTCGTGAGCTCAGGGCTCTAGATGTTATTGACAACTCAAGGTTGTGGATCACATAAATGACTTTGGGTCATGAGCTTAAGCCTCTAGATTCTATGAACAGTTAAGAAATGTGGTTGAAATGAATGACTTTGATTTGTGAGCCTAAGGCTCTAAATGCTATACATAACTTAAGGTTGTCAATGACATGAAAGACTCCAGGTTGTGAGCTTAGGGCTCTACATGCTATACATAAGTTTGGGTTATCAATGATATGAAAAAGTCTAGGTCATGAGCTCAAGGCTCTTGATACTATGAACAACTCTATGTCACGAGCTTAGGGCTCTAGATACTATGAACAACTCAGGATTATTGTTGAAGTGAATGATTCCGAGTCGTGACCTCAAGGATCTAGATGCTATGAATAGCTCAGGGTTGTGGATGACATGAGCTACTCTAGGTCGTGAGCTTAGGGTATTTGATGCTATAAACAACTCAAATTTGCGGATGATATGAACGACTTAGGATCCCATGAGTTCAATCCTTTAGATTCTATGAATCGCTTAGGGTTGTGGATGATATGAACTTTTCTACTTCTTAAGCTCATGCCTCAAGATGCCATGAATTGTTCAAGGCTATGAAGGACATGAACAACTCAGAGTCATGATCTCAGGGCTCTAGATGCTATAAAAAGCTCAAGTTTGTGGCTAACATGAACGTCTTTGGGCCGTGAGCTCAAGGTATTAAAGCTCTCCACAACTTAAGGCTATGGATGACATGACCAACTCCGGGTTATGAGCTCAGAGCTTTAGATATTATGAAAAACTCAAGGTAGTGGTTAAAATGAAAGACTCTAGTTCCTGAGCTCAAGGCTCTAGAAGGTATGAACAACTCAGAGTTGTGAAGGATATGAACAACTTGGGATCCTGTGAGCTTAGGCTTGTAGATGCTATGAACTGCTCTAGGTTATAGATGATTTGAATGATTTTGTGTCATGAGCTCAAGGTACTATATGCTATGAACTACTCAGGGCTATGGAAGATATGAATGACTCTGGGTCATGAGCTCAAGGTTGTAGACACTATGAACAACTCAAGGTAGTAATTAACATGAACAACTCTAGATAGTAAGTTGAAGGCTCTAGATGCTACTAACAAGTTAGGGTTTGGATGGAATTAATGACTTGGATTATGGGCTTAGGCCTCTAGATGCTATAAAGAGCTCAGAGTTATGGATAATATAAAAGACTCAGAATTCCATGAACTCAAGCCTCTAGATGTTAAGAAATGCTTAAAGCTATGGATGATATGAATGATTTTGCATCATGAGCTAAAACCTCTAGATGATATGAATTGCCAAGAGCTATGTATGACAGGAACGACTCTGGGTTGTGAGCTTAGGGTTGTAAATGTTATTAACAACATAGGGTTGCGTATAAGATGAATAACTCTGGTCCATCAGATCAGGCCTTTAGATTCTATGAACAACACAAGGTTGTGGTTGACAAGAAAGACTCTAAGTCATGACCTCAGGGCTCTAAATGTTATGCACAACTTAAGGTTGTCGATGACATGAAAGACTCCAAGTCATGAGTTCAAGGCTTTAGATGTTATGAACATCTCAGGGTTGTGGTTGACATGAATGACTCCAGGTCATGAGATCAAGGCTCTAGATGATATTAACAACTCAGGATTGTGGTTAACATAAATGAATCTAGGTCGTGAGCTTAAGGCTCTAGATACTATGAATAACTCAGAGTTGTAATTGTCATGAATTACTTTGGGTCATGAGCTTAAGGTTCTAGATTCTATTAACAACTCAGGGTTATGGATGACATGAATGATGTCGGGTCACGAGCTCAGACCTCTAGATTCTATGAACAACTCAAGGCTGTGGTTGACATGGAAAACTTTGAGTCGTGAGTTCAAGGCTCTAGATGCTATGCACAACTTAAGGTTGTCGATGACATGGAAGACTCTGGGTCATGAGCTTAGGGCTCTACATGTTATACACAGGTCTGGGCTGTTGATGACATGAAAGAGTATAGGTCATGAACTCAGGGCTCTTGATACTATAAATAGCTTAGGGTTAAGGGTGACATGAATGACTTTGGGTCATGAGCTCAAGGCTTTAGATACTAGGAAAAAATCAGTGTTGTGGATGACATGCTCTATTTTGGGTTACGATCTTAGGGCTCTGGATGCTATGAACAACTCAAAGATATGGATTATATGTACGACTCACGATCCTATGGGCTTAGACCTCTTGATTCTATGAACCGCTTAGAGTCGTGGATGATATGAGTGATTTTGCATCATGAGCTCACACCTCTAGATGCTATGAACTACTCAAGGCTATGGAAGATATGAATGACTATGGGTTTTGATCTCAAGGCTCTTGATGCTATAAATAGCTCAAGGTTATGGTTGACATGAATGAGTCCAAGTCATGAGCTCATGGCGCTAGATGCTATGAAAAACATAGGGTTGTGGATGACATGAATGACTACTAGTTATGAGTTCAAGGATCTAAATACTATGAACAACTCAGGATGGTGGTTGACATGAAAGACTCTAGGTTATGAGCTTAGAGTTGTAGAAGCTATGGACAACTCATAATTGTGTATGATATGGGTGACTTGGGATCCTGTGAGCTTAGGCCTATAAATGTTATAAATCGTTTTAGGTTGTGGATGATATGAACAATTCTGTGTCTTGAGTTTAAGTCTTTAAATGCTATGAATTGCTCTAGGCAGTAGAAGACATGAATGACTCCAGGTCGTGAGCTCAAGGCTCTAGATGCTACTAATAAACCAGGGTTATAGATGACATCAATGATTTCGGGTCATGGGATCAGGCCTCTAGATTTTATGTAAAGATCAAGTTTGTGGTTGACGTCAAAGACTCCTAGTTATGAGCTTAGAGCTCTAGATGTTATGGACAACTTAAGGTTGTCAATGTGTGGACCCCGCATTTCGGCTCATGCGTTTTCCACTCGATGGCGAGCTTGATTTTTATTTCAAAAATGATTTTTATTTATTAGAAAATGACTTGGAGTCGCCACTTATTTTTGTTTTATTTTAAAAGGGTAAACAAAATAAGAAAGAAAACCCTAAGTGCGACTCCTTATTTTGGAAAAGGTGATCCACGAAAAACCGGATCGGGTTCGGGGGTCAGGTTACTTATTGGGAAGGTACGGTAACGACCGTAGCACCCCTCTAAGTCCCTAAAGTCGGGTCTCTACTAATGAAGTGAAGCAATCATGGCAATCAATAGGAAAATCAATGGATACTCAAATCGATCGTGTACGTGCGAGAATCAATACATGTATATGGAGTGACCAGAGTAAGAATAGTGAAAATAGGTGCGTACCTGGGCAACGAGCCACCATGCGCTATCAATAGAGAGGGTTAGTAAATCAACATAGGATGAATATATACGAATCACAAAGCAGAACAAATCAATCGCGCATGACAATTAAATCAACCAATCAATCAAACCGATCACAAAATCATATATGTCGGGTCCTCACCAAAGTCCGTTTATTTTAGCATGAATTAATTCCATAAATTTCATTATTTGGAATTACGGAATTAAATCTTTGCTTATTTCAAAACGTTTTTAAAACAAAAGAGATGTTAAAATTGTTTGCCAAAAGGAAAGACGACAACAAAGTTTTATTAAAAATGGGATTCTTGGGTGATACTAAAAATCCTAAGAATGAAAAATTGGAATTATTTTAAAAAAAATCAAGATTTTGGGAAAGATATTTACAAAATGGGATTTGAGAAAACGTTTTCAAAATCGAGTAAAAAGAAATCCGAGAATGTCATATGGCCCAGAGATGGCCATGCAAACCATGCAGTAGGGGTATGGAATAGGTGGCAAATGGGCTCTTGAGTCAACAGTGTTGATTTATGGTTAATGGCAAGATCGGTAATTTGGCTCACAAGATTGCCTGAATTATAAGTTGCTGTCACTTTGTTCATCAGCATGTCATGGGCCCTTTCCCTCATCTTTTCTATCTCCACCTCAATTTCTTTTCTTTAAGTTTTGTTTCAGGTTTGTGCTCCGACCTGAATGATAGCGACATCACCCGAAGATTTTGCAATTGCAAAATCTTTCATTAAGCTTCTCTTTTCCATAGTCCTGATCTGCTGTCACAACACAATACGACACGAGAAAACTTCAGCCATGAACGCGCTCATAAGCGCGGGCAGCTGGGTGTGTGGGGTCTCGGTGTGGATACGTGTCTGTGCCCATGCCTGGACCTGAGCCTGGACCTGAGCTTGTGCTTACACCCAAGCCTGTTGCTGCGGCTTTTATTCACTAAACCTGTAGAAAATTCATGACGCGGACCAACACAAGCTTCAGCGCTGTAGTGGTCATGTAAGGTTACATCACGGTTTAGTGAAGCCATGTCCGGGTCTTGAGGCACTTGACATAGTGAATAGCCTCCTCCAACACGGAAACAGTGTCCATCTTGGTGCAGTTCTTCGCTCCATGTTTGGTTGTCGGAAACGACATATCCACCCGAAGAGTGGTGGCGCCTGCTGCTTTGGTGCATCAGAAAGATTCCGAGCTGGGTAATCCGATGGAAAGGCGCCACCCGATGATGATGAACGACGTCTTCTGGCCATCAGGTGTGTTTAGCTACCACTTGTGTTGTGCTACATGTGACGCTGGAGCATTTATATCAACAGCTACAACAGAAAGAAGATGCATGCATAGCAGCAACGGGTAGATTGCAACGTTCGGGGTTTGGAACAACATATGGTTTGACTTCTTTTGGGCTCCAAAAGATGGTCTGCAAATGAAGAACATCTGATAACCACATCTTCTTCAAGTGTAAAGAGGACCCCGCCCACTGGAGCACGGAAAGCAGCAGCCACGCCAGCTGCAGCGCCACAGGTAATCACATCACGACGATCCCTATCATTTTTGAAGTATCTGAACTATTTCCATGTTCCTCTATATTCAATTCTTGAGTCTGAGCCAATCCACTTGAGCCACTTGGCAGCAGTATCTTTCCATTGGTTCCTCCGGATTCCCTCTCTAATTCACAGCCTTCGGACTTCTCCATCTTATCACTAGTCTTACCATCATCGACATCTTCAGAGATGCCATCCCCAACGTTAGACTGAGGATCGTAACATTGATACTCAAAAAGGACGTTCCCATGCACCCATTTGCAGTATTTGAATCCCAATGTGATCAATCATCTCGCAAAGATGACTCATATGTTCTAGCTATTTCATCATCCTTATTTCTTAAAAGATCTTGTGACACAGTCACATGACTATTCTGGAAACGATGTGCCCTCTCATGTTTTGTCCATGTGCCTGACATTTTAGGAAGGAATTTTCAATTCTTGATGAGGCAGCAAGTTCTTTTTCGGGCGCTGGGGAAGAACAGGAACCAGCTTCCTCAGTAGAAGCTTTAGCTGAACTCACAAGGTCTTCCATGGGAAATCACTTTGACAACGAGCATAATTCATTATTCACCAAAACATCAAGATCCTCGTGTGCAGAAGACTCTCCATCTCGGGAAACCCCCTTCTCAAAACCATCTTTTCCTCCCGTGCTGCTACTGCATGCAGCAGCCAAGTCAATACCAGAAACATCAGCAGCAGCATCATCAGTGGTCTCCTCAGACCGTGGTGGTGAAGGAGGATTTGATGGGTATGAAGTGTGGTGTAGTGAGGGAAAAGGTGGTGAGGGAATAGGAAAGATGGCTGACATGGATATGCATGGGTGGCAGGTATGAAGGTTAGGAAACGGGTATGAAATATTAGAGAGAGAGTTGGGGGTAGGAAACGAATGGAGGGTGAGGGACACGAATACGTGCAGCCATGCATGGGGTCATGGATACGTTGGCATGGGTATGAAGCATTTCGATGGGCATGCAGGAAGGCGAAGTGATAAGCTTGCATGAAGGCTGTGGGCATGATGCAAGTGAAAGCTTGAGAGGATGAGGAGTAGTAGATGGGTACGTGCATGAAGAAGCACAGTTGCTTCTGTTGGCATTGCATCAAGGTCCTCCAACAGGCCTTTGAAGTCTAGCCCAAGTGTTTCCGGGTCACAGTAGCGATAAGCCCTCACAGACAACCCCGCTATGGTGAAAATTTTTGAGTGGTTTCCCCATGTGGGCGCTGGAATGTAAATTGTATGCTGGTAGTAATGCCTAGCCAGAAACTCAGCTCCAACTCTCAGTGAACCAATACCAGGCAAACCCGGGACAGCAACTACTCTATGTTCTGGGATAGCCGGGCTGTTAGCACCAAAAATGAGTCTAATGCTCAATTTATTGAACACTGTCGGCCCAACAACGGGAGGATACGCTTTGACCCAGAACGGGTCATTAACTGACAGCTGCTCTGCTCCTCTCGCTACATCCAAAACAAGGGGTTTTCCTTTCTCTGTTCGGTAAGCACTCACACCCAGATTCAACTTGATCGAGCTGGTATTCTTGTTAGAAGCAACAATGACCCCGAGAATGGGATCCTCAGGAGCGCGAGCGATGTTGGAGATGACGGAGCCATCTGGGTGTTGAGACTCCATGGCTGCTGTTTGTCAAGAGAATGGGATGCCCTCTGAGCGCGGAGAGGCACTGAACGGCCTGGCCAAAAGCACAAGAAGTCTCTGGTAGTTCTTGCACCCGTTTTATTGCGTATGGCATGGAACACCTGGTGTCGATCAAATGGAACATAAGAAGACATGCGTCAAGGACAATCCTCCATGCATCACCTCTTTGCTTAACAGCGGCTTTCTCGAAACTATGTCCAAGGCTAGTTCACCCTTCCAACTTTTGCAAGGGTTTCTCATCCAGGTCGAGATATCTAGACTGATCCAGATTATGTTCACCTTATAAACACGAGAGTCACCTTTGATAATGGTCTACAGCAGAATGCTTCCATAAGGGTTTGCTTCTTGACTTCTCATGCAACTACATCTATGGGGTGGGCTCGAATTTTCCCGTATAGGCATCTCAGCCTAGGTGACCAAATGCAAAGTGCGGCACTCAACATAAAAAAAAAAAAACACTTGACAGAAAAAATATGAGAAGAACAACACTTGACATAAAAATATGAGAAAAGCAAACAGAGCATGTACACATATACATATAAAGAGAGCCGTTGAGTCTCACCCCGTCCCGCGGATGTCAATGGGAAGGGTATAGGTGGAGCCAAAAAAAAAAAGGGAACACAGGTATAGTCTCAAAAAAAATCAAAAGCAATGATGGATCTGCACTCAAAACACTCCAAAACAAAAAAAAAAAACAAGATGCACGGGTGACCTTCATATGTCAAAGGAATCCTCAGATGGCCGGAAACAGAGGAGAGTGGTGCAAAACAGGGGAAACAAAATGGACTAAAAATAAAAAAAAACATACCTGGACCAAGAGCCTCCTGCTGAATGGATCTTCAGATCCTTTCCAGCTTACCCCTCCCTCCTCTGCTCTCGATGCCCAGCTTGAAGCCAAAAACCTCCTTTTTATCTCCTCCTGTTTCCATCTTCCACAGCAAGCCACTACCTGCCTCCTCCTGCTCCCCTCGTCAGCAAGGATGGCGTCCCTGACCATGAGCATGGCCGTCCCTGTCTCCGCAGCTGATTTTCCGGGTGTGGAGAAAAGAGGGACCCCCCTCCCACTTATCTCCAATGTGCTGCCAGCTTCTCTAATGTTATATTAAAAAACTAAGATCTCCCAAATGGGGGTCTACAAATATGCCCCTCTTCGGTAGAGTTCACGAGTGTAAAGAACATGAACACTGGAGTGAAAAGCAAGTGTGAATAGTGAGTGTAATGAAGCGAACTCTAGTGAAGAACTAAGGAGACCTCCATTTGAGTACTAGTGAAACACAAACTCGCTCAGACCAACAAACAAACACAAAGGCTCTAAACCTGAGAGAAAACGATGTCTCAAAATGTCCCTGAAGCCACACTGAGGACCCAGGCTTCCTCTAAGACGTCTCCAAAAGTGACTCGAAATACCATATCAAGGATGAGTAACGGTCAAACCACTCTAGAAGTACGGGAAAGAATGTGCCAGAAGGAGACTATCCTGAGTGAACTATATGAAAATGACAAATGTAGGGCGCTCAATAACATGACAGAAATACGTATCGTGAACTCAAAGGACATCGTCATAAACAGTGAGAAGGGAGATATGAAAGGACAATGACGAATAGGCGATAAGCACGGGGTGATAAGGTGAGGAAAGCCGAGGACGAATGCAAAATCCTGAAGGTGGGATGCGCAATGCCAGTGAATATCAATGCCAGGAGATGTGACTCTGAGTGACAAGACTGACCCTAAACGCTAAACTGAGAAAATAATAGCTCTGGAAGCCAAACCAAAAAGCTAACTCTAAACACTAAACTAGAAGGCCCATAGGTGAAGACCTACAGTGGTGATACAATAAATAAATAAAAAATGCCCATAGATGCCAATCTATGGTGGTGAAACTCTCAAAGGCCCACAGATAAAAATCTATGGTGGTGACAATCTCGAAAGCCCAAGGATGAAAATCCATGGTGGTGAAATAACTGAAATGCCCATAGATGCCCGATCTATGGTGGTGATAATCTCGAAAGCCCAAGGATGAAAATCCATGGTGGTGAAATAACTCAAATGCCCATAGATGAAAATCTGTGGTGGTGAATCTGAAACAAAGGCCCACAGATAAAAATCTATGGTGGTGGCAATCTCGAAAACCCAAGGATGAAAATCCATGGTGGTGAATCTGGAACAAAGGGGAATGCCCTAAACGAAAAGACAGTAGGGGGATGCCCTAAACGAAATGACAGTAGGGGGATGCCCTAAACGAAACGACAGTGGGGGGTTGCCCCAAATGAAATGACAATGGGGGGATGCCCCAAACGTAAATGACAGTGGGGGGATGCCCCAAACGTAAATGACAGTGGGGGGTTACCCCAAACGAAAATGACAGTGGGGGGATGCCCCAAACGAAATGACAGTGGGGGAATGCCCCAAACGAAAATGACAGTGGGGGGATGCCCCAAACGTAAATGACAATGGGGGGTTGCCCCAAACGAAAATGGCAGTGGGGGGATGCCCCAAACGTAAATGACAGTGGGGGGTTGCCCCAAACGAAAATGACAGTGGGGGGATGCCCCAAACGAAATGACAGTGGGGGGATGCCCCCAGTATGACGACTCGCAAAGATCAAGAAATGGACTGAGTAGTGAGAAAGATCTGCAAAGCAGCTGATGAACTCAAAGATGGGGGTATGCCCCAGTGTAGCATGCCGCTGCAAATCTCAATCCGCTGGAAATGGCTGAAAGGGACTCTACGAGTCTCGAACGACGCTCCGCTGAGAGCTCAGGAATAATGATCAGTGAGGCGAATACAACATATCTCGGCCGAGTGATGGAAACTGTAACTGATATGTGAGAGTACGACCGCCTCCAGGGCTAAATGAGGGCAATATGCCCCAGTATGGCATCAGATGTGCCCGATCTGTCCTGATGACCCGAGAATAACGCCAATGGGACGCGTAACAAATCTGATATGCACCCTACTGCAATGATGACGCGGGAAATCCAGGCACCAGAGACAACTCCATCCAGAAATCACGACTATATCAAAGGGTACGAATCTGGCTGAATGACTCAAAAGAGGCTCCTCGGAGTATCCGGACAAAATGAAATCAAACATCGACCTGGCGTGTATCTCATAACCGTGGATGATCATGTAAACCAGTAGGGATCTATAAATCTCGATCAAGATGGGGAAGATGCCCCAGTGTGGCGTCGAGAATGTAACATGTCGAAAAAAAAAAAAAAAAAACAGATGAGCTCAGGTCATCTATGTCTGCAACTGAATCAAACCCACATATCGAAGAGGTATCCCTCGGAAGGAAGCAGGACGACATCCAAGCATCTAAAAGCGTGGACCTGGCTAGATGGCACTCGATAGGCTCCACTAAGGAATCATCGTGAGGATAGTGAATATATCATCATCTTTGCATACATCTCGCCAAATAAGGATAAGCACGCGACTCCCTCATGATCTGTAAATCTCATCCGAACCGAAATATGCCCCTGTATGGCATCGAAACGTATGATAGGTCGGAGATCAGATAGCACAGAATCATCTATCCTCAAACGCATGACCTCTGCGAAGATCCATAAAGATCCTCTGAAATGGAAAATATGCCCCAGTATGGCATCAGGTGCGCAACAAGCCCGAAGAACAACATGACATGAAATCGTCCATCGCCGCACATGTGACCTCCATGAAAGTCCGTAGATCTCATCTGAAACGGAAAATATGCCCCAGTATGGCATCCGGTGCACGACAGGTCCGAAGAACAAGTGTCATGAAATCATCTATCGTAGCACACGTAACCTCCGTGAAGATCTGTAAATCTCATCCAAAACGGAAATATGCCCCAGTATGGGCATCAGATGCACGACAGGTCAGAAATCGGGCGACATGAAGTCATCTGTCATCGAACATGTAACACTGGTCGTCTGAATCCATAACTGAATCATGCACATATATCCAAGATGTACCTCCCAGATGGAGAGGCATGATGGCATCCAAGTGTCGAGAAGTGCGGACCTAGCTGGGTGGATCTCGGGGGCTCCGTAAGGTAACGATCATGTCCACATCTCAGTGAGCATCCAGTAAGATATAATGATCGTGCAAGTCCGTGAGGATCCATAAATCCCTAAATGAAGTGGGATATGCCCCCGGTGTGGCACCAGAGGTACGATAGGCCAAAAATCGGGTGACACCAAGTCAATCATCGTCAAACTCACGATCCCGGTAATTCGAACACAACTGAATCGGTCCTACACATCAAAGGGGTGACTCCCAGAAGAAGAAGCATGACAATATCTAAATATCAACCAGATCTCAATCACCTGTCCAAGTAGAGGCTGCCGAAGACGACATCCGATCCCATGGCCTCAGGGTGGTCTTAAGACACGGGACGTAACGTAGGCCAAGGTGATAGGGTAATAGAAATGAAAGGAAACTAGGCTCAAATACCCAATGATCAGAAAACCATGCCCCCATATATGAAATGCAACATGTATAGTAAGCCCCATGAGCCATGGACCTGAGGATGCCTAACGTGAATATGATATCGATAAGGAGACAAATGAAACAAAATGAACTGATAGTGATATGTGGAATGATGATGTGAAATGAGTATCGAACCCGAGATGGGTCGCTGTAAGGAGGAAATAAGATGTGAAGGGAATGAGATGAATCATAAGCAACGATAAAAGCGACAGCGAAACAATGAATATGTGAAGAAATGTGGTGATCGCCTCAGATCAAACATGAAGTGAAGTCACATCAATAATGAATGTAATGATGGAAAGGACAATGACTCGGAGTCCTTAGGAGAAGGTCACTCATCTCTCTCACAAATAGATATGACGAAACAATACAAACAACATGGGATCTCAGAGAGCTCACATACGAACTCCCAATAACGAACATACTCGATAAAAATGACCCCCAGACATCAATATACATACTCAATGATAAAAAAAAATAACACACACCTGCGTTTTTTTTTTTTTTTTTTTTTATTCTTTTTTTTTTTTTTTTTTTTTTTTTTTTTTTTTTTTTTTACATATATACAAACACGCGTACCCTGAACATGAACAAATGAACCCCAAAGATGATATCAATAACAAATGGACACACTCCCAAGTGATAAGGTAACAAACAAACTCTCTCTGACAAGATGACCTTCTCAAACTAAGGATCTCTAAACCAGTGTCCGCGAGATAGATGGTGGAAATGATGTGACTATCCTCCATGTGATGAACTGAGGAGGCTCACCACTCAGGGTGGAGAGAATATGAGACAAACAAATAGTAGATAGGATAGGAAAGAAGAGATGAATAACACAACCAATAAGATGAGATGAAAATGCAAAGGTGCAATGATAGGAAAGGATGATGAGAAAAACATGCCCCTAGGTCCAAGGCTCATGAAACTCCCAAACAATGCATGCATACATTAAAGGGCCCCTGTCCCGGTGTGAAAATGTGAGCAAGGCGATAAGAAAGAAAGGCTATAATACGCATGTGAGGCTCAATGGGCTAGCAACGGACTATGTATCACAAAGGAATAACAAGGTAATGGCTAACCGAAATGATGGCCACCCATCCTGCGACCATGGTCTCAAACATAGTACCTCTTTAGCTGATCCACATTGGTTGGCTCTGAGAATCGGTTTCCGTCTAAATCCATCAGCCATGCAGCGCCCTCTGAGGTCAACTCCCTGATGAAATAAGGTCCGCTCCAGTTGGGTCTGAACTTCCCTCTAGGATCTCTGATCAATCCCCTGATGACTTTCAAGACTAAGTCACCTACATGTAGTGGTTTGGGCTTGACCCGCTTTTTGAAAGCGCGGGCCATCTTCCTCTGATATGCACGAACATGGTCTGCTGCTCTCAATCTCCTCTCATCTAGGAGATTGAGCTGATCAAATCGAGCCTGAGCCCAATCTGTCTCGGGAATCTGCTGCTCTAGTGCTACCCTCAACGAACCCATCTCAATCTCAACGGGTAGCACCGCCTCCATGCCATATACCAATGAGTAGGGTGTGGCGCCTGTAGAGGTGCGAAAAGAGGTCCGATAAGCCCACAATGCAAATAGGAGCTTCTCCGACCAATCCCGAGAAGTCTCAATCATCCTCCGTAATATCCTCTTAATATTCTTATTCGCGGCCTCTACTGCCCCATTCGTCTGCGGCCTGTACGCAGACGATCTATGATGTCGAATGCCGTATCTTTGTACTAAGGTGTCAACCTCTCCTCTGAAATGTACTCCTCTATCTGAAATCAACTCATGAGGGACCCCATAGCGACAGATGATGTGTGATCTGATGAAACCAGCGACTCCAGCCGATGTCAATCTCGCATATGAGGCGGCCTCCACCCACTTGGTGAAGTAATCGATGGCGACCAGGATGAACTCATGACCACTGGAAGATTTCAGCGAAATCTTCCCGATGATGTCAATACCCCATACGGAAAATGGCCATGGCGAAGTAAGTGCATGCAACTCGGAGGGCGGCACATGAATGAGATCTCCGTGTATCTGACACTCGGGACATCTCTGAACAAACTGGCAGCAATCCGTCTCCATGGTCAACCAGAAGTAACCGGTCCTCATGATCTTACGGGCCAACATATGCCCTCCCATATGTGGTCCGCAAACTCCCGCATGAACCTCTCTCATCACTCGATCGGCAGAGGCACGGTCCAAGCACAATAATAGCATCCCATCAGCTGATCGTCTATATAATGTCTCACCACAAATCACGAATCTGGCGGCTAACTGTCTCAATGCTCTCCTATCCTTGGCCGTGGCAGCCTCAGGATATACGCCAAGTCTCAGAAAGTGATATATGTCATGGTACCAGGGCAGACCATCGTCCATCTCCATATCCTCAATCAGACAACAGTATGCAGGAGCAGATCTCGACTCAATCAATAATGGGCGAACAGTGGCATCGACAGGAATGTCGATCATGGAAGCCAGAGTAGCTAAGGCATCAGCAAACTGGTTCTGCGCTCTAGGCAGATGGGTATATCTCAAATCATCAAATCTCCCAACCAGTAGCTCCAAATACGCGTGGTAAGGCCTAAGCTTCACATCTCTAGTCTTCCACTCGCCCTGAATCTGTCTCAATACCAGATTGGAGTCACCAAACACCTCCATCTGTCTAATCCCGAGCTCGAGGGCTGTCTCTAATCCCAAGATACAAGCCTCATACTCAACAATGTTGTTCGTGGCAGGATGTCGATCCGAGAATGCCAAACGAACAGATCTGGGAATGTGATCACCATGAGGGGATATCAACAGGACGCCTATCCCGTATCCAGAATGGTTGGCTGCACCATCAAAGTACATGCGCCAACCTGACAGACTAGTCACAGCAGCGACATCCTCGTCCGGGAAGTCATCATCAATGGCCCTGCCATCGGAAACCGGTAAAGAAGCTAGATGATCCGCGACAATGCTCCCTCTGACGGACTTCTGAGTGACATAATGAATGTCAAACTCAGTCAGAAGCACCAACCATCTCATGAGGCGACCGACCAGGGCAGGCCTGTCAAACAAATATCTCAGAGGATCTAGACGGGATATCAAGTGCACCGAATACTCGGTCATGTAATGTCTCAGTCGGCGAGTGGCCCAAACCAATGCCAAGCAATAACGCTCAATCATGACATATCTCGCCTCGTAGTCTAGCATCCTCTTACTCAGATAATATATGGCCCGATCCTTGCCCGAATCATCGAGCTGAGCCAACATGCACCCCAAAGCCACGTCGGAGACGGATAGGTATAGGAGTAAAGGACGGCCTGGTGTAGGAGGCGCCAAGACTGGGGGTGACAACAAGTACTCTCGGATCCTCTCGAATGCGCGCTGACACTGATCATCCCACACAGTAGGTTGACTCTTCCTCAAGAGTCGGAAAATGGGCTCACAAATGTCTGTCAATCTGGCGATGAATCTGCTGATGTACTGAAGTCTGCCCAAGAAACCTCTGACCTCTCTCTCTGTCCTCGGTGCAGGCATGTCAAGGATGGCTCTAATCTTGTCCGGGTCTACCTCTATGCCTCGCTCGCTGACCATGCATCCCAAGAGTTTCCCAGAAGTCACTCCAAAAGTGCACTTCTTGGGATTCAATCTCAATCTGAACTGCCTGATCCTCTCAAAGAATCTCTCCAAAGCTGCTAAGTGATCTGATCTACCTCGGGATTTCACTATCATGTCATCTACATAAACCTCGACATCTCGATGCATCATGTCATGGAAGAGGGTGGTCGCTGCTCTCTGATAGGTGGCTCCTGCGTTCTTCAATCCGAATGGCATGACTCGGTAGCAATAAGTACCCCACTCGGTAATGAAGGACGTCTTCTCCATATCCTCTGGAGCCATCAAGATCTGACTGTACCCGGAAAATCCGTCCATAAAGGACAACATCGAATGACCTGCCGTACTGTCAACTAGCATGTCGATGTGTGGAAGAGGAAAATCATCCTTAGGGCTGGCCTTGTTGAGATCTCGGAAATCAACACAAACTCTCACCTTGCCGTCCTTTTTGGGAACAGGGACGACATTGGCCAGCCACTCCGGGTACTCGACCACTAATAAGAATCCTACACTGAGCTGCTTCTGAATCTCCTCCTTGACCTGCAGGCTCCAACGAGGATGCAATCGCCTCAACTTCTGCTTAACCGGCCTGGCATGGGGCAGAAGAGGCAAACGATGCTGGACGATAGATGGGTCAAGGCCCGGCATGTCCTCATAGGACCATGCGAAGACGTCCAAGTATGCTCTGAGCAACTGGATGAGGCTGTCTCTCTCATCTACAGATAGATCTGACCCAATCCTCAACTCCCTAGGCTGATCTGAGGTGCCGAAATCAATAATCACTGTGTCCCCCACAGTAGGTGAAACCCTCTGATCAACGGGATCCGAATCGGAAACAGAAGATGAGCCATCATCTAAGTCATGCTGTGCAATCTCATCATCAATATCAAAAATCTGTGATGTGGGTGAAGATGGTGCAGATAAATCAGTACCATAAGAGACAGACAAATACTCAAAGATGCTCAAATCCATAGATGAAGAGTCAGAAACATAGTCAAAACGGGAGACGAACCCCGACAGAACGTCAAATGACAGAGATGGGTCCACAAAGTCGGACGCTCCTCAATAATGCCAACATGGCTATCAAACAAATCATCAAAAACTATAAGGTCCTCAGCAGACTCCTGAGCAGGGGCAGTCTGGACCTCCTCGGCGATCTCGAGGACGGACACCCCAAAGAGATCAAATGGCGAAGCGAGCTCCGGCGGGGCCATCTCCTCGGTCTGGCTCAAACTCATCGCGAGCATCTCATCAACGTACTCATCACACGGCACGGCTCCGTCCACTACGTCCCCAATCTCGGCAAAAGTCCCGTGATCATCGATCTCATCCGGGAAGCAAAGCGTCATAAGGCTCGTGCGATCTGGGGAGGGAGGAGCAATCAACACAGAAGTCGAAGGGCCAGGGGCTCCGTCACTCAACTGTAACTGCTGGACGAGGCGCTGAAGCTCGGCCTCCTGGGTGGTGCCGAGTCCTCCGATGACCCCATCAGATGGTGCATGTGGCTCTGATGCCCTCACAAAATAATCGGCCAAGCTCATGGTGTATGGGCGGACAGGATAATAAAAGGGCGTACGAGTCAAGCGAGCCCTCACCCTCTCCCTGCGCAGTCGCGCCATATGACGATAGTCAGCCTCAGTGGGAATGAATCCGAGCCCGAATGGTACGTCACGGTCCGGGAAGGCCGTGAACTCACTAGGCCCGTGCTGACGCCGCCCCAGGCCCATACCGGGAAGATAAGACATGCTCCGCATAATATCGAGCACCACCGTGCTGCTGTGCTGGTCGAAGGACATGGCTACAAAATCTCGGCAAAAATCCTCCATCTCCAGAGTCTGTACCTCGTCAAAGGTAAATCCGGTAAGAAAAAGATCATCATCAGCATGACTAATCTCGAGTACAGGCTCGGCAGAGATGAACCTATTACCCACAGACTGCACCACAACGACCCGGCCATCATGAATAAACTTCACCTTCTGATGAAGGGAAGAAGGAATAGCTCCGGCTCTATGGATCCATGGTCGGCCTAGAAGTAGGTTAAAAGATGTAGGAATCCTCAAAACCTGGAACACGGCGACAAAAGTGGCTGGACCAATCAATAGCTCAATCTCTAGCGTACCCATGACCTCTCTACGGGTGCTGTCGTAAGCTCGAACGGTCTGAGTGGATGGGCCGAAATCGGATGGTGCGTATCCGAGAGCGATGGCAGTGGCCAGAGGACATACGTTCAGGGCCGAGCCATTGTCCAGAAGGACAGATGGAACTCGGCGACCTGAACAGCCAACAGATATATAGAGAGGACGCGTGTGGTCTGAACCCTCTGGTGGCAAGTCATCATCGGAAAAGACGATACAAGTGGCTCTGCCAGCCGTCATCATATGAATGAGTCCCTCGGGAGTGGTCGTGGTATCAACTCTAATCTGGCTCAGAGCCCGAGTCAGTGCATCCCGATGAGTGCTAGAGGACGCTAACAAACTCCAGATGGAGATACGAGCCTGAGTGCTCTGTAACTGCCTCAAAATCTCATCGTCCTCGGCTCTGACCTCCTCGGGAGCGGACGTACCCTCAACTGGCCTAGCTGCCACGGGAGGCGGCTGTCGCATCACTCTACCTCCTCGGAGAACATACTGAATGTCCAGAGTCTGAGAATCATCAACGTACGGAGCCTGAACCTCCTCAACATCCGGGATCAAGATGAAAGGCGTCCGGACACTGTAATGCGGTAAAATCAATGGCTCAACGGTGGCAGCCTGCACCGACGCCGCCTCGGGAACTAATCGGAATGGAGCAGGCATCCGAGGCCCCAGAGTCACCCCACTCATCTCATAAATCACATCTGGCATGATGGGCTCTGGGTCTGAATCGTCATCACTCAGCATGTGGATGTGGTCATCGATCTCATCAAACTCTAAGAAATGAATGCCATCAGCTGGTGGAGGGACTGCATGTGTGGTGTGAGCAGGCAACGGGTTCGTGGTCACACTCGGCTGACCCAAGTGTACCAAACCCTGGTCGATCAAATCCTGAACGGCGTGCCTCAAAGCGGTGCATCTATCAGTCTCATGTCCAGGTCCCTGATGGTAGGCGCAATGTAAGTCCATCCTGAACTGAGGGGGAAGAGGCTGAGGTGGTGGTCTCGGAGTGAGTACAGTCAACAAACCGGCCTCTGTGAGCTTCCGAAGAGCCTGGCTCAACGGCATGCCTATCTGTGAAAACTGTCTCTGCGTCCTCAAAGCAAAGGGTGCAGAGGTCTGCTGAGCTCGAGGCCTAGGGTATGAAGGTGCAGGTCTCGGAGTGAACTGTGCAGCGTAGCATGGCTGTCCAGCGGCTGTGTATGAGACAGGAGGCCTCTCAATGCCCTGAGTGGCATAGTAAGGTAGAGCTAATGGCTGAGCCTGATATGTCTGATCATAAGTCGGGTGAAGTGCTCGTGGCCTGTACTGCTGAGGCGTGTAAGATGGACGAGCCTCGAGAAGCTGTGGGATAGGCTGATGACGCCTGAGAGGCCTCTGACTAGAGGAACTAATGGCACTCACATCTGTCGATCTCTGTCCTCCGAAGGGTTTCTTCCCCTTAACATCACCAGGGGAAGAATCTGCCCACAAACCTCTCGAGATGCCGTCCTCGACATCATATAAAGCCAGAGCCAGAGATCCAAAATCTGTGAAAGGTACCCCGACCACATGCCTGGCAATCCTCGGCTGTAGGCTCCTCAAAACCATCTAAATCTGATCTCTCTCTGACGGTCTATCCACTATCTCGGCAATCTTCCCACGCCAGCGGGAGATGAATGAAGAAACTGACTCGTCTGATCTCTGCCTAAGAGCCTCGAGCTCCCTCCTCGATACGTCAACGACAGTATTAAATGCATACTGTCTCAAGAACTCTTGGGCCAGATCATCCCAAGTCTGACGACGTGATACATCCAAAGAAGCAAACCAACGCTGTGCAGCGCCACCCAAAGACATGGGGAAAAGCATGATCATCTGGGCCCCGTCCAATCCATGAGCCCTCATGATCGTACTGTAAAGCCTCAAATGGATGCGGGGGCACCCAATCCCCGTGTATCGCTCGATCTCCGGCATCCTGAACTTGGCCGGTAAACTGGCCACTGGCACTCCATCAAAATCCTCCCAAGTAATGGCTCTGTCGGAAGTCCTCAACTGCCTCAACCCCTGCTCAAGCCTATCCATGCGAGCATGTGGGTCCTCTGAGGTCGGGGTAGGCACGGTGACAGGAGACGGAGCAACCTCGGTCTGACTATGTAAGGTGAACGGCATGGCCTGTGGTGCTGACTGACTGGGTGGAGGGGGTGGTGGCACTGTATGGTCATACTGGGCACCATCCGGGGGCGGGACCTGTTGGGCCTGCTGCCCATCTATCCTCCGACCAAGGCTAGCTATAGCCTCCTGAATCGAAGCCATGGCCTCAGCGAACTGATCAACGGTAACTATCTGTGAATCCATATCCCTCTGATCTGGTCTACGGTCTAACTGGTCCGATACTCTGATCAATCTACCCCCAACTCTGATCCAAGAAGTCGAACCCAGACTGAACGCATCGATACTCCTACAACAATGGAAACACTAGATAAGGTGCGGGGTAGGGGAAACTTCCCAAAGAATGTCTATCAAACGTGTCAAAAAGTGGCCTGGAAGCAATCAAACTGATATCCAATCCTGAGCAGATATATAAGAGACTACTGCGAAGGTAACTAAACCTGTCACTACTGAACCGGCTCTGAAGGCCCACAGATGCACCCACGTGTTCGGGAAGGAGAAACCTAATTGAAATGTCTAAGGCTCAACCTACAAGGTCAAGGCGGCTCTAAAAGGAGATAGGTGGACTTTAAAAGATCCCTAGCAGAAGCGATCGTACCCTCCGGTGGTACGCAACCCTCTGCACGCCTCCGAAGAGACGGGGCGCTTCCATGCAAGGTGGTCATCGCCTCCACACATGCACTACCTCAACATCCCAGGGGGTTTCCTATGGTGAAACCTCTCAAACTCTCAACACTCAATAGTCAACTAAAGTGCATAGTGATAGTGTGGGTGCATCCAAAAACCCTATGAATCTAGAACAAAAGAGAAAACACACTGGTCGCACAAATATCCATGAAACCTAGCTCCGGGCTATACAGGTCTTCAATGATCGGACTCCAATCGACATCAAAGTGTCGTTCTCCTCCAGAATGCTCCCGTACATCGATATAGCCCGTCGCTAGACCCTACTCCTAATCTCTGGCTCGGTCAGAGAGCAAGCACATAGAAGGTCTCACACTTGCAATAGTGAGAACCGAGATGAAAGGAATGACCGAAACCAAGAGAGTTGGAGGTAGGGGGATAGAAGTGAGACCCACATAGACAGACGACATGCAATCATGCAGAGGGAGGGCAGTCATGCATCATACAGTCAAGCAAATCTCAGATATATCATCATGTACACACAAGATAAGCGAGAACATGACAATCAAGACTGGTGATACAAACATCGTGCTCAAAGATGATCAAAATAATATACAAACCAATGGAAACTGTAACTGATATGTGAGAGTACGACCGCCTCCAGGGCTAAATGAGGGCAATATGCCCCAGTATGGCATCAGATGTGCCCGATCTGTCCTGATGACCCGAGAATAACGCCAATGGGACGCGTAACAAATCTGATATGCACCCTACTGCAATGATGACGCGGGAAATCCAGGCACCAGAGACAACTCCATCCAGAAATCACAACTATATCAAAGGGTACGAATCTGGCTGAATGACTCAAAAGAGGCTCCTCGGAGTATCCGGACAAAATGAAATCAAACATCGACCTGGCGTGTATCTCATAACCGTGGATGATCATGTAAACCAGTAGGGATCTATAAATCTCGATCAAGATGGGGAAGATGCCCCAGTGTGGCGTCGAGAATGTAACATGTCGAAAAAAAAAAAAAAAAAAACAGATGAGCTCAGGTCATCTATGTCTGCAACTGAATCAAACCCACATATCGAAGAGGTATCCCTCGGAAGGAAGCAGGACGACATCCAAGCATCTAAAAGCGTGGACCTGGCTAGATGGCACTCGATAGGCTCCACTAAGGAATCATCGTGAGGATAGTGAATATATCATCATCTTTGCATACATCTCGCCAAATAAGGATAAGCACGCGACTCCCTCATGATCTGTAAATCTCATCCGAACCGAAATATGCCCCTGTATGGCATCGAAACGTATGATAGGTCGGAGATCAGATAGCACAGAATCATCTATCCTCAAACGCATGACCTCTGCGAAGATCCATAAAGATCCTCTGAAATGGAAAATATGCCCCAGTATGGCATCAGGTGCGCAACAAGCCCGAAGAACAACATGACATGAAATCGTCCATCGCCGCACATGTGACCTCCATGAAAGTCCGTAGATCTCATCTGAAACGGAAAATATGCCCCAGTATGGCATCCGGTGCACGACAGGTCCGAAGAACAAGTGTCATGAAATCATCTATCGTAGCACACGTAACCTCCGTGAAGATCTGTAAATCTCATCCAAAACGGAAATATGCCCCAGTATGGGCATCAGATGCACGACAGGTCAGAAATCGGGCGACATGAAGTCATCTGTCATCGAACATGTAACACTGGTCGTCTGAATCCATAACTGAATCATGCACATATATCCAAGATGTACCTCCCAGATGGAGAGGCATGATGGCATCCAAGTGTCGAGAAGTGCGGACCTAGCTGGGTGGATCTCGGGGGCTCCGTAAGGTAACGATCATGTCCACATCTCAGTGAGCATCCAGTAAGATATAATGATCGTGCAAGTCCGTGAGGATCCATAAATCCCTAAATGAAGTGGGATATGCCCCCGGTGTGGCACCAGAGGTACGATAGGCCAAAAATCGGGTGACACCAAGTCAATCATCGTCAAACTCACGATCCCGGTAATTCGAACACAACTGAATCGGTCCTACACATCAAAGGGGTGACTCCCAGAAGAAGAAGCATGACAATATCTAAATATCAACCAGATCTCAATCACCTGTCCAAGTAGAGGCTGCCGAAGACGACATCCGATCCCATGGCCTCAGGGTGGTCTTAAGACACGGGACGTAACGTAGGCCAAGGTGATAGGGTAATAGAAATGAAAGGAAACTAGGCTCAAATACCCAATGATCAGAAAACCATGCCCCCATATATGAAATGCAACATGTATAGTAAGCCCCATGAGCCATGGACCTGAGGATGCCTAACGTGAATATGATATCGATAAGGAGACAAATGAAACAAAATGAATTGATAGTGATATGTGGAATGATGATGTGAAATGAGTATCGAACCCGAGATGGGTCGCTGTAAGGAGGAAATAAGATGTGAAGGGAATGAGATGAATCATAAGCAACGATAAAAGCGACAGCGAAACAATGAATATGTGAAGAAATGTGGTGATCGCCTCAGATCAAACATGAAGTGAAGTCACATCAATAATGAATGTAATGATGGAAAGGACAATGACTCGGAGTCCTTAGGAGAAGGTCACTCATCTCTCTCACAAATAGATATGACGAAACAATACAAACAACATGGGATCTCAGAGAGCTCACATACGAACTCCCAATAACGAACATACTCGATAAAAATGACCCCCAGACATCAATATACATACTCAATGATAAAAAAAAATAACACACACCTGCGTTTTTTTTTTTTTTTTTTATTCTTTTTTTTTTTTTTTTTTTTTTTTTTTTTTTTTTTTTTTTACATATATACAAACACGCGTACCCTGAACATGAACAAATGAACCCCAAAGATGATATCAATAACAAATGGACACACTCCCAAGTGATAAGGTAACAAACAAACTCTCTCTGACAAGATGACCTTCTCAAACTAAGGATCTCTAAACCAGTGTCCGCGAGATAGATGGTGGAAATGATGTGACTATCCTCCATGTGATGAACTGAGGAGGCTCACCACTCAGGGTGGAGAGAATATGAGACAAACAAATAGTAGATAGGATAGGAAAGAAGAGATGAATAACACAACCAATAAGATGAGATGAAAATGCAAAGGTGCAATGATAGGAAAGGATGATGAGAAAAACATGCCCCTAGGTCCAAGGCTCATGAAACTCCCAAACAATGCATGCATACATTAAAGGGCCCCTGTCCCGGTGTGAAAATGTGAGCAAGGCGATAAGAAAGAAAGGCTATAATACGCATGTGAGGCTCAATGGGCTAGCAACGGACTATGTATCACAAAGGAATAACAAGGTAATGGCTAACCGAAATGATGGCCACCCATCCTGCGACCATGGTCTCAAACATAGTACCTCTTTAGCTGATCCACATTGGTTGGCTCTGAGAATCGGTTTCCGTCTAAATCCATCAGCCATGCAGCGCCCTCTGAGGTCAACTCCCTGATGAAATAAGGTCCGCTCCAGTTGGGTCTGAACTTCCCTCTAGGATCTCTGATCAATCCCCTGATGACTTTCAAGACTAAGTCACCTACATGTAGTGGTTTGGGCTTGACCCGCTTTTTGAAAGCGCGGGCCATCTTCCTCTGATATGCACGAACATGGTCTGCTGCTCTCAATCTCCTCTCATCTAGGAGATTGAGCTGATCAAATCGAGCCTGAGCCCAATCTGTCTCGGGAATCTGCTGCTCTAGTGCTACCCTCAACGAACCCATCTCAATCTCAACGGGTAGCACCGCCTCCATGCCATATACCAATGAGTAGGGTGTGGCGCCTGTAGAGGTGCGAAAAGAGGTCCGATAAGCCCACAATGCAAATAGGAGCTTCTCCGACCAATCCCGAGAAGTCTCAATCATCCTCCGTAATATCCTCTTAATATTCTTATTCGCGGCCTCTACTGCCCCATTCGTCTGCGGCCTGTACGCAGACGATCTATGATGTCGAATGCCGTATCTTTGTACTAAGGTGTCAACCTCTCCTCTGAAATGTACCCCTCTATCTGAAATCAACTCATGAGGGACCCCATAGCGACAGATGATGTGTGATCTGATGAAACCAGCGACTCCAGCCGATGTCAATCTCGCATATGAGGCGGCCTCCACCCACTTGGTGAAGTAATCGATGGCGACCAGGATGAACTCATGACCACTGGAAGATTTCAGCGAAATCTTCCCGATGATGTCAATACCCCATACGGAAAATGGCCATGGCGAAGTAAGTGCATGCAACTCGGAGGGCGGCACATGAATGAGATCTCCGTGTATCTGACACTCGGGACATCTCTGAACAAACTGGCAGCAATCCGTCTCCATGGTCAACCAGAAGTAACCGGTCCTCATGATCTTACGGGCCAACATATGCCCTCCCATATGTGGTCCGCAAACTCCCGCATGAACCTCTCTCATCACTCGATCGGCAGAGGCACGGTCCAAGCACAATAATAGCATCCCATCAACTGATCGTCTATATAATGTCTCACCACAAATCACGAATCTGGCGGCTAACTGTCTCAATGCTCTCCTATCCTTGGCCGTGGCAGCCTCAGGATATACGCCAAGTCTCAGAAAGTGATATATGTCATGGTACCAGGGCAGACCATCGTCCATCTCCATATCCTCAATCAGACAACAGTATGCAGGAGCAGATCTCGACTCAATCAATAATGGGCGAACAGTGGCATCGACAGGAATGTCGATCATGGAAGCCAGAGTAGCTAAGGCATCAGCAAACTGGTTCTGCGCTCTAGGCAGATGGGTATATCTCAAATCATCAAATCTCCCAACCAGTAGCTCCAAATACGCGTGGTAAGGCCTAAGCTTCACATCTCTAGTCTTCCACTCGCCCTGAATCTGTCTCAATACCAGATTGGAGTCACCAAACACCTCCATCTGTCTAATCCCGAGCTCGAGGGCTGTCTCTAATCCCAAGATACAAGCCTCATACTCAACAATGTTGTTCGTGGCAGGATGTCGATCCGAGAATGCCAAACGAACAGATCTGGGAATGTGATCACCATGAGGGGATATCAACAGGACGCCTATCCCGTATCCAGAATGGTTGGCTGCACCATCAAAGTACATGCGCCAACCTGACAGACTAGTCACAGCAGCGACATCCTCGTCCGGGAAGTCATCATCAATGGCCCTGCCATCGGAAACCGGTAAAGAAGCTAGATGATCCGCGACAATGCTCCCTCTGACGGACTTCTGAGTGACATAATGAATGTCAAACTCAGTCAGAAGCACCAACCATCTCATGAGGCGACCGACCAGGGCAGGCCTGTCAAACAAATATCTCAGAGGATCTAGACGGGATATCAAGTGCACCGAATACTCGGTCATGTAATGTCTCAGTCGGCGAGTGGCCCAAACCAATGCCAAGCAATAACGCTCAATCATGACATATCTCGCCTCGTAGTCTAGCATCCTCTTACTCAGATAATATATGGCCCGATCCTTGCCCGAATCATCGAGCTGAGCCAACATGCACCCCAAAGCCACGTCGGAGACGGATAGGTATAGGAGTAAAGGACGGCCTGGTGTAGGAGGCGCCAAGACTGGGGGTGACAACAAGTACTCTCGGATCCTCTCGAATGCGCGCTGACACTGATCATCCCAAACAGTAGGTTGACTCTTCCTCAAGAGTCGGAAAATGGGCTCACAAATGTCTGTCAATCTGGCGATGAATCTGCTGATGTACTGAAGTCTGCCCAAGAAACCTCTGACCTCTCTCTCTGTCCTCGGTGCAGGCATGTCAAGGATGGCTCTAATCTTGTCCGGGTCTACCTCTATGCCTCGCTCGCTGACCATGCATCCCAAGAGTTTCCCAGAAGTCACTCCAAAAGTGCACTTCTTGGGATTCAATCTCAATCTGAACTGCCTGATCCTCTCAAAGAATCTCTCCAAAGCTGCTAAGTGATCTGATCTACCTCGGGATTTCACTATCATGTCATCTACATAAACCTCGACATCCCGATGCATCATGTCATGGAAGAGGGTGGTCGCTGCTCTCTGATAGGTGGCTCCTGCGTTCTTCAATCCGAATGGCATGACTCGGTAGCAATAAGTACCCCACTCGGTAATGAAGGACGTCTTCTCCATATCCTCTGGAGCCATCAAGATCTGACTGTACCCGGAAAATCCGTCCATAAAGGACAACATCGAATGACCTGCCGTACTGTCAACTAGCATGTCGATGTGTGGAAGAGGAAAATCATCCTTAGGGCTGGCCTTGTTGAGATCTCGGAAATCAACACAAACTCTCACCTTGCCGTCCTTTTTGGGAACAGGGATGACATTGGCCAGCCACTCCGGGTACTCGACCACTAATAAGAATCCTACACTGAGCTGCTTCTGAATCTCCTCCTTGACCTGCAGGCTCCAACGAGGATGCAATCGCCTCAACTTCTGCTTAACCGGCCTGGCATGGGGCAGAAGAGGCAAACGATGCTGGACGATAGATGGGTCAAGGCCCGGCATGTCCTCATAGGACCATGCGAAGACGTCCAAGTATGCTCTGAGCAACTGGATGAGGCTGTCTCTCTCATCTACAGATAGATCTGACCCAATCCTCAACTCCCTAGGCTGATCTGAGGTGCCGAAATCAATAATCACTGTGTCCCCCACAGTAGGTGAAACCCTCTGATCAACGGGATCCGAATCGGAAACAGAAGATGAGCCATCATCTAAGTCATGCTGTGCAATCTCATCATCAATATCAAAAATCTGTGATGTGGGTGAAGATGGTGCAGATAAATCAGTACCATAAGAGACAGACAAATACTCAAAGATGCTCAAATCCATAGATGAAGAGTCAGAAACATAGTCAAAACGGGAGACGAACCCCGACAGAACGTCAAATGACAGAGATGGGTCCACAAAGTCGGACGCTCCTCAATAATGCCAACATGGCTATCAAACAAATCATCAAAAACTATAAGGTCCTCAGCAGACTCCTGAGCAGGGGCAGTCTGGACCTCCTCGGCGATCTCGAGGACGGACACCCCAAAGAGATCAAATGGCGAAGCGAGCTCCGGCGGGGCCATCTCCTCGGTCTGGCTCAAACTCATCGCGAGCATCTCATCAACGTACTCATCACACGGCACGGCTCCGTCCACTACGTCCCCAATCTCGGCAAAAGTCCCGTGATCATCGATCTCATCCGGGAAGCAAAGCGTCATAAGGCTCGTGCGATCTGGGGAGGGAGGAGCAATCAACACAGAAGTCGAAGGGCCAGGGGCTCCGTCACTCAACTGTAACTGCTGGACGAGGCGCTGAAGCTCGGCCTCCTGGGTGGTGCCGAGTCCTCCGATGACCCCATCAGATGGTGCATGTGGCTCTGATGCCCTCACAAAATAATCGGCCAAGCTCATGGTGTATGGGCGGACAGGATAATAAAAGGGCGTACGAGTCAAGCGAGCCCTCACCCTCTCCCTGCGCAGTCGCGCCATATGACGATAGTCAGCCTCAGTGGGAATGAATCCGAGCCCGAATGGTACGTCACGGTCCGGGAAGGCCGTGAACTCACTAGGCCCGTGCTGACGCCGCCCCAGGCCCATACCGGGAAGATAAGACATGCTCCGCATAATATCGAGCACCACCGTGCTGCTGTGCTGGTCGAAGGACATGGCTACAAAATCTCGGCAAAAATCCTCCATCTCCAGAGTCTGTACCTCGTCAAAGGTAAATCCGGTAAGAAAAAGATCATCATCAGCATGACTAATCTCGAGTACAGGCTCGGCAGAGATGAACCTATTACCCACAGACTGCACCACAACGACCCGGCCATCATGAATAAACTTCACCTTCTGATGAAGGGAAGAAGGAATAGCTCCGGCTCTATGGATCCATGGTCGGCCTAGAAGTAGGTTAAAAGATGTAGGAATCCTCAAAACCTGGAACACGGCGACAAAAGTGGCTGGACCAATCAATAGCTCAATCTCTAGCGTACCCATGACCTCTCTACGGGTGCTGTCGTAAGCTCGAACGGTCTGAGTGGATGGGCCGAAATCGGATGGTGCGTATCCGAGAGCGATGGCAGTGGCCAGAGGACATACGTTCAGGGCCGAGCCATTGTCCAGAAGGACAGATGGAACTCGGCGACCTGAACAGCCAACAGATATATAGAGAGGACGCGTGTGGTCTGAACCCTCTGGTGGCAAGTCATCATCGGAAAAGACGATACAAGTGGCTCTGCCAGCCGTCATCATATGAATGAGTCCCTCGGGAGTGGTCGTGGTATCAACTCTAATCTGGCTCAGAGCCCGAGTCAGTGCATCCCGATGAGTGCTAGAGGACGCTAACAAACTCCAGATGGAGATACGAGCCTGAGTGCTCTGTAACTGCCTCAAAATCTCATCGTCCTCGGCTCTGACCTCCTCGGGAGCGGACGTACCCTCAACTGGCCTAGCTGCCACGGGAGGCGGCTGTCGCATCACTCTACCTCCTCGGAGAACATACTGAATGTCCAGAGTCTGAGAATCATCAACGTACGGAGCCTGAACCTCCTCAACATCCGGGATCAAGATGAAAGGCGTCCGGACACTGTAATGCGGTAAAATCAATGGCTCAACGGTGGCAGCCTGCACCGACGCCGCCTCGGGAACTAATCGGAATGGAGCAGGCATCCGAGGCCCCAGAGTCACCCCACTCATCTCATAAATCACATCTGGCATGATGGGCTCTGGGTCTGAATCGTCATCACTCAGCATGTGGATGTGGTCATCGATCTCATCAAACTCTAAGAAATGAATGCCATCAGCTGGTGGAGGGACTGCATGTGTGGTGTGAGCAGGCAACGGGTTCGTGGTCACACTCGGCTGACCCAAGTGTACCAAACCCTGGTCGATCAAATCCTGAACGGCGTGCCTCAAAGCGGTGCATCTATCAGTCTCATGTCCAGGTCCCTGATGGTAGGCGCAATGTAAGTCCATCCTGAACTGAGGGGGAAGAGGCTGAGGTGGTGGTCTCGGAGTGAGTACAGTCAACAAACCGGCCTCTGTGAGCTTCCGAAGAGCCTGGCTCAACGGCATGCCTATCTGTGAAAACTGTCTCTGCGTCCTCAAAGCAAAGGGTGCAGAGGTCTGCTGAGCTCGAGGCCTAGGGTATGAAGGTGCAGGTCTCGGAGTGAACTGTGCAGCGTAGCATGGCTGTCCAGCGGCTGTGTATGAGACAGGAGGCCTCTCAATGCCCTGAGTGGCATAGTAAGGTAGAGCTAATGGCTGAGCCTGATATGTCTGATCATAAGTCGGGTGAAGTGCTCGTGGCCTGTACTGCTGAGGCGTGTAAGATGGACGAGCCTCGAGAAGCTGTGGGATAGGCTGATGACGCCTGAGAGGCCTCTGACTAGAGGAACTAATGGCACTCACATCTGTCGATCTCTGTCCTCCGAAGGGTTTCTTCCCCTTAACATCACCAGGGGAAGAATCTGCCCACAAACCTCTCGAGATGCCGTCCTCGACATCATATAAAGCCAGAGCCAGAGATCCAAAATCTGTGAAAGGTACCCCGACCACATGCCTGGCAATCCTCGGCTGTAGGCTCCTCAAAACCATCTAAATCTGATCTCTCTCTGACGGTCTATCCACTATCTCGGCAATCTTCCCACGCCAGCGGGAGATGAATGAAGAAACTGACTCGTCTGATCTCTGCCTAAGAGCCTCGAGCTCCCTCCTCGATACGTCAACGACAGTATTAAATGCATACTGTCTCAAGAACTCTTGGGCCAGATCATCCCAAGTCTGACGACGTGATACATCCAAAGAAGCAAACCAACGCTGTGCAGCGCCACCCAAAGACATGGGGAAAAGCATGATCATCTGGGCCCCGTCCAATCCATGAGCCCTCATGATCGTACTGTAAAGCCTCAAATGGATGCGGGGGCACCCAATCCCCGTGTATCGCTCGATCTCCGGCATCCTGAACTTGGCCGGTAAACTGGCCACTGGCACTCCATCAAAATCCTCCCAAGTAATGGCTCTGTCGGAAGTCCTCAACTGCCTCAACCCCTGCTCAAGCCTATCCATGCGAGCATGTGGGTCCTCTGAGGTCGGGGTAGGCACGGTGACAGGAGACGGAGCAACCTCGGTCTGACTATGTAAGGTGAACGGCATGGCCTGTGGTGCTGACTGACTGGGTGGAGGGGGTGGTGGCACTGTATGGTCATACTGGGCACCATCCGGGGGCGGGACCTGTTGGGCCTGCTGCCCATCTATCCTCCGACCAAGGCTAGCTATAGCCTCCTGAATCGAAGCCATGGCCTCAGCGAACTGATCAACGGTAACTATCTGTGAATCCATATCCCTCTGATCTGGTCTACGGTCTAACTGGTCCGATACTCTGATCAATCTACCCCCAACTCTGATCCAAGAAGTCGAACCCAGACTGAACGCATCGATACTCCTACAACAATGGAAACACTAGATAAGGTGCGGGGTAGGGGAAACTTCCCAAAGAATGTCTATCAAACGTGTCAAAAAGTGGCCTGGAAGCAATCAAACTGATATCCAATCCTGAGCAGATATATAAGAGACTACTGCGAAGGTAACTAAACCTGTCACTACTGAACCGGCTCTGAAGGCCCACAGATGCACCCACGTGTTCGGGAAGGAGAAACCTAATTGAAATGTCTAAGGCTCAACCTACAAGGTCAAGGCGGCTCTAAAAGGAGATAGGTGGACTTTAAAAGATCCCTAGCAGAAGCGATCGTACCCTCCGGTGGTACGCAACCCTCTGCACGCCTCCGAAGAGACGGGGCGCTTCCATGCAAGGTGGTCATCGCCTCCACACATGCACTACCTCAACATCCCAGGGGGTTTCCTATGGTGAAACCTCTCAAACTCTCAACACTCAATAGTCAACTAAAGTGCATAGTGATAGTGTGGGTGCATCCAAAAACCCTATGAATCTAGAACAAAAGAGAAAACACACTGGTCGCACAAATATCCATGAAACCTAGCTCCGGGCTATACAGGTCTTCAATGATCGGACTCCAATCGACATCAAAGTGTCGTTCTCCTCCAGAATGCTCCCGTACATCGATATAGCCCGTCGCTAGACCCTACTCCTAATCTCTGGCTCGGTCAGAGAGCAAGCACATAGAAGGTCTCACACTTGCAATAGTGAGAACCGAGATGAAAGGAATGACCGAAACCAAGAGAGTTGGAGGTAGGGGGATAGAAGTGAGACCCACATAGACAGACGACATGCAATCATGCAGAGGGAGGGCAGTCATGCATCATACAGTCAAACAAATCTCAGATATATCATCATGTACACACAAGATAAGCGAGAACATGACAATCAAGACTGGTGATACAAACATCGTGCTCAAAGATGATCAAAATAATATACAAACCAATGGATCAGCATTTCGAGCCGAGTGATATACAGTGGTGAGTGTATGCATGTGAAGTGATCAGAACAAGCATGGCAAAATCAGAATCAATGTGCTAATCGATGCAATATGATCAATCATCAATAATCCAACATGTCAATGTCTCAAACGAATATATCAATGAAACATAGAAGAAATCATGGCATCGGAATCCTCAATCAAGATAAATCAATCAACACAATCGACATGTCAAAGTCTCGAGTGGATATAAAATCCGAGCATGCATCAAATATCCTCAATGTGCAATCAAGATATGAGTACCCACTGATCGACTCACCAAACGCCACATTTGCTTCACTTTAAGTTCAAGCTTGACCCTCTAAAAATCCCCAGCGGAGTCGCCATTTTGTGGACCCCGCATTTCGGCTCATGCGTTTTCCACTCGATGGCGAGCTTGATTTTTATTTCAAAAATGATTTTTATTTATTAGAAAATGACTTGGAGTCGCCACTTATTTTTGTTTTATTTTAAAAGGGTAAACAAAATAAGAAAGAAAACCCTAAGTGCGACTCCTTATTTTGGAAAAGGTGATCCATGAAAAACCGGATCGGGTTCGGGGGTCAGGTTACTTATTGGGAAGGTACGGTAACGACCATAGCACCCCTCTAAGTCCCTAAAGTCGGGTCTCTACTAATGAAGTGAAGCAATCATGGCAATCAATAGGAAAATCAATGGATACTCAAATCGATCGTGTACGTGCGAGAATCAATACATGTATATGGAGTGACCAGAGTGAGAATAGTGAAAATAGGTGCGTACCTGGGCAACGAGCCACCATGCGCTATCAATAGAGAGGGTTAGTAAATCAACATAGGATGAATATATACGAATCACAAAGCAGAACAAATCAATCGCGCATGACAATTAAATCAACCAATCAATCAAACCGATCACAAAATCATATATGTCGGGTCCTCACCAAAGTCCGTTTATTTTAGCATGAATTAATTCCATAAATTTCATTATTTGGAATTACGGAATTAAATCTTTGCTTATTTCAAAACGTTTTTAAAACAAAAGAGATGTTAAAATTGTTTGCCAAAAGGAAAGACGACAACAAAGTTTTATTAAAAATGGGATTCTTGGGTGATCCTAAAAATCCTAAGAATGAAAAATTGGAATTATTTTAAAAAAAATCAAGATTTTGGGAAAGATATTTACAAAATGGGATTTGAAAAAACGTTTTCAAAATCGAGTAAAAAGAAATCCGAGAATGTCATATGGCCCAGAGATGGCCATGCAAACCATGCAGTAGGGGTATGGAATAGGTGGCAAATGGGCTCTTGAGTCAACAGTGTTGATTTATGGTTAATGGCAAGATCGGTAATTTGGCTCACAAGATTGCCTGAATTATAAGTTGCTGTCACTTTGTTCATCAGCATGTCATGGGCCCTTTCCCTCATCTTTTCTATCTCCACCTCAATTTCTTTTCTTTAAGTTTTGTTTCAGGTTTGTGCTCCGACCTGAATGATAGCGACATCACCCGAAGATTTTGCAATTGCAAAATCTTTCATTAAGCTTCTCTTTTCCATAGTCCTGATCTGCTGTCACAACACAATACGACACGAGAAAACTTCAGCCATGAACGCGCTCATAAGCGCGGGCAGCTGGGTGTGTGGGGTCTCGGTGTGGATACGTGTCTGTGCCCATGCCTGGACCTGAGCCTGGACCTGAGCTTGTGCTTACACCCAAGCCTGTTGCTGCGGCTTTTATTCACTAAACCTGTAGAAAATTCATGACGCGGACCAACACAAGCTTCAGCGCTGTAGTGGTCATGTAAGGTTACATCACGGTTTAGTGAAGCCATGTCCGGGTCTTGAGGCACTTGACATAGTGAATAGCCTCCTCCAACACGGAAACAGTGTCCATCTTGGTGCAGTTCTTCGCTCCATGTTTGGTTGTCGGAAACGACATATCCACCCGAAGAGTGGTGGCGCCTGCTGCTTTGGTGCATCAGAAAGATTCCGAGCTGGGTAATCCGATGGAAAGGCGCCACCCGATGATGATGAACGACGTCTTCTGGCCATCAGGTGTGTTTAGCTACCACTTGTGTTGTGCTACATGTGACGCTGGAGCATTTATATCAACAGCTACAACAGAAAGAAGATGCATGCATAGCAGCAACGGGTAGATTGCAACGTTCGGGGTTTGGAACAACATATGGTTTGACTTCTTTTGGGCTCCAAAAGATGGTCTGCAAATGAAGAACATCTGATAACCACATCTTCTTCAAGTGTAAAGAGGACCCCGCCCACTGGAGCACGGAAAGCAGCAGCCACGCCAGCTGCAGCGCCACAGGTAATCACATCACGACGATCCCTATCATTTTTGAAGTATCTGAACTATTTCCATGTTCCTCTATATTCAATTCTTGAGTCTGAGCCAATCCACTTGAGCCACTTGGCAGTAGTATCTTTCCATTGGTTCCTCCGGATTCCCTCTCTAATTCACAGCCTTCGGACTTCTCCATCTTATCACTAGTCTTACCATCATCGACATCTTCAGAGATGCCATCCCCAACGTTAGACTGAGGATCGTAACATTGATACTCAAAAAGGACGTTCCCATGCACCCATTTGCAGTATTTGAATCCCAATGTGATCAATCATCTCGCAAAGATGACTCATATGTTCTAGCTATTTCATCATCCTTATTTCTTAAAAGATCTTGTGACACAGTCACATGACTATTCTGGAAACGATGTGCCCTCTCATGTTTTGTCCATGTGCCTGACATTTTAGGAAGGAATTTTCAATTCTTGATGAGGCAGCAAGTTCTTTTTCGGGCGCTGGGGAAGAACAGGAACCAGCTTCCTCAGTAGAAGCTTTAGCTGAACTCACAAGGTCTTCCATGGGAAATCACTTTGACAACGAGCATAATTCATTATTCACCAAAACATCAAGATCCTCGTGTGCAGAAGACTCTCCATCTCGGGAAACCCCCTTCTCAAAACCATCTTTTCCTCCCGTGCTGCTACTGCATGCAGCAGCCAAGTCAATACCAGAAACATCAGCAGCAGCATCATCAGTGGTCTCCTCAGACCGTGGTGGTGAAGGAGGATTTGATGGGTATGAAGTGTGGTGTAGTGAGGGAAAAGGTGGTGAGGGAATAGGAAAGATGGCTGACATGGATATGCATGGGTGGCAGGTATGAAGGTTAGGAAACGGGTATGAAATATTAGAGAGAGAGTTGGGGGTAGGAAACGAATGGAGGGTGAGGGACACGAATACGTGCAGCCATGCATGGGGTCATGGATACGTTGGCATGGGTATGAAGCATTTCGATGGGCATGCAGGAAGGCGAAGTGATAAGCTTGCATGAAGGCTGTGGGCATGATGCAAGTGAAAGCTTGAGAGGATGAGGAGTAGTAGATGGGTACGTGCATGAAGAAGCACAGTTGCTTCTGTTGGCATTGCATCAAGGTCCTCCAACAGGCCTTTGAAGTCTAGCCCAAGTGTTTCCGGGTCACAGTAGCGATAAGCCCTCACAGACAACCCCGCTATGGTGAAAATTTTTGAGTGGTTTCCCCATGTGGGCGCTGGAATGTAAATTGTATGCTGGTAGTAATGCCTAGCCAGAAACTCAGCTCCAACTCTCAGTGAACCAATACCAGGCAAACCCGGGACAGCAACTACTCTATGTTCTGGGATAGCCGGGCTGTTAGCACCAAAAATGAGTCTAATGCTCAATTTATTGAACACTGTCGGCCCAACAACGGGAGGATACGCTTTGACCCAGAACGGGTCATTAACTGACAGCTGCTCTGCTCCTCTCGCTACATCCAAAACAAGGGGTTTTCCTTTCTCTGTTCGGTAAGCACTCACACCCAGATTCAACTTGATCGAGCTGGTATTCTTGTTAGAAGCAACAATGACCCCGAGAATGGGACCCTCAGGAGCGCGAGCGATGTTGGAGATGACGGAGCCATCTGGGTGTTGAGACTCCATGGCTGCTGTTTGTCAAGAGAATGGGATGCCCTCTGAGCGCGGAGAGGCACTGAACGGCCTGGCCAAAAGCACAAGAAGTCTCTGGTAGTTCTTGCACCCGTTTTATTGCGTATGGCATGGAACACCTGGTGTCGATCAAATGGAACATAAGAAGACATGCGTCAAGGACAATCCTCCATGCATCACCTCTTTGCTTAACAGCGGCTTTCTCGAAACTATGTCCAAGGCTAGTTCACCCTTCCAACTTTTGCAAGGGTTTCTCATCCAGGTCGAGATATCTAGACTGATCCAGATTATGTTCACCTTATAAACACGAGAGTCACCTTTGATAATGGTCTACAGCAGAATGCTTCCATAAGGGTTTGCTTCTTGACTTCTCATGCAACTACATCTATGGGGTGGGCTCGAATTTTCCCGTATAGGCATCTCAGCTTAGGTGACCAAATGCAAAGTGCGGCACTCAACATAAAAAAAAAAAAAACACTTGACAGAAAAAATATGAGAAGAACAACACTTGACATAAAAATATGAGAAAAGCAAACAGAGCATGTACACATATACATATAAAGAGAGCCGTTGAGTCTCACCCCGTCCCGCGGATGTCAATGGGAAGGGTATAGGTGGAGCCAAAAAAAAAAAGGGAACACAGGTATAGTCTCAAAAAAAATCAAAAGCAATGATGGATCTGCACTCAAAACACTCCAAAACAAAAAAAAAAACAAGATGCACGGGTGACCTTCATATGTCAAAGGAATCCTCAGATGGCCGGAAACAGAGGAGAGTGGTGCAAAACAGGGGAAACAAAATGGACTAAAAATAAAAAAAAAACATACCTGGACCAAGAGCCTCCTGCTGAATGGATCTTCAGATCCTTTCCAGCTTACCCCTCCCTCCTCTGCTCTCGATGCCCAGCTTGAAGCCAAAAACCTCCTTTTTATCTCCTCCTGTTTCCATCTTCCACAGCAAGCCACTACCTGCCTCCTCCTGCTCCCCTCGTCAGCAAGGATGGCGTCCCTGACCATGAGCATGGCCGTCCCTGTCTCCGCAGCTGATTTTCCGGGTGTGGAGAAAAGAGGGACCCCCCTCCCACTTATCTCCAATGTGCTGCCAGCTTCTCTAATGTTATATTAAAAAACTAAGATCTCCCAAATGGGGGTCTACACAATGACATGAAAGACTCTGAGTCATGAGTTGAGGACTTTAGATGTTATACATAGCTCAGGTCTATGGATGACATGAATGAATTTGGGTTATGAGGCCAGGGCTCTTGATGTTATGAACAACTAAGGGTTATGTTTGACATGAACAACTATGTGTCTTAAAGCTCTAGATGCTATAAATTACTCAAGATTGTGGCCAACATGAACGACTCTGGGTTCTGAGCTTAAGGCTCTAGATGATATGAACAACGTAGGTTTGTGGTTGACATGAAGACTCCAGGTCATGAGCTTAGGGCTTTAGATGCTCTTAAAAACTGAATTTTATGGATGACATAAATGACACTAGTCATGAGTTGAGGCCTCGAGATTTTATGAACAACTTAGTGTTGTGGTTGATATGAAAGAGTCCAGGTCATGAGCTAAAGGTTGTAGATGCCATACATAGGTTTGGGTTATCGATCACATGAAAGACTCTGGCTCATGAGTTAAGGCTTCGGATGCTATGAACAGCTCAGGGTTATGGATGACATGAACGACTTTGGGTCATGAGTTTTAAGCTCTATATAATATAAACAACTCAAGGGTGTGGTCAACATGAACAACTTCATGTCATGAACTCAAGCCTCTAGATGCTTTGAATAGCTCAGAGCTATAACTTGCTCGAGGTTATAGATGACTTAAACGACTTTAGGTTGTGATCATAGGGCTCTAGATGTTATAAACTACTTATGGTGCTAATTGACATGAGCGACTCTGGGTCATGAGCTCAAGGCTCTAGATGTAACGTACACCTCTAGGTTGTGGTTGACATGAATGACTTTAGGTCATAAGTTCATGGCTTTAGATGCTATGAACATCTCAGGGCTATGAATGACATGAACGACTTTGGGTCTTAAACTCAATCTTCTAGATACTATGAACAACTCAGGATTGTTGTTGACATAAATGATTCCAGGTCATGAGCTTAGGGGTCTAGGTTATATGAACTGCCTAAGGTTATTAATGATATAAACTACTCCGGGTCATGAGCTCATGGTTCTAGATGTTATGAATAGCTTAGGGTTATGGTGGACAAGAACCACTTTGAGTCATAATCTCAGGCCTCTAGATGCTACGAACAACTCAGGGTTATGGCTAACATGAATGACTCTAGGTCATGAGCTTAAGGGTCTAGATGCTTTTAACAACTCAAGGTTGTGGATGACATGAACGACTCTGGGTCATGGCCTCAAGATTCTATGAACAACTCAGGGTTGTGGTTGGCATGAAAGGCTTCGGGTCCTAAGCTTAGGGTTTTAGAATTTATGAACAATTCAATGTTGTGGGTGATATGAATGATTTGGGATCCCATGAGCTCTGTCCTCTAGATTTATGAAGTGATTAGGGCTAGGAAATATAGTAATGAATTTGTGTCATGAGCTTAAGCCTTTAGATGCTATGAAATGCTTAATGTTGTGGATGACATGAATGACTTTGGGTCATGAGCTTAGGGCTCAAGATGCTATCAACAACTTAGGGTTATGGTTAACCTGAACAACTTTAGGTTATGAACTCAGGGGTCTAGATGCTCTGAATAGCTCATAGTTATGGATTATATGAATGACTCGGTCTCCTGTGACTTGAGGCCTCTAAATGTTATGAACCGCTCAGGGCTATGGATGTTAATAATTATTTTACATCATTCGCTCAAGCCTCTATATGTTATGAACTACCTTAGGTCGTGAGATCAAGGCATTAGATTCTATGAACTACTCATGGTTATAGTTGACAAGAAGAAGTTCAGGTCATGAGCTCAGGGCTCTAGATTCTATGAACAACTAAGGATTATGGATAACATGAGCTACTCTAGGTCATGTGCTTACAACTTTGGATACTATGAAGAACTCAGCGTATTGGATGATATGAACGACTCGGGATTTCGTGAGATTAGTCTTCTAGATGCTATGAAGAACTCAAGGCTCAGTATGATATGAACAATTCTTGGCTATGAGCACATGGCTCTAAATGATATGAATAGCTTAAGGCTATAGATGACATTAACAACCCTAGGTAGTGAGCTCAGGGCTATAGATGCTATAAACAACTTAAGGCTATGGATGACAAGAGCAACTCTAGGTCATGAGCTCAATGCTCTAAATGCTATGAATAGTTGAAGGCTACAGATGACATGAATGACTCTGGGTCAGGAGCTCAAGACTCTAGATACTAGGAACAGCTTAGGATTATGATTAACATGAATGGCTCTAGGTCGTGAGCTCATGACTCTAAATGCTATGAATAGCTAAAGGCTGTGAATGATATAAACTACTCCGTGTCATGAACTAAGGGTTATGGATGCTATGAACAAATAAGTACAACTCAAAGTTATGGATGATATGAATTTATTTGCGTCATGAGCTCAGGGTTATGAATGACATTAACGACTCTAGATCATGAGTTCAGAGTTATAGATGGTATGAATGACTTAGGATCCCATGAGCCCAAGCTTTTAGATGTTATGAACATATCAAGGTTATTCATAACATGAAAGACTCTGAGTCGTGAGGTTAGGGCTCTATATGTTATGAAAAGCTAATGGTTGTGGTTGACAAGAATGAGTTTGGGTCATGAGCTCAAGGCTTTAGATGTTATAAACAACTCACAATTGTTAATGACATGAGCTACCCTGGGTCATGAGCTAATGACTTTAGATGCTATGAATAACTCAAGGTTATGGATGATATCAATGGCTAATGATTCTACGACCTCAGTCCTCTAAATGCTATCAGTAGCTCAAGGTTCTGGATCATATGAATAGCTCTTGATCGTGAGCTCATGTCTCTAGATGCTATGAGCAGTTGAGGGCTATGAATGACATGAATGACTTCGGGTAGTGAGCTCAAGGCTCTAGATGCTATGAACAACTCAAAGCAATGTTTGACATCAATAACTTTAGGTCGTGAGCTCAACACTTTAGATGATATAAACAACTCAAGGTTATAGTTAACATGAACAATTCTGGGTTGTGAGTTGAGGGCTCTATATGCTATGAAAAACTCATGGTTGTGAATGACATGAATGACTCTAGGTCATGAGCTCAAGGATTTACATATTAGGAAGAGCATGGGCCTATGGTTAATATGAACAACTCCAGGTCATGAGCTTAGGGCTCTAGATGCTATGAACAACTTATGTTTGTTAATGGCATGAACTACTCTAGGTCATGAGCTCAGGTCTTTAGATGCTATGAATAGCTCCATGTTATGAATGATACACATAATTCTGGGTCACAAGCTCAAGGATCTAGATGCTATGAACAACTCATGGTTGTGGATGATATGAACGATTTTGGGTGATGAACTCTAGGCTCTAGACATAATAAACAACTTAGTGTTATGGATGAATAAATGACTTTGAATCATGAACTTAGGACGTTAGATGTTATGAACACCTCATTATTGTGGATGATATGAGTGACTTGGGATCCCGTGACCTGAGGCCTCTAGATGCTATGAACAACTTAGGGTTGAGGACAATATGAATGATTCTTGGCCGTGACCCTATGGCTTTAAATTCTATAAAAAGTGAAGTGTGTGGATGACGTGGAGGATTCCTGATCGTGAGCTCAAGGCCCTATATGCCATGAATAGCTCAGGGATGTGGTTGAGAAGAATGAGTCCCAGTCATGAGCTTAACGCTCTAAATGTTATGAACAACTCAAGATTATAGGTAACATAATCTACTCTGGGTCATGAGCTTCCCACTCTAGATGTTATGAAGAACTCAGGTCATTGGAAGATATGAGCGAATCGAGATCCTGTGATCTCAAGCCTCTATATGTTATAAACAACTCAGTGTTGTAGATGATATGAACAATTCTTGGTCGATGGCTTTAAATTCTATGAACAACGTAGGGTTATGGATGACATGAATGACTCAAGGTAGTGAGCTCAAGGCTCTAGATGCTATAAATAACTCAGGGTTATGGTTGACATAAACAACACCAAGTTACGAGCTCAACATTTTAAATGTTATGAATAACTCAAGGATGTGGATGACATGAACGACTCTAGGTTATGAGCTCAGGGCTTTAGATACTATGAATAGCTTAGGGTTGCGGTTGATATGAATGACTCCATCTCATGAGCTCATGACTTTAGATGCTATGAACAACTTAAGGTTATGGATTATATGAGCTACTTTAGGTCATGAACTCAAGACTCTAGATGCTATGAACTTCTTAAGGTTGTGGACGACATGAATGACTCTGGGTCATGAGCTCATAACTCTAGATGCTATGAACAGCTCCAGGTTGTAGATGATATGAGCTACATCGGGTCATGAACTCAAGGCTTTTGATGCTATGAATTGCTGAAGGTTATGTATGACATGGACGACTTTGGGTCATGGGCTTAGAGCTGTAAATGCTATGAACTACATAGGATTGTGGATGATATGCACGAGTCTAGGCCATGAGCTCAAGGATCTAGATGCTATGAAAAGCTTAGGATTGTGAATGATATGAATGATTCTAGGTTGTGAATAAAAGGCTCTATATGCAATGAATAGCACAAGGTTATGGATGAAATGAACAACTTTGGGTCATGAGCTCAGAGCTCTAAATGTTATGAATAACTTGAAGTTATGTATGATATGAACGACTTGGGATCTCGTGAGCTCAGGCCTCTAGATACTATGAACAACTTAGTGTTGCGGATGACATAAGTTACTCAGTTTCATGAGCTTAGGGCTTTAGATTCTATGATCAACTTAGGGTTGTCGATGATATGATAGACTCAGGATCCAGTGAGCTCAGACCTCTAGATGTTATTACTAGCTTAGGGTTGTGGATGATATGAATGATTCTTGGTCATGAGCCCATGGCCCTAAATGCTATGAATATCTCAGGCCTGTAGAACATGAATGACTTTGGGCTGTGAGCTTAAAACACTAGATGCTATGAATAGCTCAGGGTTGTGGTTGACATGAATGACTCTGAGTTGTGAACTTAGGGCTCTAGAGGTTATGAACAACTCAAGGTTGTTGATTACTACTCAAAAAGTGCTATTTTATAGCTTGTAATTAACTCTTTTAAACACTTTTGAGTAGTAGTTATTACCTTTTAACTCAATTAGCATATTAAGTACCTTTGCAATCATTTCTAATCAAATTGTGTTAAGTTTTGGTGTTTTTGATAGTATTTTGATCACCAAAGCAATCCAAGATTGAGGAGAGTTCTATAGAATTCGTGGCAAAGAAATTGGAAGCTCATTTACATGAAGAACCCAAGCTTTGAAGCTTAATAGTCCTTTGCCAAAAGCAAATCAAGAATGCAAGGAGGGAAAGCAAAGAGAGAAATCTAACATGAAGAATTCAAGAGGATAGCAACTCTTGGACACATTTTGAGCACTTCCTGTAGTCCATTTCATTCATACTATATGTCGTTTCGAAGCTTGGGAAGTCAAGAATCCAATCCTTTAAATGGTGAATGAATCGGAGTTCAAATGAAGAAGTTATAGCCATTGGAAGCCAATCACACCAAGCTAAATGCGAAATCAGCCCTTGGTTACTAAATCACAAGGTGCTCGCTGCGAAATCAGCCTTTGGCTGCGAAATGGAGACCTTCAGCTTGCGAAATTTCGCAGCCCATCTTGCATGGCTGTGAAATCCTCCTGAGTGCTTCCAGATATTTGCAACCGACTCTTTTAGATTTTTTCTTCAGATATTTGTTATTGAAATCCCCATTTTCTCCTTGTAATCCACCAATCATAGGATTCCTTAGTTAATAAGTAAGAACAAAGGGTGAATAACCTCATATATATAGTTTGTAATTTTTCTTTACACAGACTTCTCGGGGAGTTTGTTCTCAAAGACAACTTTTTGTATAGTTTTGAAGGAAGTAATACACAGAGCCTTGCTCTGCCTTACCTACTCATTTTGATTGTACTTTTCTTACTAACCAAACAAGCTTTGAGGATGTTTCCTTAGAGAATGAGTGGCTAGACTTCTTGTCTCTTGGAGCTAAGGTAGCTGGGTAAGGTGCCGAATGCAAGAATTGGAAGTTTTGTTGTTTTAGCTTTTAATGAAGAGAAAGTGTGACCCGTTAATGGTTTCTATGTTTTTAGTTAACTTAAAACGCCTTTAACTCACCTGGGCCAACACTTGGTAAGGCAAGTGATCTCCGTCCATTGAGATGCACTAATTTATCTCTTGCGAGCCTTTGGAAGGTGATTTGAAGGTAGGATTTTCTAGAACTGCCAACACTTGGTAAGCTTTTGGACTCTAAGGAGACATCCATTAGTTATCTCTTGCGAGCTTGTAAAGGGAAGTCCAAGGTTAAGGATCACCTTGAATGGCAAATGCTAGGTGAGAGGCACGAGCCATTGCAAGATGAATCAGTGAGAGGGATTTAGTGTTGGAATCCATAAAAGGGAAGCATCTGTACCACACCAATTAGATAAATAACTATATGTTAATTCTCTAATGCGAGGAAAAGATTCAAGTGACCAAAACTCTGTTTTTGTATGAGGAGCCTAACCCTAGTGATCTTAAAACTCCAAGAAACACTTTTCTTTATTAGTAATTTCAGTTACTATTATTTTTGGTTAACTTAAAACCAATCCTTTTTCAACCAAAGTTTATGTTTTCTTTTGAAGCTAACCATTAAATGAAAAAGCATCAATTCAACTTTGAATTAATGTCAATAGTAAGTTGAAAACCCTTCCCAGTGAACGATCCTAGAGCCACTATGCTATGCTAGCTGAGGCTATCCTAGTACATCGTGATATAGGTTATAAATTTTGTTGATTACTCCTGTCTGAGAGCCAAAATCAAGGTACACTAGCTAGGCACGGAATCAGTTGTGCATGACATGAATGACTTAGGGTCATGTGCTCAAGGCTATAAAGCCTATGAATAACTTAGTGATTACTACCAAAAAGTGCTATTTTGTAGACCTAATTATAATGGTTTTAAGCACCTTTGTGTAGTAATCATATTCATTTAACCCAATTAATTCATTAAGGTCCTTAGTAATTGGTTTTAACCATTTTGTGGCAAGTTTACATGTTTTTATCAGCTTATGAATCAATTCAAGCATGCCAAATGATGGAGGAGCTACTTGGACAAGTTAAAGCAAGGATTTTGGAAGTTTATAGGCTTGAATTTCAAGTGGAAACACGAGCACAAGCAAAGAGAATGCAAAGAGGAAAAACAAGCAAAGTGAAGAAAATAGAGGACAACAGCTGCAGTCTTCTTTCACACTTTTTGGGGCACTTCCCGAAGTCCATTTTCTACATGCTATATACCATTTCAAAGCTCAGGAAGTCAAGAATCCAACTCTTCAAACCGTGTACAATTTGGAGCTGAAATGAGGAAGATATGGCCTTCGGAAGACAACTGCATCAAACCTTGCGAAAATTTCGCAAGGTGAATTTCTCCTTGCGAAATTTCGCAAGGGGATTTTCCTCATGGTGCGAAATTTTGCCATTTCGCAACATTGTGAAATTTCACAAGGAGAAATTCACCTTGCGAAAATGCCAAATTTCCTCTGTTTCTCCATGCACGCACCACCAACTTCCCATATATTTTTAGCTTGATATTTTCTCGTGTAAATTCCTTTTGTAACCTTGTATTCAGCCGACATAAGGCTTTATCTTGTAATTTTGCTATATATAGAGGGGCACAACACCTCCAGAAAGGGGAGAATAGAGGGTTGGGGGATCGATCCTCTGTACATTAACTTAGAAATATAAAGCTCTTTTTTTCTCTCTTCTCATGTTCTTCCCCATTTCTATTTTCTTAGTAGCTAAACAGCCTCTGAGGACTTTTCCTCAGAGGATGATTGGCTAAAACCTTTAAGTTTCTCGAAGTATGGATGTTATGTGATGGCTTGGATGCAATCCCATGGAAATTTCTCGCACCCGGAAGGTAAGGTAGTCGTTTTTCATTAATGGTTCATTAATGGAAGGTTTGGTTTTTATTTCCTTTGGACAACTTCCAACGGCCAATACTTGATAAGCTTTTGGATTTCTATCCATTAGTTATCTCCTACGAGCTATTGGAAGGTGAGGTTTTCAATTCCAAGTTTTGCATTAATCCATTATAACCAATTTCAATGGCCATTGAAAGGTGAGTTTATCACCTGGAATGACTTTGAGTTGCCAATATTTGGTAAGCTTTTGGCTTTAGACCATTAGTTATCTCTTACGAGCCATTCAAAGGAAGTCTAAGGTGAATAACCATTGATGAAATTCACTACCATCTGTTTTGCCATTTTAAAGGATTAAAACTTGATTTGCTAAATCCATACCGGTTCGGGAAGCAAGCATCACCATAGTTGCAACCCCAACGCGAGGAGCCTATCTTGAGATTTCCAATTTGCATAAGAGCCAGAGCATAGCTATCCTATCTTTGAGAAACTTGTTTTTACACCCTTTCATTTTAGTCTTTAATGTTAGCTTAAGTTAGTTTAAATCTCTCTAAAACATTTTCATCTTCTTTTAAAGCTAACATCCATAAGAAAATCACCTATTTTCCTAATTTGAATATCACTTGTGTTTGCGAAAACCCTTCCCAGTGAACGATCCTAGAACCACTATGCTATAGTAGCTTGGCTACTTTAGTAATAGTATTTAAGGTATAAATTTTGTTGATACGCCTTTAAAGCTAAGCTACCATGAGTCGCATCAAATGGCGCCATTGCCGGGGAAGGTGCCACAAACACAGTGAAGCAACCATTAAGGGTAACTTGTGATCTTCATCACAAGTTTGGTGAGTTTTCTTATAATTTTTTTTTAGTTTAGTTTTTATTTAGTTAAATTTTTTATTCTCTTTTCTTTTATTTTTGTTTTAATTTCAATTTGTGCATTCCTTGTTGGATTCGAGACCAAGAGGGAACCCTGGTACAAGTTGAAGAAAAGAGCCTCAGTTGAATATCATTTTTTAGAAATGGAAATTCCACATGAAGATCAAAGCTCTCATTATGATCATGAGAAGGACAAATTTTCATACTTATCCATGAGGGATCAGATTGAATTAGGGAAAAGGCAGGTTCAACAAAGCCAATGGGGTAGTAAGGATGCTTTGAATGAAGACATGAGCATGAAGGCAAAGCTAGCATCTATGGCTAGAACGATAGAAGATTTTGAATTGAGAAATGTGCATATTGAAGCACAACCACAAGCCATGCCAACTTCATTTGAGTATGTAAACCATCCCAACCTTACAAGCCAACCTCAACATCAACCGAAGGACAAATTCGCATACCTATCCATGAGGGATCGGATTGGATTGGGGAAAAGGTAAGTTCAACAAAGCCAATGGGGTAGTAAGTATGCTTTGAATGGAGATGATTCATATGAGCATACGGTAGAGGAGTGCCCTACCATTCCAACTTTGAGAGACATGTGCGGTTACCAAAGCTCCTACACCTCAAGTTGGAATAACCATCCCAACCTTACAACCCAACCTCAACCTCAACCATCAATGAGTACATCTTCATTGGAGCAAGCCATTTTGAAGATAAGCAAAGTCATGGAGGACTTTGTAGGTGAGCAACAAAATATCAACTCTCATCTTAATGAAAAGATTGATAATCTGGAGAGTTCAATAAATGTAAGAATGGAGGAGGTTTATAATGATCTATCACTAAGGATAGAAAAAGTTCAAGACTCCATTGAGAAGCTCACCAATCTCGACATAGCAAGGGGGAAAAGGAAGCTTCCTCCTCAACCCCACCATAACCTTCAAGGAACCAATGCAAAAAGATGAAGGAAAGTGTTGATGATCGACACTTTGGTGGGGGATTGCTATGACAACTCTATGGACCAACCTTCCATTGAAAATCATAAGGTTCAAGATGATAAAGGGTTACCTGAACCCTTTAAAGCATCCACTTCTCCAGGGAAGAGAAGAGAAACGAATTCCCTTGGACCAAATGGGAAGGATGCCAATTTTGTTTGGGATCCAGGGGGAATTCAGCATGAAGTGGGTGTGTGAGTGAGGATGAGCTAATTAGTTCATCTTCTTTTTGGGGTACATGCTATCAGCTTCATTTAAATTCTATGCTTTCTTTAAATTTATGCATGTTTTAGTTTGAATTCTTAGCTTTAATTTAGTTTTAATATGTTTTTAAGATGAGTTTTGAAGTGTTCATGCAGGTACGAAAGCTCACAAGCTCACAAATGTGGAGAAAAAGGTGAAATAGGGGAGAAATATATCTAAGTCCAAGCTTAAAAGCCCATTTCGCAACTCAACAAGTGAGTTGCAAAAATTTCGCAAGGTGAATTTCACCTTGCGAAATGCACATTTTGGCAAGATGCAAAATGCAACCTCTTGGGATTGCACTTTCGCAAAGAGTAACCAGTGAGAAAATTTTCGCAAGTCATTTTTCACCTTGCGAAATTGTTTTCAAAGCAAATATCAAAATGCAACCTCTCGGGTTTGGTTTTTAAGGGGAGTAACCAGTGCGAAAATTTGGCACGGTGAATTTTCACCTTGCGAAATTTTTTCTTCGTGCTTACCAAGGATTTGATTCTTTTTAAATTCATTTTCAAACTTCAATTTTCTAGTTTTAACACTCCTCCTTTGTTTTCCCCTGTTTTAGCCAAAAATCTCCAATTTTAACACCCCTGCAAGCTACATTCAAATGTCATTGCAACTTATATGAGTATACCATCATGGCATGGACCCTTTGAGCCTTGTCCTCAGCTGCTCAAAGTGGGGCCCACTCATCATTTTTGTAAATATTTAGTATAAATTCCTCTCTCATTCAATTTTTGAATTTTGAAATAGGTGGTTCAACCTTCTCAACTCCAAGTCCACATCACATGAGGTACCACTTCCTTTCTCCTTATTTTCGATTCAAACATTGAGGACAATGTTCATCTCGGTTGGGGGGAGAGATGAGGAAGTAAGTATTAGTTTAAATTTTTATCATACTTAGTTAAATTAGCTACTTTTTGTTTACATTTTAAAAATTTTTGCTTTAAACTCCATGGATATTAAGGATTAACTCTCAAAATTAAATGAGAGAAGTCAAGTTCAACTTGATTACATGAGTCTTAGAGTTTGTATTATGCTCTTCTAGAAGTTGATGAATTGTTGAAACTCCCATTGCATGCAAACTTATCTCTTCCACCTTAAGCTAGTCGCACACACATACATTAGATTCCGGTTATAAGATGTGAAACTATCTCACCCTCTAAGCTTGAGAAATCATAATTTGACACCTTTAACCTCTCTTTAATAGTGTTGGGACACCTCATAAAGACCAATGAGTCTTTGAAAAAATAGAAAAAAAAAAAAGAAAAAAAAAAAGAAAAAGAAAAAAAAAATATAGAATAAACTTCTTTGTTTGCCTTGAAACCTGAGCATGGTCCGAAGGGGTGGCAAAAGCCTTTAAAGCCTGGTGCCCTAAGCCTTTATTGGTTGGGAGTCACCGATCCTCTGCTTGTTACATGGGTGAATTGGTTAAGTTTAGTAAGTGAAAAGAATTGTGAATAAGAGGTGCGTTCCTAGCCTATCAAGAGATGGTTAATTTGGCTAAGCTTAAAGAAAGACTTAGGTTGGGGGGAGATGATAGTTATCCATACTATACTCGGAAGCTAATCACATTAACACTTAGCTTTTAGTGGAAGAATTGGATTTGGATCTTTTGAGAGTGGAAATTCTTTTGATGCTTAAACTTGCATAATATCCATTCTTTGTACTCTATGATCAAGTGAATGCTTTGAAAACTCTTATTATAGGTTGAGTTTCACATCTTTATTGATCCATGGATGTCCATCATGCCACTCATATCATTTTTTGGAGTGATTTGCATGATCCCTTTTATGTATATTATTATAGTTTACTTAGTTTTTATCTCCTCCATTGCTAAGGGACTAGCAATGAGTCGGTTGGGGGGTGTGATTACTACCAAAAAGTGCTATTTTGTAGACCTAATTATAATGGTTTTAAGCACCTTTGTGTAGTAATCATATTCATTTAACCCAATTAATTCATTAAGGTCCTTAGTAATTGGTTTTAACCATTTTGTGGCAAGTTTACATGTTTTTATCAGCTTATGAATCAATTCAAGCATGCCAAATAATGGAGGAGCTACTTGGACAAGTTAAAGCAAGGATTTTGGAAGTTTACAGGCTTGAATTTCAAGTGGAAACACGAGCACAAGCAAAGAGAATGCAAAGAGGAAAAACAAGCAAAGTGAAGAAAACAGAGGACAACAGCTGCAGTCTTCTTTCACACTTTTAGGGCACTTCCCGAAGTCCATTTCCTACATGCTATATACCATTTCAAAGCTCAGGAAGTCAAGAATCTAACTCTTCAAACTGTATACAATTTGAAGCTGAAATGAGGAATATATGGCCTTCGGAAGACAACTGCATCAAACCTTGCGAAAATTTCGCAAGGTGAATTTCTCCTTGCGAAATTTCGCAAGGGGATTTTCCTCATGGTGCGAAATTTTGCCATTTCGCAACATTGCGAAATTTCGCAAGGAGAAATTCACCTTGCGAAAATGCCAAATTTCCTCTGTTTCTCCACGCACGCACCACCGACTTCCCATATATTTTTAGCTTCATATTTTCTCGTGTAAATTCCTTTTGTAACCTTGTATTCAGCAGACATAAGGCTTTATCTTGTAATTTTGCTATATATAGAGGGGCACAACACCTCTAGAAAGGGGAGAATAGAGGGTTGGGGGATCGATCGTCTGTACATTAACTTAGAAATATAAAGCTCTTTTTTTCTCTCTTCTCCTGTTCTTCCCCATTTCTATTTTCTTAGTAGCCAAACAGCCTCTGAGGACTTTTCCTCAGAGGATGATTGGCTAAAACCTTTAAGTTTCTCAAAGTATGGATGTTATGTGATGGCTTGGATGCAATCCCATGGAAATTTCTCGCACCCGGAAGGTAAGGTAGTCGTTTTTCATTAATGGTTCATTAATGGAAAGTTTGGTTTTTATTTCCTTTGGACAACTTCCAACGGCCAATACTTGATAAGTTTTTGGATTTCTATCCATTAGTTATCTCCTACGAGCTATTGGAAGGTGAGGTTTTCAATTCCAAGTTTTGCATTAATCCATTAGAACCAATTTCAATGGCCATTGAAAGGTGAGTTTATCACCTGGAATGACTTTGAGTTGCCAATATTTGGTAAGATTTTGGCTTTAGACCATTAGTTATCTCTTATGAGCCATACAAAGGAAGTCTAAGGTGAATAACCATTGATGAAATTCACTACCATCTGTTTTGCCATTTTAAAGGATTAAAACTTGATTTGCTAAATCCATACCGGTTCGGGAAGCAAGCATCACCATAGTTGCAACCCCAACGTGAGGAGCCTATCCTGAGATTTCCAATTTGCATAAGAGCCAGAGCATAGCTATCCTATCTTTGAGAAACTTGTTTTTACACCCTTTCATTTTAGTCTTTAATGTTAGCTTAAGTTAGTTTAAATCTCTCTAAAACATTTTCATCTTCTTTTAAAGCTAACATCCATAAGAAAATCACCTATTTTCCTAATTTGAATATCACTTATGTTTGCGAAAACCCTTCCAGTGAACGATCCTAGAACCACTATGCTATAGTAGCTTGGCTACTTTAGTAATAGTATTTAAGGTATAAATTTTGTTGATACGCTTTTAATGCTAAGCTACCATGAGTCGCATCACTTAGGTTATGGATGACATGAATGACATTGGATCATGACTCAAGATCCCATGAGCATAGGACTCTAGATGCTATGACTAGCTCAGATTTGTGGATGATATCAATGATTCTTGGTCGTGAGACCATGGCCCTAAAGGCTATGAATAGATCAGAACTATGAATGACATAAACGACTCTTAGTCATGAACTCAAAGCTCTAGATGCTATGAATAACTCAGGGTTGTGGTTGACATGAACAACTTCGGGTCATGAGCTTAAGGTTCTAGATGTTATGAACAACTTAGGGTTATTGATGACATGAACGAGTTTGAGCCGTCAACTCAAGGCCTTGGATGCTTTGAATAGATCAAGGTTGTGGATAATAAGAATGACTCAAGATCTTGTTAGCTCAGGCCTCTAGATGCTATGAACAACTCAGGGTTGAGGATGATATCAATGATTCTTAGTCGTGATCCTATGGATTTAAATGCTATGAATAGCTCTGCGCTGTGGTAGACATGCTTAACTCTAGGTCATGAGTGTAATGTTATAGATGCTATGAACAGATTAGAGTTGTGGTTGACATGAACGATTCTAGGTCTTAAGCTCAAAGCTCTAGATGCTTTGAATAACTCAAGGATATGGCTTACATGAACTATTCCGGGTCGTGAGCTCAAGCCTTTAGATGTTATGAACAATTCAAGGATGAGAATGATATGAACTATTCTTAGTCATAAGCTTCTCACTAAAAGTACTATGAACAACTCAAGGATGTGGTTGACATGGATGACTCTAGGTCTTGACCTCAGGGCTCTAGATGCTATGCACAACTCAAAACTATGGTTGACATGAATGACCCTAAGTCATGAGTAGAGGCCTCTAAATTCTATGAACAACTTTGGGTGAGGATGATATGAGTTATTCTAAGTTATGAGCCTATGGCTCTAAGTGCTATGAAAAGCTTAGGGTTGTAGTTGACATGAACGACTCTGAGTCATGAGCTTAAGGCTCTAAATCTTATGAATAGCTTATGACATGGTTGAAATGAACGATTTTAGGTCATGAGCTCAAGCCTTTAGATGCTATGAACAACATTGGGTTGAGGAGGATATGAATGATTCTAGGATGTGAGCCTATAGTCTAAATTCTATGAATAGCTAAGGGTTGTAGATAACAGGAACAACATCAAGTCATGAGCTTAGAACTATAAATGTTATGAACATCTCAAGGTTATGGTTGACAAGAATGAATCTTGGTTGTGAGCTCAGGGCTCTAGATGCTATGAACAACTTAAGGCTATAAATGACATTAATGACTCTAGGTTATGAGCTCAAGGCTTTAAATGCTATAAACAGATCAAGGTTGTGGATGACATAAGTTACACCAGGTCATAAGCTCAACAATGTGGATGCTATGAATGGCCCAAGGTTGTGGATGATACTAGCAACTCGGGATCCTGTTAGCTTGGTGATCTAGATGCTATGAAAAGCTTGAGGTTGTGAATGTTATGAATGATTTTTAGTTATAAGCCCATGGCCCTAAATGTTATGAACAACTAAGGGTTATGGTTATCATGAGCTCAGGCCTCTAGATGTTATCAACAACTCAAAGTTATGGTTGACATGAATGACTTTAGGTCATCAGTTTTGGGTTCTCAATATTATGAATAGATCAATGTTGTAGATGATATGAACGACTCGGGATCCTATGAACTAAGGCCTTTAGATTGTATGAACAATATAGGGTTGTGAATGGTATGAATAATTCTGTCATGAGCTCAAGGATGTGGATGACTTGAAAAAATTTGGGTCATGAGATTGGATCGTAGATACTATGAACAGGTCAGGGTTGTCCTAGACATGAATTACTCTGAGTCATGAGCTCAAGGCTCTCATGCTATGAATAGCATAGGGTTATGGCAGAAATGTGCTACTCTGGCTCGTGGGTTCGGGGTTATAGATTTTATTTATAACTTAACATTATGGATGATATGAACAACATGAGATCCCTTGAGCTCAAGCCTCTAGATGTTATGCATAGCTCAAGGTTGTGGATTAGATGAATGATTCTACATCATGAGATAAGGGTTATAAATGACATGAACAACTTTAGATCATGGACTCAAGGATGTAGATGCTATGAATAACACAAGGTTGTGGTTGACATGAATGACTCTGGGTCGTGAGCTCAAGGCTCTAGATGAAATGAATAGCTCTAGGCTATGAAGGACATAAATGACTCCGGTTTGTGAGTTGAAGGCTCTAAATACTATGAATAGCTTAAGGTTATGGTTGCCATTAATGACTCCTAGTCATAAGGCCCGAGTTCTAAATACTACACACAGATCAAGGTTGTAGTTGACAAGAACAAATCTGGGTTGTGAGCTTAGGGCTCTAGATAATATGAACAACTCAGAGTTATGGATTATATGAACAACTAGGGAGCCCATGAGCTTAGGCCTCTAAATGCTATGAACAACTCGAGGTTGAGGATGATACAAACGATTCATGGTAATGAGCCTTTGAGTTTAAATGCTATGAACAACTCAGGACTGTGGATGACATGAATAACTCCAACTCGTTAGCTCAGGCCACTATATGTTATGCATAGCTCAAGGCTGTCACTGACATGAATGATTCCGAGTCATGAACTTAGGACTCTAGATGCTATGAAAACCTCCTGAGTGTGGAGGATGTGAACGACTTCAGGTCATGAGCTCAAGGCTCTAGATCGTACGAAGAACTCAAGGTTGTGGTTGACATGAAGAACTCCAGGTCATGAGATTAGGGTTCCAGATACTATGAAAAGCTCATGGTGGTGGTTGACATGGATAACTTTGGGTTGTAAGCTCCAGACTCTAGATGCTATGAACAACTGAGAGTTGTGGATGATGATATTAATGACTCAAGGTCTTATGAGCTTAAGCCTCTAGATGCTATGAACCACTAAGGGCTAAGAATTATATGAATGATTCTTGGTTGTGAGCTTTTGAGTCTAAATACTATGAATAGCTTAGGGCTCTAGTTGACATGAATTACTCTAGATCGTTAGCTTAGGGCTTTAGATGCCATGAAAAGCTCGGAGCTATGAATGACATGAATGAATCTAGGTTGTGAGATCAAGGCTCTAAGTGTTATGAACAAACTCATGGTTATGGTTTACATCAATGACTTCGAGTCATCAAAACATGGCTCTAGATACTATGAAAAGCTCTAAGTTGTAGTGGACATGAATGGCTCCCAGTCGTGAGCTCAGGAATCTAGACGTTATGAACAGCTAAAGTCAATGGTTGACATAAACAACTATGGGTCCTAAGTTGAGGGATCTAGATGTTATGAAAAACTCAAGGTTAAGGTTTACTTGAACGACTTTGGTTCATGAGCTCAAAGCTCTAAATGTTATGAACAACTCAGAGTTGTGGATGGTATAAACGACTTGGGATCCTAACATCCTAGGCCTTTAGATGCTATAATTAATTTAGGGTTAAGGATGATAGGAACAATTCTTGGTCATGAGCTTATGAGTCTAAATGTTATGAACAACTCAAAGTTGTGGATGACATGAACAACTCTGGGTCATGAGCACAGGGCTCTAGATGCTATGAACAACTCAGGGTTGTAGTTGACATGAACGAATCCAAGTTGTGAGCTCAGGACTCTAGATGCAATGAATAGCTCAAGGTTGTGGATGGCATGAATGATTCTGGGTCGTGAGGTTAGAGCTCTAGATGCTATGAACAGCTCAGGGTTGTGGTTTACATGAACGACTCCCAGTTGTGAGCTTGGGGCTTAAATGCTATGAACAGCTCAAGGCTATGGATGACATGAACAACTCCAGGTCATGAACTTAAGGCTTTAGATACTATAAGCAACTTAAAGCTATAGTTGACATGAACAACTTCAATTTGTAAGCTTAGAACTTTAGATGCAATGAATAACTCAAGGTTGTGGATGACATGAATGATTTTGGGTTGTGAGCTTAAGGCTCTAGATGCTATGAATAGTTCAAGGTTGTGGTTTTGTGGACCCTCACCCGATCCCCCGGACCAGCGTGACTCGCTTTTAAAAGAAAATAAAGAATGAAAAAGTTGAGTTTTCCAGGTTTGAAAAACCCACCCCCGGTGAGGAACGGTGTTGTATGGAGTCGCCACTTACTTTTTATTTTTATTTTTAAAATGGGGAAAATTAAGTAAGAACAAAAACCCCTAATGACCCTAGTATGGAAAAAACGGTATGCGAAAACTAGATTCTGGGTCCGGGGATCAGGTTAGCCATTGGGAAGGTACCTCATGCGAGGTAGCACCCCTCTAGGCCCGGAACTCAGTCTCTACTAATGAATTGGGTATGTGGGAGCATATGGGTCAAAGATGAAACCCTAGGCTAAATAGATGTCATGAATCACACAATCCTAATTGGTATTTGGCATGCATATGAATTCAACCAACCAAAACAATGGGTGCGTACCTGTGGTCCCTAGCCATGCGCTGCATAAAAGGTTAGCCAAACATAGATAAACACATAACAAACATTCAGGATTAAGCACCATGCATGCATATGATTCAATAATCAAAACCAACGATGCATGCCTATGGTCCCTAGCCATGTGCTACAGCAGAGGGTGAGTCAGCCACACAACATGTATTCAAAATCAAGCATCAAAGCTTGTGCCAAAAAGGAAGATAGCTGGTTGAAATGAGGTAAGGGACTCCCCAAATGTCATACAAATAGAACTAGACTCATCTAGACCACACCACCCATAACTTTAAAATTGCCCATACTAACTGAAATCAAACACTGACTTAAACCTTCAAGATGGCTTACAAGTGCCCTATAGCAAATGGGTTTGAGCCCCAATGGATAAGGGCTCGAAAAATGCCAAAATCGAGGGCTACTTAAAGTCCTCCAGCAGAACAGGTTGAACTAGTTCTCAACTGGTACAACCTATTGAGAAGAATTCCCAAATTTTCTAGCAAACTCCTAAATGAGTGAGGATTCAAACAAAAGAAACGGTTCTCAATTCTGAGCCTGGATGAGTGAGAACCAAACAAAGAAAGGTCAGGGGTTCTTCATGGCTGACAGAGGCAGCCAGCTATGGCGCTGAACCGGTTGAATAGGTCCCCAACCAGTTCATACGGTTGATAAAAACTCCCAAATTTGGTCAGAAAGTTTCTAACTGAATAAGGAAGTAAAAAAAAGAAACGGTTCTCAATTCCAAACCCGGATGAGTGAGAACCAGACAAAGTAAGGTCAGGGGTTCCTCATGGCTGACAGAGGCAGCCAGCTATGGTGCTGAACCGGTTGAACCGGTTCCCAACCGGTTCAGACAGTTGATAAAAAATCCCAAATTTGGCCAGGAAGTTTCCAACTAAATAAGGGAATAAAAAAAAGAAACGGTTCTCAATTCCAAGAAGGATGAGTGAGAACCAGACAAAGAAAGGTCAGGGGTTCTTCATGGCTGACAGAGGCAGCCATCTATGGCGCTGAACCGGTTGAACCGGTTCCCAACTGATTTAGACGGTTGATAAAAAATTCAAAATTTGGCCAGAAAGTTTCTAACTGAACAAGGAAGTAAACAAAAGAAACGGTTCTCAATTCTGAATCCGGATGAGTGAGAACAAGACAAAGAAAGGTCAGGGGTTCCTCATGGCTGATAGAGGCAGCCAGCTATGGTGCTGAACCGGTTGAACCGGTTCCCAACCGGTTCAGAAGGTTGATAAAAAATCCCAAATTTGTCCAGGAAGTTTCTAACTGAATAAGGAAATAAAAAAAAGAAACGGTTCTCAATTCTGAGCCCGGATGAGTGAGAACTGGACAAAGAAAGGTCAGGGGTTCCTCATGGCTGACAGAGGCAGCCAGCTATGGCGCTAAACCGGTTGAACTGGTTCCTAACTGGTTCAGACGGTTGATAAAAAATCCCAAATTTGGTCAGGAAGCTTCTAACTGAATAAGGAAACAAAAAAAAAAGAAATGGTTCTCAATTCCGAGCCCGGATGAGTGAGAACCAGACAAAGAAAGGTCAGGGGTTCCTCATGGCTGACAGAGGCAGCCAGCTATGGCGCTGAACCGGTTGAACCGGTTTAGCCGGTTAATGAAAAATCCTAAATTTGGTCAGAACGTTTCTAAATCATTCATAACCAATCAATAACAATCATGTGTGGCCTTTATTACCCACACCCAAGCAACACAATCTTCACATCCAATGAAATAAAAGATGATGCGGAAGGAGAAAACGCATATGAAGAAAATGAAGATAAACTGCAGGTAAAAAAACTTCAGCCTACTTAGCTCAGAATCTCCACTAGATATGATCCGTGTATGCCGATGATGACCTCCAAAAAATGAGATTCTGTAGCTCTCCTCTTCAAAATAATCACAGTGCTGAAGCTGTCCCCCACGCTCTTAACTCAGAAGGTGCCCTGACCTTCTGTTTTTCTCACCAGCAAAATATCCCCTCTCCCCTCCTGCCCTCATTTTACCTCTTTTTTCCTTTATACTCATACCCCTCTCCCCTCGTACCCTCATGGGTTTCTTCCCCTTCAGCACCAAAATCCCCTCCATTAGCATGGAAAACACACCCCCCATTATTTCTCTTGCACTTATGAGGCTAGCTCACTCTCTTCAGTTTTCAGCTTGCTTCACCACCAATAATCCATATGGATTCGTGGTGGGCTGCAAGGAACCCAAACCAAGGCCCAAAATGGGCCCACAACATTGCATAAAACCGATCTGGAGCTTATGGGCCTGAGCCATGTAGGATTTGGGTCCTAAAATTACCAAAATCAGTGTTTTACACCGGCTGACTCGATGAATTGGCTGAACCGGCTGAACCGAATGCCAACCAGTCGAACTGGTTGCAAAAAATTTTGAAAATTTGACAGAATGTTCCTGGAAGAGTGAGGAATCCATGAAAAAAACGGTGCACAATTCTGAGTTCGGAAAAGGGAGATCTGATCAAAACAAGCCCGAGTGCTCCGAACCTCAACATGCCCTATAAACTCCAACTAAGCTAAAACATCGGGATGACTCCACTTCCTTCCTATAGGGTGATGTGAACGACTAGGAAAATGGCCACGATGACCCTCCAAAATGAACCACATACGCACCACAATGGACCACAGACAAGCCCACACAAGGCTCGGACACCGACTAAGCTCAAAAGGGGCCCTAGTGGTGCCATATGAGAACGATGGGTGCAGGTGACACCTAAAGGATAAATGTCAGTGTCGAGGGACAAAATTGAGGGTCTACAAATATGCCCCTCTTCAATAGAGTGAATGAACAAGTGAATTGTGAGTGCGATGTGCAAGCAATGCAAGAGTGAAATGAACTCTAGTGAAGAACCCAAATGACCAACAATTTTGTCCCCACCCAATAATAAAGGAGACTAAGGAAAATAAGTCATGCTAACCGAATGGACTATGGGATATAGGCATGATGCCGGAGAAAGATACAAGGAGACCCGATCACAATGTCGAGAAAGATTAGGGATCCGATTCGGGCAAGTACCGGAGAATGGTGGAATTCGGGTGAGTACCGGAGAAGGGTTCGGGCAAGTACCGGAGAAAGGTTCAGACAAGTACCGAAAAATGGTAGAATTCGGGCAAGTACCGAAGAAGGGTCCGAGCGAGTACTGGAAAATGGTAGAATTCGGGCGAGTACCGGAGAAGGGTTCGAGCAAGTACCGAAAAAGCTCTAGGCGAGTACCGGAGAAGGGTTTGGGCGAGTACCGGAGAAGGTTCCGGGCAAGTACCGGAGAAGGGTTCGGGCAAGTACCGAAAAATGGTGGAATTCGGGCAAGTACCGAAGAAGGGTTTGGGCGAGTACCGGAAAATGGTAGAATTCGGGCGAGTACCGGAGAAGGGTTTGGGCAAGTACTAAAAAATGGTGGAATTCCGGCAAGTACTGAAGAAGGGTCCAGGTGAGTACTGGAGAAGGGTTCGGGCAAGTACCGAAAAAACTCCCGGCGAGTACCGGAGAAGGGTCCGGGCAAGTACAGAAAAATGGTGGAATTCGGGCAAGTACCGAAGAAGGGTCCGGGTGAGTACCGGAGAAGGATTCGGGCAAGTACCGAAAAAACTCCTGGCGACTACCGGAGAAGGGTTCGGGCAAGTACCGAAAAAGCTCCGGGCGACTACCGGAGAAGGGTCCGGGCAAGTACCGAAGAAGGTTCCAGGCAAGTACCGGAGAAGGGTTCGGGTGAGTACCAAAAAATGGCGGAATTCGGGCAAGTACCGAAGAAGGGTCCGGGCGAGTACAGGAAAATGGTAGAATTCGGGCGAGTACCGGAGAAGGGGATTGAACTCGAGCGCGATGCCAAGGAACTATCGAACTAAAAGGAGTAGGGATGCAAAGACTAAGGCTCTAGACACCTAAACAAATAGGAGATGCCTTAAAACAAAACTCAAAGCATAATGGGGAGACTCAAGATGCAACCGCCGATGTACTAACCTTGATGACAAAGGGGTATGCCCCAATATGACTCTCGGGATTGCCAACAAATGACTCAAAGAGGCCAAAAATCAAACACCTCCATCATGACAAAAGAAAGCGGTATGCCCTAGTGTAACCCCAGAAAATAACGACAAATGACAAGAGAAAAAACAATCACCATTAACAGATGGAAAGCAAAGGGTATGCCCCTGCAGGACAACTCACAAATGTGACCAAGGGTGACAAAAAGGAGTTATGTCCCAATCTAAGGTATCAATATCATGTCAGAATCCCATAACCGCACATATGGTTAAAGTTAGAGAGATGAAAAATATCACAAACATCCATCCTTGAAGAAAAAACCCTCAACTCTAACCCATAACATTCAATATCCACAAAAACTGATAGGGGGTATGCCCCAGTGTGTACATCTAAAACTCAAATATCTCAATGAAAACTCTGAAACACATCACTGAAGACCCACTCGTTTGAACTTAATGAACAACACAATGAATGGGGTATGCACCCCTACTGGGTCGATGAATACAGTGAATCTGATCTCGAGTCATATCCTAGAAGCACTCTGTTGTATAAAGAAACTGAGTTGAATGCGGGGCTTACTCAAACTCTGATGCCCATAACATCGCTAGGTGAAACGGAATGCCTGCGTATATGTACAAAAACCACAGCCAGCATGCAAGGATGGGGGCATGCCCCAATATGAACATGTCAAAACATAGAGTAAAGGTGCCCTCAATGGTCCCAACTGTCTGTATCATCTGTCTCTGATCACGGGCCTGAGGTAAGTAAACTGAATGGAAAGACAATATGTGACCCTCGATATCCCCCGAAGTAATGGAGACCTGTCAACATCCCATACTCAATCAGTAGACGAAGCCTGTCCGAATGAACCGCATCGAAGCAAACACGAGACCTCATGGCCTCAGGGTGGTCTTACGACTCGGACCGTAATGTAGGCCAGGGGTAAAATGTGAATGAAATGATGGGAAAAAAAACCCAAATCTCTAAATAGATAGTGCCAAACCCCTATATGCGTAATGTCAAATATCGTAGAACCATGTGAGTGAGGTGACTCAACCATGTATTTAAATAAAAAAAAAAAAAAATCAAACAATAGGTGACATGCACCAAAGAACTCATCGTTCATGAAGCGAGACGACGATCGGCGAGGGTAGCTGAAGATGAAGAGGGATGAGACAAACAATGAATGAAGGTATAGGAAATGGATAAACAAGTTGGGAAACAAGTGTAGCAATGTGTGACAATGACGAACAACTCATCTTAAGAACGACAAATCAAAGCAAGTCACTATATGATGGGAATGGTGATGTAGATAATGATCCAGGAAACCTAGTGCAAAGGAAACCCAAACCTCACTCCCAATGTGTCACCCAGATCCATGGTGAGAAGGATCATTCAATTCTCTCACCCGACTCTTAAAGGAAAAAGAAATCCCTCAAACCCAAAACCCCCTCTGATGATCCCAAGTATATCAACGAATACCAAACAAGCACAATTTTTTCTTTTTTCATTTTTTATTTTATTTTTTCTTTTTCAATTTTTTTCTTTCTTTTTTTTCATTTTTTTTTTCAAAGTAGGCCGAATACCCCACTAGCATAGTCCAACCAAAAGAACCTCAAATCTCAAACCCAAATGGTCTCCTCAAACTAAAACTCCTGGATCAAAACCTAAGGGTGGAACGAAAGATGTGACAAGCCTGACTTGTAGCCTTGAGACGAGAGTGTGTCACCATCACACAATGGAAAACAAAAGTGAAATGAATACGGTGTGAAGATGCAAAACGGAGAAGAAAATAAACAAGCAATGATGCAAAAAAGAACAAATGAAGAATAACACAATGCTCCCAATGCTCACAGATCTAATCAATAAATACAAAGCGCATAGGGGCAGGCCCCCAACCTAGGTCAAAAAAGGTATGCAAGGCTGAATGAAAGAAAGGGCCATAATAAACCGCGTGAGGCTCAAAGGGCTAACAATAGGGTATATCGATGTATGGGTGTGCAATAGGGAATATGGCTACTCGAAGTGACGGCCACCCATCCTCTGACCATGATCTCACGCATAAAACTTCTTCAACTGATCCACATTGACTGGCTCTGTGAACTGATTTCCGTCTAGGTCTGTCAACCAGGCAGCTCCCTCTCGAGTCAGATCTCGGATGACATAAGGCCCGCTCCAACTCGGTCTAAACTTGCCTCTAGGGTCGCTGATCAATCCCCTAAGGACTTTCAAGACTAGGTCACCTCTTTGGAATTTCCTAGGCCTAACCCTCTTTCTGAATGCACGGGTCATCTTTCTCTGATAGGCCTGAGCATGATCTGCTGCCCTCAATCTCTTCTCATCCAACAGGCTAAGCTGATCGTAACGAGACTGGACCCACTCGGCCTCAGATACATGTTGCTCTAGTGCTACTCTTAAAGATCTCATCTCAATCTCAACAGGTAACACTGCCTCCATACCATACACTAAAGAATATGGGGTAGCTCCAATAGAGGTACGAAAAGATGTACGATAAGCCCAAAATGCGAAAGGGAGCTTTTTTTACCAATCCCGAGAAGTCTCGACCATCTTTCTCAAAATCCTCTTGATATTCTTATTTGCGGCCTCAACTGCCCTGTTAGTTTGCGGCCTGTATGCAAACGATCTATGATGCTGAATGCCATACTCCTGAATCAACGTGTCCACCTCGCCCCTGAAATGCACCCCTCTATCAGAAATTAGCTCGTGAGGGACCCCGTATCGGCAGATAATGTGCGATCTGATGAATTTGGCCACCCTGGCCGCTGTCAATCTAGCATAGGAAGTGGCTTCCACCCACTTGGTGAAATAGTCAATGGCTACTAAGATGTACTCATAACCACTGGAGGACTTGGGCGAGATCTTCCCAATAATATGAACACCCCATACTGAAAATGGCTAAGGGGATGTGAGTGCATACAACTCAGAAGGTGGCACGTGTATCAAGTCTCCATGCATCTGACACTCCTGACATCTCTGTACAAACTGGCAACAATCTGTCTCCATGGTCAACCAAAAGTAGCCAGCCCTCATGATCTTACGCGCTAGCATATGACTTCCCATGTGTGGGGCACAGACCCCTGCATGAACCTCTCTCATCACTTGATCTGCAGATGTACGGTCTAGACATAATAATAACAGGCCATCAGGTGATCTCCTATACAGTGCATCCCTGCAAATAACAAATCTGGTGGCCAACTGTCTCAATGCTCTCCTATCCTTGGCCGAGGTTGACTCTAGGTAAGTGTCGCATGACAGAAACTGATAAATATCGTGATACCATGGCAACTCAATATGATCCTCTATCTCTCCAATCAGACAATAGTAAGCTGGTGCAGACCTAGTTTCAATCAGCAATGGCCTAACAGTCACCCCCACGGGGATCACAATCATAGAAGCCAAGGTGGCTAATGCATCGGCAAACTGATTCTCCGCCCTGGGTAGATGTATATACCTTAACACATCAAATCCATCAATCAACAGGTCTAAGTAAGCATGGTAGGGTTTTAGCTTCTCATCCCGAGTCCTCCAGATACCCTGAGTTCGTTGTATAAGCAAATTGGAATCCCCGTGGATCTCCAACTGTTTAATGCCAAGATCAAGTGCAGTCTCCAAACCTGTAATGCAAGCCTCATACTCCAAAATATTATTCGTCAATCGGTGATGATCGAAAAATGCTAACCGGATTGATCTGGGGATATGATCACCCTGTGGTGATATTAACAAGATACCAATGCCAAACCCCGACTGATTGGCGGCACCATCAAAGTACAACTGCCACCCCGTAATACTAGTCATTGAAACGATCTACTCATCAGGGAAATCATCATCGACCGATCTGTCATCGGATATCGGCAAAGAAGCTAGATGATCTGCAACGATGCTTCCTTTTACTGACTTTTGTGTGACATAATGAATATCAAACTCTGTTAACAATACCAGCCATCTCATGAGCCTACCGGTTAGAACAGGCCTATCAAATAGATACCTCAACGGGTCCAATCGTGAGACTAAGAGCACGGAATACTCTGTCATGTAATGTCTAAGTCTCCTAGTGGCCCAAACCAATGCCAAGAAAAGGCGCTCAATCATAATGTACTTGCACTCATACTCAAACATCCTCTTACTCAAATAATAGATGGCACGCTCCTTCCCTAAATCATCAAGCTGAGCTAACATGCATCCTAAGGCCATGTCTGAAACTGATAAGTATAGAAGCAAAGGACGCCCCGGTGTGGGAGGCACTAAAACCGGAGGAGAAAGGAGACACTCCTTAATCCTCTCAAAAGCGCACTGACAATCATCACTCCAAATTGTAGGCTGATTCTTCCTCAGAAGGCAGAAGATAGGCTCACAAATGTCTGTCAGTCTAGCAATGAAACGACTGATGTACTGCAATCTACCTAGGAATCCCCTGATCTCTTTCTCAGTTCTCGGGGCAGGCATGTCAAGTATGGCTCTGATTTTCTCTGGATCAATCTCTATACCTCGCTCACTAACAATGTGTCCCAACAATTTTCCAGAAGCCACCCCAAAGGTACACTTCTTGGGATTCAATCTCAGCCTGAACTGTCTGATCCTCTCAAAGAACCTTTGTAAGGCTGCTAAGTGATCTGTCCTGTCTCGGGACTTCACTATCATGTCATCCACATATACCTCGACATCTGTGTGCATCATATCATGGAACAAAGTAGTAACAGCTCTCTGATAAGTGGCTCCTACATTCTTCAACCCAAATGGCATAACCCGGTAGCAGTAAGTACCCCACTCAGTAATGAAAGAAGTCTTTTCCATATCCTCTGGAGCCATTAGAATCTGATTATACCTAGAAAAGCCATCCATGAAGGACAACATCGGATGCCCTGCAGTGCTATCAACCAGCATATCAATGTGTGGGAGGGGAAAATCATCCTTAGGGTTGGCCTTATTAAGATCTCGAAAGTCAACACAAACCCTAACCTTGCCGTCCTTTTTGGGAACAGGGACGACATTAGCCAGCCACTCAGGATACTCAACCACTAACAAGAAGTCAACACTGAGTTGCTTCCGAATTTCTTCCTTAACCTGCAAACTCCATTGAGGATGTAGTCTCCTCAATTTCTGCTTAACGGGCCTAGCATGTGGTAAAATGGGCAGGTGATGCTGCACTATGGAGGGGTCAAGGCCCGGCATGGCCTCATATGACCATGCAAATACATCCAAGTATGACCTAAGCAGGTCAATCAACCCACTCCTCTCATCAGGAGATAGAGAAGAGCCAATCATAATCTCCTTGGGCTGATCTGGTGCCCCAAAATCTATCAACTCTGTGCTACCAGAAATGGGTGTGACTCTCTCGTCCACTGTGTCAGAATCACACTCTGACTGACCACCCAGTGGGTCATCCATATCTCCCACATCATCAACATCATATATATGTGTCGTGGGTGCTGGTGGTGCAATCAAAGGAAAATGCTGTGACACAGTCAAGTACTCGAAAATACTCATATCATTATTATCATCAGAAAAATCATCAAAGCGGGTGACAAACCCGGACATAGTGTCAGAAGAAAGAAGCGGGTCCACAGAGTCAGACGTTCCATCAATAGAAGTAAAATCAAAAGTAACGACATCAAGGACTGACTCATCATCAAGTACGAAAACTCCAAATATGCCAAAAACATAATGGGGCCCGCGTGGGGCTACATCAAGGATACGACCAATGCCTATAAAATCCATATCATTAGTGTAGGCATCAGGAATAGAGTCATCCTCATCAGTCTCGAGTATAGAAACTTCGAACATATCGAAAGTAGTATGGGGCCCGCGTGGGGCTGCATCGAAGATACGGCCTATGCCGATCATGTCCATCTCGTCAGTGCCATCTCCCAAATCCATAAGTAGGTCATAGTCCCCTCCTTGGGGAAACACATAGAGAACACACTAGCTCGGTCTGGTGATGGGGGCGCAACTATCATGGCACCAGGCATCTCAGTAGTCCCGGTGTCCAAATGCATCTGACCCAAGGCTTGCTGGATGTCCTGAATCTCAACTGTCTCTGGAATGCGAATAGTTCCCTCTGTGCCGGGTGTATGCTCTGAACCCCTGATGAAGTAGTCAACCAATTGGAAGGTGTATGGGCGGAGGGGATAATCAAATGGCATGCCAGTCATGCGAGCCCTCACTCTATCCCTGCGCAACCGTGCCATATAACGTGCATCAACCTCTGTGGGGATGTAACCCAATCCATAGGGTGTGTCGTGATCAACTGCGAAAGTAAACTTGTGGGGCCCCTACTGCCGGCTACCCAATCCCATGCCAGGCAAATAAGACATGCCTCTCATCATGCTGAGCACCAAAGTGCTGTTGTGCTGGTCGAATGACATAGGTACCATATCTCTGCTACCATCCTCTAAGCTGACAACCTAAACCTCATCGAACGTAAACTTGGTCAAATGTAAGTCATTCTCACTGTGACTGATATGTAACACTGGCTTAGACAAAGTGATAATATCTCTATCAGACTGTATCATGATAATGCGCCCCTCGTGTATGAACTTCACCTTCTGATGAAGGGAAGATGGTATAGCACCAGCCTCATGAATCCATGGGCAACCAAGAAGCAGGTTAAAGGATGACTGAATCCTTAAAACCTGAAATACTATGGAGTAACTAACTGGCCTAATCATGACATGTGTACTGAGTGTACCCATAACTGTCCTCTAAGTCCCATCATAAGCTCTAACAGTCTGTGTAGAAGCCCTAAAATCAACTGGCGAAAACCCAAGTGCAATAGCAGTAACCAATGGACAGAACCATTGTCCAGTAGAACAGACGGCACCCGACGGCCTGAACAAACAACATCAATGAATAAGGGTCGAACATGATTTGATCCCTCTGGTGGCAAGTCATCATCAGAAAACACTATACATGTAGCTCTATCAGCTGTCAATATGTGAATAAGCCCCTATGGGGTAGTAGCAGTGTTAACCCTAATCTGGCCAAGGGCTCTGACCAATGCATCTCTATGTGTACTAGATGAGGCCAAAAGGCTCCAAATAGATATGCGAGCTTGAGTAGTGCGCAACTAGCGTAATATCTCATCATCTTCCCTCTGAACCTCCTCTCTGGCAGCTATACCAGCAAATGACCTGTCAACGGGTGGAGGTTGTGCTACCCTTCCACTCCGTGTAACTATCTGAACATCTCTATAAGGGGGCCTATATTCCTCTGGGAACATAATGAAGGGTGTCTTAGGTGGCACATGCTGTAAGTATACTGGTGATACTGGAGGCGGCCCATAAATCTTGTCTGGGGTCAAACTGAATGGCCTGGGGATCTGCTGTCTAGGTATATATCCAACAAAATTTGACTCCTCATATAGACTAATCGGTTGAGGAGCCTCTCCATCTCAACCCATCATAAATATCTCATCCCCTGCAAACTCAATCAAATGTACCCCTTCCGGGGGTGGAGGTACTGCTTTAGTGTCATGAGTAGGTAGCGGGTCTGTGGCTACACCCAGGCGCCCCAAATCAACCAAGCCCTGATCAATCAAATCCTGAATGGCATGTCTCAGTGCTGAACAGTTGTCTGTATCATGGCCTGCTCTCTGATGGTATGCACAGTGAAGATTTGTCCTGAATCCTGGGGGGGTAGGCTGTAATGGTGGTCTAGGCGGTAGTGGGGCAATTAGTCCTCCCTCAACCAATCTCTGAAAAGCTCGGCTCAGTGGCATCCCAAGTTGTGTGAACTGTCTAACCGACCTCGGTGGAGGCGGTGCTCTATACTGATGATGGAACTGCATAGGCGGCCTCTAGGGTGCCTGTGTAGCATATACCGGCTGTGGTGGTGGGTGCAGATAAGTAGTCTCTGCCGGCCTAATGGGAGCAACTGGTCTGTACCGATCATGCTGTATCATTTGATAAGGAGTGCCTAAAAACTAACTCTGAAACGGAGGACGATGTGCGGACCTGTGTCCTGTCATGCCAATAGTACCAACATCTGAGGGTCTGGGTCCTGATCCCGACTTCTTCCCCTTTGAGTCCGAATGGGAAGAATCTGACCATAAACCTCTAGATATACCCTCCTCAATGCCATAAAGGGCCTGCTTGCACTAACGAGCCAAAGTCTGTCTGAGGGAAGCCCATGAGATGCCTAGCAAAGCGGGGCTGAAGGCTATGCATAATCATAGTGATCTGATCGCGCTCTGAAGGTCTATCAATAATCTGTGCTATCTTCTCCCTCCAACGGGAAATGAATGACGTGACTGACTCATCCGGGCCCTGTCTGAGGGCCTCTAGCTCCCTCCAGGATACATCCACTACAGTATTGAAAGAATACTGTCTGATAAACTCTTGTCCCAAATCAGCCCATGTCCTACGTCTCGAAGGGTCCAATGAGGCAAACCAACGTTGAGCAGCACCACTCAGTGACAGAGGGAATAACATAATCATTTGTGCCTCATCTAGTCTATGCCAGCGCATAACAGTGCTATACAACTGCAAGTGAATACGAGGGCACCCTATCCCCGTGTATCTCTCAATGTCCGGCATGCAGAACTCAACAGGCAAAGCTGCTACTGGTAGATCATCATATCCATCCCAACTCATAATCCCATCAGAAACATGTAGTGATCTCATCCTCTGCTCAATCCTGTCAATACGAGCCTGGGTGTCATCAACAATCTGTGTAGGTTCCACAATAGAATGCGGCGTAGGTCTCAGTTCGGCTGTGCAACACAAATGCTCCAGCCTGGGGAGCTGACTGAACTGGTGGTGGTGGAACTATGTAGTCCTGCCGTATAGTAGGTCCAGATGGCCCAAGTGATGGTGTGGTAGAGTCATGCAGGGTGCTTCCCGGAATCGGTAATGGCTGGGCCTGGTGCCCATCAATCCTCTGACCCAATCCTAAGATAGCGTCCCTGAGTGACCCCATGGTATCGGTAATCTCAGCCAACTGGTCAACAGTAGCGTACTGAGGGTCCATATCTTTATGATCTGGTATTTGCTCTAACTGGTTGTGTGGATCTGATCCTCTAACCAGTCTATCTCCAATCCGAATCCAAGCTCGGGAACCCAGGTCGATCTCAATCAATAATCCTACAAAAGGAAAGGGGTATGCCAGTCCCCGTGACTATCAATCCTGACATCAAACTAGGAATGTATGACTAAAATCTTCCGAGAAAATGAACTGACATGTGATGTCAACAGCTAAATCGATATACGGTTCCGCAGGTAGGAGCGGGATTCTGACATGGTGATACCTTAGGGATAATGTGGCTCAAAAGTAAAAAAAGAGAAGAGGCAAGTCCTAAAAGACTAGATGACTGTACCCACATGGATACGCAACCTAAGGTCCTAACCAACAATCAATCAACAATCAAAGTGACATGCTGACCACACATGTATCCATGAAATCCAGCTGATTACTACTCAAAACATGCTATTTTGTAGCTTGTAATTAGCTCTTTTAAACACCCTTGAGTAATAATTATTACCTTTTAACTCAATTGGCATGTTAGGGACCCTTGCAATCGTTTCTAATCAAATTGTGTTAAGTTTTGGTGTTTTTGATAGCTTTATGCTCACCAAAGCAATTTAAGAATGAGGGAGAGCTGTATTTAGTTCATGGCAAAGCTTTTGGAAGCTCAAATTCATGAAGAAACCAAGCTTTGGAGCCTCATAGTCCTTTGCCTTAGTCGTTCAAAGTATGCAAGGAAAGAGCAACGGAGAGAGGAAAAACAGAGTGAAGAAAATAGAGGACAGCAGCTGCAGTCTTCTTTCGCACTTTTGGAGCACTTCCCGAAGTCCATATTCTACATGCTATATACCATTTCAAAGCTCAGGAAGTCAAGAATCCAACACTTTAAACCGTGTATGATTTGGAGCTGAAATGAGGAAGATATGGCCTTCGGAAGACAACTGCTCCAAGCATGTGCGAAATTCTCACAACAGCCCAAGCTTGTGCGAAATTCGCACAACACCTTCCCCTTGTGCGAAATTCGCACAACACCTTCTCCTTGTGTGAATTTTGCACAGCAGCCCATGCAAGTGCAAAATCTCCTCTGTTTTTGCCGACTCCACATGAGATCTTTTCTTATGTATTTTTGATGTAAATTCCTTTCTTATCCTTGTAACTAGCCAATCACAGGCTTTGCTTTTGTAAAGACTATAAGAGGGGTGGAAATCATCTCTCGACTGTGTGTTATGTTCTACACTTAGTGAAATACAGGGCTCTCGTGTTTTCCTTTTCTCACTACTATTTTCTTTTTCTTGGAAGCTAAACAACCTCTGAGGATGTTTTCCCAGAGGATGAGAGGCTAAACTTTTGGTTTCTTGGAGTGAAGGAAGCTAGGTGAAAAGTCCAGATGCAAAGGTGGAAAACTCTCGTGCATTAAATACAAGTAGTTGGAGTTCATAAATGGCTTTTAAATCTAAAGTTTTGCTTTAAATCCCTTAGAATCACTTTGAATAGCCAATACATGGTAAGCTTCAGGTCTCTGTGGATGCTTATTGCTAGATTCATATCAGTCCATTAGTTATCATGTACGAGCCATTGGAAAGTGACTCAAGGTGAAGACCCATAGTGTCTAAAGCCATTAATGGAACTTGACTACCATTTCTATTGACTTTTTATGGATTAAATCTTCATTGTTAAACCTATACCGGTTCGGGAAACAACCATCCTTTATGTTGTTGTCCCCAATGCGAGAAGAAAAATCTGGAATTTCCACTTTGCATTCTGAACTTGATCCTAGCAACCCTTAGCTCCGGGAGACTTTCTTTCTTCCATTTTTATCTAGTTCTATATTAGTTTAGTTTCAAACACCACTTTCAAAACAAATTTTATTTTTTTTTAAACTTTAAGTTTTTGACAAAGGAACTCATCAGACTCAGTTTCTAATATTGAGTATATCACTGGTAGAATGAAAACCCATCCCAGAGTTCGACCTTAGAGCTGTTATACTATAGTAGTTTTGCTACGCTAGTATGAGATCATAGGATTTATAAATGTTTTTTGATTAAAATACCCGACTGAGCATGAATCACCAGCTCAGGGCTATACAGGTCTTCATTGCTCAGATATTCGTCTTCTCCATAGTGCTCCCAAACATTGATTTAGCCCTTATGCTAGACCCTATTCCAAACCCCTAGCTTGGTCGAAGGCGAACAATTGGGAATGATTCCCAAGAAACATAAGCAATCCATGAGGAATAGTTGACCAAGAGTAGTGATTCAGAAGTAAGGGGGTACACATGTGCCCCACAAACACAAGCAGCAAACAGTCATGCAAGGGAAGGAGTAGTCATACAGCAAATAGTCATGCGCAAAGAGATAGCCTACCACACATCTACACACAATCTAATCATCTAAGTCTAATCCCAAATGTCATAGCTAGATACCAATCAACAATGAGCAAGCATGCTAGAATCCAATAGGTGAACACACAAGCAATAACACATCACAGGTGCAAGCCAAATACCAACCAAGTACGTGATCATTAGTCATCTATGTAGCCTAAGAGTCTACTGATCAATGAACCATGTGCTCCAATATACCCAACTCAAGTTCAAGCTTGATCTTCTTATGAAACCAGAGATTATGGGTTCGATCCCTAGTGGAGTTGCCAATTTGTGGACCCTCACCCGATCCCCCGGATCGGCGCGACTCGCTTTTAAAAGAAAAGAAAGAATGAAAAAGTTGAGTTTTCCAGGTTTGAAAAACCCGCCCCCGGTAAGGAACGGTGTTGTATGGAGTCACCACTTACTTTTTATTTTTATTTTTAAAATGGGGAAAATTAAGTAAGAACAAAAACCCCTAATGACCCTAGTATGGAAAAAGTGGTCTGCGAAAACTAGATTCTGGGTTCAGGGATCAGGTTACCCATTGGGTAGGTACCTCATGCGAGGTAGCACCCTTCTAGGCCCGGAACTCGGTCTCTACTAATGAATTGGGTATGTGGGAGCATATGGGTCAAAGATGAAACCCTAGGCTAAATAGATGTCATGAATCACACAATCCTAATTGGTATTTGGCATGCATATGAATTCAACCAACCAAAACAATGGGTGTGTACCTGTGGTCCCCAGCCATGCGCTGCATAAAAGGTCAGCCAAACACAGATAAACACATAACAAACATTCAGGATTAAGCACCATGCATGCATATGATTCAACAATCAAAACCAACGATGCATACCTGTGGTCCCTAGCCATGTGCTACAGTAGAGGGTGAGTCAGCCACGCAACATGTATTCAAAATCAAGCATCAAAGCTTGTGCCAAAAAGGAAGATAGCTGGTTGAAATGAGGTAAGGGACTCCCCAAATGTCATACAAATCGAACTAGACTCATCTAGACCACACCACCCATAACTTCAAAATTGCCCATACTAACTGAAATCAAACACTGACTTAAACCTTCAAGATGGCTCACAAGTGCCCTATAGAAAATGGGTTTGAGCCCCAATGGATAAGGGCTCAAAAAATGCCAAAATCGAGGACTACCTAAAGTCCTCCAGCAGAACAGGTTGAACTAGTTCTCAACTGGTACAACCTATTGAGAAGAATTCCCAAATTTTCTAGAAAACTCTTAAATGAGTGAGGATTCAAACAAAAGAAACGGTTCTCAATTCCGAGCCCGGATGAGTGAGAACCAGACAAAGAAAGGTCAGGGGTTCTTCATGGCTGACAGAGGCAGCCAGCTATGGCGCTGAACTGGTTGAACCGGTTCCCAACCGGTTCAAAGGGTTGATAAAAAATCCCAAATTTGGCCAGAAAGTTTCTAACTGAATAAGGAAGCAAACAAAAGAAACGTTTCTCAATTCTGAACCCGGATGAGTGAGAACCAGACAAAGAAAGGTCAGGGATTCCTCATGGCTGACAGAGGCAACCAGCTATGGTGCTGAACCGGTTGAACCGGTTTCCAACCAATTCAGAAGGTTGATAAAAAATCCCAAAGTTGGCCAGGAAGTTTCTAACTGAATAAGGAAATAAAAAAAAAGAAACGGTTCTCAATTCCGAGCCCGGATGAGTGAGAACCGGACAAAGAAAGGTCAGGGATTCCTCATGGCTGACAGAGGCAGCCAGCTATGGCGCTAAACTGGTTGAACTGGTTCCCAACCAATTCAGACGGTTGATAAAAAATCCCAAATTTGGCCAAGAAGTTTCTAACTGAATAAGGAAACAAAAAAAAAAAAAAACGGTTCTCAATTTCGAGCTCGGATGAGTGAGAACCGGACAAAGAAAGGTCAGGAGTTCCTCATGGTTGATAGAGGCAGCCAGCTATGGCGCTGAACCGGTTGAACCAGTTGATGAAAAATCCTAAATTTGGTCAGAAAGTTTCTAAACCATTCATAACCAATCAACAACAATCATGTGTGGCCTTTATTACCCACACCCAAGCAATACAATCTTCACATCCAAGGAAATAAAAGATGATGCGGAAGGAGAAAACGCATATGAAGAAAATGAAGATAAACTGCAGGTAAAAAAAATTCAGCCTACTTACCTCAGAATCTCCACTAGATATGATCCGTGTATGCCGATGATGACCTCCAAAAAATGAGATGCTGTAGCTCTCCTCTTCAAAATAACCACAGTGCTGAAGCTTTCTCCCACGCTCTTAACTCAGAAGGTGCCCCGACCTTCTGTTTTTCTCACCAGTAAAATATCCTCTCTCCCCTCCTGCCCTCCTTTTCCTTCTTTTTTCCTTTATACTCATACCTCTCTCCCCTTGTGCCCTCCTGGGTTTCTTCCTCTTCAGCACCGAAATCCCCTCCATCAGCATGGAAAACACACCCCCCATTATTTCTCTTGCACTTATGAGGCCAGCTCACTCCCTTCAGTTTTCAGCTTGCTTTACCACCAAGAATCCATATGGATTCGTGGTGGGCTGCAAGGAACCCAAAACAAGGTCCAAAATGGGCCTAAAACATTGCCCAAAACCGATCTAGAGCTTATGGGCCTGAGCCATGTAGGATTTGGGTCTCAAAATTACCAAAATCAGTGTTTTACACCGGCTGACTCGATGAATCGGCTGAACCGGATTCCAACCGGTTGAACTGGTTGCAAAAAATTTTGAAAATTTGATAGAATGTTTCTGGAAGAGTGAAGAATCCATGAAAAAAAACAGTGTGCAATTCCGAGTTCGGAAAAGGGAGATATGATCAAAACAAGCCCGAGTGCTCCGAACCTCAACATGCCCCTATAAACTCCAACTAAGCTAAAACATCGGGATGACCCCACTTCCTTCCTATAGAGTGATGTGAATGACTAGCAAAATGGCCATGATGACCCTCCAAAATGAACCACATACGCACCACAATGGACCACAGACAAGCCCACACGAGGCTCGGACACTGACTAAGCCCAAAAGGGGCCCTAGTGGTGCCATATGAGAACGATGGGTGCAGGTGACACCCAAAGGATAAATGTCAGTGTCGAGGGACAAAATTGAGGGTCTACAGGTTTACATGAATGACTCCTAATCATGAGATTATGGCTCTAAATGCTTTGAACAACTCAGGGCTATGGATGACATGAACAAGTACATGTCGTAAGGTCAAGGCTTTAGATACTATGAGCATCTCAGAGCTATGGTTGACCTAAATGACTGTGGGTCATGAGCTCAGAGCTCTAGATGTTCTGCACAACTTAATATTATGGATGATATGAATGACTCTAGATCCCATGAGTTGAGGCCTCTAGATACTACGAATAAATCAAGGTTATGGATGATATGAATGGTTTTATGTCATAAGCTTAAGGCTTATGGATGGCATGAATGACTTTGGGTCGTGAGCTTAGAGCTTTAGATATTATGAACAACTTGGGGTTATGGTTGAGATGAACAACTTTGAGTTGCAAGTTAAGTACTTTAAATGCTATGAAAAGCTCTAGGTTGTGGTGGACATAAACAACTTCAAGTCATGAGCTTAGGACTGTAGATGTTATGAACACCTAAGGGTAGTGGTTGACATGGAAAACTTTAGTTCTTGAGCTTAGGTCTCCAAATACTATCAACAACTCAGGTTGTGGTTGACATGAATGACTCCAAGTTGTGAGCTCAAGGCTCTAGATGTTATGAACAGCTCAGAGTTGTGGATGATATTAACAACTCGGGATCCTATGAGTAAAAGCCTCTAGATGCTATGAACAACTTAGGGATAAGGATGATATAAACGATTCTTAGTCATGAGCCTATGAGTTTAAATGTTATGAACATCTCAGGGTTATCGATGATATGAACAAATCTAGGTCATGAGCTCAGGGCTCTAAATGCTATGAATAGCTTAAGGTGACAGTATACATGAAGGACTTTGAGTTATGTTCTCTAGGCATTTGACGTTATGACCAACTCAGAGTTGTGGATGATATGAAAGACTCAGGATCCCATGATCTCAAACCTCTAGATGCTATGAACAACTCAAGATTGAGGGTGATATGAATGATTCTTGGTTATGAGCCTATGACTCTAAATGCTAAGAATAGCTTAGGGTTATACATGACATGAAAAAATCTCGGTCATAAGCTTAGGACTTTGGATGCTATGAACAACCCAAGGTTGTGGATGATATGAACAACTATGGATCCCATGAGCTAAAGCCTCTAGATGATATGAAAAGCTCAAGGGTGTTGATTATATGAATGATTCTTAGTCATGTGCCCATGGCTCCAAATTCCATGACCAAATCATGGTTGCAAATGACATGAATGACTTTGGGTCATGAGCTCGAGGCTCTATATGCTATGAACAACTTAAAGTAGTGGTTGACATGAATGACTTTAGGTCATGAGCTCAGGACTCTAGATACTATGAACAACTTAGGGCTATGGCCGATATGAACAACTTCAGGTCATGAGCTCAGGGCTCTAAATGCTATGTATAGCTCAGATTTATGGATGATATGAACAACTTGGGATCCTATGAGTTAAGGCCTTTAGATGCTATGTACAACATAGGGCTTAGGATGATATGTATGATTCTTAGTCTTGAGCCTATGATCTTAAATGCAATGAATTTAGGGTTGTAGATGGCATGAATGAATTTGGGTCATGAGCTCAGGGCTCTAGATGCTATGAATAGCTCAAGGTCGTGGTTGATGTGAAGGACTCAGAGTCATGTGCTTAGGGCTCTAGATGTTGTGAACAACTGATGCGACTCATGGTAGCTTAGCTTTAAAGGCGTATCAACAAAATTTATACCTTAAATACTATTACTAAAGTAGCCAAGCTACTATAGCATAGTGGTTCTAGGATCGTTCACTGGGAAGGGTTTTCGCAAACACAAGTGATATTCAAATTAGGAAAATAGGTGATTTTCTTATGGATGTTAGCTTTAAAAGAAGATGAAAATGTTTTAGAGAGATTTAAACTAATTTAAGCTAACATTAAAGACTAAAATGAAAGGGTGTAAAAACAAGTTTCTCAAAGATAGGATAGCTATGCTCTGGCTCTTATGCAAATTGGAAATCTCAGGATAGGCTTCTGGGGTTGCAACTATGGTGATGCTTGCTTCCCGAACCGGTATGGATTTAGCAAATCAAGTTTTAATCCTTTAAAATGGCAAAACAGATGGTAGTGAATTTCATCAATGGTTATTCACCTTAGACATCCTTTGAATGGCTCATAAGAGATAACTAATGGTCTAAAGCCAAAAGCTTACCAAATATTGGCAACTCAAAGTCATTCCAGGTGATAAACTCACTTTTCAATGGCCATTGAAATTGGTTCTAACGGATTAATGCAAAACTTGGAATTGAAAACCTCACCTTCCAATAGCTCGTAGGAGATAACTAATGGATAGAAATCCAAAAGCTTATCAAGTATTGGCCGTTGGAAGTTGTCCAAAGGAAATAAAAACCAAACTTTTCATTAATGAACCATTAATGGAAAACGACTACCTTACCTTCCAGGTGCGAGAAATCTCCATGGGATTGCATCCAAGCCATCACATAACATCCATACTTTGAGAAACTTAAAGGTTTTAGCCTCTCATCCTTGGGGATTTCATCCTCCAAGGATATTTGGCTACTAAGAAAATGAGAAAGAAAAGAGAGAAAAAACGTATGAACAAAAGTGCTCTTATAACTTATAAGGTTACAGGTTACAAGATTTTGATGTCTGAGGCTCTTCACCTCTATTTAAAGACAATAAAAAGCTAAATTACAAGAGCTATTACAAAAGCAACCTTTTCATTGGTTGATTACAAGGGTAAAATAGGTATTTACAAAGCTAAAAATCAAGCAAAATATCTTGGAGAACCGGCAGTGGAATATCATCAACAGCGTCTCAAAACAGGGGATTTCAAAGGCATTTTCGCAAGGGAAAAGATGAAGGGTCCAAATTTCGCAAGGTGAAAAGCCACCTTGCGAAAATTTGGCATTTTGCAAGGTGCCTAAATCCTCCTTGTGAAATTTCGCAAGGTGGTTTCTTCATGGTGCGAAATGGCAAAATTTCGCACCATGAGGAAAATCCCCTTGCAAAATTTCGCAAGGAGAAATTCACCTTGCGAAATTTTCGCAAGGTTTGATGCAGTTGCCTTCCGAAGGCCATATCTTCCTCATTTCAGCTCCAAATCGTACACAGTTTGAAGCGTTAGATTCTTGACTTCCTGAACTTTGAAATGGAATATAGCATGTAGAAAATGGACTTCGGGAAGTGACCCAAAAGTTAGAGAGAAGACTATAGCTGCTGTCCTCTGTTCTCCTCTTTGCTTCTCTTTGCTTCTCTCCTTTGCTTGGCTTGTCTTAATGATCCAAAAAGCTGTAAAAACACTAAAACTAGCCACAAATATGATTAGAAGTCATTGATAGGTCCTTAACATGCCGATTGGAATAAGAATGGAGAACTACTACACAAAAGTGCTTAAAACATAATGACTTAAAGGTGTAAAATAGCACTTTTTGGGTAGTAATCAACAACTTAGAGTTCTAGATGATATAAATGACTCAAGATCCCATGATCTAAGGCCTCTAGATGCTATGAACAACTCAAGGCTGGGGATGACATGAATGATTCTTGGTTGTGAGGCGATGACTCTAAATGATATGAATATATCAGGGTTGTGCATGAAATGAATGACTCTCGATCATGAGCTTAGGGCTCTAAATGCTATGAACAACTCAGGGTTATGCGTGATATGAATGTCTACAAATCCCATGAGTCCAGGCCTCTCGATGCTATGAAAACCTCAGGGGTGTGGATGATATGAATGATTCTTGGTCATGTACCCATGGCTTTAAATGCTATGAATAGCTCAAGGTTGTGGATGACATGAATGACTTTAGGTTGTGAGCTCAAGGCTCTAAATGCTGTGAACAGCTCAGGGCTATTGTTGATGTGAAAAACTGTAGGTCGTGAGCTTAGGGTTCTAAATGTAATGGACAGCTTAGGGTTGTGGATGACATAAACGACTCTGGGTCATGAGCTTAGGTCTTTAGATACTATGAACAAATCAAGGCGTTGGTTGACATGAATGACTCTGGTTCATGAGTTTAAGGCTCTATATTCTATGAACAGGTCAGGATTATGGATGACATGAGCTACTCTAGATTTTGAGCTTAGGGCTATTGATGCTACGAATAACTCAGTGTTGTTAATGATATGAATGACTTGGGATCCCATGAGCTCAAGCCCTTAGATGTCAAGAACATTTTAGGACTATGGATGACATGATTAGTTTTATGTCATGAGCTTAGGGTTGTGGATGACATGAACAACTCTACGTCCTGAGCTTAGAGCTTTGGATACTATGAACAACTCAAGGTTCTGATTGAAATCAATGACTTTGAGTCGTGAGCTCAGGGCTCTAGATGCTATGAACAGCTCAGGGCTATGGATGATATGAGTTACTCTAAGTCATTAGCTCAAAGCTATGGATGCTATGAACAACTCAACATTATGGATGGTATTAATGACTCGAGATCTTATGAGCTCACACCTCTAGATGCTATGAATAACTAAGGGTTGAGGATGATATTTATGATTCTTGATCCTAAGCTAATGACTCTAAATACTACAAAAAAACTCATAGTTATGGCTGATGTGAACGACTCTAGGTCATGAGCTCAAGCTCAAGGCTGTGGATAACATGAAAAATTTGGGTAGTGAGCCTAGGGCTCTAGATGCTATGAAGAGCTCAGGACTATGGATGATATGAAAGATTCTTGGTCGTGTATCCATGGCTTTAAATGCTATGAACAACTCAAGGTTATAGATGACATGAACGATTGTAGGTCGTGAGCTCAAGGCTTTGGAAGCTATTACTAACTTGTAAGGATTTGGTTGACATGAACGACTCTATGTCATGAGCTCAGGGTTCTAGATACTATTTACAACTCAGGGTTATGGATAACATGAACGAATCTAAGTCGTGAGCTCAAGGCTCTACAAACTATGAATAGCTCAAGGTTGTGGTTGAGATAAACAACTTTGGGTCGTGAGCTCAAACCTTTACATGCTATGAAAAGCTCAGGGTTGTAAATGATATGAACGATTCTGCATCATGAGCTCAGAGCTATGGATGACATCAACGACACCGATTCGTGAGCTTAGTGTTCTAGATACTACGAACAACTCAGAGTTGTGGTTGACATGAACGACTCTGAGTTATGATCTCACGGCTCAACATGCTATGAACAAATCAAGGCACTGGACTACATGAGCTACTTTGAGTCGTGAGCTCAAGGCACTGCCTACTATGAACAACTCATCTTTATGTATGATATGAACGACTCAAGATCCTATGAGCTGAGGACTCTAGATGCTATGAACAATTAAGGGTTGTGGTTGACATGAACGACTCCAAGTCTTGAGTTCTAAGTTTTAGGTTCGATGAACAACTCAGGAATATGGGTGATATGAACAATTCTTGGTTGTGAGCCCAATGCTCTAGATGTTATGAATAGCTTTAGGTTGTGGATGACATGAACAACTTTGGGTCATGAGCTTAAGGCTCTAAATGTTATGAACAACTAAGGGCAGTGGTTAACATGAACGACTCTGGGTTATGAGCTCAGTGCTCTAGATGTTATGAACAACTCATAGTTGTGAATGACATGAACAATTTTGGGCCATGAGCTCACAACTTTAGATGCTTTGAATAGCTGAGGCTTGTGGATGACATAAGCTACTCTAGCTCGTAAGCTAAGGGATTTGGATATGATGAACAAATTAGGTTTATGGTTGATATGAATGATTCTTGGTCATGAGGTTAAGGCACTAAATCTTATGAACAACTCAGACTGTAGATGACATGAATGACTTAAGGTCATGAGCTCAGGGCACTAAATGTTATGAACAACTCATATTTATGGTCGATATGAAAGACTTCGAATCTTGAGCTCAGGGTCTAGATGCTATCAACATCTCAAGCCTGTGGATGATATGAGTTACTCCGCGTCTTGAGCTCATGGGTCTAAAATCTATGAATAGCTTAAGGTTATGGACAATATGAATGACTCAAAATCCTATGAGCTCAAGCCTCTAAGAGCTATGAATAGCTTAGGGTTGTGGATGATATGAACAATTCTTGGTCATGAGCTCAATACTCTAAATGTTATGAACTAGTAAGGGTTATGAATGACATGAATGACTCAAGGTCGTCAGCTTAGGGCTCTTCATTCTATGAACAACTTAGGGTTGTGGTTGACATGAATGACTCTATGTTGTTAGCCTAGAGCTCTAGATGCTATGAACAACTTAGAGTTGTGGATGATATGAACGACTTAGGATCCTATGAGCTACGGTCTCTAGATGCTTTGAATAACTTAAGGCTGAGGATGATATGAACAATTTTTAGTCATGAGCCTATGACGCTAAATGTTATGAACAACTCAGGGTTGTAGATGACATGAAAAACTTAGGGATGTGAGCCCAGGGATATAAATGTTATGAACAACTCAGGTCTGTGGAAGATAGGAATGACTCCAGGTCATAAGCTTAGGGCTCCAGATGTTATGAACCACTCAAGGTTGTGGTTAGTACACACATCATGAGCTCATGGTTTTGGATGCTATGAACATCTTGGGGTTGTGGATGATATGAACGACTTAAGATCCTATAAGCTCAAGCATCTATATGTTATGAATAGCTCATAGTTGTGGATGATATGAAATATTCTTGGTAATGAGCCCAAGGCTCTAAATTTTATGAATAACTAAGCGTTGTGGATGACATGAATGATTGAATGTCGTGAGCTTAGGGCTCTAGATGCTATGAACAACTTAGAGCTCTAGATCCTATGAATAGCTCAGAGTTATGGACGATATGAATTACTTAGGATCTGGTGAGCTTAGAACTCTACATACAATGAATGGCTTAGGGTTGTGGAAAATTAAACAACTCTAGGTTATGATCTTTATGAACAACTTAAGGCTATGGATAACATGAATGACTTAAGATCATAAGCTCTAGGCTCTGGATGTTAAGAACAGCTTAGGGCTCTAGATGACATGAACAACTCTTGGCTGTGGCTTAATGCTCTAGATGTTACGAACAACATAGGGCTAAGGTTAACATGAATGACTCTAGGCCATAAGTTAATGGCTTCAAATGCTATGAAAAGTCCAGGGATGTGGATGACATGAATGATTTTATGTGGTGAGCTTAGGATTCTAGATGCTATGAACAACTTAGAGTTGTGAATGATATGAAAGACTCGAGATCCTATGAGCTTAAGACTTTAGATGCTATGAACAACTTAGGGCATTGGGTGATACGAATGATTCTTGGTCGTGAGGAGAAGGTTCCAAATGTTATGAACAACTCAAGGTTAGGAATGATAGGAACAACTCAAGGTCATGAACTTAGTTTCTTGATGCTATGAACAACTCTCGACTATAGATGACATGAACATCTAAAGGTCCTGAGCTCAAGGATCTAAATGTTAGGAATAACTCAAGGTTTTGGATGATCTAAATGACTTTAAGTCATGAGTTGAAGTCTTTAAATGTTATGAACAGTTCGGGGATGTGGATGACATAAACAACATTGTGCTGTGAGATCAGGGCTCTAGAATCTATGAACAAGTCAAAGTTGTGGATGATATGAATGACTCAGGATCTCATGAGCTCAAGCCTCTAGATGCTATGAATAGATCAGGGTTGTGGAAACATGAACAACTCCAAGTCGTGAGCTCTATAAAGAACTTAAGGTTGTGGATGACATGAATGACTTAAGATCATGAACTCTAGCCTCTAGATGTTAAGAACAACTTAGGGCTCTAGATGACATCAACAAATATGGGTCGTGAGCTCAACGCTCTAGATGTTATGAACCACTCAGGGCTATGGTTGGTATGAATGACTCTAGGTTGTGAGTTAAGCGCTTTAGATGCTATGAATAGTTTAGGGATATGGATGACATGAATGACTTCGTGTGGTAAGCTCAAGGCTCTAGATGCTATGAACATCTCAAAGTTATGGATGATATGAACAACTCGGGATCCCATGAGCTAAAGACTTTAGTTGCTATGAATAGCTTAGGGTTTTGGGTGATATGGATGATTCTTGGTCATGAGGAGAAGGCTCAAAATGTTATGAATAACTCAGGGTTGTGGATGACATGTACAACTTAAGGTCGTGACCTTAAGGCTTAGATTTTATGAACAACTCTTGACTATGGATGACATGAATGTCTCAAGGTCATGAGCTCAGGGCTCTAGATGTTAGGAACAACCCAAGGCTATGGATGACCTGAATGACTTCAAGTGATGAGTTCAAGGCTCTAAATGCTTTGAATAGTTCAAGGATGTTGATGACATAAATTATGTTATGTTATGAGCTCAGGGCTCTAAATGCTATGAACAAGTCAAAGTTGTGGATGATATGAACAACTCGGGATCTTGTGAGCTTAGGCCTCTAGATCCTATGAACAACTCAGGGCTTTAGATGATATGAATGATTCTTGGTTTTCAGCACATCGCACTAAATGTTATGAACAACTCAAGGCTATAGAGGACATGAACTACTCAAGGTTGTGATCTCAGGACTCTAGATGATATAAATAGGTCAGGTATATGGTTGACATGTATGACTCCAAGTTGTGAGCTTAGGGTTGGAGATTCTATGAACAACATAGTCCTATGGATGACATGAGTTGTTCCACGTCATGAGTTCATGGCTTTGGATGCTATCAACTACTTAAGGTTGTGAATGATATGAACGACTTGGGATCTTGTGAATTTAAACCTCTAGGTGCTATCAATCGCTCAAGGTTGTGGATGAAATGAACGCTTCTTCATCGTCATCAACTTAGGGCTTTGGATGACATGAATGACTAAAGTTCATGAGCTTAAGGCTCTGAATGCTGTGAATAGCTTAGGGTTCTAGATTCCATAAAGAACTCAAAGTTATGGATAATATGAATGACTTGGGATCCTGTGATCTTAGGCCTTTGGATGATATGAATAGCTAAGAGTTGTGGATAACATGAACAACCCCAGGTTGTGAGCTTAGGGATCTAGATGCTATGAACCGCTCTAAGCTATGGACGACATGAATAACTCAAGGTCTTAAGCTCAAAGCTCTAGATGTTAAGAACAATTTAGGATTAAGGATGACATGAACAACTCTGAGTCGTGAGCTTAAGGCTTTAAATGTTATGATCAACTTAGGCTTGTGGTTGACATGAACTACTTTGGGTCATGTGCTAAGGGCTCTAGATGCTATGAACGGATCAAGGCCTTGGAAGATATGAACGATTCTTGGTCATGAGGACCAGGCTCTAAACATTATGAACACCTCAAGGCTATGGGTGACAGGAATGACTCATGGTTGTGAGCTCAAGGCTCTAGATGACATGAACAACTCAAGTATGTAGTTAACATTAACTACCCTGGGTCATGAGCTAAGGGCTCTAATGTTAGGATAGAGCCCTTAAAAGCATGAAATGATGTAATAAATTTTGAAACCATTATTTATTTAATGACGTTCCAGTTTCACTATTATCCATCCTTATTCCATGTATTATATTGTATGACCATTCTTGCCTTAACCTTTTGCATTGTACATGACTTAGGTGCATTTCTACCAAGCTACTTCATTGTATTGTCTCTTAACCTTGAGAAAATATTGAGCTTGTGTTAAATTTAGTAGTGGCTTTGACCTATGGGTGTGATCATAAGCTGATCATATATTCCTTATGGATTGGGTCATTGTTAATGGAAGTCGATAGCAGTAGGTATTCTCAATAAAGGCACCATGATATCTCTTGAGATTGAGAGAGAGTGTCCCATTGAGTGATCCTAAGGAGGTGTATTCATCGAAATGATAACCATAGTAGTTTCTTAAGTTAAACTTGACATATGCTCTTTAAGAGCTAAGATATGTCAATTGAACACATAATAGGAGGATATGTAACTCAAGGATGGTAGAGGTAGTCTTGAAAGACTGATAACTTTCACCTTGTTAGACTATAAACACTAGTTCATGGGGAGACTTAAAACAATGGATACTAAGTCACAGACCCGAGCACTTGGTGTCTCGTTCTTATTTACCTAGGATACTAAAATTCAGCCGATTCTTTATGGTGGGATATTTAATAAACTTGAGAATTGGATTCTAAGGGAGCCAATATTCCTATAGGTCCTAGTGGTCCCTACTCTAAGCTCATATACCTTGGCATGGGTTATAAGGATTGAATTGGCTCTAAGTTCACTTTTGTGCATAAGGGTATTTTGGTAATTACGTAAGATTACATAGGAGTAAGTGAACAAGGTCTCTAGATTGGATTAAGTGACTAATTGGTAGGCCTTATTAGGTTAATTAATCAATTATAACTAATTACTACTCAAAAAGTGCTAGTTTATAGCTTGTAATTAACTCTTTTAAACACTTTTGAGTAGTAGTTATTACCTTTTAACTCAATTGGCATGTTAAGGACCCTTGCAATCGTTTCTAATCAAATTGTGTTAAGTTTTGGTGTTTTTGATAGCTTTTTTATCACCAAAGCAATCTAAGATGAGGGAAAGCTTTATATAATCCATGGCAAAGCAAATGGAAGCTCATTTAAATGAAGAATTTAAGCTTTGGAGCTTTGTAGTTCTTTGCCAAAGCCAATCAAGAATGCAAGGAGGAAAAAGAGAGAAATCTAACATGAAGAAATTCAAGAGGATAGAAACTGTTTGACACATTTCGAGTACTTCTTGGATTCCATTTCATGCATACTATATGTCGTTTCGAATTTCAGGAAGTTAGGAGTCCAACTCTTCAAATGGTGCACGAATCGAAGTTGAAATGAAGAAGTTATGGTCATTTGAAGACAACCGCATCAAGTTATGCGGAAATTTCGCAGCCCAAAGCCCATTTCGCAACTGCGAAACCCACCTTTGGCACACAAGTGCCATTTCGCAGCCCATGCATCCATCTTTGCAGCTGTGAACCACGTTGCGAAATCACCTCCAAGCTGCGAATGAAGTTGCAAATCATCTCCAAGTTGTGAAATCACATTCAACTTGCAAAATCAAAGTTCAAACTTGGAAAATGGACAATTCAACGTGCGAAATCCACCTCTGCAATCTCAAATATTTGCTACCGACTAAGTTAGATTTTTTCTCAAGATATTTTGTGTAAATTTCTATTTTCTCCTTGTAATCAGTCAAAAATATTATTGGGATATTTCTTAGAAAATATCTTCTCTATATATATCTTTGAACCAATGTAAATGAATCCATCATGTAATCGACGATAGTAAGAAATATATTTTACAGAGTACTTGCTCTGTTTTTCCTTCATATTTTTGTTTTCTCGTTATTTTTATTTCTAGCAAATCAAACTCTGAGGATGTTTCCTCAGAGGATGAGTGGCTAGGCTCTTTGTTTCTTGGAGTGAAGAAAGCCGGGTAAGTTTTCAAATGCAAAAATTGGAAGTTTTGTTGTTTTAGCTTTTAATGAAGAGAAAGTGTGACCCGTTAATGGTTTTTATCTTTTTAGTTAACTTAAAACGCCTTTAAATCACCTGGGCCAACACTTGGTAAGGCAAGTGATCTCCGTCCATTGAGATACACTAGTTTATCTCTTGCAAGCCTTTGGGAGGTGGTTTAAAGGTAGGATTTTCTATAATAGCCAACACTTGGTAAGCTTTTAGACTCTAAGGAGACATCCATTAGTTATCTCTTGCGAGCTTTTGATGGGTAATCCAAGGTTAAAGATCACCTTGAATGGCAAATGCTAGGTGAGAGGTATGAGCCATTGCAAGATGCATTAGTGAGAGGAATTTAGTGTTTGAACCCATTAATGGGAAGCATCTGTACCACACCGGTTCGGGAAATAACTATATGTTAAATCCCCAATGCGAGGAAAAGAAACAAGTGATCGGAACTCCCTTTTTGTATAAGGAACCTGAGTCTAGTAATCTGAAACTCCAAGAAACACTTTTCTTTGTAATTAAAATTAGTTACTATTTTTGGTTAGTTTAAAACCAATCATTTTGCAACCAAAGATTATGTTTTCTTTTAAAGCTAACCTTGAAATGAAAAAGCACCAATTCAGCTTTGAATTAATATCAATTGTGAAGTGAAAACCCATCCCAGTGAACGACCCTAGAGCCACTATGCTATGCTAGCTGAGGCTATCCTAGTACATAGTGTAATAGGTTATAAATTTTGTTGATTATTCCCGTTTAACGACCGAAATCAAGGTACACCAGTTGATTGAGCACCAATCAACAGGACATACACCAGCTGGACATGAATCAAATGGCACCATTGTCAGGGACCATTGAGAGGATATGAATCAGCTGATACACCAATTGGGAACGAATCAATAACCCATTTTAGGTTAGATTAAGTGACCCAAGTCCATGTGGGCTCAAGTCACTTAAGCCCACTTAGGCACCCTTATAAATACCCCTTAAGGGTTAAGGTTTCCATAGCTTTTGTCTTCCACCATCCAGAGAGGTAAAGAGCCATAGCCTCCACTCTCTTTTCTTTCCACCAAAAGTCTGCTAAGATCAAGGTTTAAGTCATCGAATGGAAGACTTCAGGTTTACGAGACTTCTACGATTTCGATCTTCATATTCACCATGTGGATTTGATTTAAGAACATCTAACTTCGAGGAATGATTTTTGTTAGCACTTTATAAATCCTTTTAAAGTATAAAAATGCTATTTTTTTTCACTGTGCACAGAATTTAGAAAAAACCTAGGATAGTTATGCATATTCCTAACTTGATCCAGACTTGGGAAACGGAGAGATCTGGGTTTTTCCCATCAGTTAACCGAAGGCCCTAGATGTTATGAATAGCTAAGGTTTGTAGATGATATGAACAACTTGGGATCTTATAAGCTCAAGCCTCTAGATGACATGAACAACTCAAGGGTGTGAATCATATGAACGATTCTTAGTCGTGAGCCTAAGGCTTTAAATGTTATAAACAACTTAGGGTTATGGATTACATGAACGACTCAAGGTTGTGAGCTCAGGGCTCTAATTGTTATGAAGAACTTGGGGTTGTGGTTGATATGAATGAATTTGGGTTGTGATCCCAGGGATCTAGATGTTATGAATAGCTAAAGGTTGTGGATAATATGTGCTACTCTGGGTCCTAAGCTCAAGACTGTAGATGTTTTGAATAGCTTAACATTGTAGGTGATATGAATGGCGGAGGATCCCATGATTTCAAGCCTTTAAATGATATGAGTAGCTAAGGGATGTAGATGATATGAACGATTTTATGTCGTGAGCTCAAGGTTGGGTTTCACATGAATGACTCCAAGTCATGAGCTCATGACTTCGGATACTATAAACAACTCAAGGTTGTGGTTGACATGAACCACTTTGAGTCATGAGTTTAGGGCTCTATATGCTATGAAAAGCTCAAAGTTATGGATGATATGAATGAATCAAGATCCCATGAGTTTAGGCTTCAAGATGCTATGAACGCCTAAGGGTTAAGGATGATATGAACAACTCAAGGCTATGATGAACATGAACGACTCTAGGTCGTGAGCTCAAAGCTCTAAATGTTATGAACAACTCAGGACTTTGGATGTTATTAAAAGCTCAAGGTTATGGATGACATAAACAACTATGAGTTGTGAGCTCAGGGCTATAGATGCCATACATAGCTTCGGTCTATGGTTGACATGAACCACTCTGGTTTATGAGCTCTAGGCTTTAAATGCTATGAACAACTTAAGGTGTTGGATCATATGATCTACTTTAGATCAGGAACTCAGCCTATGGATGCTATGAATAGCTCAACTTTATAGATAATATGAACGACTTGGAATCCTATGAGCTCAGGCCACTTGATGCTATAAATAACTCAGGGTTGTGGATGATATGAATGATTCTTATTCATGAGCCTATGGCTCTAAATGCTATGAAGAATTATGGTATATGGATAAAATGAACAACTTCAAGTCATGAGCTCAAGGCTTTAGATACAATGAATAGCTCAAAGCTGTCATTGACATTAATGACTTCGGGTCATGACCTCAGCATTCTAGATGTTATGAACAGCTCAAGGTTGTGGATGACATGAGCTACTCTAGGTCATTAGCACAAGGATCTTGATTACTACTCAAAAAGTGCTATTTTATAGCTTGTAATTAACTCTTTTAAACACTTTTGAGTAGTAGTTATCACCTTTTAACCCAATTAACATATTAAGGACCTTTGCAATCATTTCTAATCAAAGTGTGTAAGTTTTGGTGTTTTTGTTAGTAATTTGATCACCAAAGCAATCCGAGATTGAGGAAAGTTCTTTGGAATCCATGGCAAAGCAATGGAAAGCTCAGAAACATGGAGAACCAAAGCTTTGAAGTCCTTTTCCATAAGCAAATCCGGAATGCAAGGAGGGGAAGCAAAGAGAAATCTAACATGAAGCATTCTTGATGATAGTCATGTCAGCCACTTTTGGAGCACTTGTTGGAGTTCAATTTATGCATGCTATATGTCGTTTCGAAGCTCGGGAAGTCAAAAATCCATTGATTCAAACGGTGCATGATTCGGAGTTGAAATGAAGGAGTTACAGCCATTGGAAGCCGATCACTCCAAGCTGAAGGCAGATTTTGCACGGCTGCGAAATCAGCCTTGGGCTGCAAAAATGATGTCCTTTTGCTACGAAATTTCGCAGCCCTCTTGCACGCACAACTGCGGTATTCTCCTGAAGCTTCCCGATATTTGCGACTGACATTTTGAGATATTTTGCTTTAGATATTTGATGTCTAAATCCCCAAACTCTCCTTGTAACCGACCTATCATAGGATTCCTTAGTCATTAAGTAAGAACAAAGGGTGAATAACCTCTTATATATAGTTTGTAATTTTCTTTACACAATCAAATATCATCATGTAATCGGCAAAAGGAAGAAATATATTTTACAGAGCACTTGCTCTGTTTTTTCCTTCATATTTTTGTTTTCTCGTTAGTTTTCTTTCTAGCCAATCAAATTCTGAGGATTTTTCCTTAGAGGATGAGAGGCTAGGCTCTTCGTCTCTTGGAGTGAAGAAAGTCGGGTAAGTTTCCAAATGCAAGAATTTAAAGTTTTGTTGTTTTAGTTTTTAATGAAGAGAAAGTGTGACCCGTTAATGGTTTTTATCTTTTTAGTTAACTTAAAACGCCTTTAAATCACCTGGGCCAACACTTGGTAAGGCAAGTTATCTCCGTCCATTAAGATGCACTAGTTTATCTCTTATGAGCCTTTGGGAGGTGGTTTGAAGGTAGGATTTTCTAAAATAGCCAACACTTGGTAAGCTTTTGGACTCCAAGGAGACATCCATTAGTTATCTCTTGCAAGTTTTTGACGAGTAATCCAAGGTTAATTCATGCTCAGTTGGGTGTTTTAATAAAAAAATATTTATAAATTCTATGACCTCATACTAGCGTAGCAAAGCTACTATAGTATAGCAGTTCTAGGGTCGAACTCTGGGATGGGTTTTCATTCTACCAGTGATAGACTCAAGATTAGAAATTGAATCTGATGATTTCCTTTGTGAAAAACTTAAAGTTTAAAAGAAAATAAAATTTGTTTTGAAAGTGGTGTTTGGAACTAAACTAACATAGAACTAGGTAAAAATGGAAGAAAGAAAGTCTCCCGGAGCTAAAGGTTGCTAGGATCAAGTTCATAATGCAAGGTGGGAAATTCTGGATTTTTCTCCTCGTATTGGGGATAACAACATAAAGGATGGTTGTTTCCCGAACCGGTATAGGTTTAACAATGAAGATTTAATCCATAAAAAGTCAATAGAAATGGTAGTCAAGTTCCATAAATGGCTTTAGACACTATGGGTCTTCACCTTGAGCCACTTTCCAATGGCTCGTACATGATAACTAATGGTCTGATGTGGATCTAGCAATAAGTATCCACAGAGACCTAAAGCTTATCATGTATTGGCCATTCAAAGTGATTCTAAGGGATTTAAAGCAAAACTTTAGATTTAAAAGCCATTTATGAACTCCAACTACCTGTATTTAATGCACGAGAGTTTTCCACTTTTGCATCTGGACTTTTCACCTAGCTTCCTTCACTCCAAGAAACTAAAGGTTTAGCCTCTCATCCTCTGGGAAAACATCCTCAGAGGTTGTTTGGATTCCAAGAAAAAGAAAATAGTAGAGAGAAAAGGAAAGCAAAGAGATCTCTGTATTTCACTAAGTGTAAAATATACAATAGTTTCGAGAGATGATTTCCACCCCTCTTATAGTCTTTACAAAGCAAAGCCTGTGATTGGCTAATTACAAGGATAAGAAAGGAATTTACATCAAAAAATACAAAAGAAAAGATCTCATGTGGATTCGGTAGAACAGAGGAGATTTCGCACCAAAGTCGCATGGGCTGGTGCGAAATTCGCACTTGCATGGGCTGCTGGTGCGAAATTCGCACTTAACTTGATGCAGTTGTCTTTCGAAGGCCATATCTTCCTCATTTCAGCTCCAAATCATACATAGTTTGAAGCGTTGGATTCTTCACTTCCTGAGCTTTGAAATGGTATATAGCATGTAGAAAATGGACTTCGGAAAGTGCTCTAAAAGTGCAAAGGAAGACTGCAGTTGCTGTCCTCTATTTTCCTCTGTTTTTCCTCTTTGCTTGGCTTGTCTTAATGATCCAAAAAGCTGTCAAAACACTAAAACTAGCCACAAATATGATTAGAAGTCATTTCTAGGTCCTTAACATGCCAATTGGAATAAAAATGGAGAACTACTACACAAAAGTGCTTAAAACATAATAAATTAAAGGCGCAAAATAGCACTTTTTGGGTAGTAATCACTCCCCCCAATTGACACATTGCTAGTCCCTGAGCAATGAAGGGAAGAAAAAGAAAGAAAAATAGATAATATAATAATTTACAAAATCATGCTGATCACTCCAAAAAATAATCAAGTGGCATGATTGGATCAAACTCTCACATGGCAAGTCAAGGATATAAAACTCAATCATCAACAAGAGTCATCAAATAACTTACCTATCACAACATACAAAGAGTGGGCATTATGCAAATTTGAGTATCAAAATAATTTCCACTCCCAAAGGACCAACTCTTAATTTTCCACAAAAATCCAAGTGTTAAGGTGCTTAGTTTCCAGTTATAGTATGTCAAACTATATTCTCCCCCCAACTAAGGTTTTTCTCTAACTTTAGCAACACTAACCCCCATATAAAAGGCTACAAAGGCACCTCTTTTTTTTTTTTTTTTAAACTCCACCCATCCACCCATGTAACGAGCAGTGAGGTCGGTGACTCCCAACCAATAAAGGCTTAGGGCACCAAGCTTCAAAGATTTTCACCATATACCCCTCGGACCTTGCTCGGGTTTCAAAGCAAGTGAAGCAAATTTTTTATAAGACACATTAACCTTTTATAAGGTGTCCCAACACTAATAGAATGAGGTCAAAGGCACCAAGTCAAAAATTTCCTAAGTTTAGGGGGTGAGAAAGTTTTCCATCTTAGAACTGGAATCTAATGTGTTCAGTGTGTGAAAAGATTAGAGTGGAAGACTTAAGATTGAAATCAAAAGGAGCTTCAACAATTTATCAACTTTAATAAGCATAATACAAACTCTGAGACTATGGCAATAAGATAAGAATTTAATTTCTCCCATTTACTTTTGAGAATTTATCTTTGAGAAACAAAGAGAGTTTTCAAAAATTTGTTAGCAGAATAACCTAACCAAAAATCCAACAAATTACTTCCTCAACTCTCCCCCCAACTAGGATGAACATTGTCCCCAATGTTCCAAAAATAAGTGATAATAAAAGGGAGGAAGTGATACCTCCTGATAGTAAGGGACTCTGAATGGACAGGAGAAACCACATGTTGCAAAAGAAAAAAAAAATCATAAGAGTGATGAGTAGAGGAAATAAAAAGGAATAACTAATATACACAAACAGGAAGATGTCTATATAAACTGAGAGAGTGCAATATACAAGATAAACATGGAATACATCCAATCCCAGTATAAAAGTGGTCCAAAATATATAACACATCCAAAAACATAGAATATAGATACAAAACAAAAAGGGAGAGGAATGATCGTATGATCAAGTAGTAGGCTCCTCTGGTGGATAGGAGGGGTCCTCAGCTGCAACTGTGGAAGGTACCGCTACAGGTGTAGCATCATCAGTTGGAGCAAAAGGCTCTGAGGGCACAGGAGAAATAGGTGGAGCTGGTGGCAACAGACCGAGGTGCTGCTGAATCTCACGGAGAATGAGAGTTTGCTGGTCCTGCTGAAGCTGGAAGTGGTCCATCAGCTCCATAATGGTCGTCTGAGTAGTGGTCAGAGTCTGGAAAGAAGCGAGCAAGTCACGATACTCTGCACCAGGGATAGTAATGGGCGGCTCTGGGGTAGGAGGAACAGCAAGTGGGGCATCAGACAATGCTACCTCTGGTACGGGCTCTGAGGGAACTGAAATGGACGGAGCAAATATAGATGGTAAGGGCTGTGGAGGAACTTCCCTTGGCTCAGGAAGTTCTGGGGAATGGTAATGGAGCAATACCTGATTCCATTGGTCAAGAGAGAAGCTCTCTCGACAATGGCAGCGGGGCTCAGAATGAGGGTCTGCAGGGAAACCCATATGCGCCAGAACATGGCATAGCAGCCGAGGGAAAAGTAAAAGAATGGTGTCTGCCCTCGTAAGACGCCTCTTATGCACCTAAAAATGGAGGAGGGAAGCCATAATCAAATGATGGGGGCCAAAGTAATAACCCTCAGAGATACGGAATAACGCCTCTAGAATGGCCCCTCGCCTCTGCACTCTATGCTGAAGAGGAAAAAGATTGGTGCGAAGCACCACATCCACTAGGAGCATACCAGGGGGAAGCTCCTTCCTCATAATGATCCTGTCTGAAGATGTCCCTCGAGATAGTATACGAACCATGTCCCACTCAGAAAGTGGGGCCCAGCATCTAAATGCAGTTGGATCTGCTAGTGCATAAGGGATATAGAAAGCCTCGGCAATCTGTCTAACCCCCAAAATACCCTGGCGTCCATCAATGGTAAAAAGGATCGAGGCAGGTACTGGGACGCCACGAGTAGTCATAGACTGATAAAAGTCTAAAGCTACTCAAGGATAAAAGAACCGTGGTGGCGTTATAAAGGGTACAAGATGGTACCTCTCAAGTAGGCCGTATGAATCCCCCAACTCAGGCTGCTGTCGCAAAACAGAGTGATCAAAATATGCCTCGATATGGAATGCTCTCGATCGGTAATCGGAATTTCCCTCAATGGGTGAGCTGGTGAGGATAGGGCGCCTGGTGGGAGGAGGCTGAGACTGTGAATCTCGAGCTGCTTTGGAGGACTCTCCTGGCTCTGAATTCTTGGCCTTCTTTGTAGGAGGACTCCTAGCTGGAGTCTGAGTAGGGGCCACAAGCGTGGCAGCTGCTCTCCTCGTATGGTATCTGCGCTGGGGGGCAGAATCCGGTAAATATGGGGGTACATCTAGTGAGGCCCGCACAGTGACAACTCTATGACTGCTCTGGGGAGCTGAGGCATAGCCTCCTCGGGTCTTAGGCATAAGAGAGCAAAGAAATGAGGCTCAGAGGCTTGGGATTGGGGAGGGTAGGGATGAAAAATCCCAAAAATTTGCACAAGGGGAAGGGTGGTGCGAATTTCACGCAAGAGGAATGGTGGTGGAAATTTCGCACAAGAGGAATAGTGTTGTGCAAATTTCGCACCATGCACTATTCACTCGTGCAAAATGCGAAATTGGAGTCTTTCAAATGGCAAAAATTTTTGGTTTTTGAGGTTGGGAAATGCTGGCTGAGGTAGGAAAGGAGTTTTTCATGGTGGTTAAGCTTGGAAATGGGAGCTTTACAAGAAGAGAATGGAGAATTTTGAAGCTCCCATAGCGGCGGAAATGAGTTTCTTATAAAGAAACCGTGGCTTTGAATCCTTAGCTTGAGGTTTTGGTTTTGAAAAATCAAGGTTGGGTTTTGTTTAGGGATGGATTTGGAGTGTTGAGTGAAGAAATGAAGGGTTTTTTACGGTGGAAGGAGGAGAAAGAGCTGAAAATGGAAGGCACGGACTGTTGTGAATAGTGTGGTGCCGCGACTATGGGATGAAGCTCTTGAGATGGGCTACCATAGTGGGATTGGGGATGGAAGATGATGAAGGAGAGGACCTTGTGGATGGAAAGAAGTGATCGGAAAAGAGGTGTTGAGAGGATTGAAGAAGAACAAGCTTAGACTTTAAGAAGAGAAAATGGATTTTAAAGAACACATGTGAATTTCGCACAAGGTGAATAGTGAAATGCGAAAATTTTCGCATTCCTGAGATTTTCCAAGACCGAGAGCATGCTTTTTGGAAAATGGTCACAAAAGCAATTTCGCACAAGGTTCGCATTCCTGTGCCTTTTCGCACTGAGATTTTGGGTAGGGACCGAGAGCATGCTTTTTGGAAAATGCTCACAAAAGTGAATTCGCACAAAGGGGGTAGGTGGTGCGAATTTCGCACCGGAGAATTGGGTGGTGCGAATTTCGCTGTGTCTTGGCTTTTCTCCCCTGTTTTCCCTTGTTTTCCCCTTGACTTCATTCTTCAAGCTTTCCTACCTGCATGTTAACACTAAAACCAATTCAAACCACATTAGAATGAAATTAAAGTCAAAAAAAAAAAAAAAAAAAACATGCATATACACAAGAAAAAACACTAGATTAAACTAAAATCAACTTAAAAGGAAACAAAAAGAGGATGAACTTTTTACTCTTTGAAGAGACTAAGTTCAACCATGACCTGAGTGTTTTCATGTTAGAGGCGGATCAAGGAGGATGAATTCCTCCTTGTCTCGGGAAAATGATTCCATATAGGGCTTGAGACGATGCCCATTCACTTTGAAAGTTCGAGTGCTGTTGAAGTTGAGTAGTTCCACTACTCCATTTGATTACACATCATGAATTATGAAAGGACCCGTCCACCTTGATTTCAATTTTCCCGGAAAAAGATGAAGTTTAGAGTCATAAAGCAAGACTCTTTGTCCCTTGGTAAAATTCTTCTGATTTATCAACTGATCATGCCATTTCTTCAACCTCTCTTTTGCAATTTTTGAATTGAGGTAAGCATCATTCCTCATTTCCTCCAATTCGTTCAAATCCAAACATCTCTTTAACTCAACTCTTTTCAAATCCATGTTGAGCTTCTTGATTGCTCACCATGCTTTATATTCAACCTCCACTGGGAGATGGCACGCTTTGCCATAAACAAGGCGATAAGGAGACATTCCAAGAATGGTCTTATAAGCGGTCCTATAAGCCCATAATGAATCCAGAAGCTTAATAAACCAATCCTTCCTATTCACATTCACCACCTTCATCAGTATATTCTTGATTTCCCGGTTGGATAACTCAACTTGGCCACTTGTTTGAGGGTGATAAGGTGTAGCTACTTTGTGCTTGACCCCATATTTGGCTTGGGTACTCCACTCACTTGGAACTTCTCCAGTAACCAAGTAATTTGCAATGTGAGAATACCATGGAGCTACCTCTATTGACATGAGAGACTCCTCAGGGAAGTCATCATTGATAGGTAGACCATGTGAGTCATGTGCTATCACAAGTCTTGACAAGTGGTCAGCTACCACATTTTCTACTCCCTTTTTATCCCGGATTTGGAGATTGAATTCTTGAAGCAAAATGATCCATCTTATCAATCTTGCCTTGGCATCTTGCTTGGTTAGCAAGTACTTCAAATCAGAATGGTCAGTGAACACCACTATAGAGGACCCTACCAAATAGGCACGAAACTTATCCAAGGCAAAAACTACTGCCAACAACTCCTTCTCAGTAGTTGTGTAGTTCCTTTGAGCCTCATTCAAAGTTTTGCTTTCATAATAAATCACATAGGGCTTTCCATCTTCTCTTTGCCCCAAAACAGCCCCCATGGCAAGATCACTTGCATCACACATTACCTCAAAAGGTAATTTCCAATTTGGGGCTCTCACTATTGGTGCAGTTGTGAGGAATTTCTTCAGTTCCTCAAAACTCTTCTGACATTTCTCATCCCACACAAACTTGGCATCCTTTACCAAAAGTTCACAAAGAGGTTTTGAGATTTTTGAGAAATCCTTAATGAACCTCCTATAGAACCCAGCATGTCCTAGGAATTGCCTAATTCCTTTAACATTTGTGGGAGGTGGCAACTTAACAATTAGCTCCACCTTTGCCTTATCTACCTCAATGCCATTCTTGGAGATTATATGTCCTAACACAATTCCTTGTTGTATCATAAAATGGCACTTCTCCCAATTTAGCACTAGGTCTTTCTCAATACATCTTTGGAGAACAACTTCTAAATGCAACAAACACTCGTTATAAGAACCTCCATATATAGTGATGTCATCCATGGCACTTCTCCCAATTTAGCACTAGGTCTTTCTCAATACATCTTTGGAGAACAACTTCTAAATGCAACAAACACTCGCTATAAGAACCTCCATATATAGTGATGTCATCCATGAAGACTTCCATGATGCACTCCACCATATCACTGAAGATGCTTAACATACATCTTTGGAAAGTTGCAGGTGCATTACATAGACCAAAGGGCATCCTCCTATAGGCAAAAGTACCAAAGGGACAAGTGAAGGTTGTCTTTTCTTGATCTTCCAAATCAATCTCTATTTGGAAGTACCCCGAGTAACCATCCAAAAAACAGTAGAAAGGATGCCCTGAGACTCTCTCAAGGACTTGGTCCATGAAAGGTAATGGGAAATGGTCTTTCCTAGTCACTGAATTCAACCTCCTGTAGTCTGTACACACCCTCCATCCTGAGGTAAGACGTGTAGAGACTTCCTCCCCTTTCTCATTCTGGATCACAGTGATTCCAGATTTCTTTGGGACTACTTGGGTTGGGCTCACCCACAAGCTATCTGAAATGGGATATATGATCCTTGCTTAAAGTAGCTTCAGAACTTTACCCCTTACCATCTTTTGCATGTGAGGATTCAACCTTCTCTGGGGCTGCCTCACTGGTTTTGCATCTTTCTCCATGTAGATATGATGGGTGCACACCAAAGGGCTAATCCCTTTCAGATCAGAAATTTTCCATCTAATGGCTTTTTTACATTTTATGAGGACTCCCAAAAGACTATTGATTCGTAATCAGTCGGGTATTTTAATAAAAAAACATTTATAAATCCTATGACCTCATACTAGCGTAGCAAAACTACTATAGTATAGCAACTCTAAGGTCGAACTCTGGGATGGGTTTTCATTCTACCAGTGATATACTCAAGATTAGAAATTGAGTCTGATGAGTTCCTTTGTCAAAAACTTAAAGTTTAAAAGAAAATAAAATTTGTTTTGAAAGTGGTGTTTGAAACTAACCTAATATAGAACTAGATAAAAATGGAAGAAAGAAAGTCTCCCGGAGCTAAGGGTTGCTAGGATCAAGTTCAGAATGCAAAGTGGAAATTCCGAATTTTTCTTCTCGCATTGGGGACAACAAAATAAAGGATGGTTGTTTCCCGAACCGGTATAGGTTTAACAATAAAGATTTAATCCATAAAAAGTCAATAGAAATGGTAGTCAAGTTCCATTAATGGCTTTAGACACTATGGGTCTTCACCTTGAGTCACTTTCCAATGGCTCGTACATGATAACTAATGGACTGATATGGATCTAGCAATAAGCATCCACAGAGACCTGAAGCTTACCATGTATTGGCCATTCAAAGTGATTCTAAGGGATTTAAAGCAAAACTTTAGATTTAAAAGCCATTTATGAACTTCAACTACCTGTATTTAATGCACGAGAGTTTTCCACCTTTGCATTTGGACTTTTCACCTAGCTTCCTTCACTCCAAGAAACCAAAAGTTTAGCCTCTCATCCTCTGGGAAAACATCCTCAGAGGTTGTTTGGCTTCCAAGAAAAAGAAAATAGTAGCGAGAAAAAAGAAAACACGAGAGCCCTGTATTTCACTAAGTGTAAAACATAACACACGGTCGAGAGATAATTTCCACCCCTCTTATAGTCTTTACAAAAGCAAAGCCTGTGATTGGCTAGTTACAAGGATAAGAAAGGAATTTACATAAAAAATACATAAGAAAAGATCTCATGTGGAGTCGGCAAAAACAGAGGAGAATTCGCACTTGTATGGGCTACTGTGCGAAATTCGCACAAGCTTGGGCTGTTGTGCGAATTTCGCACATGCTTGGAGCAGTTGTCTTCCAAAGGCCATATCTTCCTCATTTCAGCTTCAAATCGTACACGGTTTGAAGCATTGCATTCTTAACTTCCTGAGATTTGAAATGGTATATAGCATGTAGAAAATGGACTTCAGGAAGTGCTCCAAAAGTGCGAAGAAAGACTGCAGCTGCTGTCCTCTATTTTCTTCACTCTCTCTTTGCTTCTCTTTGCTTCTCTCTTTTGCTTGGCTTGTCTTTAATGATCCAAAAAGCTGTCAAAACACTAAACTAGCCACAAATATGATTAGAAGTCATTGCTAGGTCCTTAACATGCCAATTGGAATAAAAATGGAGAACTACTACACAAAAGTGCTTAAAACATAATGAATTAAAGGCGCAAAATAGCACTTTTTGGGTAGTAATAAGTTAAGGATCACCTTGAATGGAAAATGCTAGGTGAGAGGCATGAGCCATTGCAAGATGCATCAGTGAGAGGGATTTAGTGTTTAAACTCATTAAAGGGAAGCATCTGTACCACACCGGTTAGAGAATTAACTATATGTTAATTCTCTAATGCGAGGAAAAGAAACAAGTGACCGGAACTCTCCTTTTTGTATGAGGAACCTGAGCCTAGTGATCTAAACTCCAAGAAACACTTTTCTTTGTAAGTAAAATCAGTTACTATTTTTGGTTAGTTTAAAACCAAACCTTTTTCATTCAAACATCTTTATGTTTTCTTTTAAAGCTAACCTTGAAATGAAAAGGCACCAATTTAGCTTTGGATTAATATCAATTGTGAAGTGAAAACCCATCCCAGTGAATGACCCTAGAGCCACTATGCTATGCTAGCTAAGGCTATCCTAGTACATGGTGTAATAGGTTATAAATTTTGTTGATTACTCCTTTCTGAGGACCACAATCAAGGGACACCAACTGGACATGAATCAAATGGTACCACTGTCAGGGACCATTGAGAGGACCTGAATCAGCTGAGACACCAATTGGGAATGTATCAGATCTGCACGCTATGAACGACTTCAAGTTTTGGATGATATGATTTACTCAAGATCCCATGAGCATGGGCCTCTAGATGGTATGAATAACTCAAAGGTATAGATGATATGAATGATTCTTGGTCATGAGACCATGGCTCTAAAATGCTATGAATAGCATAGGCCTATTGTTGACATGAACGACTCCGAGTCGTGAGCTTAGGGCTTTAGATGCTATGAACTAAAGGTTTTGGATGACATGAATGACTTTAGGTCATGAGCTTAGGGCTCGAGATTCTATGAACAACTCATGGTTGTGGATGACATGAACAACTCCAGGTCGTGTGCTTAGGAATCTAGATACTATGAACACCTAAGGGCTATAGTGGACATGAATGTCTCTGGGCTGTGAGCTTAAGGCTCGAGATGCTATGAATAGCTCATGACTTTGGATGACATGAACGACTTTGTGTCATGAGCTTAGATCTAGATGCTACGAATAGAACAAGATTGCGGATGACATGAATGAATCTTCGTCGTGAGCTCAAGACTCTTCACACTATGAATAACTAAGGGTTGTGTTGACATCAATGACTCTAGGTCGTGAGTTTAGGGCTCTAGATGCTATGCACAAGTGAAGGCTTTGGATGATATGTGCTACTCTGAGTCATGAGCTTAAGGCTATGGATACTTTGAACAACTCAACATTATGGATGATATGAACAACTTGGGATCTTGTGAGCTCAGGCCTTTAGATGTTATAAGCAGCTCGAGGTTGTTGATGATATGAATGATTATGCATCATGAGCTGAGGGTTGTGGATGACATGAACAACTCCAGGTCATGAGCTCATGGTTATAGATACTATGAACAACTCAAGGTTGTGATTGACATGAATGACTTAGGGTTATGAGCTCAAGACTCTAGATGCTATGAGTAGCTCAAAACTACTCTGGGTGGTGATCTCAGAGCTCTAAATGCTATGAATAGCTTAAGGCTATGGATGAGCTCTAGATGCTATGAACAACTTTAGGATGTTGTTCACATGAACGACTCTGGGTCGTGAGCTCAAGGGTTTAAATGCTATGAACATCTCAAGGCTATGGAGGACATGAACGACTCTTGGTCATCAACTCAAGGGCCAAGATGCAATGAAAAATTCTAGGTTGTTGTTAACATATAAGACCCTGGGTCATGAGCTTAGGGCTTTAGATGATATGAACAACTTTGGGTTGTGGTTAACATAAACAACTCATGGTCATGAGCGTAAGGCTTGAGATGCTAAGAATAGCTCAGAACTATCAATGACATGAGTGAATCTGGCTTGTGAGCTTAGACCTTTAGATGCTCTTAACAACTCTAAGTTATGGTTGACATGAAGACTCCAAGTCATGAGCTCAAGGCTCTATATACTATGAATAACTCAAACCTAATGATGACATGAAAGACTCTACATCGTGAGCTTAGGGCTTTAAATTCTATGAACAACTTATTGTTGTGGATGATATTAAGGACTGGGTTGTGAGCATAGGGCCCTGGATGCAATGAACAACTTTGGATTGCACTTGACATGTACAACACTGGGTCATGAGCTCAAAGCTCTAGATGCTATGAACAGATCAGGGTTGTGGGTGACACGAGTCACTTTGGGTCTTAAGCTTAAGACTCTAGATTCTATGAATCACTCTAGGCTATGGTTGACTTAAACGACCCTAGGTCATGAGCTGAGGCCTTTAGATGCTATGAACAACTCAAAGCTACCAATGACATAAGCCTCTCTAGGTTGTGAACTGAGGGCTTTAGATGCTATGAACACCTCTGAGCTATGGTTGACATGAACAACTCTGGGTCGTGAGCTTAGGGCTTTAAATGCTATGAATAGCTTAAGGCTATCAATAACATGGAAGACTCCAGGTCGTGAGCTCAAGGCTCTAGATTCTATGAGCAACTCAAGTTTTTCGATGACATGAAAGACTTTGGGTCATGAGATCAGGGGTCTAGATTCTATGAACAACTTAGTGTTGTGGATGATATGAATGAAACTAGGTGATGAGATCAGGGCCCTATATGTAATGAAAAATGTTGGGTTGTGATTGACATGAAGGACTCTAGGTCATGATCTCAAAGCTCTAGATGCTATAAGCAACTTAAAGTTATGGATGACTTGAGCCACTCTTGGTCTTAAGCTCACAGCTCTAGATGCTTTGAACTGCTTCAGGTTATGATTAACATGAATGACTCTGGGTCACAAGCTGAGGGATGTAGATGCTATGAACAACTCAAGGCTATCAATGACATGAAAGACTTCAGTTCATGAGCTTAGGACTCTGGATTCTATGAGCAACTCAAAGCTATGGATAACATGAACAACTCTAAGTCATGAGCTCAAGTACCTAAAGGTAATGAACGATTCTAGGTAGTGGTTGACATGAAAGACTCTGGGTCATGAGCTCCGAGCTTTAGATGTTATGAACAACTCAATGTTGTGGAAAACATGAGCCACTCTATGTCCTGAGCTCGAAGCTCAAGATGCTGTGAACAACTCTAGGATATGGCTAACATGATCAACTCTCGGTCGTCAGCTCAATCCTCTAGATGCTATTAACAACTTAGGTTGTTGATGACATGAACTACACTATGTCATGACTTGAGAGCTCTAGATGCTATAAAAACCTTAGGTTATGGTTGAAATTAATGACTCTAGGTCATATGCTCATGGCTCTTAATGTTATGAATAGCTTAGGCCTATCAATGACATGAAAGACTATGGGTCTTAAGCTTAGAGCTCTTGATAATATGAATAACTCAGTGTTGTGGATGACATGATCCACTCTATGTATGAAAAACTCAGGGCTTTAGATGTTATGAATAGCTCTAGGTTATGGTTAACCTAGACAACTCCGAGTTACGAGCTTAAGGCTTTAGATACAATTAACAACTTAGGGTTGTGGAGAACATGAGCTACTCTAGGTCGTGAGCTTATGATCTATAATAATTTGAGGTTATGGTTGACATGAACAACTATGGGTCGTGTGCTCAATGCTCCCTATGCTATGAACAACTCAAAGTTATCGATGATATGAAGGACTATGGGTCATGAGCTAATGGCTCTATGAATAGCTCAAGGCTGTAGATGATAAGAGCTACTCTAACTCGTAAGATGATGTTTGTAAATGCTATGAATAGCTATGGTTTATGGATGACATGAGCTTCTCTCAGACATGAGCTTAAGGCTTTAGATGCTATGAACAACTCAGGGTTATGGTTGACATGAGCTACTTTGGGTCGTGAGCACAGTCCTCTAGATCTGATGAACAACTCTAGGAAATGGTTAACATAAACAACTCTAGGTCGTGAGCTAAAGGCTTTAGATGTTATGAACATCTCAGGGCTATGGATAACATGAACGACTTTGGGTCGTCAACTTAAGGCCCTAGATGCAATGAAAAGCTTTGGGTTGTGGTTGATATGAAAGACTCTGAGTCATGAGCTCAAGGACTGTGGTTGGCTTGAACAAATCTAAGTCATAAGCTTTGGGCTTTAGATGCTTTGAACAAGTCAGAGTTGTCGATGACGTTACCCACTTAGGGTCATGAGATCAGGGCCTTAGATGCTATGAACAACTTTGGGTTATGGTTGACATTAACAACTCTGGGTCGTCATCTCAGGACTCTAAATGTTATGAATAGCTCATGGTTGTCGATAACATGAAAGACTCTGGGTCATGAGCTCAAGGCTTTAGATTATATAAACAGCTCATGGTTGTAGATGATACAAATGAATTTCGGTCATGAGCTCAGAGCCCTAGATGTAATTAACAACTCTTGTTTGTGTTTCACATGAAAGACTTTAGGTCATGGATGACATGAGCCACTCTAGGTCTTAAGCTCAGGGCTCTAGATGCTATTAATAGCTCTATGTTGTAGCTCACATAAACAGTTATAAGTTGCTAGCTCAGGCCTTTATATGCTACGAACAACTTAGGGTCATTGATGACATGAGCCACTCTTGGCCATGAGTCTAGGGCTTTAGATGTTATGCATAACTCTGGGTTATGGTTGACATGAAAAACTCTAGGTCATGAGCATAGGGCTTTAGATGCTATGAAACACTCAGGGTTGTCAATGACAAGAAAGCTTCAAGTCGTGAGCTCAAAACTTTAGATTCTATGAATTGCTCACGGTTGTGGATAACATGAACGAATTTGAGTCATGAGCTTAAGGCCCTAAATGTAATGAACAACTCTAGGTTGGGGTTGACATGAAAGACTTCGGGTTGTGAGCTCACGACTCTAGATGCTATGAACAGCTTAGGGTTATGGATGACATCAGCCACTCTAGGTCTTGAGTTGAAGGCTCTAGATGCTATGAACAACTCTAGCTTGTGGTTGACATGAATGACTTTAGTTTGTAAGCTTAGGGCTCTAGATGCTATTAATAGCTTAGGGTTGTGGATGACATGAGCTACTCTAGGTCATGAGATCAAGCCTCTAAATTCTTTGAACAACTCTAGGTTATGGTTGACATGAACAATTTTGGGTCGTGGGCTTAGGGCTCTTGATGCTATGAACAACTCATGTTTATCGATGACGTGAAAGAAGAAGGGTCATGAGTTAAGCACTTTTGATACTATGAACAACTCATGCTTATTGTTGACATGAATGAATCATGGTCTTAAGCTCAGGGTACTAGTTGCTATGAATAAGTGAGGGTTGTAGATAACATGGACTACTCTGGGTCATGAGCTCAATGTTGTAAATGCTATGAACAACATTAGCCAGTGGTTGACATGAATAACTTTGGCTCGTGATCTTAGGGCTTTGGATGTTATGAACAACTTTATGTTATGATTGACATGAACGACTCCAGGTCGTGAGCTTAGGGCTTAAGATTCTATGAATAGCTCAAAGTTATGAATGACATGAGCAACTCTAGGTCGTGAGCTCAAAGCCCCGCATGTAATGAACAACTTTAGGTTATGGTTGGCATGAAAGACTCTAAGTTGTGAGCTTATAGCTTTAGATTCTATGAACAACTAGGGTTATGGTAACATTAGCTACTTTATGTCTTGAGCTCAGGGCTCTAAATGCTATGAACAGCTTTAGGTTGTAGATGCTATTAAAAACTTAGGGTTATGGAAGACATGAGGTACTCTAGGTCATAAGCTTAAGGCTTTAGATGCCATGAACAACTTTGGGTTATGGTTGAGATGAACAACTCTCGGTCGTAAGCTCAAGGCTCTTGATACTATGAACAACTTAGAGCTATCAATGAGATGAAAGGCTATGGGTGATGAGCTCAACGCTATAGATACTATGAACAACTTAGGGTTATGGTAGACATGAATGACTCTTGATCGTGAGCTCAAGGCTCTAGTTGCTATGAACTAAGGGTTGTGAATAATAGGAGATACTCTTAGTTGTGAGATCAGGGCTCTAAATGCTATCAACAACATTGGTTTATGGCTGAATTCAATGACTCTATGTCATGAGCTCAAGGCTTTAGATGCTATGAACAACTCAAGATTATGGTAGACATGAATGACTCTCGATCGTGAGCTCGAGGCTCTAGTTGCTATGAACAACTAAGGGTTGTGGATAACATGGGATACTCTTGGTTGTGAGATTAGGACTCTAAATTCTATCAATAACATTGGGTTGTGGTTGACTTCAATGACTTTATGTCATGAGCTCAGGACTCTAGATGCTATGAATAGCTCATGATTGTCGATAACATGAAAAACTCCGGGTCATGAACTCAAGGCTTTAGATTCTATGAATAGCTCAGTGTTGTGGATGATACAAATGACTCTCGGTCATGAGCTCAAGGCCTTAGATGTAATAATTAGCTTTGGTTTGTGCTTAACATGAAAAACTCTAGGTCATGAGCTTAGAGCTCTAAATGTTATGAAAAGTTCAGGTTTGTGGATGACATGAGTCTATGTCTTAAGCTTAGGGCTCTTGAAGTTATTAACAGCTCTAGGTTGGGGTTGATATGAGTAACTCTAAGTCACTAGCATAGGTCTTTAGATGGTATGAACAACTCAGGGTTGTTGATGACATGAACCACCCTCGACCAAGAGTTCTGGGCTTTAGATGTTATGCACAACATTAGCTTATGGTTGACATGAACAACTCTGGGTCATGAGGTAAGGACTCTAGGTTCTATGAACTGCTCAGGGTTATGGATAACATGAATGACTTTGAGTTATGAGCTTAAGGCCTTGGATGCAATGAACAACTCTGGGTTGGGATTGACATAAAAGACTTCGGGTCATGAGCACATGACTCTAGATGCTATGAACAACTTAGGGTTATAGATGACATCAACCATTCTGGGTCTTAAGCTCAAGGCTCTAGATGCTATGAATAACTCTAGCCTATGGTTGACAAGAATGACTTTGGTTTGTGTGCTCAGGGCTTTAGATGTTATTAATAGATTACGGTTGTGGATGACATGAGCTACTCTAGGTCGTGAACTCAAGGTTCTAGATGCTTTGAACAACTCTAGGTTGTGGTTGACATGAACAACTTTAGGTTATGGGCTTAGGGCTCTTACGTTATGAATAACTCAGGGTTATCGATGACATGAAAGACAATGGGTCATGAGTTAAGGGCTCTTGATACTTCGAACAACTCAGAGTTGTGTTTGACATGAACGAATCTTGGTTGTGAGCTCAAGGCACTAGTTGTTATGAATAGTTGAGGGCTATGGATAACATGGGCTACTCTTGGTCATGAGTTCAAGGCTCTAAATGCTATGAACAACATTAGCCAGTGGTTGACGTGAACAACTTTGGCTCGTGAGCTCAGGGCTTTAGATGTTTTGAAGAACTTTACATTATGGTTGACATGAATGACTCCGAGTCATGAGCTCAAGGCTCAACATTCTATGAACAACTCAAAGTTGTGGATGACATGAATGACTCTAGGTCATGAGCTCAGAGCCCTAGATGCAATGAATAGCTCCAAGCTATGGTTGGCATGAAAGACTCCAAGACATGAGCTTATGGCTCTAGATGCTATGAATAGCTCAGGGCTATAGATGAGATTATCCACTCTAGGTCTTGAGCTCTGGGCTCTAAATGCTCTGAGTAACTCTAGGTTATGGTTGGCATAAATGACTTCAAGTTGTGAGCTTCAAGCTCTATATACTATTAATAGCTCAGGGTTGTGAAAGACATGAGGCACTCTAGGTCGTGAGCTTAAGGCTCTAGATGATATGAATAGCTTTGGGATATGGTTGAGATGAACAACTTTGGGTAGTGAGTTTAGGGCTCTTAATGCTATGAACAACTTAGAGTTATCAATGAGATGAAAGACAATGGGTCATGAGCTTAGCACTATAGATATTATGAACAACTTAGGGTTATGGTTGACATGATCGACTCTCATTCATGAGCTTTAGGCTCTAGTTGCTATGAACAACTAAGGAATATGAATAACATGGGATACTTTTGGTTCTAAGCTCAGGGCTCTAAATTCTATGAACAACATTAGGTTGTGGTTGACTTGAATGACTCTATGTCGCGAGCTCAGGGCTCTAGATGCTATGAACAACTCAAAGTTATGGATGACATAAATGAATTTGGGCCATGAGCTCAAGGCCCTGGTTGCAATGAACAACACTAGGTTGTGGTTACCATGAAAGACTCTGAGTTATGAGCTCATGGCTTTAGATTCTATGAACAGCTGAGGGTTATGGATGACATTAGTCACTCTAGGTCTTGAGCTTAAGGTTCTAAATGATATGCACAACTCTGGGTTGTGGTTGACGTGAACAACTTTGAGTCGTGAGCTCTAGGCTATAGATGATATTTATAGCTCAGGTTTGTGGAAGACATGAGGTACTTCAGGTCATGAGCTTAACGCTCTAGATGTTATGAACAAATTTTAGGCTATGGTTGAGATGAATAACTCTAGGTCATGACCTTAGGGCTCTTGATGCTATGAACAACTTAGAGTTGTCAATGACATGAAAGACTATGGGTCATGAGCTCAGCACTGCAGATATTATGAATAACTCGGGGTTATGGTTGACACAAATGACTCTCAATTGTGAGCTCAAGGCTCTAGTTTCCATGAACAACTAAAGGCTATGGATAACATGGGATACTCTTGGTTGTGAGCTCAGGGCTCTAAATGATATGAATGATGTTAGGTTGTGGTTGATATGAATGACTTTGTGTCATGAGCCCATGGCTCTAGATGCTATAAACAAGTTAGGATTATGGATGACATGCACGACTGTAAGTCGTGAGGTCAGGGCTCTAGATTCTATGAACAGCTCTACACTATGGTTGAGATGAATGACTACGGGTTGTGAGCTCAGGGCTCTAAATGCTATGAATAATGTTGGGTCGTGACTAACATGAATGAATCTAGGTTGTGAGCTTAGGGCTCTAAATGCTATTAACAACTCAAGGATGTGGATGACATGAGCTACTTTAGTTCATGAGCTCAAGGCATAAGATGATATGAATAGCTTTGGGTTATGGTTGACATAAATGACTCCTAGTTCTGAGCTAAAGGCTTTAAATGCTATGAACAACTCAAGGTTGTCGATGACATGAGCAGATTTTGGTAGTGAGCTCAAGACTTTAAATGTTATCAATAGATTTAAGTTGTGGTTGACATGAAAGACTACAACTCATGAACTTAGAGCTTTAGATGTTGTGAACAACTCAGGGTTGTTGATGAGATGAAAGACTTTGGGTCGTTAGTTAAGGGCTCTAGATTCTATGAAAACTCAAGGTTGTTGATGACATAAGTCATTCTCGGTCTTATGCTCAAGGCTCTTGATGCTATGAACGACTCTAGGTTGTGGTTGACAATAATGACTTTAGGTCGTGAGCTCAGGGCTATAGATGCTATTAACAGCTCAGGGCTATGTTTGAAATGAGTTTCTCTTGCTTGTGAGCTTAGGGCTTAAAATGTTATCAACAACTCTAGGTTGTGGTTGACATGAACCACTCCGGGTCATAAGCTTAGAGCTCTTGATGCTATGAACAACTCAGGGTTGTCGATGATATGAAAGACTATGAGTCATGAGCTTAAGGCTCTAGATACTATGAACAACTCAGAGTTTTGGTCGACATGAATGACTCTTAGTTGTGAGCTCAATGGACTTGTTGCTATAAATGGTTGAGGGTTGTGGATAACATGGGCTACTCTAGGTCATGAGCTTAGGGCTTTAGATGCAATGAACAACACTGGGTTGTGGTTGATATGAATGACTCTATGTCATGAGCTCAGCGCTCTAAATCCTATGAACAGCTCGAGGCTATTGATGACATGAAAGACTTTAAGTCGTGAGGTTAGGGCTCTAGATGCTATGAACGACTTTGGGTTATGGTTTACATGAATGACTCCAAGTCATGAGATGAGGACTCTAGATACAAAGAATGGCTTAGGTATGTGGATAACATCAACTACTCTAGGTTATGAGATCAAGACTCAAAATGTTATGAACAACACTGGGTTGTGGTTACCATAAACAACTTCAAGTTATGAGCTTAGGGCTCTAAATGCTATTAACAATTCAGGGTTGTCAATAACATAAAAGACTATGGGTTGTGGGCTTAAGGCTCTAAATACTATGAATAGCTCAAAGTCGTGTTTGGCATGAACAACTCTAGGTCGTGCGCTCAAGGCTCTAGATCCAATGAATAGCTCAGGGTTGTGCATAACAGAGGCTACTTTAGGTGTGAGCTTATGGCTCTAGATGCTATGAACAATATTGGGCTATGGATGACATGAACAACTCTATTTCGTGAGCTCGGGGCCCTAGATGCTATGAACAGCTTTGGGTGGTGGTTTACATGAACAACTCTAAGTGATCAAGTCAGGCTTCATACACTATAAATAACTCTAGGCAATGGTTGACATGAATGAGTCTAGGTCATGAGCTTTAGAATTTAGATGTTATGAACAAATCAGGGTTGTTAATGACATGAAAGACTCTAAATCATAAGCTTAGGGTTATAGATGACATGAATGACTCGGGGTTTTGAGTGAAGGGCTACAAATACCATAACATCTTAAAGTTGTGGTTGACATGAACAACTTTAGATGCTATGAATAGCTCAAGGCTGTCAATGACATGAGCCACTCTAGGTCTTGAGCTTAGGGCTCTAGATGCTATGAATAACACTAGGTTGTGGTTGATATAAATGACTCAAAGTTGTTAGCTCATGACTCTAGATGCTATTAAAAGCTTAAGGTTCTGGATGACATGAGCTACTCTTGTTTGTGAGCTTAAGGCAGTAGATGCTATCAACAACTCTTGGCTATGGTTGACATGAATGACTCTAGGTCATGAACTGAAGACTCTTTATGCTTCAAATAGCTCAGGATTGTCGATGGCATAAAAGACAACAAGACATGAGCTATGGGTTCTTCGTGCTATGAGCAACTTAGGTTTATGGATGACATGAGCTACTCTTAGTTGTGAACTCAAGGCTCTAAATGCTATGAACAACTTAGACGTGTTGATGACATGAGCTCCTCTTGGTTATAAGTTGAGGTTTCTAAATGCTATGAATAGGTCAGGATTGTGGATGACATGAATGACTTGGGGTCATGAACTAAAGGCTATATATACTACAAACATCTCAGAGTTGTGGTTGACATGAATGACTCCGGGTCATGAGCTTAAAGCTTTAGATGTTATGAACAACTCAGGGTTTTTTATGACATGTGCCACTTTGGGTTATGAGCTCAAGGCTTTAGTTGCTATGAACTACTTTAGGATCTTGTTGATATGAACAACTCTAGGGGTTGAGCTTAGGGTTCTAGGTCCTATGAACAACTCAAGGTTCCTGATGACATGAAAGGCTCCAAGTTACGAGCTCAAGGCTTTAGATTCTATTAGCAACATAGGGTTATGGATGACATGAACGACTCTTGTTCACAAGCTTAGGACCTCGGATGTTATGAATAACTTTGGGTTGTGGTTGACATTAACGACTCCGGGTATTGAGCTGAGGGCTTTAGATGCTATAAACAGCTCAGGGTTGTCAATGAAATAAACCATTTTAGGTCATGAGCTCAAGGCTTTAGATGTTATGAAAAGATTTCAACTATGGTTGACAATAACAACTCTGGGTCATGAGCTCAAGGCTCTAGATGCTATGAACAACTTAGCGTTGTCGATGACATTAAAGACTCCAGGTTATGAGCTTAGGGCTCTAGATTCTATGAACAAGTTAGGGTTATGGATGACATGAATGACTCTCGGTTGTGAGCTATAGGACCTAGATGTAGTAAACAACTCTAGGTTGTGGTTGACATGAAAGACTCTAGATGCTATGAATAGCTCAAGGCTATTGATGACATGAACAACTCTTGCTCAAGAGCTCAAGGCTTTAGATGTTATGAAAATCTTTAGATTGTGGTTGACATGAATACTCTAAGTTGTGAGCTCACGACTTTAGATGCTATGAACAATTCAGAGTTTTATGACATGAAAAACTTGGGGTTGCAAGCACAGGGCTCTAGATTTTATGAACAAGTCAGGGTTATAGATGAAATGAATGACTCTCGGTCATGAGCTATAGGCTCTAGATGTAATGAACAGCTCAGGGTTGTGGTTGACATGAAATATTTTGATCTATGAGCTCATGGCTCTAAATTCTATGTAAAACTCTAGGTTATAGTTGACATGAATGACTCTAGGTCATGAGCTCAAGGCTCTAGATGATATTAATAACTCAAGGTTATGGATTACATGAGGTACACTAGGTCGTGAGGTCAAGGCTTTAGATGTTATGAACAATTTTGGGTTGTGGTTGACAAGTATGACTCCAGGTTGTGAACTTAGGGCTCTTTATGCTATGAACAACTTGGAGTTGTCGATGAAATGAAAGACTATGGGCCATGAGCTCAAGACTGTAGATACTATGAACTACTTAAGGTCGTGGTTGACATGAACTACTCTAGGTCATGAGCTTAAAGCTCTTGTTACTATAAACAACTAAGGGTTGTGGATAACATGGGCTACTCTAGGTCGTGAGCTCAGGGCTCTAAATGCTATGAATAGTATTGGGTTGTGGTTGACATGAATGACTTCATGTCGTGAGTTGAAGGCTCTAAATGGTATAAACAAGTCGGGGTTATGGATGACATGAAGGACTTTAGGTCATGAGGTAAGGACTTTCGATTCAATGAATAGCTCTGGGTTATGGTTGAGATGAATGACTCTAGGTTATGAGCTCAGGGCTCTAAATTCTATGAATAACATTGGGTTGTGATAGACATAAACGAATTTGGTTTGTGAGCTTAAAGCTCTAGACGATATGAACAACTCAAGGCTATCGATAACATGAAAGACTCCAAGTTGTGAGCTTAGGCTCTAGATTCTACGAACAACTCACAGGTGTTGAGGACATGTATGAGACTGGTTCGTGAGCTCAACACCCTAAATGCAATGAACAACTCTAGGTTGTGGTTGACATGAAAGACTCCGGGTCAGGAGCTTAAAGCTTTAGATCCTATGAATAACACAAGGTTATGGATGACACTAGCCACTCTAGGTCTTGAGCTCAAGGCTCTAGATGCTATGAATAACTTTAGGTTGTGGTTGACATGAACGACTGTGGGTCATGAGCTTAGAGGTCTAGATGCTATTAACAGCTTAGGGTTGTCAATAACATGAGCTACTCTAGGTCATGAGCTTAGGGCCCTAGATGCTATGAACAACTCTAGGTAGTGATTGACATGAACGACTCAGAGTTGTGAGCTTAGGGCTCCTAATGCTAGGAACAAATCAGGGCTTTCAATGACATGAAAGACTATGGGTCATGAGCTCAAGGCTCTAGATACTATGAACAACTCAGAGTTGTGGTTGACATGAATGACCCTAGGTCGTGAGATTAGGGTCACTAGTTGCTATGAACAGTTGAGGACTATGGATAACATGGGCTACTCTTGGTCGTGAGCTTAGTGCTTTAGATGCTATGAATAGTGCTCGGTTGTGGTTGACATGAATGACTTTGTGTCATTATCTCCAAGCTCTAGATGCTATGAATAGCTTAGGGATATGAATGACATGAAAGACTCTAAGTCATGAGGTCAAGGCTCTAGATGCTATGAACAGATCTAGGTTGTTGTTGACATGAATGACTCTAGGTCATGAGCTGAGGACTCTAGATGCAAAGAATGCCTTAGGAATGTGGATAACATGGGCTACTCTAGGTTGTGAGCTCAAGGCTCTAAATGCTATGAACAATGCTAGGTCATGGTTGACATGAACGACTCCAGGTTATAAGCTTAGGGCCTTATATGCTGTTAAGAGCTTAGGGTTGTCAATAACATGAAAGACTACGGGTTGTGAGCTTGGGGCTCTAGATACTATAAACAAATTAGGGCTATGGTTGACATGAACAACTCTAGGTTGTGAGCTCAGGGCTCTAGATGCTACGAATAGCTCAAGGCTTCGGATAACATGTGTTACTCTAGGTCATGAGCTTAGGGTTGTGGATCACATGAATGGCTCAAGGTTTTGAGCTAAAAACTATAGATAATATGAACATCTCAAGATTTTGGTTGACATGAATGACTTCGGGTTGTGTGCTCAAGGCTTTAGATTCTATGAACAACTCAAGGCTATGAATGATATGAGCTACTCTTGGTCTTAAGCTCAAGGCTCTAGATGCTATGAATAGCACTAGGTTTCAATTTATATGAAGGACTCTAGTTGATAAGCTGACAACTCTAGATGCTATTAATAGCTTAGGCTTGTGGATGACTTGAACTAATCTTATTCATGAGCTCAAGGCACTAGATTCTATCGATAGCTCTTGGTTATGCTTAACATGAATGACTTTAGGTCGTGAGCTGAGGACTCTTGATGCTATGAATAGCTCAGGGCTATTGATGACATAAAATACTACACTTTGTGAGCTTAGGGCTCTTGATGCTATGAACAACTTAGGGCTATGAATGACATGAGCTACTCTAGGTCCTAAGCTTAAGGTTCTAGATGTTATGAACATCTTAGGGTTGTGGATGACATGAACTCCTCTGGGTCGTGAGCTCAGGGCTCTAAATGCTATGAACAGGTCAAGGTTTTATATGACATGAATGACTTGAGGTCGTGAGTTAAGGGCTATCGATACTATGAACATCTCAGGGTCATGGTTAACATGAATGACTCTAGGTCATGAGCTTAAGGCTTTAGATGCTACGAACATCATATGATTGTTGGTGACATGTGCCACTCTAGGTCGTGAGCTCAGGGCTTTAGATGTCATGAACAAATCTTAGTTGTAGTTGACATAAACAAATCTATCATAGGCATGAGCTCTTGGCTCCAAGTGCTATGAACAACTTAGGGTTATCAATGACATGAAAGACTCTAGGTCGTGAACTCAGGGCTCTATATTCTATGAGTAGCTCAAGGTTATGGATGACATGGATGACTCTAGGTCATGTTCTCAAGGTTCTATTTGCAATGAATAGCTTTAGGTTATGGTTCACATGAAAGTCTGGGTCGTGAGCTTAGCGCTCTAGATGCTATGAACAACTCTGGGTTGTGGTTGGCATGAATGACTCTGGTTTGTGAGGTTAGGGCTCTAAATGTTATGAAAAACTCAAGGCTCTGGATGACATCAACATCAGGTCATGATCTCAAGCCTCTAGATACAATGAACATCTCAAGGTTTTGGTTGACATGAAAGACTCCTCGTTAAGAGCTCAATGCTCTATAAGCTATGAACAACTCAAATTTATAAATGATATGAATGACTCAGGATCCCATGAGCTTAAGCCTCTAAATGCAATGAACCATTTTGGAATGTGGATGATATAAATGATTCTGCATCATGTGCTCAAGCCTTTAGATGCTATGAATAGGTCAGGGTTGTGGATGACATGAATGACTTCGGGTCATGAGCTTAAGTCTCTAAAAAATCACATGAACGACTCTAGGTCGTAAGCTTAGGGCTCTAGATGCTATGAACATCTCAAGGGTGTGGATGAGATGAGCTACTTTGGGTCATGAGCTTAGTGTTCTCGATGTTATAAACAACTTAGGGCTTTGGATGGTATGAATAGCTCATGGCTCTAAATGACATGAACTACTCTGGATCAGGAGCTCAAGACAGTGGATACTATGAACAACCTAGAGTTGTGAATGATATGAAAGACTTGAGATCCTGTGAGCTCAGGCCTCTAGATGCTATGAACGGCTAAGGGATTTAGTTGACATGAATGACTATGGGTCATGAGCACAAGACTTTGGATTCTCTAAAATACTTAGAGTTGCGGATGATAAGAACGATTAGGGATCCCGTAAGGTTAGGCCTTTAGATGCTATGAATCGCTTAGGGCGATGGATGATATTAATGATTCTATGTCATGAGCTTAAGCCTCTAGATGCTATGAATAGCTCAGGGTTGTGGATGACATGAACAACTCTGGGTTGTGATCTCGGGGCTCTAGATGCCATGAATAGCTCCAGGTCATGGTTAACATGAATGACTTCGAGTCATGAGCATAGAGTTATAAATGTTATGAAAAAATCAGGGTTGTGGATGACATGAGCGACTTTAGGTCATGAGCTTAAGCCACTTGACATGAAAGACTTCAGGTCATGAGCTCAAGCCTTTAGATACTATTCACAACTTAGGGTTGTCTAATACATGAAAGACTCTGGATCCTGAGCTTATGGTTTTAGATGATATAAGTAGCTCTAGGCTATGGTTGACATGAATGACTATTGGTCAGGGCTCAAGATGCTATGAACAACTCAGAGCTACAGTTGACGTAAACAACTCTAGGTCATGAGCCAAGGGCTCTAGATGTTATGAACAAGTCATGAACAACTCTGACTCATGAGCTTAAGCCTTTATGTACTATGAATAGATCAAGGCTCATGCTGACTTGAAAGACTCCAGGTCATGAGCTTAAGGCTCTAGATGTTATGAGTAGCTCAGGGTTGTGGTTGACATAAATATCTATTGGTTATAAGCTTAAGGCTCTAGATCCTATGAATAATTAAGGATTGTAAATGACATGAATTGAGCTCAAGCTTCTAGATAATATAGACAACTCAGGGTCGTGGTTTACATGAAAAACTCTAACCTATGATCTTAAGGCTCAAGATGCTATGAACAACTATGGATGACATGAGCAACTCCAACTCTTAAGCTTAGGCCTCTAGATACTATGGCTAGCTCAAGGTTGTTGATTTGAAAGACTCTAGTTCATCAGCTCAAGGCTCTAGATGATATGAATAGCTCAGGGTTGGGGGTTGAAATGAATGACTCCAGGTCATGAGCTAAGGGCTCTAGATCCTATGAAAATTTATGGTTGTGGATGACATGAGTGACTCTAGGTCAAGAGCTTAAGCCTTTAGAGACTATGAATAGCTCAAGCCTATGGTTGACATGAAACACTCTGGTCATAAGCTTAGGCCATTAGATGCTATGCACAGCTCAAGGCTATGGCATATGACCGACTCTAGGTTATGAACTCAAGGTTCTAAATACTATGAGTAACTTTGGGTTATGGTTGACATGAATGACTACAAGTCGTGATCTCAAGGCTTTAGATGCTATGAACAACTCAAGGTTATGATTGACATGAACAATTCTTGGTCGTGAGCTCAAGGCTCTAGATGCTATGAATAACTCAGGGTTGTGGATGACATGAACAATTCAAGCTCAAGAGCTCAGGCCTCTAGATACTATGAACAACTCAAGGTTGTTATTGACTTGAAAGACTCCAAGTCATAAGCTAATGGCTCTAGATGATATGAATAACTTAGGGTTGTCATTGAATGAATGACTCGGGGTTGTGAGCTCAGGGCTATGATCGATATGAAAGACTTCAGGTCTTAAGCTTAGTGCTTTAAAAGCAATGAAGAACTTAGAGTTGTGAATGATATGAATGACTCATGATCCTATGAGCTCACACCTTAAGATGCTACGAACCACTAAAGGTTGTGGATGATATGAATGATTCTTCATCATGAGCTCAAGCCTTTAAATGCTATGAACAACTTAGAGCTATGGATGACATGAACGATTCCTGGTCATGAGCTCAAGGCTCAAAATACTATGAACAACTCAAGGCTATGGTTGACATAAACAACTCTGAGTTGTGAGCTCAGGGTGTTTGATGCTATGAACTACTTAGGGTTATGGATGAGATGGGTTATTATAGGTCATGAGCTTAGGGCTTTGGATGCTTTGAACCACTCAAGATAGTGGATGACATGAGCTACTCCAAATCATGAGGTAAAGTTTATGGATGTTATGAACAACCTAGAGTTGTGGATGATATGAATGACTCATAATCCCATGAGCTCGAGCTTGTAGATGCTATGAATCTCTCAAGGCTTTGGTTGACATGAATGACCCTCAATTTTGTCCTTTGACACTTGCATGTATCTTGGGGGTGTCGCCCGCACCCAATTTTTGTATGTCACGACCATGGAGCCCTTGTTGGGCTTAATCGATTTTCAGACCTCACATGAGTTCACCTATGGTTCGATTTAGTGTGAACGTTTGTTGGTCCATTATGAAATGTTGTCATGGTTTATTCTATTTTTATACCCTCAATTTTGTTCTTTGACACTTGCATGTATCTGGGGCTGTCACCCGCTCCCAATTTTTGTATGTCACGACCATAGAGCCCTTGCTGGGCTTAATAGGTTTTCGGACCTCACATGAGTTTACCTAAGGTTTGAATTAGTGTGAGCGTTTGGTCCATTATGAAATTCTATCATGGTCAATTCCTTGGTTCATATCATGCTACACGGTAGAGGTTAAGGTTTCCACAAAAAAAAACTTCAGTTCAACTGGCAACTTGCTAAAGCCCATCCAAATTGGAGCACTCTGGCCTGTTTTAGTCATTTCTCACTCATCCAAGCTTAGAATTGTACACCATTTTTTTTGTTGGATTTCTTACTCTTTAGGGAATATTCTATCAAAATTTGAGAATTTTTCTCAACTAGATTAACCAGTTTGTAATCAGCTCAGCAGGTTCATCAGGGTAGCTCGCTGAAGCCCATCCAAATTGGAGCACTCTGGCTTGTTTTAGTTATTTCTCCCTCATCCAAGCTCAGAATTGTGCACCATTTTTTTTAGATTCCTTACTCTTCAAGGAACATTCTTTCAAATTTTGAAAACTTTTCTAAACCGGATCGACTAGTTTGTGGGTTGATTGCAGACCATCCCAAATCTATGTGGGTTCTTAATGGGTAAGCAATGGGGGATTTATGAAGGGCAGCTACCCACCTTGTGACTGGAAGGAGGAGTTGAATAAGCTAGAGTTATGAGGCTGATAGTGGGGGATTCAAAATCTAAAGAGGAAGAGAAAGGATGTGGTACAGATGCTGAGGAAGGGCTCTTGGTATAAAAGGAATTTTAAAGAGAGAAGGAGAAAGGTTTTTGAAATTCTGGGTGGGAATATTCTACAGAAGGACAACTGAAAGTGTGAGGGGAATTCTTGGCCTCTCTAAGGGCTTTGCATCCAAAGAGAGAAGGGAGCAATAGAAGAAAAGGAATAAGAAGAAGACGTTGTGAGGAGAGAAGAAGAGGTTTTTAGCAAGAAAGATTGAGAAGGAAGAGAGAGGTGGAAAGTGACCTGAAGTCAGGCTAATCTTATTGAACAGGAGTACTCTCAGGTATGACTGTCACGAATCCCCTGTTCTTCTTCATTTTCATATTTTTTTTTTCCCTTTTCTCTTGCTATATATGGGAATTATTTGGTTGGGTATGGATGTTAGAAGTATGGATTTATCTATGTCAACTTTTGGATTGCTTGTGAGCTGATTTTTTGCTGGTTTATTTCTTTTCTTATGAGTTTGGTTTGAGAGCATTATGGCTCTGCCTCATCTTTATTGTTTCATCTAGACATCTTATTATTTTCCTTACTTCCATGGATCATATTCCGGTGATCTCATCTTCCTAGCCCACTATACCTACCTCTTTCAACCCGTTCACTGAACTCACTACCACACCATCATCTCTAGTTTATCCCCAACTTTATGCCCGACATCATCAGTTTTTCAAGTTTCTGGTATAGGATAGTGATGACTTTTTGGGTATGCTCAAAATGGGCGATTAAAAAAAGATTTGGAACTATTTTGGAAGGCACTCAATTTCCTACTTTTATCTTGGATGTACAATGGAATTTTTTTGAAATGGGTTTGGAAGGTGAAGGGGATAATTCTATGTGCATCCCTTTGCTTAATATTGAGACTGAAAGTGATCATCCCACACCTCCCTCACAGCTCACACACGACTTCCACAGCCACCACACACAACCCATATGTAGTCCATATGCATCCCATGGCCACCATGGCCACCACCATCCACCTTCAACTCACCCATAGCCATCCTTCACGACCATGCAGTCGCCCCCAAACACATACTCCCCCACATAACTTCACCTCCACCATGCATCCATGGTCATTCACAAAGTCCATATAGCTTACCCATGCAGCCCACAGTTCACCCATGAACACCTCACCCTCACACGCTCACCCACATGCACCCTACAAACCTCACAACTCACCCATGGCCTCCACGACTCATTCAAAGCCACCCCATGTAGCCCACATCTCACCACAGCTCACCTATGGCCTCCTCACCATCACCATGCACCACAACCACCCTTAAGGCCACCATATAATTGATCTTTGGTAGCTAAATTTTTTATGAAGAATTATGAAATTTATGGTTGTTAGTGGATGAAATTCAAGTGGAAAATATGTCAATTCCTAGCTGAAAATCAATGGAATTGGAATAGCTATGTTTTAGCAATGTAATGAAGTTTCATGGCTGCACTTTGGTGGTCGTTTGGTGAAGATTAGAGGTTACACATATAGAGTTGGTTCATGGCTAAAAAATTCTCTTAATTCAAATAGAAATAGGACTAAATTTTAGTAGATTTGGTAGTTGCATATGTTAGGTGTTTGTGCTTATTGACTCACCCTTTTCCACAGTGCATGGCTAGGGACCTTAGGTACACATCATCATTCTGATTGTCAATCTCTTTTGCATGCCAAATACCAACTAGGATTGTTTAAGTCTTGTCATCCATGTAGCATGAAGGGATTGACTGAGCTTTGATCCATATGGACCAATGTACCCAATTCACTAGTAGAGACCGAACTCCGAGCTTAGAGGGGTGCTACCTCGCATGAGGTACCTTCCTAATAGGTAACCTGATCCTCAGACCTAGAAATCGAGTTTTACGGACCACTTTTTCTTAACTGGAGTCACTGAGGAGTTTTTGCTCTTACTTAATTTTCCCCATTTAAAAATAACAAATAAAAAGTAAGTGGTGACTCCAAACAAAACCATTCATCATCAGGGATGGATTTTCCAAAACTCGAAATCCACACTTTTTCTCCACAAATATTTTTAATCACAAGTCACGCTGATCAGTGGATCGGGGGAGAAGGGTCCACAGTTATGAATGATACGAACAACTCAAGATCCCATGAGTGTACATCTCTAGATGATATGAACTGCTCAAGGCTTTGGTTGAGGTGAAAAACTCCAAGTCATGAGCTTAGGGATCTAGATGCCATGAATAGGTTAGAGTTATGGATGATATGAACGAATTGAGATCCCATGAACTCAAGCCTCTAGATGCTTTAAATCGCTTAAGGCAATGGATGATATGAATGATTCTACATCATTAGCTCAAGTCTCTAAATGCTGTGGATGAAATGAATGACTCCAGGTCATGAGATTAGGGCTCTAGATGCAATGAACAGTTTAGGGTTGTGGATGACATGAACGACTATGGGTCATAAGCTTTAGGCTCTAGATGGTGTGAATAACTTAGGGTTTTGGATGACATTAATGACATCAGGTCATGATCTCAAGGATCCATATACTATGAATAGCATAGGGTTGTGGTTGACCTAAAAAACCCAAGGTCGTCAAATGAGGGCTTTAGATGTTATGAACAACTTAAGATCTTGTGAGCTCAACCCCCAAATACTATGAACTGGTCAAGGCTATGGATGATATGAATAATTTTGCATCGTGAACTCAAGCCTATAGATGTTATGAATAGCTTAGGGTTGTGGACAACATGGATGACTCTAGGTCATAAACTCAGGGCTCTAAATGTTATGAACAACTCAGAGGTGTAGATAAGATAAGCTACTTTAAGTCACGAGCTTAGGGCTATAGATGCTATGAACAACTTTGGGCTATGAATGATCATGTGCTTAGGCCTTTAGATTCTATGAACAACTTAGGGTTATGGATGACATCAATGATTTTGGATCGTGAGCTCAAGGCTCAAGCTGCTATGAAACAATCAGGGTTGTGGTTGACATGAATGACTCAGGGTCGTGAGCTTAAGGCTCTAAATTCTATGAATAGCTCTAGCCTGTCGACTACATGAGCCACTACAGGTCATGAGCCCAAGATTCTAGATGCTATGAACAACTCAAAGTTCTGGATGATATGAATGACTTGGGATCCTATGAGCTTAAGACTCTAGATGCTATGAACTGCTAAGGGTTATGGATGATATGAATGATGCTATGTCATGAGCTCAAGCATTTAGATGTTATGAACTTCTTAGGGTTGTGGATGACATGAACAAATCCAAGTCATGAGCTTAAGGCTTTAGATGTTATTAAGAACTCAGGCATGTGGATAACATGAACGACTTCGGGTCATGAGCTCAAGCTTTTAGATTCTATGAACCACTAAAGGTTGTGGTTGACATGAAAGGCTCCAATTTGTGAGCTCAAGACTCTAGATGTTATGCACAACTTAAGGCTATCGATGAAATAAAAGACTCCAAGTCATGAGCTTAAGGCTCTAGATGTTATGAACAACTTAGATTTGTCATTGACATGAACAACTTCGGGTCATGAGCTAAGGCCTCACAATGCTATTAAAAAATCAAGGCTATGGATACATGGACAACTCTAGGTACTGAGCTTAGGTCTCTAGATTCTATGAACAACTCAAGGTTGTTGTTGACATGAAAGACTATAGGATGTGAGTGCAATGCTCTACATGCAATGAACATCTCAGGATTGTGATTGACATGAGCAACTATGGGTTGTGAGCTTAAGACTCAAGATGTTATGAAAAATTCAGGGTTGTAGATGTCATGAACAACTCCAGGTCGTGAGCTCAAGGCTCTAGAAGTTATTAACAACTCAAGGTTATGGATGACATGAATGACTTTAGATCGTGAGCTTAGGCATCTAGATTCTATGAACTGCTAAGAGATGCGGCTAACATGAATGACTTCGATTTGTGACCTTAGGGCTCTAAATGCTATACATAACTTAAGGTTGTCGATGACATGAAAGACTCCGGGTCGTGAGCTTAGTGTTTTACATGCTATACACAAGTTTGGGCTATCGATGACATGAAAGAGTCCAGATCATGAGCTCAAGGCTCTTGATACTATGAACAGCTCAAGGTTGTGGATGACATGAATGACTCTAAGTTGTAAGCTTAGGGCTCTAGATGCTATGAATAGCTCAGGGTTGTAGATGACATGCACTACTTTGAGTCATGATCCTAAGGCTTTGGATTCTATGAATAGCTCAAAGTTGTGGATTATATGAATGACTCGGGATCCCGTGAGCTTATCATCTAGATATTATAAACTGCTCAGGTTGTGGATGATATAAACGATTCTATGTCATGAGATCAAACCTCTAGATGCTATGAACTGCTTAGGACTATGGAAGACATAAACAACTTTCATTCGTGAGCTCAAGATTCTAGATGTTATGAACAACTCAGGGTTGTAATTGACATGATTGAATTCAGGGCATGAGCTTAGGGATATAGATGCTATTAACAACATAGAGTTGTGGATGACATGGTCGACTCTAGGTCATGAGCTTAGGCCTTTAGATTTCATGAACAACTAAGGATTCTAGTTGACATGAAAGACTCTGAGTCGTTAACTCAAGGCTTTAGATGCTATGCACAACTTAAGGTTGTCGATTACATGAATGACTCCTCCCGATCATGAGCTGAGGGCTCTAGATTCTATACACAGGTCTAAGCTTTCGATGACATGAAATACTCTAGGTTGAGAGCTTAGGGCTTTAGATGCTATCAACAACTCTGAGATGTGGTTGACATGAATGACTTCGGGTTGTGAGCTTAAGGCTCTAGATACTATGAACAACTGAGAGTTGTGGATAATATGATCGAGTCACAGTCCTATGAGCTCAAACCTCTAGATGCTATGAACTGCTAAGAGTTATAGATGATTTGAATGATTCTACATCATGGGCTCAAGCCCTTAGATTCTATGAACTTTTCAGTGTTGTAGATGACATGAATGACTAAGGTTTATGTGGTGAAGGTTTTACATGCTATTAACAACTCAAGGTTATGGATAACATGAATGACTTCAGGTCATTAGCTCAAGCCTCTAGATCTTATGAACAACTCAATGTTGTGGTTGACATGAACGACTCCGAGTCATGAACATAAGGCTCTAGATGCTATACACAACTTAAGGTTGTCAATGGCATGAAAGACTATGAGTCATGAGCTTAGAGCTCTAAATGCAATGAATAATTCAGGGTTATGCATGACATGAACAACTCTGGGTCATGAGCTCAGGGCTCTAGATACTATGAATAGCTTAGGACTGGGCATGACATGAGCTACTCCGGGTTATGAGCTTAGGGCTTTGGATGCTATGAATAGCTCAAAGTTGTGGATGATATGAACGACTTAGGATCCCATGAGCTCAATCCTCTAGATACTATGAATCATTGAAGGTTATGGATAATATGAATTATTTTACTTCCTGAGCTCAAGCCTCTAGATGCTATGAACTGATCAAGGCTATAGAAGACATGAATGACTCGAAGTCGTGATCTCAGGGCTTTAGATGCTATAAAAAAACTCAAGGCTATGACTGACATGAAAGACTCTAAGTTGTGAGTTCATGGCTTTAGATGCTATGCACAACTAAAGGTTTTCGATGACATGAAAGACTCTAGGTCATGAGATTAGGGCTCTATATGTTATACATAGGTCTGGGTTGTTGATGAAATGAAAAAGTCTAGGTCGTGAGCTTAGGGCTCTTGATACTATAAACAGCTCAAGGTTGTGGATGACATGAATGACTCTGGATAATGAACTCAAGGCTCTAGATGCTATGAACAGCTCAGAGCTATGGATGACATGCTCTACCCTGGTTCATGATCTTAGGGCTCTAGATGCTATGAATAGCTTAGAGTTGTTGATTATATGTATGACTCAAGATCCCGTGAGCTCAAACCCCTTAATGTTATGAACCGCTTAGGGTCATAGATGATATGAACGATTCTGCGTCTTGAGCTCAAGGCTCTAGATGCTATGAACTACTTAAGGCAATGGTTGACATGAACGACTCTAGGTCATGAGCTCAATGCCTTAGATGCTATGAAAAACTCAGGGTTGTAGATAGCATGAATGACTTTGGGTTATAAGTTTAGGGTCGTAGATATTATGAACAGCTTAACATGGTGTGTAGACCCCCAATTTTGTCCCTTGACACTTGCATGTATCTTGGAGGTGTCGCCCACACCCAACCTTTGTATGTCATGACCATGGAGCCCTGTTGGGCTTAATCGATTTACGAACATCACGTGAGTTCACCTACGGTTCAATTTAGTGTGAGCGATTCATCCATTATGAAATGTCATCATGGTTAATTTCTTGGTTTGTATCATATTATAGGTTAGAGGTTAAGGTCTCTATAAAGACTTCAGTTCAATTAAAGCTCGTTGAAGCCCATCAAAGTTAGGAGCACTCTGGCTTGTTTTAGTCGTTTCTCCCTCATCCGAGCTCGGAATTGTGCAATGTTTTTTTTGTTGGATTCCTTATTCTTTGAGGGATATTTTTTGAAATTTGAGAAATTTTATCAACCACATCGACCGATTTATTTTTGGTGTTTTTGGCACCCTAGGTTCATTTAGATGCCCCTAGCCCATTAGGTACACTCCTAAGTCACTTAGCACATTTTTTTTTATCACTTGGACACCTCCTTGGTTTAGTTTCCACTTAATTCACCTTGGCACTTTTCATTTAGGTCACCTAGGTCACTTAAATACTTTTTGTGGGCTTGATTCCCTAAGATTAATTTCTTGATTGATTGATTTTTTAGATTAGGTAAGTTTTTAGCTTGATTTTTTATTTGGACTACTTGAGATGAATTTTCAATATTTAATTGTGTAATTTGGTTTTTTATTATTATTTGTATTTTAGTTTAACATTTAGACTATTGCTACTTGCATGCGACATTTATTTATTTTTTCTGCTTTATTTATTTATTCATCCATGTATTTATTTTTAGAAAATTGCAGGTGATTGGGGATCTTATATTATTATGGTTGTTATTATTAGTATTATTAGTTATTATTATTATTATTATTATTATTATTATTATTATTATTATTATTATTATTAATTATTAGTATCATTATTATTAGTATTATTATTGTTATTAGTATGTACTTACTGTATGTTTGTTTTTTTTATTATTACATTGTTCTTATTTTATTTTTCATTTTCTTATATAGGTTTATTTACCTTTATTTCTTCTTTTGGTTTATTAAAAAAAAATGGGGAACCAATGGACTGCATCAGAGGAGAGAGAGAGAGAGGTTGATTTTTTTTGTTGAAAATTTAAAGGCTTTGTTGGGAAGAGAGAGAATGGATCGAAAAAAAGGCAGATTTCAAGAGATGGAAAAAGGGAGTCGAGTAAGGAAGCTTAAAAAATAAGAAAAAGAAAAAAAAATATGAGAGGGAAGGTTTCCGATGAGTTGCATAGAAAAGAGACGGGGGCCATTTTCAAGATGGGATGGAGGGGTTTTCAAGAGATGATATAAAAGAAAGTCTTAAGAGAGAAGACAGGAAGAAGGAAGGATCGGATGGGTGGAGAGAAGAAAAAGGAGTCTGAGAAGAGGAGTTTGAGAGGTTTGGAAGAATAACATATTCGAGAAGTGAAAACAAAAATATAGAGAATAAAGAGAGGTGGGACGTTTCAGAGAGTGAGGCCTGAGAAAAAGAAAAAGGCAAAGGAATTGACAGAGAAAAAGAAAACGAAGGAAATGAACCAGGAAAGGAAGAACGCGAGTATGCTTTCTATAAAATGTTAGGTGATTTCATTTTCATAAGTTTCATCGAGTTTTTTTTATGCATGGTGGGATACCATTGTGATGTCTGAATGAGCTTGGATACTGCTATGTATTCTTATAAAATTTGAATTTTTTGGGATGTACTTCATGGCTGATCTTGAAACTATTTTGCTCTGGCTTAGTTCTGGGATTCAATATGATATCTGTTAGATCATTCTCAAATTTCTGCAGCAAATCTATTTGCCATCATTCATGTGCACTTCAGCCTGTTGACAACTCAAGGGACACGACTTGGTTTAGTCTATCATAGATTCCTCACTCTTGCTCTATTTTTTATAACCTCTCTTCTTGGTATTCCTCTATGCCTATGTATCTAGTTGTAAAGCATTTTGGTTTATATATTTCCATATGAGAGTGCCACTTCAGGCGGTGCAAACACCCTCTGAGTTTAGTCTTTAAAGATGAATCACAATTGTTATTTATGTGAGAGTGTTGCCCTCTTGTCTGCCGATGGTAGTGAGAGGTTGATTTTCTAAGTGGGAGCAGGTTAGAGATGAGAGTGAACCTCAGGAAACTAGTGCTTGTGGGAGGGCTTTTATACTGTTGCATAGAGGATTTCAACTATCTCTGGATCCTCCCAGTCGCCTCTTGCACTACCTAGTGCAATGAGTTTCACCATTTTTTTTCCCTTGTCAGAAGACGTGGCCAAGTCATTAAGGGTGGGAGGGGTGTGATCTGATTTTTTGAAACAACCAACAGACTAGGTGTTTCCAGGTTTGGATCAGCTCTCAGTCATGGCTTGGTTGTCGTCCCAACCAAAGCTCATTTCTGCCACATAGCTAGAGAGAGTGGTGAGGTGCTCGACCTTGGCAGGGAGAGCCAAATGAGGAGGGGCTCTCATATTCCAATAGCTCGCTTTAACCGCTCTTGGGAGCTACTGCAGTTCGATTTTTAATTTTTTTTTTTTTTTTGTGCCAGTCAGAGCTGCAGCTCCACTAACGGCCAACTCTCTTTGTCACCGCGGCATGAGCGACAACCCCTTTAGCCCTCCTCTCCAGAACTACCCTAGGTTCAGGATAGTTTGCTTTTTAAATGGAAGTCTCATTAACAGTGGCAAGATGGCCATTTTCCATGCGTCACATGCACGTCCAGCCCACTTACTTTATTCCCTTGTTGAAATAAATAAAATAAAAAAAGAAAACATTCTTGTCTATTGGTTTTGTCAACTCTTTAAGATACAATTTACCATGCACCGTCAAATAATCTTGTAAGATACTATTTAAATAATGTTTGTTGCTTGTCTTTTAATGTTTTTTTTAAAAAAAAAAAAAACCCCTTTTTTTTTATTATTTATTCAATCTTTAGATTTCCAACCACAAATGGTTTTTAAAATTTGTTGAAATCCAATTTTTAAAATACCACATTTGAATAGTCTTATAAAGTGTAGTTTTTTTTTTAATATGATTTTCGAATAATTTTCTTTAAAATTTTCCAAAACTTAATTTTTTAAAATACACCATTCCTAAATTAATTTTCCAAAATTCCATTTCTCTCAAAATTTCGGATATCTTTTTTAAGCTCCTGTTTCCCAAGTTTCGAAGATTTAGAAATTCTGGATTTAACTTTTTGCTTCCATTTCCAAAATTTCCAAATCTCCAAGTTTTGGATTCATTTTCTTAAAAATTTTCATACCCAAAATTTCCAAAATTCCCAAAGTTGTGAATCCATTTTTAAAATTTACATTTCCAAAATTTCCAAATCTCCAAGTTCTTGATTCATTTTTTTAAAAATTTCATACCCAAAATTTCCAAAATTCTTAAAATTTTGAGTGTAATTTTTTTTTTTAAGTTTCCATTTCTAAAATTTCCAAATCTAGTTTTTCATAGCACTATCTTCAAAGTTTCTTTTCCAAAATTCTCAAAATTCAAAATTCCAAAGTTTCATTTTAAATACCATCCTCAAAGCTTTATTTCCAAAATTCCCAAGTTTCTAAAATTCATAATTTATTCTTTAAGTTCCTAAAGTTTCCAAAATTCCCGAATTCACAAATTTAATTATTTTGAAGTTTTCGTCCCCAAAATTTCCAAAGTTCTCAAAGATCTAGATTTAATTTTTTTCAAATGTCTAGTTCGAAGAGTTTCCAAAATTTCAAAAAGTCCAGATTTAAATTTTTGGTGTCCATTTCCAAAAATTTCCCAGATTTCAAAAATCTTTGATTTAATTTTCTTTAGTTTCCATTTTCAAATTTTCGAAATTTTCGAATTCAATTTTTTAAGTTTCCATTTCCAAAGTTTCCAAAATTTCCAAAATTCCAGATTTAGTTTTTTTTAGTGTCCATTCCCAAAAGTTTCATGGTTGCACTTTGGTGGCCATTGGGTAGGGACTAGAAGTTACATATATAGGGTTGGTCATGATTTAAATTTTTAGTAGATTTAGGAATTGAAAATGTTGTGTGCTTATGCTTATTGACTCACCCTTTTTCGCATCACATGGCTAGGGACCTCAGGTACGCATCATTATTCTGATTTTTTATTTCCTATGAATGTCGAATACCAGCTAGGATTGTATGAGTCTTGACATCCATGTAGCCTAGGGGGGAATTGACTGATCTTTGACCTACATGCTCCAATGTTAACAATTCACTAGTAGAGATCGGATCTCGGGCCTAGAGGGGTGCTACCTTGCATGAGGTACCTTCCTGATAGGTAATCTGATCCCCGGACCCAGAAATCGAGTTTTGCGGACCGCTTTTTCCTAACTGGAGTCATTGAGGGGTTTTTTTTTCTTACTTAATTTTCCCCATTTCAAAAATAAAAATAAAAAGTAAGTGGCGACTCCAAACAAAACTGTTCCTTATCGGGGATGGATTTTCCAAAACTCAAAAACCATTTTTTCTCCACACATGCATTATTGTTATAATTCGCGAGTCGCACTGATCAATGGATCGAGGGAGGGTCCACAAATTGGCGACTCCATTGGAGATCAAACCCAGAATATTTAGTTTCATAAGAGGATCAAACTTGAACTTGAGTTGGGTATATTGGAGCACATGGTTCATCGACCAATGGACTTTTGGGCCATTTGGATGACTGATGGTCACTTACTTTGTTGGCATTTGGCTTACACTTGTGATATGTTATTGCTAGTGTGTTTAGCTGATTGGTTGTAGCATGTTCACTCATTGTTGGTAGTGCTTGGTCTTGTGATTCATGAGAAGCATAGATGATTAGTTCGTGTGTAGATTTATTGGTAGGCCAGGTCTTTGTGCATGACTGTTTGCTACATGACTCACTACCTCTTGTATGATTGCTTGTTGCTTATCTTTGTGGGATGCACGTGCATCCCCTTACATCTGGGTCTCTAGTCTTGGTCGACTATCTTTCATTGTTTTCTTGAGTTGTATGGGAATCATTCCCAATTGTTTGCCTTTGACCAAGATAGGGTCTAGTGTAGGGGCTATATTGATGTTTGGGAACATTATAGAGATGATGGATATTCGAGCAATGAAGACCTATATAGCTCTAAGCTGGATTTCGTGGATACATGCGTGGTCAGTGTGTCACTTTGTTTGTTGGTTATGATCCTAGGTTACGTATCACTTGTGGGTGAGGTCGTCTAGTCTTTAGGTCATGTTTTCGCCTGTCATTAGTTATAAAGCTACTTTACCCTTAGGATATTGCCATGACAGAGTTCCATCCCCATACATGGGGCCATGTATTAGTTTAGCTATTGGCATCACATGACAGTTCATTCCCTCGAAGAATGTAGTTGTGGGATTTCCACTTGGCTATATAGCAGACTCAGGGTATTTGGAGGACTCAAGATGAGAAGCTAAAACCTTGCCATGCTTTCTTGGACTTGTTGATTGATAGATTTGATGAGTTAAGGTATATACATGTGCCTAGGACAGAGAATCAGTTTGTTGATGCGTTAGCACCTTGGCTTTTGTGATTGAGATTCCTGCAGGGATGACTATGCGACCATTGTTGATTGAGACCAAATTCATACCGGCTTACTGTTGTTTGATTGAAGATATTGAGGATCAGGTTGAGCTACCATGGTATCATGATATTCATCAATTTTTTGCATATGGTGCTTACCTTGAGTCAGCTACAGCCAAGAATAAGAGAGCATTGAGATAGTTGGCTACTAGATTTGTCATTTATGAGGATGCCCTTTACAGGAGGTCATCAGATGGCATGTTGTTGTTATGTATAGACTGAGCCACAATAAATAGGGTGATAAGAGAGGTCCATGCTACAGGCCGCACATGGGAAGTCACATGCTAGCACATAAAATCATGAGAACTGGCTACTTTTGGTTGACTATGGAGACATATTACTGCCAGTTTGTACAGAGATGTCCAAAATGTCAGATGGACGGAGACTTGAAACATGTACCTCCATCTCACTACATGCACTTACATCCCCTTGGCCATTTTCAGTGTGGGGTGTTGATGTGATCGGAAAAGTCTCTCCGAAATCCTCCAGTGGTCATGAGTACATTTTGGTAGCTATTGACTATTTCACCAAATAAGTGGAGGCGGCTTCTTATGCCAGCTTGACAATGGCCAAGGTGGCTAAGTTCATCAGATCACATATTATTTGTCGATACAGGATTCCTCATGAGTTGATCTCATATAGAGGGGTACATTTCAAAGGTGAGGTGGATACACTAGTTTAGGAATATGGTATTCGACACCATTGATCGTCTGCGTACAAGCCATAGACCAATGGGGTAGTTGAGGCCGCAAACAATAATATCAAGAGGATTCTATGAAAGATGGTCGAGACATCTCGAGATTGGTTAGAGAAACTTCCTTTTGCTTTATGGGCATATCGCACATCCACAGGGGCTACTCCTTTTTCATTGGTGTATGGCATGGAAGTTGTCCTGCCTGTTGAGATAAAGGCAGGTTAATTGAGAATAGTTATGGAGCATCAGATTGGTGAGACAGATTAGCTACAAGCTAAATACAACTAGTTGAATTTACTTGATGAAAAGAGATTGAGAGCCACAGATCACATGCATGTTTATGAGAGGAAAATGGTATGTGCATTTAGGAAAAGGGTCAAGCCCAGGAAATTTTAGAAAGATGACCTAGTCTTGAAGGTCCTCAAGGGATTTATCAGTGACACTAGGGGCAAGTTTAGACCAAGTTGGAGTGAGCCTTATGTTATCCAAGAGTTAACTCAGGAGGGAGTCGGCTGGTTGACAGATCTAGATGAAAATCAGTTTTTGGAGCCCGTCAACGTGGATCAACTGAAGAAGTTTTACGCATGAGATCATGGTTGAAGGATGAGTGGCCATCGTTTCGAGTAGCCATATCCCTTTTGTGTATCCAGTTGCTAACCTAATGAGCCTCACATGGTACATTACGACCCTTTCATTCACTTAGCCCTGCATACTTTTTCTTGCCCGGGTTAGAAGCCTATTATTGTGCACTTTGCAGTTACTTCCTTGATCGGAGAATATTATGATCACATTGTGTCATTGTTTGTTTATTCCATTTTGTAGGTCTTTCATGGTTTTTCTTTCCTCCATTTGGCATCGTCGATCTGTCTATTTTTTAGTTTGGTTTTTTATCGTGTCATCTCGTCCTTATTTTATTTTCCCATGTGTGATGATGATGCGCTCTTGTCCTAGTATTTCAAGTCGAGCATGTCACTCCCTTCATTCTGTTGCTAGGTTTTGATCGGGGAGTCTTAGTTTGGGAGAACCATTCAGGTTTGGGGTTTGAAAGTCACTTGTTAGACTGTGCTGGTGTAGCCTTCAACTTGCTTGGTTTGTCACATCATTACAAAAAAAAAAAAAAAAAGGATAAGTTTGTTTGATGGTCACTTCATTAATGTTTGAGTTAGCATTGTTAGTCGTCAATATCATAGCTCAATCATCAAATGTCATTTTGCCTATAAGGGATTTTATTTTTCTAATGAGAGTGGATGAGAGCATTGTATGATCCATTTCTACATGGATCTGCGAGACACGTCGAGAGTGAGGATTTGGCTTCCTTAGTGTTGAGTCCCTTGGATCATTACCTACATCACCATTCCCATCCTATAGTGGCCTGCTTCGGTTTATCATTAGTGGGGTGAGTTGTTCGTCCTTATCACATGTTGCCACGTTTTCTATCCCGGTTGTTTTCACTATTTTCTTGTACACCCCTATATCATTCGTCTTGTCCCTTTTTTTTTCTTCTACCCTCACCGATCGTTGTTTTACTTCTTGAACGGTGTGTCCTTTAGCGTTTATAACCTATCATTTGGCATTATTCATTTGTATGTAGGCTGAGTCACTACACTCACACGATTCTTTGATATCTGACATTGCACACTCAAAGGCTTGTTATTATCTTTTGAGCATTTGGGCCTTGTTTTCCCATTGTTTCATTCACCTTTTACCCCTGCCCTTCATTATAGTCTGAGTCATAAGACCACCTTGACACCATGAGATCTATGGTTTGCTTCGACATATTTCATTTGGAGAGGCTCCGTCCACTGATTAAAGTACGGGATGTCGGCCGACCTCCGTTTCTTAAGGATACCATGGAAAGGCATAATGCTTTCTCCATTTGGTCTCCTCACCCCTAGGCCATGATCAAAGACAGGTGATGTGGAGAGTTTGGATTATCGAGGACACCTTTGCTTGCTACTTTGACATATTCATACTAGGTCGTACCCCCTATCCTTGCATGATGATGTCAGTTCTTACATGTACACATGTAATCCACTTCTTTTAGAAATGTTTGGCATCAATGCTTGGACATACTCCACATTCAACTTGGATTCTTCATATAGCAGAGTGCTTTCGAGGCTTGCTTGAGATTAGATTCATCCATATTCATTGACCCAGTAAGAGTGTACACTGGGGCATATCCTATGTATTGTCATGTTTGTGTGTTCAGGCAGATGATGGTCTTCGGGGATGCTTTTTCATATCTGGTTCGCCATGAAATACATATGTCAGATGTACATACAAGGGCATTCTTCGTAATAGACTTGTGGACATTAGATATTGTAAAAAATAGTGCATGATTTGTTATAAATGATTATATGTGATGCTTTCGACTCTTTGACTTTAATCACATGTGCAATTATGGAATTCTAACATGGTACTGATATCCTAGACTGAGGCATACCCCTTTTTCCAAAATGGTACTAATATCCTAGACAGGGGCATACCCCTTTTCTGACATGGTACTAATATCCTTGACTAGAGCATACCCCTCTTTTCCGGCATGGAACTAATATCTTAGACTGGGGCATACCCCTTTTTCCAAAATGGTACTAATATCCTAGATAGGGGCATACCCCTTTTCTGACATGGTACTAATATCCTTGATTGGAGCATACCCCTCTTTTCCGGCATGGAACTAATATCCTATACTGGGGCATACCACCTCTCTCCTTGAGTTGTTTGCTCCCCTTTCATTTCGACGGCTCTCCAACATCATATCTGGATCTTATTTATTTTCGATGGCTCTCCAACATCGTGCCCGGATCCCCTTTCTTTTTTTACTGCTTTCCAACATCATGCTCAGACCCCTTTTCTTTTCAACAACTCTCTGATATTGAATCTAGATCCCCTATCATTTTGGCGGCTCTTCAGCATCATGTCTGGATCCCCTCTCTTTTTGACAGCTCCCTGCATCGTGCTCAAATCCCCTTTCTTTTTTACGGCTTTCCGACATCGTGCCCGGATCCCTTATCATTTCAACAGCTCTCCGACATCGTGTCTGGATCCCCTTTCATTTAGTTGGCTCTTCGGCATCATGTTCGGATCCCCTTTCGTTTCAACAACACTCCAACATCGTGTTTGGATCCCTTTAATTTTTGGCGGCTCTCCGACATCGCGTCTGGATCCCTTTTCGTTTCGGTGGCTCTCCGACATCGTGTATGGATCATTTTTCTTTTTGGCGACTCTCCAACATCGTGCCTGGATCCTTTCATTTTGGTGGCTCTCCGGCATCATGTCCGGATCCCATATTGTTTTGACGGCTCTCCAGCATTGTGTCCCGATCCCTAATTACTACCCAAAAAGTGCTATTTTGCGCCTTTAATTCATTATGTTTTAAGCACTTTTGTGTAGTAGTTCTCCATCTTTATTACAATTGGCATGTTAAGGACCTAGCAATGACTTCTAATCATATTTGTGGCTAGTTTTAGTGTTTTGACAGCTTTTTAGATCATTAAGACAAGCCAAGTAAAGGAGAGAAGCAAAGAGGAAAACAGAGTGAAAAGAATAGAGGACAGCAGCTGCAGTCTTCCTTTGCACTTTTGGAGCACTTCCCGAAGTCCATTTTCTACATGCTATACACCATTTCAAAGATCAGGAAGTCAAGAATCTAACGCTTCAAACCGTGTACGATTTGGAGCTGAAATGAGGAAGATATGGCCTTCGGAAGACAACTGCTCCAAGCATGTGCGAATTTCGCACAATAGCCCAAGCTTGTGCGAAATTCGCACAACACCTTCTCCTTGTGCGAAATTCGCACTAGCCCATGCGTCTTTGGTGCGAAATCTCCTCTGTTTTTCCAACTCCACATGAGATCTTTTCTTATGTATTTTTTATGTAAATTCTTTCTTATCCCTGTAATTAGCCAATCACAGGCTTTGCTTTGTAAAGACTATAAGAGGGGTGGAAATCATCTCTCGAACATGTGTTATGTTTTACACTTAGTAAAATATAGGGCTCTCTTTTCTTTCCTTTTCTCTCTACTATTTTATTTTTCTTGGAAGCCAAACAACCTCTGAGGATGTTTTCCCAGAGGATGAGAGGCTAAACCTTTGGTTTCTTGGAGTGAAAGAAGCTAGGTGAAAAGTCCAGGTGCAAAAGTGGAAAACTCTCGTGCATTAAATACAGGTAGTTGGAGTTCATAAATGGCTTTTAAATCTAAAGTTTTGCTTGAAATCCCTTAGAATCACTTTGAATGGCCAATACATGGTAAGCTTCAGGTTTCTGTGGATACTTATTGCTAGATCCACATCAGTTCATTAGTTATCATGTACGAGCCATTGGAAAGTGGCTCAAGGTGAAGACCCATAGTGTCTAAAGCCATTAATGGAACTTGACTACCATTTCTATTGACTTTTTATGGATTAAATCTTCATTGTTAAACCTATACCGGTTCGGGAAACAACCATCCTTTATGTTGTTGTCCCCAATACGAGATGAGAAATCCGGAATTTCCACTTTGCATTCTGAACTTGATCCTAGCAACCCTTAGCTCCGGGAGACTTTCTTTCTTTCATTTTCACCTAGTTCTATACTAGTTTAGTTCCAAACACCACTTTCAAACCAAATTTTATTTTCTTTTAAACTTTAAGTTTTTTACAAAGGAAATCATCAGATTCAGTTTCTAATCTTGAGTATATCACTGGTCATAGGATTTATAAATATTTTTTTTTTTATTAAAACACCCGACTGGGCACGAATCAAAATGGCACCGCTGCCGGGGATGGTGCCACTTTACAGTGATATGACCTTTTAGAGGCTACTTGTGATTTTCATCACAAGTTTGGTGAATTCCTTTTTCACTAACTTCATTTCCTTTCTTTTAATTATAGAATTCCTTTTGTTTTCTTTCTAACCTTAACTTTCTTCTAGCTTTCTTTTGTTTTTGTTGTCTTTGTTTTGTTTTCAAGTAAGTTGTAACTTGTGCATGCCCTATTGGATTCGGGACCAAGAGGGAAGGCTAGTAAGGATAGAGAATCCTCCAGACACAGAGTTGGATATCTGTGTAAACATCATGGACCCTCCACCAGAGGATCAGAATTCTCAACACGGTCAAGGGGGTAATCCAAATGCATATCTATCCATGAGGGATAGAATGCACCCACCAAGGATGAGTGCACCCTCATGCATCGTACCTCCTCTTGAGCAACTGATTATAAGGCCCCGTATTGTGCCTCTCCTACCAAATTTCCATGGAATGGAGAGTGAGAACCCATATGCCCACATCAAGGAGTTTGAGGAGGTGTGCAATACTTTTAGAGAGGGAAGAGCTTCAATAGACTTGATGAGACTCAACCTATTCCCTTTTACTTTGAAGGACAAGGCAAAAATATGGCTTAATTCTTTAAGGCCAAGGAGCATAAGGAATTGGGTTGATCTTCAGGCCGAATTTTTTAAGAAAATTTTCCCCACCCATAAGACCAATGGGTTGAAGAGACAAATCTCAAACTTTTTAGTAAAAGAAAATGAGAAGTTCTATGAATGTTGGGAAAGGTATATGGAGGCCATCAATGCTTGTCCTCATCATGGCTTTGATACATGGCTCTTGGTGAGCTATTTTTATGATGGGATGTCTTCCTCCATGAAGCAAATTCTTGAAACCATGTGTGGGGGAGATTTTATGAGTAAGAATCCGAAAGAAGCCATGGACTTTTTAAGTTATGTGTCTGAGGTGTCAAGAGGATGGGATGAGCCCAACTCAAGAGAAAAAGGAAAGTTTCCCTCTCAACCAACCCAAAATCCAAAGGGTGGAATGTACATGTTAAGTGAGGACATGGACATGAAAGCTAAGGTGGCAACAATGGCAAGGAGGTTGGAAGAACTTGAGTTGAAAAAAATGCATGAAGTCCAAGCCATTTCTGAGACACAAGCCCATGTCATGCCATGCACCATTTACCAATCATGTGATCATGTGGTAGATGAGTGCCCAACCATCCCAGCTGTGAGGGAGATGTTAGGTGATCAAGCCAATGTTGTGGGGCAATTTAGGCCCAACAACAATGCACCTTATGGAAACACCTATAATTCAAGCTGGAGAAACCATCCAAATTTTTCTTGGAAACCAAGGCCACCTCCATACCAACCACAAGCCCAAACCCAAGCACCTCAACAAACCTCTTCAGTGGAGCAAGCCATTGTGAACCTAAGTAAAGTCATGGGTGACTTTGTGGGTGAACAAAAGGCAATCAACTCCCAATTGCACCAAAAGATTGAAAATGTTGAGAGTTCTCAAATTAAGAGAATGGATGGGATGCAAAATGACCTATCTCAAAAGATAGATAATATTCAATACTCCATCTCTAGGCTTACCAACCTTAACAGAGTGAATGAGAAAGGAAAGTTTCCCTCTCAACCAAGCCAAAATCCAAAGGGTGTTCATGAAGTTGAAACCCAAGAAGGGGAGTCTTCAAAGTTGAGGGAGGTCAAAGCTGTGATCACCTTAAGGAGTGGGAAGGAGGTTGATCAACCCTTGCCTTTGGTGAGGCAAGATGAAGAACTCATGTCAAAGAGAACCTTGGTTAAAGAGAGCAATAACCAAGAAGAGAAGAGTAGGAAGAAAAATGCATCTAAATCAAGCATTGAGGAAGAGCCAAGGATAGTGATTAAAGAGGATATGATGAAGAAACATATGCCTCCCCCTTTTCCTCAAGCTTTAAATGGAAATAAGGAAATCAAGAATTCATCAGAAATTCTTGAAGTCTTGAGACAAGTGAAGGTGAATATACCCTTACTTGATATGATCAAGCAAGTCCCCACATATGCAAAATTTTTGAAGGACTTGTGCACGGTCAAGAGAGGGTTACATGTGACCAAGAATGCATTCCTCACTGAGCAAGTAAGTGCTATCATTTGGAGTAAGTCTCCAGTTAAGTACAAAGATCCTGGATGTCCCACCATTTCAATCAACATTGGAGGGACACATGTGGAGAAGGCTTTACTAGACTTGGAGGCAAGTGTGAATTTGCTCCTATACTCTGTGTATAAGCAACTGGGACTTGGAGGATTGAAGCCCACAACCATCACTCTCTCCTTAGCTGATAGGTTGGTCAAAATCCCAAGGGGGGTGATAGAGGATGTTCTAGTTGAAGTGGACAAATTCTAGTATCCTGTGGATTTTGTTGTGCTTGATACTGATCCCACTGTTAAGAAAGCAAATTATGTGCCAATCATCCTTGGGAGACCTTTCCTAGCTACCTCCAATGCCATCATCAATTGTAGGAATGGGGTGATGCAGCTCACATTTGGAAACATGACCTTGGAATTAAACATATTCCACCTGTGCAAGAGGCATCTTCACCCAGAAGAGGAGGAAGGATTGGAGGAGGTGTGCTTGATCAACACTTTGGTTGAAGAGCATTGTGACAAAAATTTAGAAGAGAGCTTGAACGAAAGCCTTGGAGTGCTTGAAGAAGGGTTACCTGAACCCTCTAATGTGCTAGCCATCATTTCTCCTTGGAGGAGACGGGAAGAGATCTTACCACTGTTCAATAAGGAGGACTCACAAGGAGTAGCTATGGAGGACCCTCCAAAGCTTGTTTTGAAGCCGCTTCCTGTTGATTTGAAGTATGCATATTTGGAGGAAGATGAGAAATGTTCAGTGGTGGTTTCTTCAAATCTCACAAGTGATCAAGAGGATAATCTTTTGGGAGTCCTCAGAAAATGCAAGAAAGCCATTGGATGGCAAATTTCTGATTTGAAAGGGATTAGCCCTTTGGTATGCACCCACCATATCTACATGGAGGAAGATGCAAAACCAGTGAGCCAGCCCCAGAGGAGGTTGAATCCTCACATGCAAGAGGTGGTAAGGGGTGAAGTTCTGAAGCTACTTCAATCAAGGATCATATATCCCATTTCAGATAGCTTGTGGGTGAGCCCCACCCAAGTAGTCCCAAAGAAATCTGGAATTACTGTGATCCAGAATGAGAAAGGGGAGGAAGTCTCTACACGTCCTACCTCAGGATGGAGGGTGTGTATAGACTACAGGAGGTTGAATTCAGTGACTAGGAAGGACCATTTCCCATTGCCTTTCATGGACCAAGTCCTTGAGAGAGTCTCAGGACATCCTTTCTACTATTTTCTGGATGGTTACTTGGGGTACTTCCAAATAGAGATTGATTTGGAAGATCAGGAAAAGACAACCTTCACTTGCCCCTTTGGTACTTTTGCGTATAGGAGGATGCCCTTTGGTCTATGTAATGCTCCTGCAACTTTCCAAAGATGTATGCTAAGCATTTTCAGTGATATGGTGGAGCGCATCATGGAAGTCTTCATGGATGACATCACTGTATATGGAGGTTCTTATCAAGAGTGTTTGTTGCACTTAGAAGCTGTTTTCCAAAGATGTATTGAGAAAGACCTAGTGCTAAATTGAGAGAAGTGTCATTTTATGGTACAACAAGGAATTGTCTTAGGACATATAGTCTCCAAAAATGGCATTGAGGTAGATAAGGCAAAGGTGGAGCTAATTGTTAAGTTGCCACATTCCACAAATGTTAAAGGAATTAGGCAATTCCTAAGACATGTCGGGTTCTATAGGAGGTTCATTAAGGATTTCTCAAAAATCTCACAACCTCTTTGTGAACTCTTGGTAAAGGATGCCAAGTTTGTGTGGAATGAGAAATGTCAGAAGAGTTTTGAGGAACTGAAGCAATTCCTCACAACTACACCAATAGTGAGAGCCCCAAATTGGAAATTGCCTTTTGAGGTAATGTGTGATGCAAGTGATCTTGCTATGGGGGTTGTTTTGGGGCAAAGAGAAGATGGAAAGCCCTATGTGATTTATTATGCAAGCAAAACTTTGAATGAGGCTCAAAGGAACTACATAACTACTGAGAAGGAGTTGTTGGCAGTAGTTTTTGTCTTGGATAAGTTTCGTGCCTGTTTGGTAGGGTCCTCTATAGTCCATTCTGCTTTGAAGTACTTGCTAAGCAAGCAAGATGCCAATGCAAGATTGATAAGATGGATCCTTTTGCTTCAAGAATTCAATCTCCAAATCCGGGATAAAAAGAGAGTAGAAAATGTGGTAGCTGACCACTTGTCAAGACTTGTGATAGCACATGACTCACATGGTCTGCCTATCAATGATGACTTCCCTGAGGAGTCTCTCATGTCAATAGAGGTAGCTCCATGGTATTCTCACATTGCAAATTATTTGGTTACTAGAGAAGTTCCAAGTGAGTGGAGTGCCCAAGATAAGAGGCATTTCTTTGCTAAGATCCATGCCTATTATTGGGAGGAACCTTTTATCTTCAAATATTGTGCGGATCAAATCATAAGGAAATGTGTTCCTGAACAAGAGCAATCAGGAATTCTATCCCATTGTCATGATAGTGCATGTGGAGGTCATTTTGCTTCCCAAAAAACAGCTATGAAAGTGATCCAATCAGGTTTTTGGTGGCCCTCTCTTTTCAAGGACGCCCACACTATGTGCAAGGGATGTGATTGGTGTCAAAGGCTTGGGAAGCTAACACGCCGAAATATGATGCCCTTGAACCCCATCTTGATAGTGGATGTCTTTGATGTTTGGGGGATAGACTTCATGGGGCCATTTCCAATGTCGTTTGGACACTCCTACATTTTGGTGGGAGTGGATTATGTCTCTAAGTGGGTAAAAGCAATCCCATGTAGGAGCAATGATCATAAGGTGGTTCTTAAATTCCTCAAGGAGAACATCTTTGCAAGATTTGGAGTGCCTAAGGCCATTATCAGTGATGGAGGAACCCACTTTTGCAATAAGCCTTTTGAGACTCTTCTAGCCAAATATGGGGTCAAGCACAAGGTAGCTACACCTTATCACCCTCAAACAAGTGGCCAAGTTGAGTTAGCCAACCGGGAAATCAAGAATATACTGATGAAGGTGGTGAATGTGAATAGGAAGGATTGGTCTATTAAGCTCCTGGATTCATTATAGGCTTATAGGACCGCTTATAAGACCATCCTTGGAATGTCTCCTTACCGCCTTGTTTATGGCAAAGCGTGCCATCTCCCAGTGGAGGTTGAATATAAAGCATGGTGGGCAATCAAGAAGCTCAACATGGATTTGACAAGAGCCGGGTTGAAGAAATGTTTGGATTTGAACGAATTGGAGGAAATGAGGAATGATGCTTACCTCAATTCAAAAATTGCAAAAGAGAGGTTGAAGAAATGGCATGATCAGTTGGTAAATCAGAAGAATTTTGCCAATGGACAAAGAGTCTTGCTTTATGACTCTAAACTTCATCTTTTTCTGGGAAAATTGAAATCAAGGTGGACGGGTCCTTTCATAATTCATGATGTGCAATCAAATGGAGTAGTGGGACTACTCAACTTCAATAGCACTCGAACTTTCAGAACTTTCAAAGTGAATGGGCATCGTCTCAAGCCCTATATGGAATCATTTTCTCGAGACGAGGAGGAATTCATCCTCCTTGATCCACCTCCAACATGAAAACACTCAGTTCATGGTTGAACTTAGTCTCTTCAAAGACTAAAAAGTTCATCCTCTTTTTGTTTTCTTTTAAGTTGATTTTAGTTTAATCTAGTGTTTTTCTTGTGTTTATGCATGTTTTGATTTTTATTTTTGACTTTAATTTCATTCTAATGTGGTTTGGATTGGTTTTTTTGTGTTAACATGTAGGTAGGAAAGCTTGAAGAACGAAAACAAGGGAAAACAGGAGAAAAAAGCCAAGACACAGCAAAATTCGCACCACCCAATCCTCTGGTGCGAAATTCGCACAACACATCCCCTTGTATGAATTCTCTTTTGTGACCAATTTTCAAAAAGCATGCTCTTAGTCCCTCCCAAAATCTCAGTGCAAAAATGCACAGGAATGCGAACCTTGTGCGAATTCGCTTTTGTGACCAATTTTCAAAAAAACATGCTCTCTGTCTTGGAGAACCATAGGAATGTGAAATTTTCTCACTACCCATCACCTTGTGCGAAATTCGCACTTTCTCTTTAAAAGCCATTTTCTCTTCTTCAATTCTAAGCTTGTTCTTCTTCAATTCTCTCAACACCTCTCTTCTGATCACCCCTTTCCATCCACAAGGTCCTCTCCTTCATCATCCCCCATCCTCAACCCCACCATGGTAGCCCATTTTAATAGCTTCATTCCATAGCTGTAGCCATCACTATTCACAACAGTCCGCACCTTCCATCTTCAGCTCTTTCTCCTCCTTCCACCATCAAAAACCCTTCAATTCTTCACTCAACACTTTAAATCCATCCCTAAACCAATCCCAACCTTGATTTTACCAAACCAAAACCTCAAGCTAAGGATTCAAGTCACGGTTTCTTCATAAGAAACCCATTGCCACCGGCTATGGGAGCTTCAAAATCTCTCATTCTCTTCTTGTAAAGCTCCTAATTCCAAGCTTAGCCACCATGAAAAACTCATTTCCTACCTCAGCCAGCATTTCCCACCCTCAAAAACCAAGAATTGTTGCCATTTGAAAGCACCACAATTTCGCATTTGCACGGGTGAATAGTGCTTTGTGCGAAATTCGCACAACACATTCCTCTTGTGCGAAATTCGCACAACACCTTCCCTTGTGCGAATTTTTGAGCTTCTTCATCCCTACCCTCCCCAATCCCAAGCCTTTGAGCCTCATTTCGTTGCTTCCTCATGCCTAAGACCCGAGGAGGCTATGCCTCAACTCCCCAGAGCAGTCAGAAAGCTGCCCCTGTGCGGACCCCACTAGATGCACCCTCACATTTACCTGATTCTGCCCCTCAGCGCACATACCATACAAGGATAGCAGCTGCCATGCCTGTGGCCCCTACTCAGATTCCACCTAGGAGTCCTCCTACAAAGAAGGCCAAGACTTCAAAGCCAGGAGAGTCCTCCAGAGCACCTCGAGATTCACAGTCTCAGCCTCCTCCCACCAGGCGCCCTATCCTCGCCAACTCGCCCATTAAAGGCAACTCCGATTTCCGATTGAGAGCATTCCATGTTGAGGCATATTTTGATCACTCTATTTTGCGACAACAGCCTGAGTTGGGGGATTCATACCACCTACTTGAGAGGTACCATCTTGTACTCTTTATGACGTCGCCACAGTTATTTTATCCTCGAGTAGCTTTAGACTTTTACCAGTCTATGACTACTCGTGGCGTCCCAGTAACCGCCTGGATCCTTTTTACCATTGATAGACGCTAGGGTATTTTGGGGGCTAGATAGATTGCCGAGGCTTTCCATATCCCTTATGCACCAGCAGATCCCACTGCATTTAGACGCTGGGCCCCACTTTCTGAGTGGGACATGGTTCATATACTATCTCGAGGGGCATCTTCAGCGAGGATCATTATGAGGAAGGAGCTTCCCCTTGGGATGCTCCTAGTTGATGTGGTGCTTCGCGCCAATCTTTTTCCTCTTCAGCATAGAGTGCAGAGGTGAGGGGCCATTCTAGAGGCATTATTCCGTATCTCTGAGGGCTACTACTTTGGCCCCCATCATTTGATTATGGCTGCCCTCCTCCATTTTGAGGAGAAGGTGCATAAACGGCGTCTTACGAGGGCAGACACCATTCTTTTACTTTTCCCTCGGCTGCTATGCCATGTTCTGGAGCATATGGGTTTTCCTGCAGACCCTCATTCTGAGCCCCACCGCCATTGTCGAGAGAGCTTCTCTCTTGAGCAATGGAATCAGGTATGGCTCCCTCAGCATTCCCCAGAACTTCCCAAGCCAAGGGAAGTCCCTCCACAGCCTTTACCAGCTATATCTGCTCCGTCCACTTCAGCTCCCTCGGAGCCCGTACCGGAGGCAGCATCGTCTGATGCCCCACCTGCTGTTCCTCCTACCTCAGAGCCGCCCATTACTATCCCTGGTGCAGAGTATCGTGATTTGCTCGCTTCTTTCCAGACTCTGACCACTACTCAGACGGCTATTATGGAGCGGATGGACCACTTCCAGCTTCGGCAGGACCAGCAGACTCTCATTCTCCGTGAGATTCAGCAGCACCTCGGTCTTTTGCCACCAGCTCCACCTGTTACTCCTGTGCCCTCAGAGCCTTCTGCTCCAGCTGATAATGCTACACCTGTAGCGGTACCTTCCACAGTTGCAGCGGAGGACCCCTTCTATCCACTAGAGGAGCCTACTACTTGATCATACGATCACTTCTCTCCCTTTTTGTATCTATATTCTACGTTTTAGGATGTCTTATATATTTTGGACCACTTTTATACTGGGATTGGATGTATTCCATGTTTATCTTGTATATTGTACTTTCTCAGTTTATATAGACATCTTCCTTTTTGTGTATTTTAACTATTCCTTTTTATTTCCTCTATTCATCACTCTTATGATTTCTTTTTCTTTTACAACATGTGGTTTCTCCTATTCATTCAGAGTCCCTTACTATCAGGAGGTATCACTCCCTCCCTTTTATTATCACTTGCTTTTGGAACATTGGGGACAATGTTCATCCTAGTTGGGGGGAAAGTTGAGGAAGTAATTTGTTAGATTTTTGGTTAAGTTATGTTGCTAACAAATTTTTTGCAAACTCTTTTTGTTTCTCAAAGATAAATTCTCAAAAGTAAATGGGAGAAATTAAATTCTTATCTTATTGCCATAGTCTCAGAGTTTGTATTATGCTTATTAAAGTTGATAAATTGTTGAAGCTTCTTTTGATTTCAATCTTAAGTCTTCCACTCTAATCTTTTCACACACTGAACACATTAGATTCCAGTTATAAGATGGAAAACTTTCTCACCCCCCTAAACTTAGGAAATTTTCGACTTGGTGCCATTGACCTCATTCTATTAGTGTTGGGACACCTTATAAAAGGCCAATGTGTCTTATGAAAAAAAATTTGCTTCACTTGCTTTGAAACCCGAGCAAGGTCCGAGGGGTATATGGTGAAAATCTTTGAAGCCTGGTGCCCTAAGCCTTTATTGGTTGGGAGTCACCGACCTCACTGCTCGTTACATGGGTGGATGGGTGGAGTATTTATATAAAAAAAAGAAAAAAAAGAAAAAAAAGAGGTGCGTTCTTAGCCTTTTATATGTGAGTTAGTGTTGCTAAAGTTAGAGAAAAACCTTAGTTGGGGGGAGAATATAGTTTGACATACTATAACTGGAAACTAAGCACCTTAACACTTAGATTTTTGTGGAAGATTAAGAGTTGGTCATTTGGGAGTGGAAATTATTTTGATACTCAAATTTGCATAATGCCCGCTCTTTGCATGTTGTGATAGGTAAGTTATTTGATGACTCTTGTTGATGATTGAGTTTTATATCCTTGACTTGCCATGTGAGAGCTTGATCCAATCATGCCACTTGATTATTTTTTGGAGTGATCAGCATGATTTTATAAAATATTATATTATCTATTTTTCTTTATTTTTCTCTCCTTCATTGCTCAGGGACTAGCAATGTGTCAGTTGGGGAGAGTGATTACTACCCAAAAAGTGTTATTTTGCTCCTTTAATTCATTATGTTTTAAGCACTTTTGTGTAGTAGTTCTCCATCTTTATTCCAATTGGCATGTTAAGGACCTAGCAATCACTTCTAATCATATTTGTGGCTAGTTTTAGTGTTTTGACAGCTTTTTGGATCATTAAGACAAGCCAAGTAAAGGAGAGAAGCAAAGAGGAAAACAGAGTGAAGAGAATAGAAGACCACAGCTTTAGTCTTCCTTCGCACTTTTGGAGCACTTCCCAAAGTCCATTTTCTACATGCTATATACCATTTCAAAGCTCAGGAAGTTAAAAATCCAACGCTTCAAACCGTGTATGATTTGGAGCTGAAATGAGGAAGATATGGTCTTCGGAAGACAACTGCTCCAAGCATGTGCGAATTTCGCACAACACCTTCCCCTTGTGCGAAATTCGCACAACACCTTCTCCTTGTGCGAAATTTGCACCAGCCCATGCGTCTTTGGTGCAAAATCTCCTCTGTTTTGCCGACTCCACATGAGATCTTTTCTTATCTATTTTTGATGTAAATTCCTTTCTTATCCCTGTAATTAGCCAATCACAGGCTTTGCTTTGTAAAGACTATAAGAGGGGTGGAAATCATCTCTCGAACATGTGTTATGTTTTACACTTAGTAAAATACAGGGCTCTCTTTGCTTTCCTTTTCTCTCTACTATTTTCTTTTTCTTGGAAGCCAAACAACCTTTAGGGATGTTTTCCCAGAGGATGAGAGGCTAAACCTTTGGTTTCTTGAAGTGAAGGAAGCTAGGTGAAAAGTCCAGGTGCAAAAGTGGAAAACTCTCATGCATTAAATACAGGTAGTTGGAGTTCATAAATGGCTTTTAAATCTAAAGTTTTGCTTTAAATCCCTTAGAATCACTTTGAATGGCCAATACATGGTAAGCTTCAGGTTTCTGTGGATACTTATTGCTAGATCCACATCAGTCCATTAGTTATCATGTACGAGCCATTGGAAAGTGGTTCAAGGTGAAGACCCATAGTGTCTAAAGCCATTAATGGAACTTGACTACCATTTCTATTGACTTTTTTATGGATTAAATCTTCATTGTTAAACCTATACCGGTTCGGGAAACAACCATCCTTTATGTTGTTGTCCCCAATACGAGATGAGAAATCCGGAATTTCCACTTTGCATTCTGAACTTGATCCTAGCAACCCTTAGCTCCGGGAGACTTTCTTTCTTTCATTTTCACCTAGTTCTATATTAGTTTAGTTCCAAACACCACTTTCAAAACAAATTTTATTTTCTTTTAAACTTTAAGTTTTTGACAAAGGAAATCATCAGATTCAGTTTCTAATCTTGAGTATATCACCGGTAGAATGAAAACCCATCCCAGAGTTCGACCCTAGAGCTGCTATACTATAGTAGCTTTGCTACGCTAGTATGAGGTCATAGGATTTATAAATATTTTTTGATTAAAACACCCGACTGGGCACGAATCAATCCCCTTTCTTTTCAGCGGTTGTCCGGTATCATGCCTAGAACCCCTTTCTTTTTTAGCAATTGTCCGACATCGTGCTCTGATCCCCTTTCTTTTGGACAGTTCTCTAGCATCTTGCTCGGATCCCATATCGTTTCAACAACTCTCGGACCTTATGCCCAAATCTTCTTTCTTTTCGACAGCTCTCTAGCATAGTGTCCGGATTGCCTTTCTTTTCGACTGCTCTCCAGCATCGTACTCTAATCCCCTATCTTTTCATCGACACTCTGCCATCGTGTCCGAATCCCCTATATTTTCGACAACTCTCCGGTATCATGTTCGGATCCCCTTTCTTTTTTACATCTCTTTAGCATCGTGCCCAGATCCCTATATTTTCAACGGCTCTCCAGTTTCATGTCCAGATGTTCTTTCTTTTCGGTGGCTCAACAGTATCATGCTCGAATCCCATTTCTTTTTGGCGACTCTCTGACAATGTGCTTGGATCCCTTTTTTCTTCTACGGCTCTCTGACATCATGCCTAGATCCCCTATCTTTTCAACAGTTCTCCGGCATCATGATCGAATCCCTTTAACTTTTTAGCGGCTCTCCAACATTATGTCTACATCCCCTATCATTTCGACGGCT